>JAJLRJ010000004.1:1249124-1849124 GCA_024195265.1 Dendrophyllia cribrosa
TAAGACACGAACAGCCCAACTAAATATCGCAAACCGAAAATGAACTGAACCTATGAATCATCGAACGACAAGATGACCGACAACCGAACGCAAAAACCAGCAATCGAAAGAGAGAAGGACTGAAGGAATCCTTTATGTTTGACGAAAAAGAATTGTAGCAAAGAATGAAACCTTAATATGCGACATATGCTATCATTTAAATTAAAACAGTAGAGCATTAGATTTTGACCCTAAATGTTTTAATACCTGTTGTAAACTTTTATTTATAAATTTTTTTGGACTAATGGGCGAGATTATTCGTTTGTGTCACACCGAAAAAACACCAAAAAGTAACTGGACGAACAGAAGAAAAAACTCAGACGAAAACGGAACAGTTTGGTGACAAATTTGGATTTTGAAATAATCAGTTGAACCTAAACATAAAAATTCATAAACATTCGATAAACATGTACTTTAGTGAGCTCCGACTAAAAACTTATTAATAGACAACATAGCCTTGATAATATGGAAAATTTTATCTGCTCAGAAGGTCTGTCATTCTCGTCAGGGGCACAGTGAACAGACCCGGTAGAGAGATTAATTTATAGCAAAACACTCCCGAAATAATAAAAATGCGCACGAGAGACAGGTAAACTTACGATGAAATTGACGGTTTATTTGCAAATAAATTCGGTAAATTCTCTACCGCACGTTTCAAACCGTGGTACCACAGCTGACCCTACGTGCCTGAGCTCAGTGATTGATATCAATCTATGTGGTTTATTTATATGGTAAAACTAGTCTTTTACCCATATTGTGAAAGTATATACCTGCCAAGTCTCACGCTACGCAGAGTGTCCAGGCATTGAAGATGATTTGAGCTTTGATGCCGTGATTCAGTGGGCAAAAAACTGCAGACATGAATTATCAGACAGAAACTACAAGCCACGTTTTCGATTGCAGATGCTCACAATACCGGCTGAAGATTAAAAGATGCTGAGCCATCCGTAAATAACAGTCATTTTCATTCACTGAACAGCCAAACGCGGAGAAAAAAAAAAATTGAGTCGTTGTTTTTTAAAAAGTGTAAAAGACACGAACAGCCCAACTAAAAATCGCAAACCGAGAATGAACGAACGGAAGGATATATATCCGAAGAGGATATTGGCCGCCATCGTTAAACACTGCGACGAAAACAACCGTGAAGAATAAGGACAAATCCCGAGAAAATCTCACATAAAGAAGCTCAACATTTTAGTCATTTTACAATTTAGAAGTATCGCAATGTTTTCATTCCTGAAGCACCGACCGACACGTGTTTTCGCATGATGCTATTTGACAAAGACATGGCTTATCTAGCCAGAAGTTGTGATAAAATCCCTATAGGCGAGTCCAGGAAGCTGTCTTTAACGGCTACTAAATGATCTTCTAAGCAGTAAACAACTTCAAACACCAGATCGGCGGCAAATTGCGTACATTGTATCCTAAACTGACTCCGAAACTCTCCAAACAGTAGCTGCCCGCGCGAGCACACGCAATAGTCAGCGGTAGTCAGAACAGATCATGAGCAACTGTTGATCTTATAGAATCCGGATTTTTTTGAATGCGCGAAGACGCGCGTGGGAATTGCCAAACTCACGATGGCTTTTACATAAAAACAAGTCCGGTGACTCCCACTTTTTATTGTTTCAATGCAATATAATTATTGAGAGGAAACGTCAGACAAAAAATTAAAAAATTCTACGGAAGGAAATTTGCACTGCGTGAAAATTGTCTTTATCCAAATTTACAAAAATTCCGCTCCGTAGAATTTTTTTAAAATCATTGTGCATTTTCCTTTTCGAATGCCAAAAGCTATTACTAAAAAAAAAACAGGGGGTCACCGGGTTAATTTTCTAACTATTAGTGCCACAAACTAAAAAGTAGGTCTGAATAATCCTTTGGAAACGTTGCCATGGAAACCGCTAATGACGAAATAACACTTACATTTGGTCAACTATAAATTATATAGTTCAACCCTACAAAAGTGTTACAGTGACCTTGATTTGTCTTTTTGTTCTATTCCTTCAAAGTTACAAACCGTCAAAAAGCTGAAAACTGGTACCAGCCACCTTAAAAACTAAAAACTAGGTACAATATGTACCTGGATTTTTTAAAACGATATATCGCCCTAAGTAAGCGTCTGTGATCGTTCTTGGCCTTGTTTCAACCCCCCGCCCCCCCCCCCCCCCCCCCCCCAATATAAAAACTACAGACTGTTGCTAGTCTTTTGTTTTCTCTCGCTTTCGCTCCCTTCCCCTCTTCTCTCTCCCCTCTGTGTTTTTTGGGCTGATCGGGCTCATATATAAAAACCCTTGTTTGGGCTAGTTGTAGTGAAATTGCTGTAATTTTCGTTGATCACGTTTTCAAAAATCCAGGTTTATAGAAAATAAAAAAATACCAAATAGGAATTAGCTAGCTTAAAGACATTCCGGCAGAGGTATTCTTTGGCATGCATGACAATTCAACATATATTTGTATTATTTTTTTATCTCAGGAATGAAATAATAGTTTTGTTATTTCTTACATACTGTGACATGATGCATACTTCCAGCAGCTTAGAAGATGGGGTTAAAAACGTTATCTTAAGCGCAATTATTGTCCGTCAGGACTAAACAAGGTCGAAAATAACTTTTGTTCTATTTTTTGAGAAAGTACTTTGCAAGCTCGCTGACGCATGAGCTCGCGAGAGTAACAAAGCATTACTTTCTTACGGTTATTTTACCGTAAGTGATTCGTAAGCCGTCACCGTGACCGTGACCGTAACCGTGACCGTGACCGTGACCGTGACCGTGACCGTGACCGTGACCGTGACCGTGACCGTGACCGTGACCGTGACCGTGACCGTGACCGTGACCGTGACCGTGACCGTGACCGTGACCGTGACCGTGACCGTGACCGTGACCGTGACCGTGACCGTGACCGTGACCGTGACCGTGACCGTGACCGTGACCGTGACCGTGACCGTGACCGTGACCGTGACCGTGACCGTGACCGTGACCGTGACCGTGACCGTGACCGTGACCGTGACCGTGACCGTGACCGTGACCGTGACCGTGACCGTGACCGTGACCGTGACCGTGACCGTGACCGTGACCGTGACCGTGACCGTGACCGTGACCGTGACCGTGACCGTGACCGTGACCGTGACCGTGACCGTGACCGTGACCGTGACCGTGACCGTGACCGTGACCGTGACCGTGACCGTGACCGTGACCGTGACCGTGACCGTGACCGTGACCGTGACCGTGACCGTGACCGTGACCGTGACCGTGACCGTGACCGTGACCGTGACCGTGACCGTGACCGTGACCGTGACCGTGACCGTGACCGTGACCGTGACCGTGACCGTGACCGTGACCGTGACCGTGACCGTGACCGTGACCGTGACCGTGACCGTGACCGTGACCGTGACCGTGACCGTGACCGTGACCGTGACCGTGACCGTGACCGTGACCGTGACCGTGACCGTGACCGTGACCGTGACCGTGACCGTGACCGTGACCGTGACCGTGACCGTGAACGTGAACGTGAACGTGAACGTGAACGTGAACGTGACCGTGACCGTGACCGTGAACGTGAACGTGAACGTGACCGTGACCGTGACCGTGACCGTGACCGTGACCGTGACCGTGACCGTGAACGTGAACGTGAACGTGACCGTGAACACATTCGACATTTGCTTACCGTGATGAGTCCAATTGACAAAAGTTCCCAGCTTGCTATACCGGATACCTGGTATGGTATTACGTGTTTCCCAGGAGCACGCTCCGCCAGTGAAAACGAACCATCCTTGATCTCCTCCACAACCGCCATAATGATACATGATCTCAAAGTAGCGAGAATATGATCCAATTATGTCAAAATGCTGGAATTTGCTGGCAGTTTTAAGGTCGTTCCAAGGAGAAGAAATCAGATGTGCCTGGGAAAACCAATTCAAGTTGTTTGTGCCAGAGACATTGAACCTCATGGTAACAACTTCAACTCCATTCTCGTATAGGACAACACGGGCCTAAAATAACAGCCAAAAATATAACATGAAATAAAATATGCTTTAACCCTTTCACCCTCGGACAATTTTTCGAAAATATTTTACATCTTATAGGTAGCCTGTGAATAAGGTAAATATTATGAATTGTAGCGCTGCTGGGGTCCGTGACGTCATCCAAAATGGCCGACAATATGGCCGCCTTCTTGAATTTTACTAAAAATTCAACTTTATCAAGAAAATGCAGAAATTGCAAATATTTGTTGCTAGAGTTGCAAAATATAATACATTCGTCAATTAAACATTTTGCTGCTTTTGGATTTTAAAAACATCCGAGGAAAACCTTAAGGGGGGATGGCATCAAGCCCCCACACCCTTGTACGTCCGATGGTTAAGTCCAAATAATGCCATACTCAAAATTCAAGTAAAATCCCAAATTTTATTTTGTAAAATAGTAGAAAACGAAATTAATGGTATCATGCAAAAGTATACTGCCGAAGGGTTTCATATGAATAGTTACACGTGTGTGCCACAGGATTTCGTCCACAGACCTAAAAGTTAGACTTTGTATATATCGCTACATGTTTCCCTTAATTGTCTGGGAGTGAAAGGGCTAACCGCTATAACAAAGCTTTCTCAGTTTGCATGTATATTGTATTTTCCAGATATTTGCGAGTATTTTGTGCTTTTAAAGACATAGTCTGCAAATGCTACACTGGGGACTTCATTACAATTGAATAAAGGTTAATTGTTTTCAGTTATTTTTACCTCTTTTGGATCAAACGTTTGCCAGTCCTGTACGATGCGATTCTTGTAGTGACCTTGAAAAGTGGTAGTTATGTCCAGTGCAGCCGTGACGTTTTCAGATTGTGATGAGTTTGAATTCCACAGCTCACCCACCTTGGGAACTGTAACTCCTTCCACGGCTTTAAATACCATTGTCCAACCTGGCGGGGAAGAGAAAAATATATATATATTCTTAATACCAATTTAAAGCAAAAATTTAAGACAATCACAATAGGTTCCGGTATCTCGTTCCGCGCCCAACTCGAACTGAAAACCGTTCTCTTGGTTTCACTGCCTGTAAATGTCCAGATATTTACTTATATGGCTGACTTGAATCGAATCCCTGACTTTCCTTGGTCTTAACTAGGCTTAACAGTAAAGCTTTCGAACTGTAGAGGATGGTGGTCTAGGATGACGATTATATGTTGTTAAGTTGTAGAGAAACCGGCTCCAAAAAGAATACGCCGAAACATTACGCGCGAACCACTGTATCGTCGCATCTTCACAAGCCGCCGTAAAAAGACATGTTACCAGTAGTCAAACTCAAGTGCGATTAAAAAAAAAAATGATAATTAATACAAATCACCTCCTCCATCGTTTGTCTGGTCACAGTACACAGGGAATGGATCAAGGCCGTAATTCAGAATTTTGTGTATTCCACTTGCTTGGGGCGCGTCATAACAGCTATTAGGAATCACTAACGAAAGAGACAGAAAAAAAAATGTTATAGTAACTTTCAAGTATAACATGAAAAAAATAAAGAAAAAGATATATTATCTTAGCCGCTAACTGGAGATCCACTTGGCACATAGTTTTTTTTTCTTACTTTACCTTTTTCACAATAATTTCCCATGAATCCCTCACGGCAGTCGCATACATAGTTATTTTCCTTGTATAGTGTGTGACATTTTCCTTTATTTTGACACGGATAGCTTTCACATGGGCTCTGGAAATAAATTTGGAAAATATTCAAAATTTTGTGGCCAGTATTGCACATTATTATTTGACCCTTACGTCATTTTACCATAATAGGAAAAGAAAACACACTGCATTATTATTGGACTGTGACGTCATTTTACCTTATAAGGGAAAGTGAACACCCAAATTATCCGAGCGTATTACACAGTAGATTGTTATATTACACCTTAGTTTTCGGTTTTTTTTTAACATGATATTGAAAACATTAAAACATGATATAAATTGATCCTACTCTCTGACACCTTTGTCTCTGCACAGAGTTTTTTTTTTATAAGCGGAGAAATTGTACAGCTACTGATGTCCTTTTTTCCATGATTTTATCTTTTCAACGAAAAATGTATTATTTTTTTCTTGCTCCACACTTTCCATCGCTTTGCATTTGTTAAAATTCTAAGTTTATAAGCCATTTAAAAACACCTTTAATGACGTGAATGTCAATCAATCATCAGCATTCTGAATAACTCACCTGTGACAAGTTCATCCGGTGACTACTATCAGCAGATGATTTGAGAGAATATTGTTATTTAGTTTCCCTTTTTTCTTTGAAAAGATCGTATTCGACCAGATTAATTTCCATTCATTGCCTTTTTTAGAAATAGTAGCATTTTCAGTTATGTAATCCTAACTCTGTGTTTTAATTATATATGGGATGTGGTCAAGACTGTCATGCTATACATTAAAGTGGATATAACCCCAAAAAACTATTTTTTGCTTTAAAAAAATCTTACTATTTTTCTGAACAAAATGCCGCAAAAAAATTTGATTTTGGTTAAAACCCTGACTTTTTATGGCCTGCCAAAGTTATGAAAAATTGTCATAATTTGTCTGTGCGAGGTCTGGGTCGAGTGACGTCACGGAAGGAGATGTATTTTTATCATCTCAAGAATTTCCAGTGACTTGTTGCTGCGAAAATAGCTCTGCGAAACGACTTCTGTTGCCAACGGCTGTAAAAATATTTCGAACCCAAAGTTAAGGCAGGTATTGGGCTTCATAAAATAGTTTACTTTAATGATGACCGTGTTGAAGCCAAAAAGCGACGCATCAAAAATGGGTCGATTTTGTAAACTAGTGTCTAGATACACGGCAGCCGGGAAGTGTTTTCAAAATACGAGATACCCGGCAGTCTGAAATTTTTATCGAATTTAATTCTTCTGAGAATAGTCGATCTTTGTTTAGAAATATCGAGCGATTTCAAATATTATTTGGGCACACTATTGCTTGACGTTTTCACTCTTTTTAAACTGCACTTGAATGAAAAGCTCGATATCTTTATTGCCGAGGAATTAGTCAGAGCTATTTGCAAGGAGTAATAATTTTAGTCTGAGGAAACTTTCTGTGGTAATTTAATGATAATTTGTGAAACCTATGGAATATTTTGACCGCATATATTTCAAACATGAAAAAACACGTGTTAAAAATGTTGCAGCGAATTATTCAAAATCGAGCAGTTTAATTTGTTTGAAATCATGATTTTCCCATTTAGTGTGCTACACTGTGTAGATTATAGCGCATTTATTCGCTTGTCGCGGGTAGCCCCAAAATCGAAAGATATTTTGGAAAAACTGTTTTTCGCCATATTTGTTTACCGTTTCTATGGAAACGCTGATCAGCATAAAATAAGCATCATCTAAAACTTTCATCCAAGCCTAATACCTGGTATCAAATTCAGATCCATTGAGCTAAAGTAAGATTATGTATGAGCGCATTCAAAATGGGACGTGTGACCCAAAAAAAAAACTACTTGGAGCCGCCACCTTATATACTCAAGTGCGAATCGTGACTTTCAAATAAGTTCGTTTGAGCAGTAGCGTCAACGTTTGAGTTGTTTGGACAAAATTCTCATCCAACATGTTGTAACGTGAAACTGTTACAAATATCCCTTTTTGGAGAGACAACAAATTTTGTGAAATAAAAGATAGTTACACTCAAGTCAACCTACCGCGATAGCATAGTGATGTAATTCTTTACTAGCCACAAAATTGCTGGAGTGATTGTACTTGTCTGTAGCCAGTAGATGGCAAACATGATTGTTGGGATTAATGGAAGACACAATAGCAATATTAAATGACAAACACGACGCGGTGGCGATACATCGAAAGGCGCACTCGACAAAGTCTTTAACGTAGATGGAGGCCAAAACTTGGGAGACATTCAGCGTGTGGTTTAAAAACCCCTTAAAGTTGCCATAAGTGATGTCTTCATGTTCGCCTCGTTCTACCTGTTTAATAGAAAGTGGCGAAGGCAAACAAAATAGAGCATTGATAACATGTAGCTGCATGTTACTGCAGGAATTGTGGAAATTAAACATTTACGGTGGAATTTAACTAATATTTAACTTCCCTTATGTTTCAGCAAAAAACCTGATTTTCTCATAGTTTACGTAGAATTTGACTTCTTATGTTTTTTGTTTTATTTGTCCCAATTTTGAATTTAATATCAGGTTGACCGAGGAGTTTCTATTTGCCTTTCTTCGACTTCAGCAGCAATAAACTTCACATATGAACTCATTGCTTATATACCCAAACGTCTGAGGCTTAATAGCTTAATTTGTATGCGCATCCCACAAGCTAGAGTCCCGTTAACTTCAGTTAGTCAATTGGGTTCCAATACTGCTAGAAAAAAACGACAGACTGGGATGATTTATTACCGACTAGCTATAAACACTGACCTCAACATGCTGCTTAGCCACCTGAACTAACGAAGCAAAGCCAAGAACGATCCAAACTGCCACTATCTTCAGCTGCATTATTCTTGTAAGAGAACGGTTCCTCATTGATTTGCGTGCGCTCTGCGTGCGAAAGTGGCAAAATCGATAAAACAGGTGAAATTATGTATGCTGTGTTTTATTGAAATCTTACCGCAATAATGATAAAAAAGGGTAAATACGTAACGTAAATACGTTAAATTAAATTTGCAATTGTCGAGTATGAGAAAAACACTCGAAAATTAGTATTTGCGAATTAAGAAAAAAGTTATCTATTAAAGTGGACTTCTCTAAGAAAAATAAGTTAACGGTGGTTTCTTTGAATAGAGGAGTGCGTGCAGTAGCAATACCACTGACAGTGGCAATATTTGCCATCAGATGTCTATTGTGTCACCTGTTAGGACGTCAGCATCCCACACGACAGCTTTTGCGAAAATGAATTCACTTTTAAGGCACTCTGAAATTTTGCTTGAAATGAATATAAACATCAAGGAACAGAAATTGATTTTCATGTTTCAAATATCGCGTAATTATAACTGTGCTTTTAGTAAACACTCTCCGTTTTCCGTGTACGTGCCATGATGTACTAAAATAGAACAATAGATGACACAAAGCAATGGACTGATAATTTGAAAACAGAATGACTCAGCTGAATTAATTATCCAACCTTTAATTTGCACTCGTCTCAAAAATATCGGAGTAGCTGATTTCTTTCAACTATGGTCCTAACTTTAGCTTGTCCCAGGCATTTATCTAGTGGAGAGCGAGGGATAGGCAGTATTTGAAGAAAAATATTCAGTGCGATTGCTAACGGATGGTGATATGCGCTTTTTTTATCCACTCGCATTTTTTAAACTCCACTTTAACTCCACTCAAACATACCTCACGGGTTGAAATTATAATAACAATAAGTATTAAAAAGCACGCAAAAAGCAACAAAAACTTTGGACTTGTTCTTCGTGCAATTTTCTATGCTAATTGTTATTATAATTTCAACCCGTGAGGTATGATGAGTCTTTGACGACACTTTCTCCCATTCGCAACCAAGCCTTGGAACAAGGTTGATTAATGGCGGCCGTAAATTCTCGGAAATAAATGTTAAAATAAAATGACTTCTGATGGGTTCGTAATGGATTGAAATTTGGCAAGATGAGTAAGAAAGTCTAATGGTACACGAAAATGTAAAAAAATCAAAATCAAAAATTTGATCACAGGGGCACTTTAAGGTTTGTCGGAATTGATGCCAAAATTTGAAAGTAATTAATAAAGTTTATATTGATTTTATATTAGCGTTTGAATTCAGCATAGGTGAGGAATTTCCCTTGTTCATTTAGAATGTCATGAATGAAGTATATTCCAGATTCAGCCAGTTCTAAAATATGATATAATTAAACACCTTAACACCTTGGTGAGTCAATAACATTACTTATCTTACAAGTTCATTAGTAAACGCCCTGCCTCCAAATGTGCTGTATGATAAAATGCCGTGCACTGGCTATGCCTAATATCTAAACAAGGGTGTGTTCCAGAGATTACTATTTAACAAATGGTAAACGCCATAGCGTGCACTATTGAGTTATGGATGCACGCGGGAGGTTGCTAAGCACGAAAGAAGCGTAAGAGTCGCACGAGGCGATAGCCGAGTGCGACTCTAGCTTCTTGAGTGCTTAGCAAACCTCCCAAGTGCACCCGTAACTCAATAGTGCACGCTATGGCGTTTACCATTTGTTTTATAACATAACATTGAGACATTGGAACAACAGAAGTCCTTTTATTGAGCTACATCACAAAAAAATGTTCGTGTAGTCTTACATGACAAGAGAAAACAAGCGCGCGAAAATTCATTCATGACACACGAGAATTTAGTTTTATCGACTGAGTCGATAAGGTAAATTGACCACCGTAAAAAGATTCAAATAGCTGACGTTTCGAGCGCTAGCCCTTCGTCGGAGCGAATCAAGGAATTGTGGGTAGTGTGTGGTTTTATATAGTAAGCGGTGGAGCTACGCTATTGGTGGAAATTTGGTGACGTGAAAAACAAATGTAGATTAGTTGAATGAAAAGCGTTCGTTGATTCCGTGGGGTTTGAGAGTGCCGATTTGAAAGATGATTTTTTGTTCTAGGTTTTTACGGCTTTCTGTGTTACCCTGGTGTAGGGAAACGCCGCAGATTGTCATGTGTTGTTTAGAATGGTTAGTAAGATTAAAATGGCGCGCGACTGGTTTGGATGCGTCTTTGTCATTTTTTTCAACGTCTCGGAGATGTTCACGAAAACGGTCGCCCAGTCTCCTCCCTGTTTCGCCAATGTATATCTTTTTGCAAAAAGTACATGTAATGCAGTAGATAACATTTACGGAGGTGCATGTAAAACGATCAGTCATTTTAATAGATCGTTTGGGTCCTGTTATTTTGTCCGCGTTGTGAATGAAAGGACAAGTGTTACATCGTGTGCGTGTGCATTTGAAAGTTCCCGGTACATCGTCAGATTTCAGTGCGCTCGTAACTAGAAAGTTGCCTATGTTTTTGTCACGTTTGAATGAAATTAGTGGGGGTTGTGAAAAAATTCTGCCAGTTTCGGGGTCGTTTTGGAGTAATTTGAAATTTTTTAAAATGATGCTTTTGACTGTGTTGTTGTGTGGGTGGAAAGTCAGGGTGAATGGAATTCTCTCGTTCTCTTCCTTCTGTGGCGTTTGTAGTGCTGACTGTCTGTCGATCTGTTGTGCACGTTGTTGGCCCGTATTAACAACAGAGTCAGGGTACCCACGTTTCTTGAAAAACTGGCACATTTCTTCTGATTTGTTGGAAAAATCAGAGTCATCACTACATAGACGTCGAAGTCTGAGAAATTGAGAATACGGAATGGCGTTTTTAACGTGCGATGGATGTGAGGATGAATGTAACAGATAACTGTGGGAATCTGTAGGTTTGTAGTGCACACTTGTGGATAAACTGTTACCGTTGATTGAAATATTAATGTCAAGAAAAGCGACTGAGGTTTCGGAAATTTCCCAGGTATATTTTAGAGCTGGATGAAAAGTATTGACAGAAGTTATGAATTGATTAAGTTCCTCTTTACTGGAAGAGGTAGCGCCAATGCAATCATCGATGTAGCGGCCGTAGAGTTCGGGTTTGGTTCCGTGGTACTGATTAAAAAATTTGTCTTCGATGTGGCCTACAAAAAGGTTAGCGTAGCTTGGTCCCATTTTGGTGCCCATGGCGATTCCATTTACTTGTTTGTAGTAGTTTTGGGAAAATGAAAAACAGTTAAGTGTCAAAACTAATTCGGCTAAGCGGAGCAGTGTTTCTGAGCTTGGGTTTTGAATGGAGCGCTGGTCGAAAAAATATTTTAGTGCTTGAAGTCCTTCGTCATTGGGGATGACGGTATATAAAGAGGTAATGTCCATAGTGAAAATTAATTTGTTTTCGCTGGCAAAACTGAAATCCCGGAAAATTTCGAGTGCGTGATTGGTGTCCTTAATGTACGAGGGTAGTGATTTGACAATGGGGGCCATGATTTTGTCTAAATAGCTAGAAATTAGTTCGGTAGGACAGCTACAAGCGGAAACAATGGGTCGGCCCGGATTGTTTGGTTTATGAATTTTAGGTTTGAAATAAACGCATGAGGTTCTAGGAGTAGTGATGATGAGATTGTTGGCGGTAACTGGTAATTGTTGTTTAGTAATGAGGTTTTGGATAGTTTCTTTGACAATTTTTTGGTTGGTAGAAGTGAGATCTTTATCAACTTTGGCATAGAAAGCGGTGTCAGAAAGTTGCCGAAAAGCCTCTTGTCGGTAAAGGTCGGTCCGCCAAACAACTACCGCCCCGCCTTTGTCGGCCGCTTTGATAACAATGTCGCGTTTTTAACAGTACTGTAACTAAACTAAACTACAGTATTTTTGTTTTAAGTATTTTAATGGTAAGTGTCGTGATGAATTTTAAAACCCTCCGGTTTGAAAACTCCCCAGCGAAAAACACAACTTGAGCCCGTTATGGCTTCTCAAGTCGAGTTGTTCCGGAAGTTGTCAGAGCTGAAAGCCACTGTTAATGTTCTGACTCTGTCTTTATAGGGACTTCATGGTTGTGATGGCCGCAGTATTTTTAAAGGACCAGCCCACATTTACGGAGCTGTTGGGAAACTGACAACAATAACAACGGTAAATGGCTATCGGGATTCTGTTAAGCCTGGTTTCCATATAATCGCAACGATCCTTGCGATCATGATGAAACCAAAACGTTGCGATCCTTGCGATTGCGATCGCAGAGATAGAAATTTTTCTATCTCTGCGATCGCAATCGCAAGGATCGCAACGTTTTGGTTTCCATATGGTCGCAAGGGTCGCAAGAATCGCAGCGATCATCGATCGTAACGGTCGCTACGATTATATGGAAACCAGGCTTGAGATATAGTTTGTTTTGCATGCATGGTTTTGTTGTAAAAATATGTCAAAAGGACGTTCTTTAATTTTTTTCTTTGCTGTCATTTCGTAGACTCGTGGAACTGGTGGAAAGACGCAGTGATTCCAGATGATTTTTTTTGTTGTTAATGTAAATATAAAAAATATACGTAAGAATAAATAAACTTGTAATGGAAACGCCTTGACTCATCTTTGAGCTAATTTATTTTAATACTGCGGAAACCTAAAGCCTGGTTTCCATATATTCGCAACGATCGATCGCTGCGATTCTTGCCACCTTTGCGATCATATGGAAACCAAAACGTTGTGATCCTTGCGATTGCGATCGCAAGGGTCGCACAACACTTTTTTCTGCGATCATTGCGATTATATGGAAACCAGGCTTAAGTCTGTTTGCTGTTGTAGGTTAAAGTGCTTTCAAATCAACATTGGTCAAAAGCTTTTATTGTATTTGGTGGCTCCTAAAAGAGCCGTTTTTTTTTCAGTAGCAACATCACTGCGCGGTTCCGGTGAAATAGCTCTTCGCAAACTTGACTTGAACTCTTTCCACTGGGCGCGAAGCCGTTTTGCGGCCTTGTTCATCGAGGAAGGCTGGCGACTTGCTAAGAACCAACTTCAGGCTGACGGGAGTGTTGACACTACAACCACCACCGGTGACTGTCAAGCATTTTCTCAGAGAAGAACCAAGACCTGCTCTCATCAGCTCTGCTTTACTGGCAAGGTACGGAGTCCCTCGGAGATCCAGCGGCATATCAGGAAACAACGATCGCACTACATCGTGTCGCATTGTGATGGTCTCGTTACAGGCCAGGGGTGATTTCAAGCCCTTCTCGAAAAGAAGAGCGAGTCTTTCTCTGGATTCGTCTGCGCGAAGTGGATCGACAGATCTGTCTTCGAAAGCAGCGATGAGCTCCGCCGGCAAGTGGTCGCTCGGTTCCCATGTGTTTTCTGCTGGGGAGTAATTCTGCCACTGTATGAAGTATTCCGTTTTGCTTCCCTTGTTTCGTTTTGCGACTATGCGCTCTACCTCGTAAACACCCATAACAGAAGGCTTAGTATTTGGACGGTATTTCGAAGTAAAGTTACGATCGCGAACATCATTAAGTGATGACGCGTAAAAGCCTTGAGCGTGTCTCGCGCGCTTTGACATGTTGTCTCCAAAGAAGTTTTAACAACTGAACGACTTGAAATCGAAGTTAAATTTATATCTTTTGATCGATCTAAACGGATCCAAAATTGAATAATTATCTTCACAAACAAAAGAATGCGAATTCCCACTGGAGTCATTGGCGTGGGTCGGTTTGAGGCGGACCCTTGCTCATTTATGACTGACACGACAAATAAACTACATCCTGTCTATATAACGTTTTTCTTTCTTGTCCTGCAGCAATAACAATATTTTGGTAAATTGAAGTACTCAGGACTGCATTTAAGCGCTGCCGAGAGAACGAGCGTAAAGATGCACGAACACGGCATTCAAATGACATTGATGCTCATGTGAGTCGCGTATACAAAAAGACAAGCCGGGGGAATTTTTTGTTGTTTGTTTCTGCAAAATTTATTTTTTTCAAAGTGCCAGCTTACATTCGCGAGTGGCTAACCCTTCGTGCTTGTCTGATTCGCACTTCAAGCTCGCGAGCCTAAACTAGGCTTTAGGATTTAGACAGTCAGTGGACTCGATGTGACGAATCTCTTTATTCAATAGACCACTTTCATAATGGCGGCCGATTTATTTATTCTTTTGTATGTATGTTAATTAGCCTCACTGGCCTCGGTAACATGTGCAGAATTCAAAGGAATTTTTACTCTAAAATGAGGCCAGTGAGGCTAATTAACATACATATAAAAGAATAAATAAATCGGCCGCCATTATGAAAGTGGTCTATGGGTTTGAATAGGGAGCGCGGCCTAATTATCGCACCTTAAAATTTACTTCACACTTCCATCCGTTGATTGACAGCAGCTGAATATGCGAAGAGACGAAACGTATTCCCAAAGCTAAGTAAGCTGACCAATCACAGCCGACTAGTTCTGAACATGCAAATTATTATGCCGCGCGTCCTAGAATCGGTCGCTGTAAGTACATGTCGCGAAAGACAATAGCATTCTGCGCGATGCTTTCCACCCACACAACAACACAGTCAAAAGCATCATTTTAAAAAATTTCAAATTACTCCAAAACGACCCCGAAACTGGCAGAATTTTTTCACAACCCCCACTAATTTCATTCAAACGTGACAAAAACATAGGCAACTTTCTAGTTACGAGCGCACTGAAATCTGACGATGTACCGGGAACTTTCAAATGCACACGCACACGATGTAACACTTGTCCTTTCATTCACAACGCGGACAAAATAACAGGACCCAAACGATCTATTAAAATCACTGATCGTTTTACATGCACCTCCGTAAATGTTATCTACTGCATTACATGTACTTTTTGCAAAAAGATATACATTGGCGAAACAGGGAGGAGACTGGGCGACCGTTTTCGTGAACATCTCCGAGACGTTGAAAAAAATGACAAAGACGCATCCAAACCAGTCGCGCGCCATTTTAATCTTACTAACCATTCTAAACAACACATGACAATCTGCGGCGTTTCCCTACACCAGGGTAACACAGAAAGCCGTAAAAACCTAGAACAAAAAAATCATCTTTCAAATCGGCACTCTCAAACCCCACGGAATCAACGAACGCTTTTCATTCAACTAATCTACATTTGTTTTTCACGTCACCAAATTTCCACCAATAGCGTAGCTCCACCGCTTACTATATAAAACCACACACTACCCACAATTCCTTGATTCGCTCCGACGAAGGGCTAGCGCTCGAAACGTCAGCTATTTGAATCTTTTTACGGTGGTCAATTTACCTTATCGACTCAGTCGATAAAACTAAATTCTCGTGTTTCATCCCCCCACCGACGCAGCACCACAGTTTCTCTAGAAACTAACCCCATTCATTCATTCATGACAACCGACTGCACACCAGCAACTCGATAAAGTTTAATCACGTTTCCTGAAATATCGATCAAAATCCTCTTTTCAAGGTCTGTATCCAACAACCGGTGAAATAGTTCAGCAGAATTATGAACAAACTGAAGAAAGTAGACAACCGTCCAAAATCATTTAAAAGTTAAATGGACTGAATTTCAGATCGATTCAGAGGATGAACCGTTGAAAACAATTTGCACGTTTTGAATAGTGCAGTCGCCGAAGAGCGATTTCGTTGCCACTTGTTTGGTCTGGCGCATCGGTTTCAAACTTGAAGCTGTTCGTTCTCAAGCTTCTTTGCCCTTCAAGGCCTCTTCTGCAGAAAAACAGGACGACATGAAACCAAACGTTTCTCAGCAAGGAAAGCGGTGACGACAAGGACAACACTTCGCTTGATTTCAGCTTCTGGAGGTCTTCTTCCTCGATAGCAGGTTTGTGCGAGACATTTTCTTTGCCGCTTCGTTTTAGATTTTTTATTTGCGCATCTAGCATGAGGTTTGATCTTGCAAATCTTGGGTCAGTTGAAATTTGTAGGCCTCTGCTAAATGGCGGGGCATTGAGGTATCTTTCTATCGAATGACGAAATCCCAGCAAAGTAGATCTACTGTAATCTTCGCCTTTTCTCGTTCTCGCTTCTGCATAAAATCTGCGTAGATTTTGATCAAGCTGACCTATTGTCATCGCTTCAAGCGGGGTTTGAATTTGTTTTTCTGCACACCAAGCTAAAAATAACATAAAAAGAAACGGACTATCAAAATTTGGTTTGTAATGGAACTTAACTTTTCAATTTATTTTCATCTGTTATCAAAGTAAGCGCTTTTTAAAATCGTGAAAACAGCAAATTGAAAAATGTAATTTTTCGTCGACATTGTCTACGCATTAGCATTTAATTGGGTTTACCCATAACTTACAGGAACAATTTGTAAATATTTAGTTAGTCTTAAATCATTATTTCGTTATCTTTATAGTAAAGCCTATTACTGAATTCCAACTAAGCTTTAATAACTTTTTGTTTACCTTTAAATGTTGACACAGACCAGTTTGTGACTTCTTTCGTCTTTTTTGAGTGTCGCTCACTTACAAGCTCTTCAAGTTCGCTTTCGCTTAAACATGCAAATCTCTTTGCAGGTGGCTCGGGAAAAATGCTCCCAAATATGTCAAAGGATGGAATTTCTGTTTCATCTTCAGACAACTGTGATGACAGTTTCGCATTTCTGGCAGAAGGGACGTCGGCCATTACTTTGGAAACAATGTCTGTGAAAATTTTTACTTTGTAAACATTAGCACACGTCAGCAGCGTACACCCATGGGCAAATAGTACACGCTGAATTAACCAATCAGAGCGCGCGCTTTGCTTCAGTTATGTTATAAAGTTGATTATTACTTTTCACAGATAAATTCCTTCGTGCGCGAACACTGATTATCGTGCCACTCTGCGTCCTGATTTAAATTCAGTCGTATCCCTGAGAAATTCTGGAAAAAACCTCCATTTGGCTGGCCTATTCCTCAATCATTATATTCATCACTTCTCATTCTCTGACAACTAAGCCTAGGTAGATAGGGTTAATCCGCCTCTTGTGCATCTCATGCTACATCAGAGTTATGTTATCAAAAAGCTAATTTAAAGTTTAACGAGACAGTGTTGGTCACATGCAAATCCCTTCATAACAAAAAAAAAAAAAATCCCTTCACTCTCCGTCGCAGTGTAGCAATCCTCATTATTGCCGCCGTTATTCGGCTGGTTACTTGCCCAGTTTGTGTAACCAGTCAATCCAGTAGTTCATTGGCAGAGTCGGAAAGTCCAATCCAGTAATCTACTTTGTCAGTGAGGTATTCTGTTTTGATGAAATCGTTTTCATTAGCTGATGTAATCTTCACCAACATGCTGCCAAAATTCTGACAGTTCAGTTCCGCGTTGTTCCAATCCTGACCTGACGTGAAAAGTTTATAACACGACGCCCCGTAACTGATCTACTGTGCTTCACAAACTGAAACAAAGTAAATGTCAAAGGGGAAAATGAATATACACTTAGGTATTTACAACTGATCTTCTCGCTTTCCAAAAGGAGGAGGGAGTTGTTTTTCGGTGGAGATTATTAAGTCCTAACGCAGTACTCTGATTTTTGCTATGGCATATCCGGTTAGTGATAACTGCAATTAAAAACAGTTTTGGTTATAAAGATAATCGACAGAAAGTTGTAATATTCAACGTGTCACAACAGTCGGACGAACCACTTACCATCGAGCTACGAGCTACGAGAAACTCGTGGCAAGCTAGGCCATTTGCTTCATATATGACACACAATACAAAAAAAATCTAGGATCAATGCTATGAACAACAATGTAACCATGAACGTTGAAGGTCAGCGCAAACACTTTCACAAGCAACCCCACTCAAGTCAGAAAAGGGTTAAAAATTCAGTACTATATGTAAATTAACAAAACCCTCAGATGGAAGCCGATCGAATCCCTACCCAGCCAAACAGCAAGCCATCTTTGCAACACTTGATAAAAACGGCTGTTAGTCAGTCTAGTGAGTGAGCCTGTCAGCATTTCTGTCTTTGGTCTTTGGTCGGCTACTCAGCCGCTCAGAACAACTGTCAGTCAGCCAAGCAGTTGTTCAGTCAGTTTACTCTAGGAGGTTCATAATTTATTCACATACCTGGTGAAGTCACCGAGGATGTAGTCGTTGATGGCGTTGTTCATGCTAAAAGAAAAGAAGGAATATTTTTTCATATGACTGACGAAAACGAGCCTCGCAACACTCACTGTGGTCATGACTGTTTGAGGATTTTTTTTCTAATTTCGGCATTTTCCACTTCAACAAAACTACTTTTCCTTTCGGTTTCGTCTTTTTAGTTTCTATAGCTTCTGCTAAACATTTTTTAGATGCCTTCACTTGCCCTTTCCGGAATAATCTCGTCCAGATTCTTTAAAACTGTCAGCCGTGTTGGACGAAAGTCTATATGACGTCAGCTGTCGTCTGTTCTCTTATAGATCATAGGTGATGAACAATCAAATTGCACGTAGAATCATTATTTATATAGATAAGATTACAACTTACCCGCACTGCCATACACCTCCACGCTCATGCAGTTCCAGTTATGTTGGTCAGTTGGAATAAAGCGAATGAATCTTGTAAACACTGGCACTGGTAGTTCAGAAAATTTGATATCCTCTCCATTTCTTTGAAAAACCTTTTGAAAAATTATATTTCAATAACTCTACTTTGCTCGCTACTTTAACTCTGTAACTGTTGAGGTGAACATTTGAAAAGTGGAGTAACTTTAAAGATTTTTTTCATTTTCCATCTACTACTAATTGAAAAAGGATGCTGTAGAAGAAATACGAAAGGGCCGGAATCTATCAATATGGAAAAGGAAATTGTAAGCTATCCTCTTTTCAGAGTGTCTTTGGAGTTTCCCGGTATGAAAACGCAGTTGCGAATTTAATGTGCATGCAGTGTCTAAGTAATAGTTACAAGATTCGTACAGTATAGCGAGAGTTCCAGTACAAGTTTTAGAACGTACGTATTTAAGGATCGTTGGTGACAAAAACAAGGAGATTTATTCTTCAACACAAGTAATCTGCAAAGCCTATAGAGTATTTTGCCCCATACCAACGCTACTCCTAGCTCAGTACACAACTCGACGGCGTAAAACATTTTGGCAAAAATGAATTACCTTGCATAACTGTAAGTTACGTTATCACACAGACTGCTTACGTCAGGGCTAAGGAGTCAACACGATGAGTTCCTGGTAATGCAGGATATACCAAATGCGCGTTCGAAAGTTAAACGCGCATGACATTGGAACAAAAATTTAACAAGAAAATCACCATTTCAGCGCTATCTGAATCCAGATAAGTAGTCCAACTGCTTCCATCAGTTGAATGAGACGGCTTGAAATGCGTAACCCAATATCCTGGGAATCCTTGGGTAGAGACACCACATATTTCAATGGTTTTCCCGAGATCAACTTTAAGCCATTCCTGACTCTCGCAACACAGTTCTGAACACCATCCCCACTGACCTCTGTTTCCATTGAGTCTCCCGTAATATGCATAGCAATCAGTGAAAATTGAGTAAGCTGTCATTTGGTTATCAGGAATGATGACGCGGTCGGCAACACCAACAGCATTGTTCAAGCAGGCATTGCCTATTTTTACAACCAAATAAGTTTAAGATGCCTAAGCCAATTAAACCGCCTTTGAAAAATATCATTGTCATAGAGAAATGTACTGCACTGTGATAAAAGACACGAAATCACGTAAGCATCTTGGCGATCATATAACAGATATACATTGGCTTACAGCGAAAGTGAGTATTTGATGTTTTGCTGTTGTTTGCAGGTTCTACGTTTATTGTCTAAACATTTGCATATCACTGTTTTACAAATGTTCTGATCTAATTCAAATTGTTGTTGCTGACAGTTTAGCGTTTGTTACGGAATTTTTTGAAGAAGAGTCCGTGATAGCAGAGGAAGATCTCATATACAGTTCCCTGCGCATCCTTTCTGTCCGAGTTATTTTCGGAACGACAAGAGCTAATGGAACATGTAGACAAATGCATTATTCCACAGCGAAGAGAGAACCTGGAAAGATCTTGTAAAAATTGTAAATTTATTTTGTAGAAATTGTAAAATTATTTTTTTCTTTTCTTGGCGATCTAAGTTGGTCGCTTAAAACATTAATGACATCACAAAAACCCCTTCTCAAGAAGTTTTTCAAACTTTGTAAGAAGGTTGGATGTTAAGATACTAATTAAAATTCGATAATAAAAAAATGGCGTCACTGAGCTCGTTTTTTAGTTATATGTACTTAAAGCTAAAATTAAGAGAGTGAGACGTGTACTTAACAAATTATACTGTTAATCTGATAACCTGTTACATCATCAAAGACACCATTACTTGCTTACCAATGTCTGAGGTGGTGTAGTGGTGAGAGCACTCGCCTCCCACCAATGTGGCCCGGGTTCGATTCCCGGCTCCGGCGACATATGTGGGTTTAGTTTGTTGTTGGTTCTCTCCTTGCTCCGAGAGGTTTTTCTCCGGGTACTCCCGTTTTCCCCGGTTTTCCCCTCTCCTCAGAAACCAACACTTCCAAATTCCAATTCGATCTGGAATCCGAGGGCCACAGGTTTGTTAGTCTTATGACTATTTAGTGTCACCCTCGTTAAATAAAGACGATTTATTTTATTTTATTTTATTTTATTTTAGGCATTTGATTGATAACGTCATTGTAGTATCAACTGATAAAAAATAAAATAAAATGTAGTATTGATCCATCAAAGTATAAGTTATGGAAAATACTGGGAACTATTGCAGGCCACCTTAAGGTAGATATTAGACTATTTACATACTTGGCGGTGACGGCTGACTTGAGGTTGTTGATGCTGTCGATGAAGTGGATGATGCTGAGTGTTGAGGTCGTTGTTACTACTGTAAAAATATATAGTTTTATTTGGTTGTCACCCTTTATTCCGGATATAACTTATTAACTCGCTAGAAATTTAGGTCGTTGATGTAGTATCCTCTTCCCTAACCCTGAAATCACCCCTCCCCCAATAAGGAGGTCAGTTCTGAATTCTTAAAGTATGCAACAGGCTGCTGGACAACAAAGAAAAATTATTCAAAGTGTTTTGTACTGCAGAAATCATGAAAATAAAACCAAGCATAGATGGAGGAAAATTCGTAAGGATTTCAAACTTTAAAAGCATTTGATTAGTGTATAAAATCTTAGTTTATAATACTTTCCCCTGATTCTTTATGTAGTGTTGTTGTTTTCACTTTTCACTTTAAAGTATTTATGATAGTTTAGTGTTTTCAAAGAGGTGTCACTTTGGGTGAGCTTTGTTTGCTGGGACAAAATACAGAGGCACCCTACGAACAATCTTCTCAAATAAATTAAATTAAATGATATAAAAGCATTTCCAGGTGTTCTTCTATGTTGCTGGGAAAAATACATTTGTTCCTTTTTTCCCAGCATAACACATAGGGAAATTCCCAGCCAGTTGGATAAAAAAAAAATGTCTGTTTCCCAGCCAGCAATTGAAAAAAAGAATAAACAAATAAAACAACAATAATAATAAGTTAACAAAAGGGGCTTGAAAACATTAATGGTAAACTATTTGAAGCTTTTTCTTTTTTTGTTTTGTTCATGTACTGCCGTCTCGAACTTACAAACCTGTTCGGGTGTCTCTAGAACTGCTTAAATTTTACTACCAAGCTAACCCCTTTTAAGCCCCGAAGTGACCAACATCAAACTTCTCCTCACAAAGTCCATACATAATCAGTCTCTTTTCGATCTGCTCAAGTTAGCCAGTACAGTTTGTTCTTACGACTCCTTTCTCAAGTCAGCCAGCGCAAAAATGGTAATTAAAAAAATATATTGAGAGAATATTTTGCCAGCCAGCAAGAATTCCGCTGGGGAACAGATAAAGTGAGGAAGAGATTCGTTGGGTGCCCCTGAAAAGAATGTAACAATTCGATATATGTTGTATTTAAACCAGGATCTCTCTAAAGTTCACCAGTTAGCGAGAGAGCCTTCCTGGGATTTAATAATAAAATTTCAAAACTAAGCATTTATTTAGTTTTCATAGGGATTTAAACCAAAAGAAGACAAATGAGATTGAAGACATTTACCACTGCAGCTCACACCATCCCCAGTGTAATCGGGTTTATAGTTACATTTAAAGGATCCAGGTTCATTTACGCACTCTGCGTTTAACGAGCAGTTATTGTCTCTAGGTTGTTTGCATTCATAAGAACTACAGTAAACTTCATTGTTCTGCGGCATTGGCTCTTTCTCACATAGAATGTCTTTGATTTCAAGAACAGGGAAGGAGCTAATGGTTTATAATTATATTTCAGTATAAAAATTATAAAGAAAATCCATTTGCGTCAGATAAATTTTAGGAAATGTTCGTGCTTAACCAATCAAAATAGCAGAAGATAATAGCTAACAATTTTGCTCCTTTGATGAAGTTCCTCAAATACAATTTTTTTTAAAAATTTGCATGTTTTGTGATTGGGTCTTAAATTACATGAAACCTTTAAAAAATCAAACAAAATGCACCTTGAAACCAAACTTTTTAGCGGTCGTTGAGTCTAGGCCAATGAGATCACTAGTTGTAACGATGAAAAAAATTGACATTCCATCGTGCGCTGCCGTTAGCACTTTTCTTCTTATGCGGATTATTACTTAATTGATTCCAGTTCGTTACAATTCCTCACTCCACAAACTATGAAAAATACCATAATACTCTTTAAAGCGCAGGTTTGGGTGGTGCTTGATGTAAGCCTCATTTTTCCGATTTCTTTTGTTTTCAGCACGAACTGCACGTGCTATGATTCAACTTCTTGGCAATTTGCACACGGTGCACATTTATATACGAACACACAATACTACATCCTAGCGTTCCTACATGTACTCTGAATTCCATTGTGCCATTCTAACACTAAAGGAAACTTGAATAATTACACCCCGGCGAGGCTGAGCCTGCACATAAAAAATTATTATGGTATTTTTCGGAGTGGACTATACTAATAGTTCTATACTTATGGGGACTATACTAATAGGACTATACTAATAGGGTTCCGTGGCGCGAGGGCAGACAAACTTTGGGACCCTACTGCTCCATTGTGTACAATCAACAGTCCAGGTTATATCCATGTTTATATCATTACTATTCACAATAAACAAACATGGATGTTTCCTTTAGCCTATGTTGATATCATTATGTTTGATTTTAATTATACTGAAAATTTAAAATAAAAAGAAGAAATAATTATGGGTGTTGAAGACTTACCCGTGCAATCTACGCCATTTCCAGTGTATCCAGATTGACAAGTACATTGAAATGAACCTGGTACATCAACACATGTGGCACTTGGCGAACAGTTATGGCTGCCATCCAAACATTCCTTGACATCTGCAAAAGTTTTTTTTTAAACAAGTCTTATACTATATAAACTTTGGTTTCCACGACGACAAAATCATAGCTAGACACATGTGACGATATCAATTCTACCAAATCATTATGTACATCCGGGTTACCATGAGATGCGCACGCACCGCCGCAGGTCAGTGCACTTATCGATCGCCGTAGGTTCGGACGTGTTTGTCTTCGTGCTGTTATTTGGGTTCCTGTACCGTTATTTCACGGTAAGTTTACCTGGTTTCTGTTTATTATTTTGTCTTTCGCTTGCAGTGGACGCGTTCCACTACTGTTTCGGTCATAAATGGCCTGCATTTCTGTTTATTCATTTCGCGAGTCTTGTTACGTGTTACAGTGCTCGACTTGGCAAAATTAGTGACTGCAGGACGTGTCCTGAGTCGAACTAACGAGGTATAACGCGCTTTATACCTGTTCACTCTTAAAGTTATTTGGGATTTTACGGCCCATTACTTTTATATCCGTTTACAACGAGATTGTAAGCGAAGTTCAGCCGTTTGTTGAAACCGGCTTCGAAACACGTGGCGGACGTGTCCGCCATTTTGGATTTCAAGTTATCTAATCCTGTCTTCACCTCTTCGTTTTGTGTTATAGACGATGGGTGACAAGACTAAGCCTGATCCGTCTGGAAAGCCAGGCCATTCTGGACCCCCCACGTCTGCAGAGTTTAAGGCTATGTTTACTGAACTTCTCGATGATGCTAAGAAGGATATCTTAGCTCAAGTTAAAGACTCTATTGATCAAGTCTATGTCGACTTCGAAGCTGTTGAAGCTGAGCCTGAGGGTTCTCAAATCAGCACAGAGAATAGCCCAGATGCTGTGGTGGAAAGCAACATTAATGAGTTTATTCAGCCAAAAGACCCTGACGCCGGTCAAGGTTCAAGCAATGATTCATTCGAATCACTTGCGCAAGAGTTCAGTATTGGTGAAAAGACATCTCCAGCCATAAATACAAATTTGGCGGATATAGTGAAAAGTCTACTTGCAGAAAAGCTCTCGAAAGAAAAGCTAAGTGAGGTACAGGGAAAGTACCTGAGACCTGAAAACTGCACCAATTTGGTGGCTCCCAAGATAAATAAACAAATTTGGCAACAATTACATCAGGAAACCAGAAACACTGATTCTGCGTTCCAGAAGACACAGGCATTGCTGATTTCAGGTTTATATGCAGTCCTCCAGGTGTGCAACAGTTCTAGTGGGGATCATAAAAATGCCCTGACTCATGCAGCAGTCCTATTGTTATCAGCAAATAGGGATCTCAACCTGAAACGCAGGGATCTCATTCGCCCTGATCTGAACAAACAATATGTCTCACTGTGCAATCCGTCTACCGCTGTGTCAACTTTTCTGTTTGGGGATGACCTTAACCAGGAGGTAGAAGAGCTTACCAAATCTAACAAGCTCAGCAATAAAGTTACTCCAAAGCAACGCATGGAGCCTTATAAGGTCCCATCTGGTAGAGGCATGCGTGGTCGTGGCCGCTTTAGCCAGAGTAATGGCAGGGGAAGGGGATCAAGGTTTACAAGTCGTCCTTTTTTAGCACCAGGCCGGGGCCAAGTACGGTCCCATCAGAATCCCAAGACCCCATCATCCAAGACCCAATAGTTTCTGCAGAGGTAAGTCAGAGTGCTATTGCTAATATTCTTTCAAATCAGCCCCCTTTTAAGGCAGGAGGGCTACGAGATTTCCTCCATGTGTGGGAGAAAATAACAACTGATCCATTCATCTTGGATGCAGTTTCCCACTGTCACATTGAATTTAACCCGGTACCTGAGTCTCACATTTATGCCACGAGAACACAGTTTTTTACTGCATTTGAACGAACAGTCATTGACAATGAAATAGAGAAATTCCTCCAAAAAGGAATAATCAGGCTCTCCACACCTGAGGATGGTCAGGTAGTATCCCCCATCTTCACACGACCTAAAAAAGATGGGTCTCATAGAGTAATTTTTAACCTTAAGAAACTGAATGAGTCAGTGTCTTATCATCATTTCAAAATGGACACATTAGAGACAGCTATTAAGCTTATGAGACCATTATGCTTTATGACCTCCATTGACCTCAAAGATGCATATTACTCTATACCAATTGCATCGGAGCATCAGAAATATTTGAAATTTGTTTGGAGAGACCAGTTATATGCCTTTACTAGCTTGCCTATGGGCTTGTCTAGTAGTCCTAGAATTTTTACCAAAATTATGAAACCTGTCTTTGCATTTCTGAGAGGTCAGCTTGGTCACACTTGTTTAGGTTATATTGATGACTCTTTCTACCTTGAAGATAATTATGTGGAATGCGAGGAAGCCACATTACATGCAGTGCAATTTATTATCAGCTTAGGTTTTACAATCCATCCTGATAAGTCAGTTATCATACCGACTCAAACTTTAGAGTTTCTAGGATTCGTTTTGGATTCCATTCACATGATGGTGACTCTTACAACTAAGAAAGCTGATAAGCTCTTGCAGTTGTGCCATAAGTTTTCTCAGCCAAATAGACAGTTTACAATCCGTGAGGTTGCATCTTTTCTTGGCACACTAGTCTCAAGCTTCCCTGGGGTGGATTTTGGGCCCCTCCATTATCGTCACATCGAGGCTGATAAAGAGAGAAACTTAAAATTGAATCAGGGGAATTTCGATGCATTCATGGTCTTATCTAATGAGTGCTTGACAGAAGTTCACTGGTGGTCTGCTAATGTTCATTCGGCTTCAAGGAAGATCCACCACTCCAGTCTTGACGTAGTAATTTACACTGATGCTTCTCTAAAAGGCTGGGGTGCTCAAATTGAACATGGCAACCATACTTGTGGTATATGGTCCAAACTTGAATCAGCCAAGCACATTAATTATCTAGAGTTATTAGCTGTTAAACTTTCATTGTCATCTTTGTGCGATGACAGAAGTAACATTCATGTTAGGATTATGTCGGACAACACTACTGCTGTTTCCTACATTAATGCCATGGGGGGATGCAAGTCATTAGATTGTAACTCCCTTGCACGAGAAATTTGGGATTGGGCCATTGCCAAGAATATTTGGCTTTCAGCTGCCCATATTCCAGGATCTAGCAATGTTGATGCTGATCAGTTATCTCGCAATTTGAATTTGGATCTTGAATGGATGCTTTCAGCTCCTGTATTCAAGAAAATTACCTTGTCGTTTGGACAACCAGACATAGATCTCTTTGCTAGTAGACTTAATGCGCAAGTAGAGACCTATGTATCGTGGAAACCACATCCAATGGCAAAGTATGTAGATGCTTTTTCCATTGATTGGTCAAATTTTTTCTTTTACGCATTTCCCCCCTTTTGTCTTATTTCCGGATGTGTGCAACAAATAATTCACAGTCAGGCAACGGGAATCATGATAATACCTCTATGGACAACACAGCCATACTTTACAGCTGTGCTGAGTCTATTGATAGACACACCACGGGTTCTGAAGGCTTCTGCTCAGAATCTCATTCATCCAACTCTGGACGGTCCACATCCACTACACCGACGTCTGGAGTTACTGGTATGCAAATTATCAGGCAATCCTTGCAGAAGTCGGAACTTTCGCCAGACATTGTTGAGATCATCATGCATTCCTGGCGAGATAGTACACACAAACAATACAAAGTGTATATCAACAAGTGGTTGCAATTTTGTAGTGAAGGGTCACATGATCCCCTGCATCCCTCTGTAAGGGCCGTGCTCTTGTTCCTGCACAGCCTCTTCGAGAAAGGTTTAAGCTACTCTGCTCTGAATACAGCCCGTTCAGCAATCTCCAACATTGACATGAATGGCAGTGATGATCAGGATCGTACACCAGTAGGGAAGCATTTCCTTGTGTGCAGATACCTTAAAGGAGTGTTCAACAAACTCAAGCCTGTGCCAAAGTACAACAACATTTGGCCTGTGGACACTGTTCTTGATTACCTGAGTTTATTTTGGCCTCTGGATAAGATCAATTTGAAAGAACTCACCTTGGAATTAGTCATGTTGATTGCACTGACCACAGGGCAAAGGTGTCAGACACTGACATTTTTGGATATATCAGCAGAGTATATGCAGAGAAATGAGCAATGTTTTAATTTTGCCTTAACGGAACACCTCAAGCAGGACAAGGCTGGCAAAGTGTTTGGAAATGTCCGCTTGTACAAGTACCCAGTTAAGGAACTGTGTGTGTATGAAACTTTAGATTACTATATGAGTGTTACTGAGAAATTAAGGGATTCCACTAAATTGCTTGTATCATTCATCAAACCACATAGGGCAGTGACCTCGTCCACTATTGGACGCTGGATCAAAACCATGTTAGGTCAGGCAGGCATTGATACAGAGTTATTCTCTGCTCATAGTACTAGATGTGCTTCAACGAGTAAAGCACTTACGTCTGTTTCTACTGATGTAATCCTAGCTACAGCTGGTTGGACTGAAGAGTCCACATTTCGTAAATTCTACAACAAACCAGTTGCTGTGACAACCCAGATGAGTGTATCAGTTCTCAAATAGGCTTATACATGTAGAATGTGTATTGCAGCTGTGTGGAATTAAACTATGCTATGACATAGACTGATTGGGCACTTTGTCATTTTGTGCTCTCTGCGTTAAAATCTCATGGTAACCCGGATGTACATAATGATTTGGTAGAATTGAAAATTAAACAAGACTTACCTGTAAGTTGAAGTTTGATGATAATTCTGCCAAATCATTAGTAGTACAGAAGGGTTAACATGCCCATTACACCCTTATATGAACCCACCCTATCATGGCTTTATGCCTTCCTGTCACTTCAGCATTATTGATTTCCTGCGCCAGTCAGGCTGTGCTGAGGTGATCACAAAATGTCTTTAAAAACTGACCTGCGGCGGTGCGTGCGCATCTCATGTTAACCCTTCTGTACTACTAATGATTTGGCAGAATTATCATCAAACTTCAACTTACAGGTAAGTCTTGTTTAATTTTCAATTAATCTTCTTGCCTGCGAACAGGCCCTCTAATTTGAGTTTCAGGTAGGCTAGGTTTCGCGCGAGTGTCGAATGCCAGCGATCGCGAGGGGAAATGGGGCGAGAACGCAAGGCCCAGAGTTTTTTATATCCTACCGTACACGAACGCAGCAATCTGATTAGTGAAAAGTTACATACGTCAGAACCCTAAAATAAACCATAGCGTTATTAACCCTCGGACGTACAAGGGGGAGGGGGGCGATATTTTCAAAACCATTTAAGATTAGCACATGCCATTTTCAAAAGCTATTCGTTTATCCTTGAGACACATGTTGGTAAAGTTTGGTGACAACCGGTTGCTATGGTAACCAGGTATCACGTCATAAGTAACATGGGGTCAACCCATTTTTGAATAAAAATGCGTATTTTTCACCTTTTTTAGCGAAAAAAAACATATAAAATGCTACCAAAAGCATCAAAATGTTTAATTGTATGTTATTTTGCAACTCTAGCAAACAAAATTTGCAATTTCCGCATTTTTCCGATCAATTTGTCGGCCATTTTGGATGACATCACGGACCCCAGCAGCACCACAACCCATAATATTTACCTTATCTTGTAGAGCACATCGCGGGCTATCTATTAGATGTAAAATATTTCCGAAATATTGCAACATCGCAAAAAGCCAAGGGGGGTAAATTGCGTCTGTGGACTTCCTCCGTCCCAAGCTAAAGAGGCATGCTAACTGCAGACTTGCGCTCACACAAAAACAGGGACTGACAACTCAATGGTCCTAGCATGCATCCAGCGACTACTACTGATCTTGCAACAATTAAGTATTGTTATGTCCAGAGCTAGCAAACAAACGACGGCATAACTAAATATTCTAAAGGGCTCAGGAAAGCGTAAATACCTCCTGTCAGTATCACAGATAGAGATTTTTTCGTAAGATCAAAGAATCAACAACACTGAGAACAACAGGCCTGGGCCTGTTATATCTTAATTGTGAATCTAAAAGAAAAAATGTGTCAGGCACTTACTTAGGGTAACTCTATTCTAAAGCCTGGCTTTTTGCGACGAGTAGGATTAGTGCTAGGCCCGTCACCTTTTATAAAAATGCACCATATAGCCATTACTGTTGATACATGTACATGGCCAGATTTTCGAGTTCCATACTTTACATGAAACGAAGATTTGCACTAAAACACGTATTGCAAAAGCTGTTCGCTTTTTGCACTTTTTTTCGTCATTTTTGTTATAAGGAATATCTAGCGAGCAAAAAAACCTTCCGAAAACCCTCGCGTGCAATTTGCTGTCATTTTTGTTGACATTTTACTGCGTTTCTATTGGTAAGTTATTTGATACGTCAAGCATGACGTATTATATCAAACCTATCAAATAGCCTTGCGTGCTGGCTCTTTTTCTCGCGGCTTCGCCGCTCACAAACCGAAATCGCGGCAAACCCAAATAAAAGCGCCTTCTCGCAAGCTAGTAATCTTCACCTCTTAAAGAATGAAGATATCATATAATTATATTTACTTTAGCTGCCATGTTTGTCGTTATTAATTGTCAAACGAGCTAAAGCTGTTGGTCTTCAATGGAATCATGTTCAGATCTTCCTCGGAAATTTTCGGACGTCTTCGGCAATCTTCGTAAAATTTTGGAAAATGAACGGAAACGTTCGAATAACCTTCGGAGAATTTTTTGAAAATCTTCGAAAAATTGTTTTAAAACTTCGTAATTAGCTGGAGTCGTTCATATAATAAACAAAATAGTACTTGGTTTGTTGGAGATATGAATTTTTTTTCTTTTTCGATATCGAGATCTTTTATATCGAGTTTGAACACATCACTGCGCACCAATGTATTATTATTTACTACTTTTAACAAATTGAGAAATGGAAAACACGTTAATCTGGATGATTTTTTTTAGAATGGTTTTCACCTTCTTACCAAAGTTGCATTGATCTCCATGGTAACCACGAGGGCAGATGCAACGGTATCCATGATTGCCATATCCAGTTTGACAGGATGCATTGCTCTGACAAGGGCTGCTTAGACAGGAATCCTTGAAAAACGGGTAAACAAACGACTACAGATCTATATATATATAAAAAAATAGTTCACTCTTTGAAAAATTTAACTTTGCAACATGTTCCTTACCATATCTATTTCCTGTATTTATACCCATCTTTTGTCTCCAACTCGTTCGATACAGCCTGCTGGTGGTGCTTGTTATTCAGCTCACAAACAAATATCTCATGGTTTACCGGACCGTAGTTGTATGACCTACAGTTTGGCTCCATAACAACTACTCCTGTGGGAAATAACATTCTTTAAGTTGCGAAAATAATTATTCAAATTTGGATCAGTTTTGATCGATCAAGCATAAATTTAGAGAGAAAGCTAAAATGCCCAGCAGACGTTTTAGAAATTCGCGTTTTGACAGTACTTGCACTTTTTGTAACCCCTGGAAAATTTCCACGAGGCTTTCTGAACAGTCAAGTTAACATAACCTTATGATACAACAAGATTCGAGCAATTATTTAAAGAGATATTATATCTCAAAGTGCGCCAAACCCATTTTCTCATACATACAAGATGCCGAAATAGCGAACTTTCATGTCAAATTTGACAGATGTTGGACCAGTGCAAAACAACAGACAACCGCCCACACGGTTTAATTGATCTTTCTTCTATAAAAGGCGTATGATACATGCAGTTTATCAAAAGTAGTTTATGAGTAAAACAAGCGCAACGTATACCCACTAGACATTTTCAGGCCTTTTTCTCTATTGTCGGAAGCACGCTTAGCTAATTAGCTTTCAAATTTAGCGCCGACAGCTCATTAAATGTCCCGGATGTGTCGCTGCATTGTGGCCGATGAGTATAACTCGCACATGTCCTCGTCAATTCCTTCGTAACTTTGGATGACGTAGTTTTTAAGCGCTCTATTTTCCATTTGCCCTGAAAATTCAATTTTCCTACAATCATCTAGAAGGAATAAAAAAATTATGAACTAAAAAAGCCAAACACAAATTCAGCCCATTTGCGATCATCTGTATAGTATACAAATTAGGTAACTGTAAAATACTAATAGTGGACTTTACCATTCGACATACCATGTTCGAGTTTGAATACGCACCAAAACGAGTGCAAATAACTTAATTCACAGAAATTTACAGCAATGTACATTCTTGTCGACATTGTTCTTTCATGGGCCAAATGTTGAAAGGGCGGAGTTGGCGACGTGCTTCACTAAAAAGGCATTATTCACGAATGTCTATTGGAAACATCTCTTTTTTGTTTGGTTACTCAATCACTACCGATTTAGTTTGCGTATCTGCCATAAAGCGATTTGTAAATTCGCAATCGGTTTACCTCCTTTCGAAGAAGCAAGGGCAAAGATCCAGACGACGAATGCAATAAGAATCGCTGACTTTGTTAATGCATAACAGAGGCCTATATTTTTTCTTGTAAGATAGCAATAGTCCAGCATTATGTTTCAAGGTATTGTTAACCTTTATTTGAAGTTATTTAATTACCTTCGAAGACATGGCGATAAACTGAATCGTTGATCAAAAAAACATGTATACATCGATATATACTTCACTCCACGTTGTTTTACTGCATGTTACAAAGAAACTAATTTTAATTAATGCCTTAAAAAGAGGCATTACCAGAACCTGCTGTGAAAATAAAAGCTTGGGCTATGACTTTTAATTACACTCCCCGAGCATGTTTTTTTTTTTTCTTTTTTTAATTTACTTGTTCCAAATATCATCATTTGATACCATTCAGCGGCGGTTTTAGTCATGCTTAACTTATTTTGACTCTTCGATGCTTTAATCGTAGTAAAATCAAACAGCTTTAAGAGCCATCTCGTAAATACGAAACAACGTTAGGTTAATTTTAGATGTTCTTGATGTTTCATAATTAACGTTCAAGCTTTTCAAAATCCTTTAAATTCAAAAAATTATCCATTGTTTCAACCAGCAAGACAGTATGCAAATTAACCCTTGTAATCTGCAGTTACTAGTTATAAGCGGGAGCGAGGAAGGGGAAGAGGTTATTTTACGGTATTGAATTCGCTAGCAGACACGCGCGAGAATCCTTGTTTTAGGCGCTTTATGCTTTTGCGAGCAGCGGGCAGCGATTTGAGCGAATAAGCCTAAAACAAAGACCGAAGAAAAAGCACACAGTAAAATGATAAATGTTAACTTGCCATTTTAATTCCATTTGCAGTTTACAAATAAGCGTATATAGATTATAAATAAGCATACGGATTCCCTATGATCCGGCCCCCGAGACCAAGCGCTTTCTCGCAGCCCTGCTGTCCTAGCGTTTGTTCGAGTATTAACCAGTATTAACTATATGTACTTGAAAGTGGAGACGTTAACTGGCTTGACTCGTGTTTTTCGACGCTCGTAAAACGATTACATTTTATAACTGCACGAACTAAGAAATCGTCTTTGCTCTGATACAAATCCGCTACCAAAACGACTAAAGGAAGACACGGACACAGGTAAATTGTTTCCCTGTGACTGGACCAATAAATACACAAGTGATTTGAATCGTTAAATTTCACTATTTAACCCGTGTTTATGTAAAAATAAGCGTACAGTCGAACCCCTGAGCAATATAGTGCATTTTGGCGCAATACAAAACTGGAAAGTGTGATAAGGATAATGTTTAAAACATCATGCACACACCTGCGTGTTTTGCACAATTTTGTTTACCACGGGTCGTGTATTCTGAAAATGGGTAACCCACACGCTTTTTTGTAAACTTCATCGCCAAGAGCAATGGTCTTCTTTGTGAGATGCATTTTTGAGATTGGAAACGATGTTCTTCTCGTTACACACAACGTTTTTGTAAGTTTCAAAAATAATAACTAAAAGACAATGTTACATTAGGAAGTGAAAAACTGTCTCATGTGACAAAGCTACACGGTAAATTCCGATCATCGAACTTCCAATCTCTTAGCTTTCATGCGATCAGAAAACCTTTTCTCCTCAACATTGTCCCGGGTGTTCGATTTTCTTGCAAAAAATATTGATAAAAGCCGCATCAAAGTGTTCGCCAACATCACTTTACCATACAACATTCTTGGCAGATAACACATGGAGGAGTTTGTTTGTCTGAGTCACAACGAGGGTCAAAAGTCTGTGACGTCATTAATGCGCAGCGCTAACAGCAATCATCTTTTAACACGTAATACACTAGGGAATTACAAAAGTTTAGGGATGATGGAACGGGTAAAAAGTTGCATATCTGTCCCTGTATACTATATCTCGTTGAATGCTTTGCTTATTCACGAGATAAAAACATCTTGACGTGACATAAATATGCTTTGTCTGAAACGAGACATTTGAACAACGTAGTACACTGGGGAATTATGCATTGTCTAAAACGAGACAACTGGTTGACGTAATGCACTGGGGAAATACCGAGACATTTGGATGGCGTAATGCACTTGGGAATAATGCATTGTCTAGATTTGAAACGAGACAACAACACAAAAATACAACAACAACTTTATTTCTTATAGTACAATTACAATTATTACAATTACAATTATTATTACAATTACAATTACAATTATTTGTTATTATTATAACAAATAAATAAAGTAAACTGAATAGGGAAAAAAGGTTTACCTTTACATATTTCCTCTCGTAAAATCTTAAAACAAACATAATAACCAAGTAGGTCATCAGTATGTATCCCTTTATGAATAAATGACACTGTCCCTCCGAAATATCGAAATTGTGTTACTTAATTTCCATGTCATATTGCCAAATGCCACCAAATATCAATAAATTCTATAGAGCAAAACAGAAGCATTGGTTTGGAGAAAAAGTGCAGGATTACAAGAATGGGAGTGGATTACAGTTCATCAATTTTGATTTCGTGACGGGCGATCAAAAAATCAAAGTTTCCATTTTGTTAGAATTTTGAGATTTTCAGTCGTAGGTTATTTTGTCTTTTTAGTTCATATTTTTTGCGTTCATCAGTTTTGGCATTTTTTTCTCTCTATTTTAAGATAATAGAGCAAACTTAAAGAAAGCTTCTGTCCATAATCACGATAACACGATATTTTAGCAGGGACACTGTCCCTTTAACACGGTCAATAAACATTTTATCATATCACCAATTTAAAACTGCTTATAGCCGTACACATTTTAACAGAGTCGGGGCCTTCTCTTTGTTCAAAACGGCAGGCGGATAAACTCCTGAAAAATACTTCAAATATTTCAGATTATTATTCGATATAGCATTCTAGAGTGCAAATACGCATCAAAACGAGCGCAAATATGGCACGTTATTACACTCTTCTGACCACGCGCTAGGAAAAACAGTTTCAAAAACTTAAAGACCCATTGTCACTTTCCGTGATGCATTGCGGGCGATCTTGAATTTCATGGTCCATGAAAAACCGTTTTGTGGCGGGGAAGTTTGATTCCTAAAATAATCCGTTTTCATCGGGGAATCTGTATCGTCTATTGGCTTCAAGATGATTTCGTTTAAATATTTAGTTCATATTCCAGGCATTGCATCTTGTTTTTGTATGTTTTCTTTTATTTTCCATCGTTACTGATATGTTTCCTAAGCAACGCCGCCGAAGGCTCGAGGCGCTGTCAAGAAACGAGATCCTTCAGAAGGTTTGGCTCAGAAATTCGGTCGTCCATGGAAAAGAAAAAGGTATATTAGATTGCCTACTAGTTAAGATTTATCTCCGAATCGTTTCTTTGTAATTTTTTTGCACATACAGATACTGTCAGTTATTACCGTTGATGCATGACCGGTCGACCGTATTAAACTGCAAACAACAGGAAAAGCTCAAAACTTCTCGGCTCGCAGGCGGAGTCAGCATCTATGTGAAATATTCTATGGAAGTTGAAGGAGGTTTTCCCCGTCCCTAGCCGCCGAATTTTTTTTATGCAAACTTCTGAAGCCGAGAAAACGTCCTCCGCCAGCGGAGCTCATTAATTATGCCCGATGCAAATCAGATAGCCGACGGAACAGCCCACAAAATACAAACACTTCTCGGCTCCCTGGAGGTTTCGTTTTAAGGGGCATCGACCTTTAACTTTCGGTAAAAATAGCAGGAGGTTTTCCGCGTCCCTCGACGTGAAAATATTTTCGATGCGAACTTTCGAAGCGGAGGAAACTACCTCGGCGACTGGAGCTACACAAAGGCGGGTTGAGCGGCCCCAGACAAAATGCGAGACATGTTGTACGGACTTTTAATATCTAACAGGACCGCTTCTTTGGACTAATAAATTTTAAAATCAATGTCGAACGAAATTTCAAACTCAGTGTTCATTTCTTCCTGGAGATGAGAGGCCAAAATTTCACTTCGCAAGAGATCGCATTTATCTGGGTCCAAATCAAAATAAACAATGCGCGGTGCATCAGGGTAAGTGACGATGGGCCTTTAATTTTAGGAGAAGATTACTGTCGTATAATGAACAATTTATTCTGCAAAAAGTTGTGTAATACGGCTGTGCATTTTTACTTGTCAGTCTCGAAAAAAACTGACCCCTAAAAATACTCAGCCGTATTACACAACTTCACGCTGAATAACCTCTATATATTCAATCACTTGTAAGTGCGCGTGTTACCAAAGCATCATAATCAATTTCTTGTCAGTGCGCGTGTTACTAAAGCACAATAAACTACTTGTCAGTGAGGGGTGGGTGGGGGGGGGGGGGGACAATGCCCCAAAAAGGCAGAAGCCACTCTTCCTCTACAGAACCTCTAATTTCATTGGACCTGGTTATCACGCACATGCATTGTTTTTGGGGCTAGGGTCCATTGCTCTGTTGTTTGTTGTATTGTTTTCTCAGCCAATCCTGTGAGGCGTTCCGAAACGTGCATACCGCCTCAACACAGGCGTATGGACTTGATGGAATTATAGCAGGGTTTTGTCAGTATGGTCCCTTTGTCATGAACTCGAGCCAAAATATATTTCCCCTATCATGCATTTGTTCAGACACCCTATTAACCCTTTGGTTCCTGAATAACAATAAGACAAAAAAGGAGAAAGTTGAGTTGACATACCGAAATTATTCGATTTAACGCTCTCCTTCCAATAAGCGCCCCCTTTCTTATAGGCCGCCTTCTTGGGTGTTGCTTTTGGTTTACTTTATTCATAGAATCGGTCGTTACAGATGCTATGCCAGAAAGCCGCCTTATCGAAGAAAGGAATAATAGCGAATTATATTCTAACTATGCGAACCGTAATGTTACCGTTGTAGTTCTGATTGTGTGAATTGCACATTTTCTGTTGTTGTTCATTAAAAAACTTTTCACGCTCGCAGGTTTTCGTCAAAAAAGTAATAAGTGCCCACTCCCTAATAATCGCTTGAACCACCAAAATTAAATAAGCGCCCGGGCGCTAAATCGAATCATTACGACAGCTTCCTTTCAGGTTAGAAAAGTGACTGATAAACCTTGATTCAAGGTTAAAGGAAACGAAAAGTATCAAAGCTAATATACATGTAGCAACAAGATTCAGCTCCTTTTTATTTCAGTAATGGAAACAATAAATGAACGTATATTGTTACAGATTATTTTTAGTTTTAATAAATCTAGTGCAGTAATTTAAGAAATACACCTTATTCGATGGTTAAAGAGATAATACGTGCGGATATTTTACGAGTTGCGTAGCTTATAAGTGTGGAAAAACGATAACTAACAAGGCGCTATATTCTACACGTTATCACAGTGTGCCTCGTTATTTAGTTATTACCTTATATCCAACAGCAATCCGCGCTTGTGAATAACTATTAAACAGCGATAATATTATAGAGCACCTAATTGATGACGTGACAGAAATTAAATTGGTGAAATTATGGGATTTGATAAGATATTCGGAAAAGAGCATGACGAAAAATACCTGCTTGTCAAAACTCAGCATCCAATTCCCTCAGTTTACAAACGTTTGGAACTGAGGCAAAATAAGAAGGGTTTGTACCATTAGAGCATTAAAGTGCCAATGCCTCATTCTCAACTTGCAATATGATGCTGATTTTTGCAAGCAGGCATTTTTTCGTCGTGCTCTTTCCGAATATCTCATCTCCAAAAAGTCCCATAATTTCACAATTTTTAGTTTTTGTGACGTCACACTTTGGTACTCTATTGCGCACACAACAACAAGACTCCGTCGCGTAAATCGCGCGCCACGCTCATTGTCGCCCTTTGCGCACCGCAAGCGTTCACGTTGCGCAGGCTAACAGTTACCGTAATGTGCGTGAGAAAAATTGTACAATACATCGGTTAAGCATCAACACATAACCTGCAATGAAGCTTAGTAATACAAACACGTGCTAAAAAGCACTTAAATTAGCCACTGACCTTTTTCTTTTGTTGAAATATCGATCTTTATGATTGTTACAAGCAATAGAACTATCTTGAAATTCTTTCTTTTTTAAAAAAAAATGAGCACTATTTTATAGCAAATCACAAGTTATTTTAAAGCCTGGTTTGCTGTAGTATTGGTAACAAATGAAAGACTCCCGTGAGCCAACCCGTGAATATGAAATGCTCTACACATCGCTTACTCATATTTTTGAGCGACTCTTCCTTACAATCAAGGTCTCCAGTGAGCCACCTCGTGAATATAAAACGCTCTAAATGAAAGATTCTACACCAATTGTGCAGTGGCATTAAATACGACCGGAGAGCAGTACTTCGGTATTTATTTTGTGAATAGAAAATAAATCCGTAAAGGAGTCTCAAAGGATTTTGCGTTACCCGATCGCGAATTCAAATTAAATATTTTATCGAGTCAAGTCTCGAGTCTGCGATGGGAAAATAATTCTTGCTGGAGCCATAATTGCTGCTAAAGATGGAACGATATTACAAATTAAGTTACTGGCAATCATTTAAGATTAATAATAAATTTCCAGGCTTATCTAAATGCCGGAATCCGAAAGTACATATAATTTGCCTATAACAGCCAGCATGTCATTTGAACGTTCTACCGCGGGCTGACGCGTAACGCGGTAGCTTATGTTCTTTTTTTTAAATTCACCGACTTCAAACGCAAAGAAAAAACAGTACATCACTTTTGCAATGTCCAGTTCGAAAAAAAAAAAGAAAGAAAAGAAAAAAAGAAAAAAAAACGTCCCCGCCAGATCTCAAACCCGCTCTTTATGTGTGGAAAAGCAACGCTTAGCCATTTCAGCTACAGCGGAGTAGCGTCTTTAAATTTTATTATTTCGACGAAAGTCACGTTTTGAAACGCGCGTCTCTGCTGAAAAATCAAGACATCGGAGCAGCGCTTTCAAAATGTCCCCTTTTTCGGTGGTAGACTATTCTCTACACTATATTCCTTTACATTTTCCACGAAAGCCTTGTACACTGGTCAGCGGCATTGCCAACAGAGTTTAGTCAAAATTTGCATATTTGCCCCCGTCTGCGATAACCCGTTCATTACGCTTCGCGTATTCACGCATTAAAAATATTGAAATAGTGGATTACTTTTCACAGATATAACCCTTCGTAACCCAGCACACTGCATTGTGCCACTGAGCGTCATGAATTTTGCTGAAAAATGTCCCATGTCGTATTCCTACACAGTGCTGAACACCGGGAGAACTTGGCTGTTCAATTGCCCAGTTTGTGTAATTCCCCAACACATCTCCATCAGTCCATTTCCAGACACCAGGACTACTAGAATCGGAAAGTCCAATCCAGTAATCTACTTGGCCAGTGAGAAATTGTGATTTGATGAAGTTGTTTTCGTCAGAAGAGTCAATCTTTACCAGTTGGGCACCGTGTTGATTCGCACAAAACGCTTTCGCGTTTTCCCAGATCTGCAGATCCGCTGCGAAAAGTTCATAACAGGATCTTTGAAAACAAGTCTGCCATGATGTTGGAGAAGCTGAGAGGAACAAAAAAAAAACAGAATGAAAAGCTCAGTGTAGACCTCAAGTGGGGAAATGTAAGTAAGGAAATGAACATTACGATATTTATATGAACGCTTTGCTTGCAAAATGTGATACAAGAATAACAGCGCCGCAGTTACAAAGGCGAATCATCGCGGGCAGCTTGTTTAATGTCTGCAATGTTTAATGTTTTTCAAAGTGATTTAGATCACAAACGTGTCGGGCATAGCCCGTCATCAGTGTGGTGACAATTGTATTTTACGCGTGATTTTGAGTAGTCGAATCTTGAAACTTAGCGCGAGTGCGCCCAGAAAAGTCACGGCGCGCGCACACGCTGTTCACAGGAAATGGAAAGCACGGTTTATTATGCCCATGTAAAGCCCATGTATGCCCATGTAAAGCCTAAAAAGTACCGAGCCTAAAAATACTGTATATTTCTAGGTGTTTCCTGCGAAGATGTCATGTAAATTGTGACCGGCAGTGTAGATTGGGAGTGTGCACAGCTTGTTTGTTTGTTAATTGGTTTGCTTGTTTGTTCACTTATTAATGGTCATACTTAAGTAAGTAAAAAAAGAATACGATGTTTCAGAAATGAAACCTTTAAGTGAAATTATGTAATGCAGTGTGTATTTTTTTTTTGAGGTTGTTGTGTGTGTTGATTTTGTTGTTGCTTTTTTTTTACCTTTGAAATCAATGATTATTTTACTTACGTGATGTGTTCGACTGTGTTGAAACCGTCGGTGTTGCAATCGATGGTAACACTGTAGAAATGACGAAAGAGTAATTATCAGCTGTTGGTTTAAAAATACTATATCCAAATTCTGCGTCCAGCTGTTGGTTTAAAATACTATATCATAATACTGTCTCTCAGATACTGAATCCAAGCGGTTAATATCAAGCGGTGAATCCAAGCGGAGCCAGATATTTATGATTTCTATATAGTTTGAAAAACTATATAGACGTCTTTTGAAAATTTGGAAAACTATATTGGAATTCATTTGTTTTATATATTAATGGTGCGTTTATTTTGTCTGTGTTCATTGTGTGACGTAGTCGTCTGATTTAGCATTTTAAATTCATATAAAAATAAAATCTCATATAATAATATATATAAAATGAATTGTAATAAAGAGATGCATAAATGGACTAAAGGAATCGAGAGACTTCCATTGTCCTTTTTGTGATGAACTGATACAACATTATTATTCAGTAAGTTATGAATCGTGTTGTTCAGTTAAGGAATTGAGTGTTGAAGATGGGAAAATTGTTTGTTTACATTGTGGTCAAGTGGATGGTGAAGATTTTGCCCACGAATATATAGATTTTTATAAAGAGATGTATAAGATAAGAAGAGAATCAGTATATCATCGAAAATATCATGTTGAGAATGTTATTAATAAATATTATAAAGAAACTCAAATAAGATTTCATAATAGAGAAAAAAATATATAAGATATTCGCATTAATAAACAATGAATTACCAGAGGTTAATCAAAATCGTAAACGGATGATTAGTATCGAATATATATTAATGAGAATATATCAAAAGCTTGATTTAAAGTATGTTTTTTTTTAAACTTCCAAAATCAAGAAAAAAATTGAAATTTTATGATAAATATTGGAAAGAAATACATGCATTAATAAGTGATAAGATTCAATCAATTATTGATAAGTGAATTTTTTATCATACTGTTTCTCAAATTTATCAGCAAAAGGGCAAAGATCAATAATTACTTCATCTAACTGTCTCATTTCATTGATGAATACAATATGGTTGAATTGTTTACCTCTCAAACAAGATCGTAAATCAATTAATACTTTTTCATATGTTGTGTAAGCAAATTTAGACATTTCGATTTATTTTTTTTATAATTCTTAATTTCGTTGAATGTTTTCAGCATTACAGCCATGCTCCGTCACGCGTGACCAGTATTTTTGAAAATTGAATGGAGTTTTCAATATTACGCGTCGGTTTTGAAAATTCATTCCGAGATTCGGAATTCCCGTGAGAATTTTACCGCATTTTCGGAAACAAAGAGAAACAAAATATCATTTTGTTTGAAATGTTACATATCCTAACAATATTAGGTTTTTTAATGCGTGCAGCGAAGTTATTTTCCGTTAATTTGTGACTTTCAAAGTGTTTTCCACAGAGATCTTCAAGGTTTCATTCAAATCTCGGACGTTACAAAGAAATATTCAAATGTTCATTTCATTCTCTAGATTACTGGTCACGCGTGACGGAGCATGGCTGTAAACCAGCTCCTGAAATAGAAGCTATGATAGCTGGATTTAATGTGATACTACCAGCTACTGTACCAATAACTACTAAACCTGTTGATGTTAAATTAATAGATAAATTCAATCTCTTGAAATATTTGTAAGCCTTTTTATAACACCAAAATCGTTTGTGATAAAATTTATACAATGCTTTGATTTCATATAATTTTTCTTGGCTGATGTTTTTATCAATATGATTGAAATTGAAGATGTCTGTTTTAGTCATTATATTATATATTTGGATAATAATTATACCATTTTGTTATTTTCAAAAATAAACGGAGAATCAGATACACTACTTTCAACATCAGGTTGAAAACCTTTGACTCCATATATTATTAAATTTGCATCTGCTTCATTAAGTGTTTCAGGGCTTCCATCACATGTTAAATCTATCATAATAAATTCAGGTGGTGAAATATGGTACTTATGCATGTGAATAATACTTCTTGTATAGTTGGAAAATGGTTTCGTTGATTGTTGATTAATATTTAAACTCGTGCTTACAACGTCAACACTCACATTATTCATTGTAACTGGAAAGAATTCAATGCAGATAGTAGAAGTTTATACATATTAAAACCAAGTCTTCCAGAGTATATATTATTTATATTTTAAATATTACCAAATCATATGCTTTTTTATTGAATAAATGTGGTGAATTTGGAAAATCAGTAATTCCATCTACTCTAATACAGTCGAACCTCCGGTTGCGACCACCTCTCGTAAGCGACCACCTCTCCTCAGCGACCAGTTTTCCAAAATACCAAAAGTTTCCAAGTCAAATCACTGTATTTCGAACCTCTTGTAAGCGACCACCGTTCGTAAGCGACCGCGACCACTTTAAGAGCTAAAAGTTTGAAATTTTCTTTTATTTTTAACCTCCCGTAAGCAACCACTTGAAGCTACTTGACAGATAATAGAGCGGAAATTGGATAATGAGGTGTTGTAACATTATCGCATACCTCAAGACAAGTCCTGTTTTTCTCGTTCAAAACCTATGCCGAACTCAAATTCTCAAATTCTCCTACAAATGGTAGAAGGGTTTAGTTTCCTAGCTGTAAATGATGTTTTTGACTGTTCGGCCTCAATTTGGTTAGATAATGGCCATAAAATGGCATTTGTAGCCTGAAAAGGGTCTTTTTGGTGGAAATTTGGGTATTAAAGGGTTAATGTACAGTTTTTTACGCTAGTTAACATGTAAATCACCAGTAATATAAAAGAACTGTCAAATTTAAAGCTAGCAATCCAATCCTTATTAGTTCATGTTCATGCAGTTTCCCTTAATGTTTAGACAACATTAAAGATTCAATTTGTAACTATCGTGAGACTTGTTCCATTCGCCTTATTAGGTAAATTAACGGAAGCGAACCATAAAACTCTGAAAAAATATTTTGGAAAGTTTAAATACATTTGTGACTACTAAAAGTTATTACATGGGTTTAGATGGGCATTGGCACAAGGGGCAAGTCTCTGCAGTTACCATATGCTAATAAGGCAAAATTTTGACCCAATATGGTCTGAACTCTCGTAAGCGACAAACCTCCCGTAAGCGACCACCTAGGCTTGACATTTTGGGTGGTCGCTTACGGGAGGTTCGACTGTATCATGTTTACTACTACTCTCATTTACATTTTCCATCAAATATCTGAATTGATCCTTCAAATGAGAAGTAGAAGTGATATTTGACTTATTAACATAATCTTTATATTCTTATTCTAATTTAAGGACTTCTGCGCCAAAATCAAACTTATTAAGTTTCTCTATTTTTAGATCTCAAGTTTTTGTGTCAACATATGTTTTATTAGCTTTTAATTTACTAAGATTTTGTGCTAAATATGTATAGTTATTTACAGTAGTATCAAGATAACGTTTATCATATTTCTTATTATCAAGTTTTATTATTTCTGAATCAACATATCCATTGTTTGTACCATGATCAATTGCCGTTGTGCTCTGAACATTATATATTATATTGTTATTCATATCCAGTCCATTTTCCATTGGAAACATTTCTTTTCGACTAAGAAAAATGTTTTTGACATCATTATACGAAACTAAATTGTTGTAGGCAGCAGCTAATTCTGTATAAGTCTGCTGCTTACTGTTTCGCACATTGTACAACTCCTTCAGATCAATATCTTTCAGGACCTCGTGTGTGTACGAAGGATTGCTATCAGGATGCCATTTTTTCAATGCAGCCATGTTCACAGCACAGAGATCGTCATTTTGATCAGTATCCAGGTTCCTAATGACTTTCCGATTCATCTCGATTCCTCCTGGAAGTATGATTCGATTGCCTCTCATGTCGAGGTTTCCAGTCATATGATTCTGACCGTTGAGAAGCAATACCTCGTATTTGCGGGCTTGGTTTGTAAACCGGTATCTAATTGATGCTTGGTAATTGCATCTCCGGGATTGTTTCCTTCTTTAAAATTAACAATCTTTTTTGATGCATATCGTAGTTGTTATTGGGATCGAGTTTGAACCCAATCCCTGGCGGGCCTACTTTACCTCTAATATTAGTTGATGAATCAGATTCAGAATGCTCATTGAAAACTCCCATGTATATATATTATTAGCTTAGATATTTCCATAAAAGTTTCTCTTAACTGATTTCATTGGTTTGTCAACATATAAAAATGAGTATGTTTTTTTAGTAGCTTTAAAATATTGGTCTTTGGTAAAACCAAGTTCTCTACATATTGTTATATCGTGACCTTGTTTTGTTATTGTTGTGTTACATTGTACGAAGCTACGTCATAGTCGTGTTACGTGTATACGGATGCGCTTGCGCAGGAGTGAGGACCTGGAATAAAGAAGACTAGAATGTTCATGTTCAATGCTCGTGTTGGTTCTTAATTTCGTCCTTGAAGTTACAACATCTGGCGACGAGGATGGGATCACTTTGTGTTATACGGCTATTTCGTGCTATTTCCTACACCGGATGATCTTACTTCACTTCGTTTCGTTCGTTTGTGCTTCCACGCACGTGCTCGCTGGTGCGTTTGCAAATCTCGCCATGGCTTCACCGTTGCTCGGTTCTGTTGGTGAATTTGATCCGTCCTCTGAATCTTTTACGGCTTACCTTGAAAGACTTGACCAGTTCTTTGTAGCCAACGATATTGGAAAATGTGCTGATGATGCCACTGCGGCTGTTGTTCGGGCAGCTAATCAGAAAAAGGTCGCCGTGATGATCTCCGTCATTGGTAAGAAGACATACAGCACTCTTCGCGATTTGTGCAGCCCTGATAACCCAAAAGAAAAAACATTTGAGGCATTAGGTGAACTACTACAACAACACTTTAAGCCCAAACGATTGGAAGTTTGCCGAATCCTACAGATTTCATCGATGTTGTCAAGAAGAAAATGAGACCGTGTCGGTTTACAGTGCTCGTTTAAGTTATTTGGCCGCCACTTGTAATTTTGGCGAATTCCTGAACCGTTCGCTTCGCGATCAGTTTGTGTGTGGGATTCGAAACCCTGCGACTCGAAAAAAACTATTGAGTGAATATCGAACATTTCAAGAGGCTCTACAAAGTGGCTATCGCCGATGAAATCGCGGCTAAAGAAACGTTGCAAGTCCAACAGCAACAATTGCCACAACCAGTTAATTCAGCTGCGAAAGAATTCTCAGCCTTACCGTCCTCTTCTCGTGGAAATTCAGCTACCCAATCTACTTCGCGGCCGTCTCCTAGCCAGATTTCGCCCAGTTTCCAGCCAGCAGCTTCTTATGCTTGTTTTTCATGCGGTAATTCTGATCATGTAAGATCTAAATGCAAATTTAGGAACGCTGTGTGTCGCCATTGCAAGTTACGAGGACATATTGCTCGAGTGTGTAAGAAAGGTGGAGTAAATGTTATGGGTTTTGAAGAAGAGCCACCTCAGGAACAATTATCTGAAGAAGATGAGTTGTATGTGGTGTATGATGTTCATGCAATGTCCAGATCTGAAATTTCTGTACCTCTGAAGATTGAAGACCAGGATTGTCTAATGCAGTCAGACACTGGGTGTACGTTATCCCTTGCCCCGATTACTTTCGTGAAACAAGTTTGCCCAGACGTTGAAATGAAATCTACAAATGTTGTGCTGTCGACATACACAGGTGAGACTGTGCGTCCCTTAGGAGAAGCACATGTGAAGGTTGAGTACATGGGATCACAACACACACTGCCTTTGCTAATTGTACACAAAGGGACTGGTGCTTTATTTGGTCGAAACTGGCTTACAGATGTCAAACTGGATTGGAAGAATTTGCCAGGTGTGAATCAAGTTGGACCTTTGCCATGCCGTCCCTCTACACACCCAGAAACCCTAGGAAACCAGACATTAGCATCAGTCCTTGAGAAATACAGTGAATTATTTCAACCCAAACTTGGATGTTATACTGGGGATCTGGTCGTATTGAATGAAAGTAAAGAAGCTAAATTCCATAAAGCCCGACCAGTTCCTTATGCAGTACAGTCGAAAGTTGAGAGTGCACTGCGCAACATGGAAAAAGATGATTTTATTGAACAAGTGACATCTGCGAACAGTGCAGCTCCAATTGTAGTCGTTGGCAAGAAAGACTCTGAGGATGTCCGTGTTTGTGGAGATTTCAGTGTCACATATAATGCAAGTGCCCATGTTGAAACCTACCCTATGCCTCAGATTGAGAATATGCACTCAGCTTTAAGAGGATGCACGGTGTTCAGTGTTCTTGGATATAAAGCAGGCCTATCATCAAGTACCGATTGCGAAAGAGTCCCAGTCTTATCTTACAATAAACACTCACATTGGCTTGTTTGCATTCAAAAGATTGCCGAATGGCATTCATTCTGGTCCTGCTATCTCTTCAGAGAATCATGGATAATTTGTTGTCGGACATACCAAAGGCTGTTAGTCGTTTGGATGATATTCTTGTTGCTGGCACAGATGAAGAGGACCACACTTTCACTAGTGCTAGAGCGACTTCTTAATGCTGGATTCCGACTAAACAAGGCAAAGTGCAAATTTTTGCAATCGTCAGTTGTCTACCTGGGACATGTGATTGATGGAGAGGGCCTACACCCCACTCAAGATAAACTTAAAGCTATTCGGGATGCCCCGAGGCCCAAAGATGTAACGGTTTGGAAATCTTTTCTGGGACTTATAATGTTCTATTCGCGGTTCATGCCTCATCATTGTACAGTCCTAGCCCCTTTAAACCAACTACTTAAAAAGGGTATATCATGGCGATAATTGAAGGCTGAAGAGGATGCATTTGTTGCAGCAAAGCAGCTCATTCTGAACTCACAGACACTGGTACATTATGATCATACCTTGCCCCTCTTTCTTTCATGTGATGCCTCATCTTATGGCGCTGGAGCGGTCCTGTCTCATCAAATTGATGGACAATTTCGACCGGTGGCTTTTGCTTCTTGCACTTTGACTCCTACTCAACAAAACTATTCTCAGTTAGAAAAGGAGGCCTTCAGCATCATCTTTGGATTAAAGAGATTCCGACAGTATCTCCATGGTCGCTCCTTTACAATTTTAACTGACCACCGACCTTTGCTGACTCTCTTGGGTCCTCAACGACCGGTTCCTGCTCATGCTGCAGCTCGACTTCAAAGATGGGCTCTTATCCTTGCTTCATACAATTACAAGATTGAGTACCGTAGTACTGGAGCACATGTAGATGCAGATAGCATGTCTCGCCTTCCCTTGCCTCTGACATGGTCTCCCAAATGTGAAAATGTTGAATGCTATTTTTTGGACACTGAAGTTATCACTAATGTGACCAGTCAGATGATCAAGAAGGAGACTCAACGGGATCCAGTCTTATCCCAAGTGTACAATTACGTCATTAGCGGTTGGCCACATGTAGTAGATCCCAGTCTGGTACCATTTAAGACAAGACAAGACGAGTTAAGCACACGGCATGGTTGCTTATTGTGGGGTACACGTGTTACTGTTCCTCCATCGCTCCAAGAGAAAGTGTTGCATAAACTGCATGACATTCACCCCGGGATCTCTCGAATGAAAGCTTTGGAACGATCTTATGTGTGGTGGCCCAACATGGATTCTGACATTGAATTAACTGTTTCGTCATGTAGCACTTGCCAGTCTATGAGATCAGATCCGTCCCCAGTTCAAATTCATCCTTGGACCTTTCCGGTACGGCCGTGGTCCCGCATTCATGTGGATTTTGCAGGGCCAATTTCTGGCTGTACCTACCTTGTGGTTGTAGATGCTTACAGTAAATTTCCAGAGGTAGTCAAAATGTCTACTACATCAGCTAAAGCAACTGTGGCCACCTTGCGTGACATCTTCAGCAGGCATGGGTTGCCCGAAATTATCGTGTCAGACAATGGGCCCCAATTCACTGCTACAGAATTTGAACAATTTTGCACCAACAATGGAATACTACACCGTACTTCAGCGGCGTACAAGCCATCTACAAATGGTCAGGCAGAACGTGTCGTACAGATTTTGAAATCAGCTATTAAACAAGCCCACCTTACTAATGCAGATGTTGATACTGTTATTGCAAATCATTTATTGGTTTACCGGACCACGCCTCATTCCACCACAGATGAACCACCCTCACTGCTTCTCATGGGCCGGAGACTGCGCAACCGACTGGATTTGCTGACACCTTCAGTTGAAACACATGTTGAGGCTCGCCAATATAGCACCATGGTGAGTCGTACAGCACATAGAGGCTTCCGCAAGTTCAATGCCGGTGATTCTGTTCTGGATCGAAATTATGGAAGGGGAGGAAAATGGGTGCGTGGAGTAATTACTGAAGTCCTTGGGTCTCGTCATTATATGGTCAAGGTGGCAGGGAATCTGTGGAAACGACACATAGACCAGCTGTTGAGACGCCTTGCAGATGTGGTTTCGACGCGTGGTTTTTTAGCATCCGACAATCAGTCTATGCCGCTTGATGTATCTCCTGATATGGATCAGCCTTGTGAGATTGTTCCCGACTCAACTATACCGTCTACTTATATCCCTCCTACAGCAACATTGGATGAGTCCATTCTGGCCAGCACTGGAGATTCTCGTGTTCCAAACAAGCATCCAACGGTGTCGATGCCTGTTACTGACCCTCCCGTGATTTCTCAACCTGTTCCCTTGCCAGAGATTTGTGATTCTGCTAATGTCGATGACACTCTGGTAGTTCAACCGGATTCTTTATGTGAATATCCTGCAGATACGGAAAAACGTTATCCTACTCGGACAACCCGTAGACCCCTAAGACACTTAAAAGATTACGAGTTTAAGTGATGGCTGTAACTGACTCAAAACATTTTTTTTTATTATGTATTTTCGCATTCAATTTTCCTTTTATAAAAAGGGAGATGTTATATCGTGACCTAGTTTTGTTATTGTTTTGTTACATTGTACGAAGCTACGTCATAGTCGTGTTACGTGTATACGGATGCGCTTGCGCAGGAGTGAGGACCTGGAATAAAGAAGACTAGAATGTTCATGTTCAATGCTCGTGTTGGTTCTTAATTTCGTCCTTGAATTTCTAAGTTACAACACATATCATATTTTTTTCATTACTACTAGGAAAATCATAAACACAATAATGGTTACAGTTCAATCTAATATCCTTTGGAGTTTTATAAAATGATTGACTTAGGTAAATAACAGAACAGTTTTTATGTCGTCCTTGAATAAAATAATCAATGAGTGGCTTTTGATTTTTATCACAAGTAAAATCATCAAATATTATAATTTTCTGTGTATCATTTTCCAGACTATTAACAAGTTTGATTTCATCATTATTGTAATGCATTATGTTGTATCCAACCTGAGCACTTGTGTCATTCATTGTTTCTATCATATGCCTGTATTTTTCCTGTTCAAGATTTTTACCATATAAATGTATCTGATCATAATAAACTAATGGTTGCATTAACATATGATAAAGCATATTTGTCTTACCAGAACCACTTTTTTCACATATTAACATTCTATAATTTGATCTAGGCATATAACTATAAAGCTGTTTGAAATTTGTATTTTCATCTTTATTGAAATCATAATTTGGAATTTCCATTATACTTTATATTATATTATATTAAAAGATAAATTGATATAAGTTGAGATAAGTTTAGATAACTTTATATAATGTAGAAATATAAATGGATATAGACAGGTATAAAAAACTTACTATTCCTCAAATTGAATCTGGGAAAATGACTAAAAATGTTCGTGATGTCATCAAAGGCACACAAACTTCTAAACAAGATGTTTTTTTAAAAAAAGAAAGAAGAATTTGAACCAATTACTGAAAAATTAGAAAAAGAAATTGATGAAATTAGTAATTTGAGAGAGGAATATCAGAAAAAAACAAATCATACCATATTCTGAGCAAGTAAAACAATTATCATTACCAGGTCCTAGTGGTGAACCTCCAAAAATGGTATCTGATACGAATAAAGGATTTACAGAACAAGAAATAGAGGTAATACAAAAATATAAATTACCTTTACCAGCGGATGTTTTTATTGAAACCTTAAAAGATCCAACTATTGTTAATGAGACATTAAATAAATCTGGTGTAATGAATCAAACGTTAGGTCGTCAAAAGGCTCATTTATCTACAACAAAAACAGCAAAGAAAAAAAATAAAGATAAAATAGCTGAGTATGATGAGCAGATTCAAACTTTACAAAAATATAGAAAGCGGTTGGGTGTAATAGAAGAGGGCCAAAAAACACTCAAAGTTGGAAAGGGTGTTTACACACAACGAAAAAGAAATGCATACAAAATCAACCCAGAAATTGGTTCATATGGAAATTTAAAAGTTGATCTTCCTAAACTATATGGTCAACTTGAATTAGTTGCATATCAGAAAAATAAAAAAGTATACGACAAGCAGATTGATTTTGATACACTTGATCTACTAACAAAGAGGTTCAATAATAAAGAGAAATATAGTCCTTTATCAAAAATGGTATTTGATGATTTGAATAACATTAGTGAAATTCCAATACACAATACGTCTCAAAAATTCATTAAAATCGGGAAAGGTGTTGTTTATTTTAATAATCCAGATGATCTTTTAAATCGACTTGAATTACTAGGCGGATCCATTTTAGCTGGTAATAATGGTGTTAAAAATAAATTTAATTAATATAAAAAGTTAGCAAATTTCCACCGGTTTTCCGTGGTGTGGACTCTTATTTACCACGATTTACGTCATAACATGGTCAAAATTTGTTGCTGACTCACTCGGCTGCGCCTCGTGAGTCCACAACATTTTGACCATGTGATGACGTAAATCGTGGTAAATAAGAGTCCACACCACGGAAAACCGGTGGAAATCTGTTTTTTACCACAATATTTAGAAAAAAATACAAGGAAAAATCGAAGTTTCGTTACAAAACGCGATGCATTGCGCGAGCAAGCGTTGTCTATAACTTGCATTGCGTGATGTTAGCGTCAGCACCGTTGTATGTACTCTCATTTACCACCCGCATCGACCAATCAGATTGCGAGATTACCGGCAATTGTGGTAAAAACAAAAATGTAAGAAGAATAGACCAGATGATTTTATTATAAAGATTGATCCAGTTTTGAAACTATCTCCTAATATGAAACATGAAATAGCTATGGATCGATTATCAATGACTTATTCCTGGCATAACATTTCAGCATCATATAAAAATAATACAATCAAATATAGTGTTGATTCAGGAAAATCATGGGAAATGTAACGCCATCACTGCCGTTTAGATTTTTAGTCACGCGTCACGTGATACATTGTTTTTTCATACGGGACTTTTTAGAACTCCTCGTGGAGCAAGGACGTTTTAGAACGCTACCAGGCGGACATGTTTGGCTTCACTCGAAGCAAGAGTTTGTAATTGGCTTCGCTCGAAGCAAGAGTTCCACATAAAAATTAGCCAGTGTACATCTTCTACACGCATCCCGCCACGCAACCAATCCCAGCTCCAAGGACGAGACGACCAATCCCAACACCTCGCAAGAGTGTCAAGCAGATGGTCCAGGATTATGAAGACAATATCATTCTTCCACCACCAGAGTTTAGGGATGACTATAGACCTGTATTGACTCCAAGAACTAAAAAACAGGTTATAAAAAAGCCGGTTCCGCAACTAAGAACTAAAATAGAGCAAACAGATAAATCTCTAAAAGTTATACAAAATCGTTTGAAATCGATATTAAAAATGAGAAAGACCCATTAATACAATTACAAAACACTAGAATTGCTATTGAACATCATTTTAAAACCACACTGAATGATACAAAAGGATTTAAATTTGTTGAAACACTTAAGGTAACATTTGAAATATATACAAATGGTGAAATGATAATTAAAACAGCTTATTTCAATAGCAAAGCACAAACAATTATCAACTAGTAGTAATCATAGATTATAGTGCGTCTCCTTATCCCGTGGCACCTCGTCTTGACCTAGTACCTCAGCTTCATGAATTAATTCAGCCACTGCTTAAAAGGGCTATGTCGCAAGATATGTCACGCAGGCAAAAACGTCGGGCCGACATCAAACAAATTTACGCTATCGCCGTGGGATCGGGCAAAATCCTACCGTGCTGTGTACTCCGAAAGGTCTCAGATTTTTCCGAAATATAAATAGTATATTTGTCTTGATTTCATTTCGGTTATTTCTCCGATTCTGATATCATACTCCTCAGTACATGTACTTTTACCGAAACCGGAAATGAGAAATTTCTGAGAAAGCCTGAAAAAGTGCTCCCGTGATAAACTTCTTGGACACCGCGTTAATGGAGCATGAAATCGACGATTAAGTCACGCAACATTCAACATGAATTTCGCAGGATTTTTCGGATAAAATTACAACTACCAGTTGCAAGTAAGACACAAGACTGTTGAATATAATTCCTTTATTAGCTAGACAAATTTTAGTCACAAAATTGCGAAATCTTTAGTCGCAAATGCGCCCGATACAGGCGCAATTTCGAGCACTGTAAAGTTAATCTGCGTTCGCCTGGCGCGGCCGGTCAGTGAATTATTGCTACAAGACATACAACGAATTGCACCGTACCGTAGAACATCGAGAAGAACGACGTCGGTATTTAGGTGAAAGCTTCCCAAATCAGGCAGAGAACCCCAGCAAAATCAAGATAGAACATTCAAAACATACCAGAACGGTAGCGAGGAAAATCCGATAACTTCTTGCTTGATTCCAAAGAGACCCAACAACTTACTTGGTCCGGAGAAGAACCTTCGTCCAATTTTTCCACTGCGTACTTTTAGTAGGCATTGAAATATTGAGCCGTACGATTCCAAAATCGGGAAAATATCCAAAACTAAATCAAGACAAATAGATTATTCACATGTGACATTTCGGAAACCCAGCTCCCCAGGATGATGCCTGATTTCCACGCGCTGGGAATGCTGGATACTTTTGTGACGTTTCAAGATGGCGCAGATTTGGTACCGACACTTTTCTCGATTCGTTCCGCCTAGACGACGCGCTAAGCATGCTGGATACTATTGTGACGTTTCAAGATGGCGCAAATTTGGTACCGACACTTTTCTCGATTCGTTCCGCCTAGCCGACAAGATTAGGAAGCGTCTCCTTCGTCGACGCAATAATACTGAAATAGAACAAGCGTTACAATCATCTAAACAACAAATCTTAAACTATATTGCAATTTGGATTTCAGAAGGATCTGGATGGTTTATTCAATCAGTAGATAATCATTATATTAATATAGTAAAATACAAACCTTTAAAAGGGTCATCATATATACGACTACCTGTAGAATTGAGAAATTCAGCTAAAGGATTGATAAACATGAAGAATACTGATAATGAGTGCTTCAGATGGTGCCATATTAGGCATTTAAATCCTTAAGATAAATATCCTCAAAGGATAAAAAAATCTGACAAACAATACATTAAAAATTTGGATTACACTGGAATTAAATTTCCAGTAACTATTAAACAGTTCAACAAAATCGAGAAAAAAATAAGATCAACATTAATGAATTTGGTTATGAAGAAAAACAACCATATCCTATCTATGTATCAAAAGAAAAGTATGAATTTCATATGGATTTATTATTCATTACAGAAAATGAAAATAAACATTATGTACTGATTAAAGATTTTAACAATTTCATGTACAACCAAACAAAGCACAAGGAGAGGAAACACTTTTGTATGTATTGCCTTCAGTGTTTTAGTTCTGAACAAGTATTAACCAATCACAAAGACAACTGTATACAAGTCAATGGTACACAAGCGATTAAAATGCCAACTAAAGATAACAACATCTTAAAATACAATAACTTCCACAAGCAACTGTCTGTTCCCTTTGTGATATATGCAGATTTTGAAGCAATAACAGAGAAATTACAGGGTTGTAAGCCAAGTGATGATAAATCATACTGAAGCTTATCAAAAGCATACAGACTGTAGCTATGGTTATCGCGTTCGAAGAACGCAATCCCAATTTCGTGTTGGTTGTCCTGTGGTTTATGTGCAGTAAAATTTAAGATTTTTTGGTAGACGGTCTTCCAAATGCCCCCCCCCCCCCCCCTGTTTTTTTTTTTCAGGGGCTCATTTTCGCTGGAAATTCCTTCGAACGCGTCTCCATAATCGGTGATTACTGCTAGTAAATTAGTTTGTTGTTATGATATAACAAGTGCAAAAAACCGATTCAGATATATAGAGGTGAAAATGCTGTATACAAATTTATGGAAAAGATGCTGGAAGAGGTTAACTATTGTAAAAAAGATTATTAAAACTAAATTCAACAATGAAACACAAACGAAATAGCATCTTAATTAACTCAGAAAAAAATTCCGAGTTCCAGATGTGATTCGAACCCACGACCCTCCGTGATCTAGTCGGATGCTCTACCACTGAGCTTTTTTTTTTTTTTTTTATTTTTTTATTTCTGGCGTTCCGCAGGGCGGTAGTGCAATGCCCCGCGATCATGTAAAACGGGGGGATAAAAACGAGGAAGAGGAGAACGCCAGGGTGAGGGAGCACCAGCTCGCCAAACTCGCTAGGGAATCGAACCCCACCTCACCGGGAATCTAAAAAGCAGAGCACCAGCAACTACCTACGTAACTAGACTATATACGTAAAAAAGGAGGTAAAACAATTGGATAAGACAACTAAAAAAACAGTTAAAATTAAATAAAACATACTAAAAGCCAAGTGGTACAAACTAAGAAGAAACACGTACAATGCTTATGTAAGGAAAACCCGGGAAGAGGTTCGAGCAGTACAACCAACTAAGGCGACCGCACTAGCCAGGACCAGAAAACAACGCCGTGACGAGACCCAGACCACACAAAAGGATCACGCAGTACAACCACTAAAGGCGACCACGATCACCAGAAACAACAAAAACAAGCCGGAACAAGGACAGCAAAGGGTCACGCAGTGCAACCAATCAAGGCGACCACGATCACCGGAACAAGAAAAGCAGGGGGGATCATGCAGTGCAACCAATGAAGGCGACCGCAATCACCCAAGGCAGTAGGGGAATAAGTAGAGACCGGAATAAGCAGAGAAAGAGGAGGGATCACGCAGTACAACCGAGATAGGACACAGTCACAGACAAACAGAAAAAGTCTCGTCACACACCGTACCAACTAAGCCCCGAGCGCCCCACTGGCGTGCAAAAAAACGGCGACGCTGGGCAGATTGAAAACGCTTGAAAAAAACAGGTAAGAAGAAAGAAACCCTGGCTCTAAACTGGGCCAGCAACCTAGGGCCTGAGGGTCGCACGTCGCGGAAACGAAAATCATTCCGCTGCTTCCAGACCAGAAATTTCAAGACATTCAACAAATACGCAAAAACAAGAGGAACGCAACGGAAGTCATCAGAGGAAAAGCCAAACAACATAACCTTGACATCAATAGGGGGAGCCAAGGAGGAAGCAGCGGACAACAACGTCTGAACACGGGCAATGCCCTGCTGGATAAAAGGGCACGAAAAGAAAAGGTGCTCTAAAGACTCGTTGCCAGAACCACAAAAACAAACAGGATCAAAATTGTAACCAAAAGAAATCAAACGGTCCGCAGTAAAAAGAACCCCGTGGGCAACCTGCCAATTCACATCAAAGACATGACGGTCAAGCGGCATGCACGAAAGACTAGACCACGTAGAAAGCCAATCAACATTACCATAAATAGGAAGAAACTTGGATATACACCTAGGAACACACGCCAAAGAAGAGAGATACGACACGTAAACCACCTTAGAGGTGATGGTCTCCACCGGCAAAGGCCCAGATGGAAATGAGGCACCAACAGCTAAGCCGGAAGTGAGAGCCACCCCCCCCAGAAAACGCCACGCGTAGAACAGAGAGCGATAAAACGAAGGAAAAACGTCAGGTGAAAAGAAAGAAGGATTAGCAAAGACGACAGAGGGACCCACACCATAACGATCAAAACACCAATACGTCAAAAGAGAGACCCAACCACCAGGCGAAACACGATACCGCTTGACCCATTGTACAAGTAAAGCAAACATTTTAGCCTCTACGGAAACCATGGAGAGACCTCCACGAAGACGGGGGTGGATTACGATGTTACGAGCAACCTTATCAGATTTCCCACCCCAAAGAAAAGAAAAGGCCAGCTTATCAAGCTGCAGGCGGACCCACGGGGGCATCCCCACCAGAGACCCCACATACCAAACTTTAGAGAGAGCCAGGGCATTAATGACAAGGACCTTGCCTTGGAAGAACAACACACGATGACGCCAAAAATTTAAAACCCGCCGCACGGCCTCAATACGGGGCAACCAATTTGCTTCATCCACATCACTATTACCAATAAAAACCCCCAGCACTTTTATCTTGGAGTCTGTCCACTGGATGGCAACAGGGGCATCGGAGCGACCGCGCCACCCACCCAACCACAACCCTTCACACTTCTCCAGATTTAGCTTAGCGCCAGAACCCTTTTCGAAATCTTCGTACACATCAAAGACAGAGACTAAGGCAAGGTCGGAAAGAACGATAACAGAGGTATCATCGGCATATAGGGACAGAACAGGGAGGGGCCGTGGCACACGAAGGAGGGAAAGACCAACAATATATGGATTGGCCCTAATATTGGCCGCCAAAACCTCCATGGATAGTACATAAAGGAGGGGAGATAGGGGGCACCCCTGCCTCACACCGCGAGAAGGTTTAAGCCGGTCCGAGGTATAACCATTGACCAAAACCGCACTAGAAATGTCAGTGTAAAGCAGCCGAATCCACCGGACAAAGTCCGGGCCAAAACCCAGGTGTGCCAAAACCGCAAAAAGAAAATCCCAGTCTACTCGATCGAATGCCTTTTCCTGATCTAGGGTCAAGATGGCGGCACAGCAACCCGTCTCCTTAGTATATTCCACCACATCCCGAAGTAAAGCCACATTCTCCCCGATATACCGCCCCTTGACCCCGCACGTCTGATCCGGAGCCACCACCAACTGAAGAACCTTCAACAGACGACCAGCCAGAGCCCGAGCACACATCTTGTAATCTGAATTTAGCAGACTAATAGGCCGCCAATTCCTGTGAAGAAGACGGTCCCCCTTCTTAAAAATTAAAGAGATCAGAGCCAGCCGCTGCGACGGAGAAAGAAGCCCGGAGGCGAAGGATGCATTGAAGACCTCAACAAGGTCGTCACCAAGAACGTCCCAAAAGGTAAGATAGAACTCAGGGGGGAGCCCGTCAGAACCAGGGGCTTTCCCTTTGGCCATCCCTCGAAGAGCAAGCAAAACTTCTTGGTTCGATAAGAGACCCTCGCACAGGGGAACCTGGTCGGGGGGGAGACGAGCAGTGAGATTGTCCAAAAGACGGGACTGAACTTCAGAGTCGGTAGCAGAAGCAGTAAACAGCGACGAATAGAAACCGCGCCAAGAATCCAGGATATCATTCAGATTAGTCACCGTGGTACCATCAGACAAACGCATGGCCGAGATCCAGGACTCAGCCCCCCTTTTCTTCTCCGAACGTAAAAAGAATTTGGACGAGGACTCACCCTCCTCAGCCCACTGGATGCGAGAACGAACCCTGGCCCCCTCGACCGCAATTTGATCAATAGATGCCAATTGAGTGAGAGTGGACTCATAGACGCCAAACAAATGGGAAGCCCCATTGTCAATTTGTTTTTTCAAATGCGAAACCAAATTGGTCAGCAACAATTTGCGTTGCTCCCTTCCTTGTGCCAAGCGACGACAATGTTGTACAGCAATACCCCTGATCTTTTCCTTCCCGCGGTCCCACCAGGTAGCAACCGACGAGAAGGAGGCCTTCTTACTACGCCAGTGGGACCAAAACTCCTTCACAGCCACCACAAAGTCAGAATCACATAAAACAGAACAATTTAGCTTCCAACGTCCAGGACCACGCGGAAGAAAGGAAGGCGGGGGACACACAAAAACAACGGCTGAATGGTCAGAGAAAGGACAGGGAACTATAGAGGAGGACTGGGCCGAGGCCAACCAAGAGGTGGGACAACCAAAGAGATCAATGCGGCTGGAGACAGAACCATTCCATCTCATCCAGGAATAGCCTCTCTGGGTGGGATTAAGATGACGCCAGATATCCGTAATACAGCAGTACCTGAAAAGAGCCCTCAACGAAGCACAACTGTCATGGGAATGGTCCAAAGGGTTCGAACCACGACGGTCAATAGAACGGTTAAAAACAGCATTAAAGTCTCCTCCCACCACCGTGGGGACTGCAGGATCAACCATATCCTCAACGTAAGCATAGAAATCCTCCCTCTCCGGGTTACGATTGGGAGCGTAAACAGACGCCACCCGAAAAACAACATCCCGACATTCAAATTCTGCAAGTACGAAACGCCCCTCCCTATCGGCCCAAGAGTTGACTAATCGGACCTGAGGGCGAAAGAGGATGACCGTACCGCACGCATGGGCCGACCCAGGCGAAGAGACAACTTGATAGCCCGCCGCTGAAAACCATGCCGACCCCTCCGCGCAAGACAAGACATGCGTCTCCTGTAGACAAACAAAATCGGCCCGCAGACCGAGCAGCCATTGAATGAAAGGAGCCCTTTTACTGGCATCACGGATGCCATTAGTATTCACCGTTACAAAATTGAATTTACCAATTGGGGGCCAAAATAACTACGACGACGCACCCAAATGGGCCCTAGAAGCACGCCGGGCCCTCTGTGGCCGAGGGGGCACATTGGGTTTAATGGCATGTTTAACACGGGAACCGATCTTTTTGAATTTGCCAGAGAGGCCACGCTCCTCGTAAGCCTCCCCCACTTCAGAAACAATACAGGAGGGCTGAGCAGGCCCAGAGCCCTCCGACTCCTCCATCAATTCTGGACTTTCAATTTGGCCAACTACAGCATCCTGGGCAACAACACTATCAGCAATTTGGGCAACATCATTTGCAACATTTTGGTCAACTACATTATTTTGCACGTTACTTAATATACTTTGACTATTTCCACTACTTTCAACATTATTCTCATTATGAAGTAAATTTCCACTTTCATTGTTTACAACTTCATTAGTATTACTTCCATAACTTTCATTATTTCCATTGTTTACGCTTATTACACTGTTTGCAGTGCTCACTACATTACTTTCAATATTTACAGTACTCACTGTATCACTTTCAATGTTTACACTAACATTACGTTCACTATGAACAGTATTTACAACATTACTTTCACTGCTTACAGCGCTCGCTGTACCACTATCGCTAATTACATTATTGATAGGAGTTTGGGCGCTACTCCCCTGCACAGTGCCACTGTCAACATCACGTTCAACAATTCTACCATTGACAATCACCCGGGTGTCATTGGGGTCACTGGTGGCGTCCCCCTCCGCACCCGCCAAAAACCCCTGACTATTTAGCACACCACCATGCGCATACTCAAAAATTACCACCCTGTTACTGGGATCGCTTGTGGCATCCCCCGCTATCGCAGTTTGCGCCTGCACCTGACTATTCAAAACAACCTCAGCCGACGCCGCGGGCCCAGAGGAGTCCTCAAACTGGCCCGCATCAGCTCCCTCCACCCCTACACCCTCTACAACCTCAACACCCTCCATACCTTCCACCACACCCTCAACCGACTCCGCAGCAGCCTCGCCGGTGGAAAGTGGTACTCTCGCAGCGTCACCGGGCTCAGATCCAGGGGGAACAGACCCAGCACCCTCACCCGGCAGAGAGGGAAACTGGGCCTCATCAGGATAATGGACTTGAACATCCAAGACATTCCATGGGTTGGGACAATTACGCGCGAAGTGCCCCTCCTGATGGCAGCGCCGACAGCGGTCCTTATTAGGACAGTTAGCTGATTTATGCCCTTGGACAGCGCAGAGATTGCAGACTAGCGGCTGGCCGCGATACCATAGGCGGCAGAGATACCCGTCAACAGTAACCTGACGCGGTGGAGTCGATTCCAGGGCGATCGACACCAACCGCGTCCCCGTGTAAATATTCGGGCAGGAGACATAAGCCTGTTTTTTGACCCGCTTAACGTCCCCATAGCTTGCGAGAACCTCCTTAAGAACTGCATCCGATTCCTCGAAAGGATAATCAAATATATGAATCATGGTGAGAGGGGGCCCCCCGCCAAGAATCGGGCACCATAGACCAAAAAGACGCACCCCTGCTTGTTCCTTCGCCACTTTAAAGTCATCCTCTAACCGGAATGTGACCCGAATGACTTCAAAGGCGACTTGCACGCATTCAACACCCTTAAAAACCTTCAGAATTTCTTTCAAGATATCTTCTTTGGTGTTGCCGCTCAATTTTCGGCCGCACTGCACGTTAAGCGTGCGAGGAAGACGCATAATAGCAAATAAGAGAAATAAATAAATAAACAAAGGCCAAAAAGACCCGAGAAAAAAAAAAAAAAAAAAAAAAAAAAACACGCGAGAAAAGGCGCGCGAAGCACGCCCGAAAAAAACCCGAATACACGCGAGGAAAAAGGCGTGCGAAACACGCCCCAAGCCGCGAATGCGAAAAAAGAAGCCGAAATAAGCCGACGAAAAAACAGCGGGCCGAAGAGAAAATAAACCACAATAACAAAGTGTTATTGCAGTACAAAAATATGGAAAACAATAACCAGAGGTTATCAGTGATAATTGCGAAAATTAAGAAAACAACAAAAGCCAAGCGCTTTTGATATAAACACACAAAGCACAATAGCCAAGCTAAAAGTGTTAATTACAAACTAATATAACAAAAGCCTAACGCTTTCGTTATATCTACAAAATGGAAAAAGCAAACACAATGGCCGAACGGCCAAAGTGCAAATTACAAAGTTAAACCACAAGTTGCAAAACAGAATATTTAATGGCCCGAACGAAAATCCAAATCCCCCAAAAACACACTCAATTTAGGGCCAAAACCCAAACCAAAACGATACCAAAAAGAAAAAAAAACACACCATCCAAGTATCGAAAACGAAACCCCAAGAAAACCCGAAAAAAAGCCCCCAAACCACACCCGAAAGCCCCGAACAGAAACAACAAAGGGAAACAAAGAAAATAACACCACGGATCTCAACTAAACCACCCGAAAAGTTTTGAACCCAAAAAACAACCAGAAAAACCGCAAAATCCAGAAACAAAAACACCAGCTAAGGAACACGAACCCTTAGCTGAAAGAATATAGGAAAATTTAGGACTTACTGCCTCGATTAGCGCAAGAAATAGCCGAAAGAGACACAGCTCCAAAAGACGTGTCTATTCCCAATGCTCTACCAACTGAGCTACCAGAACTCTGTGGCGAGCAAGGGTGAAATGTGGGCTTTGACTGGAACCGCATCGCGCGGTCACACAGCCAAATAACTTAACACATATCACTCATAACTGCATCGCGCAGTCACATTAAGGCATAATGAGAATGCAACCAACCAACCTCCTAATTGAGTCTTTTAAGAAATGAAACATAAACGAAATAGCATCTTAACTCAGAAAAAAATTCCGAGTTCCAGATAGGATTCGAACCCACGACCCTCCGTGATCTAGTCGGATGCTCTACCACTGATAAAGACATCAGAGTGAGAGACCATTGTCATGCGACTGGAAAATACAGAGGTTCAGCTCATCAAGATTGCAATCTTAACTTTCAAATAACTGATAAGATACCAGTTATATTTCATATTCTGAGAGGTTATGATAGTCACTTTATAATGCAACAAATAGGCCAAATAACAAAAAATCACACATACAAAAATAAAAAAGGAGAAGAGTGCCAAATGAATATTAATGCAATACCCAATAATATGGGAAAATATATGGCTTTCATGCTTGGAAATCATCTAACCTTCATTGACAGCTTTCAATTCATAAGTTTAAGCCTTGATAAACTAGTCAGCAACCTTCCAAAAGAATCATTGAAATACACATCACAAGAGTTTCAAGGTGAAAAACTTGGTTTGATGTCCAAAAAAGAGTCTACCCGTATGATTATATGGATGCATTAAATTTTCATAAATTCAATGAAGCACTACCAACAAAAGAGTTTTATAGTATTCTGAATGATGAGCATATAAAAGATGAAGAATATGAACATGCTAAAAATGTGTGGAAAAAGTTCAGATTAAATAACATGGGTCAGTATCATGACTTGTATCTTAGGAGTGATATCCTCCTGCTGGCAGATGTATTTGAGAATTTCAGAAAAACATGCATGCAATACTATAAACTAGATCCATGTCATTATAATTTTACTAGTCCTGGACTCAGTTGGGATGCTATGCTAAAAATGACTGATATTAAATTAGAGCTTATGGTTGATATTGATATGTTTCAATTTATTGAAAAGGGTATGCGTGGTGGAATATCATACATTGCAAATCGATATGGGGAAGCTAATAAAAAATATATGAAAACATATGATGAGACAATGCCTCAAAAATACATCATGTATTTAGACGCGAATAATTTATATGGTTGGGCTATGTCACAATATCTTCCAACTGGTGGTTTTAAATGGATGACACAAAAACAGATTGATAAGCTAAATATAAAGAAGACAGTAATAAAGGTCTAATATTGGAAGTCGATCTAGAATATCCAGAAGAACTGCATGACCTACATAACGACTATCCTCTAGGACCGGAAAAAGTTAAAGTAACTCAAAATATGTTGTCTAGATATTGTAAGAAAACTGCAAAGGAATATAAAATATACACAGGTCTAGTTCATAAACTAATTCCAACATTAACCAAAAAAGAAAAATATATTCTTCATTACAGGAACCTTCAACTATACATTGATCTCGGATTAAAATTAATTAAAGTTCACCGGGTATTAGAATTCAATCAGTCCTTGGTTGAAGCAGTACATTGACTTCAATACCCAGAAAAAAAACTCAAGCAAAAATTCATTTGAAAAAAGATTTCTTCAAACTGATGAATAATTCAGTCTTCGGAAAAAACATGGAAAACATACGAAAACGAGTTGATGTTCGATTAGTGACTGATAAAAATAATTATTAAAATTAGCATCTAAACCAACGTTTGTATCATCAAAAATATTCAATGAAAATCTAGTTGCGGTGCATAAGATCAAAAAAACACTAACTCTTAATAGGCTGGCATATGTGGGTATGTGTATACTTGATCTTTCGAAGGCGTTGATGTATGATTTCCATTATAACTACATCAAAGAAAAATATGGAAATGACTCAAAATTTTTATTCTCAGATAATGATAGCTTGTCATATGAAATTAAAAACGACGTTGCATATAGAAATTTTTGGAATGATAAGAATAAGTTTGATAACAGCGATTATCCTGAGGAAAGTCAATATTTTGATAAAACAAATAAGAAAGTTATCGGGAAATAAAGATGAGGCTGCTGGAATTCCAATCGTTGAATTCGTAGGCTTGAGAAAGTCCAAGTCCAGTTCATGGGTCCATGGCATTGCTACATTAGGATGTCTTTCAAAACGTTACACTATGGTCAGCACATGACGTCACGACATAGCTGTGTCGGTCGACATACAATTTCCACAAACCCAGTCTATACTCTGCGAATAATCGGACCTTATCGTTCATGAAAGCCACATCTATATCTTTCTCATAACCTGTGTCAAATGCATCTTCCATTGTTCGTTGGTAATGGGCCTGCTATCCTGAGCTATTTTAAGACCCATGATCAAGAAGCAAATCAGTGAGTTTGAACAATGTAAGCCACAAAAAGCCACAGCTGTGGCGTGACGTCACATATTTTTGGATACCTGTTACAAATCCATATCATCGTACAAATCAGACAAACCAGATTTACCCTCAGCCATTGCTTTAACTGAACGACTCGTAATGATATGTTCAGGGAATTTTCCCTTATCTTGTTTACCAAAACATCGTCAATTATGATTGGTTGAAAAAATCATACGACCGTCTCGTGATCTGAAACAATAGCTATTAGTGATGACTCATTTCCTGTTTATCAAAACATGTTCAGACTTATCAGCGGGGAATCCCTAGATTAGTTTCTGGGTATTTAGTCACGCAATAAGCACATTCAGACATAACATTTTTAAACACACATCTATTCCAAAAATTTCCAAAAGTTTTTTTCCAAATTTTCAAAAGACGTCTATATAGTTTAAACTATATAGGTATCAAAAATCAGCTTAAGAGGCTCCGCTTGCGACCAGCATTTGAATATAGTATTTTGATTTCAGATTTTGGATCTCTGAATTAGAATATAGTATTTAAAACCAACAGCTGGACGCAGAATTTGGATATAGTATTTTTAAACCAACAGCTGGATCCGAGCATGCATGGGATTTCTGTTTTGGAATCTGTACTTGGAATATAGATCTTAAAAAATGATCTCGTAAAAAAATGCGCTGGAATTTCAAATGATCTTGAATTTCATATGTTGAAAAATGATCTCGTAAAAAAATGCGCTGGAATTTCAAATGCTGAAAAAATGATCTGGTGCCCCCAAGTACTATGCTACTCATGTAGCAGCAAGACTCAGCTCATTTTTTATTACAGTAATGTAAACAATAAATGAACGTATATTATTACAGATTATTTTTTATTTTAATAAATCTAGTGCAGGAATTTAATAGAACTAGTAATATTCGAGCTTGTAAGTGTAGAAAAATGATAACAAACAGAGCGCTATTTTCTATGCGTTATGTGCCTCGTTGGTTTGTTATTACCTATATCCAACAGAAATCCCTGCTTGTGAATAATTATTAATCAACGATAATATGACGTCACAAAAATTAAATTTGTGAAATTATGGGATATTCGGAAAAAGCATGACGAAAAATGCCTGCTTGTCAAAACTCAGCATCCTATTCCCTCAGTTCCAAACGTTTGGAACTGAGGGAAAATTGGAAGGGTTTGCACCATTAGAGCATTAAAGTGCCAATGTCTCATCCCCAAATTGCAAAAGGATGCTGATTTTTGGAAGCAGGCATTTTTTCGTCGTGCTCTTTTCGAGTATCTCGTAAATTGCGCGCCGTGCTCATTGTCACGTTTTGCGCACCGCAAACGTTCATGCTGCGCATGCTAACAGTGAAGCTTAATTAGTATTACAAACACGTGCCAAAAGGCCCTTAAATTAGCCACTAACCTTTTTCTTGTGTTGAAATATCAAATTTATGATTATTACAAGCACCGGAACTATCTTGAAGTTCTTTTTTTTTTAATGAGCACTAAATTCCTATTCGAATTTATATTTTATGATTATTACAACTTTGTTTTACTTAAATGAGCAGTTAATTTCTATTTGTATAGAAAATTGTTAGTTTACGCCTGGTTCACTGTAGGAGTGTTAACAAAAAATTGCTGAAATAGTGGATTATTTTTCACAGATATAAGCCTTGTAATACGAGCAATCTGAATCGTGCCACTGTGCGTCAAAAACATGGCCGCCATAATATGTCCCACGTTTTATTCCTGCACAGTGCTGAAGTTGTATTGAAGTTTGTTATACTTGGCTGGGACCATCCCCAGTTTGTGTAATTCCCTAACACATCTCCGTCAGGCCATTTCTGTGATGACAGTGATGAGCTACAGGCAGCTTAAGCGCGAAGTGTGACGTGGGTGAGTTCTGACCGATGTAATATTTTGTAACAATTAAAATAATAACAGTTTGGAACTTAAGCATTAGGGCCAATTTTAAGTTAAAGAGAAGAAATAGGTTACATGGGGTACTGTTCAATTTCTAACTCGGTGAAATTGCATTCCATTTTATTCTATAATGTATTTCATTTTCAATTTATATCGCGTTTCAATTATTTCATTAATTATTTCATTGTTTCATTGCTTGAATATGAGAAATTTTAAAAGCTCTGTCACAGCCAGAGATTCAGCTCTTCTTTCCCCCACAAAAAATTAATAACATAAAATAATAATAACAAAATAATGAAAGAAAGGAAGACATCATTCACCGCTCGTACAGTTGCGCGTCTTTCCTTTTCTTTCCACAGGGCTTAGAATTTGCGAATATGGTGCGAAATGGTGCGAAAAAAGCTGGCCAAAGTTTAATGTTTCGGGTGAGGTTTCCGCAGGATTCGGTAAGTCGAGTACAAAACTAAGAAAACCACAAAGCCCTTAACTTCTAAATATTTGACACGTTCATAAACGTAACAAAACCCAAGTCACTTTCAAACCTTTTTCCTCTTTATTTGCCGGTTCTCCTTTGTCAGCTTCACCGGCGATATTCTTAAGAGACTTCATATTTATTACTGGGAGAAAATTTAAACGAACGTCTAGATTTTTATTTTACGGCTAACAAGCAGCAGCCTTAATTCTGTGATTTTTTCTTGGCCAGTTGACTGTGTGCTAAAATAAGGAAATATAACCCGGACGAAAATTAAAAGTATTGGGGTAATGAATGACCACCAAACCATGTGAATTTGTTAGTGTAAATTTAACTACGATCGGCAACGGTGAATAAACAGCAATGTTATCCCATAGTAACCCACGGTTTTAGTGTTGGTTAAAATGGTTTAATGCACAATTTACAGAGATAGTGCATTACATGATACAACTCAGATCAAAAACTTTTTAAAATATTCATCGACTAGTTTTTAAATTAACGTTTCTCTAACAAAAGTGTTACTTCTGTGAGTAAATTATCATATTTAAGACATTGCTTTTTGTTCATATCAACTGAAATCTAGTGAAGCAAACTGGATAAACCTTTCAAGGAAAGGTAGTTTATTAATTAAGGAGCTTGCCTGACTGAGCTCAGACAGTGAAGTATTCCGGATGTTGTGCCGTCAAAACATCTAGTTGAACCACCTCAAATCGTCTTCGTATCGATATATTGATTTTGTTTACTTTCCAGTCAAAACTAGTAATTTATTTGGCTACGTTTTTTTAAAATCATACAAATCAAAGATGCCGCATCCAAAATGACGGCAATAAGAACCCATGACATATTTCACAAATTACGTGACGTTATCGTGGCATGAGAGCGGATTTAAGAGCCTGTCTCTGTAAAAGCGGTCCGGTCGCTTCATAGTCGCAAAATAGAATCGCTTGAATTTTTGTGTAGAGAAAGTACATCATGCCAAAGTATCAAAACCACAATTATTTTGTCTCTTACTTTTTATTTGTTTCTGTCAGGTCAAAACATAAATTCTCCCAATGATCAGTCAAATGACTGAAATCTGATACGATTTTTAGTAATTTTTGAGCCAATGACACACGGCAAAGAAGGTATTTATCGCTAAAAATTTTACATAGCAATCTAGATATTCTACTATATTGTGTATTGTACAAGTTTGAAAAAATTTGAAACTAAATCGTCTTTGTACTGTAACGCAATTAATGTATCCCCTTTTGAGCATCTGAGCGTCGCAACCAAAAAAGTTGCCATTTTGCAAACCAATTTTCTCAGCTGGCAGATGAAATTAGACGATGGCGGTAGTACCACTGAAAAGCAGAGTTGTTGTTCTCTAAGAATATGAAATTAAATGTTGTCTATAACTTCTTGTCGTGCAATAAAAGAGTAGTCAATCTTCTTTATTTTGGGTAATTTTAGCCGAGCTGTATGTTGCCACAGGACAACCAGGAATTTATAACAATGTTTATAAACCTGTAACCGAGCCAAAAAACCTTCTTATACACACGGCACTTATGTCAAAGAACATGATGCAAAACTCAAATAGTGCTAAAAATGATTTATTTGAGAATTTGGAGCCATAAACGATCACACTTTGAATTTTAGTACAGGTAAGTGACGTACGTTATTGCTTCCATGATCGTAATTAATCAGCTGAATTGGTACTTCATCTAAGGCCTTGCAATGTTATGAGTATGGTATTTTATTTCCTTCTTAAGCTTTGCTTGCTGCTGTAACAACTATTTTTGTCAAAAGATTCTGAGATTTAATCAATACTCATGAGTTGAGTTAATTGCTTGACGGTCAGTTTGCGTCACTGTTTACAACGTGCATGAAGTGTACGATAGAAAACAAATTATCTTTCAACCAACGTTTAGAAAAGGAAAAGAAAACTTCGAAAAACTTTAATAACAGAAAACTCCAACGCGTTTAATTTTAGAAATAGCTGTGCGCTTTTATTCATCTCAGTTTGATTATCGTAATTCGATTTAGAATTCACTCGACCGTGAAATCTAATTAAACAAGGTTTGAACAGGATAGGGAAAATAAAACACAGAATTGCCTGCAAATCTCTACATTCTTCCCATATAATTAATTTGTGTTACAATGTTGGGGACTTGTTTTTTAAGACTAAACGACTCTGGTTTATGGGGAGAATGGCGTGGAAATGGAGAACTGGTGCGCTTAATCGAATGACAAGACGTAACTATCCATTTACGAGCGCTTCAGTTTCGCGGGAAAACATAAATAAATTTCAGTTGATACTGGCTAGAGCTGGTTTGTTTACAATAGAAATGGAGCGAATTCAAGAAATGTGGATATGCCCAAAACATTAGACGATGGTAGAAATCTATTTTAGTTCGTGATCATAATACTGTAACAATATTTTAGTTTTCTTACAAGATATGTGTAGCCTTTAAGGAAGGATTATATCTGTTTCGAATACTTACGAGATCCAACTGGCACAAGCACGCGGCATATCATCTGAATTTCCTGCGACATTTGAGGTGAAACTTAACTTCGTCCTTTTGCTGCTTTTTTTTTGGACGACTACCATCTTTGTGCATAGGATACTGGCAAACCGTTTTTGACATCTTCCAATTCTTCCCCATGTCATGCCAATGTTTTGGGAATATCCACATTTCTTGGATTTGCTCCATTTCTATCGCAAACAAACCAGCTCTAGCCAGTATCATCGAGTATCAAGTGAAATTCATTTATGTTTTCCCGCGAAACTGAAGCGCTCGTAAATGGATAATTATGTCATATTGCCATTCGATTAAGCGCACCAGTTCGCCATTTCCACGCCATTCTCCACATAAACCAGAGTCGTTTAGTCTTAAAAAAGAAGTCCCCAACATTGTAACACAAATTAATTATATGGGAAGAATGTAGAGACTTGCCGGCAATTCTGTGTTATGTTTTATTTTCCCTACCCTGTTCAAACCTTGGTACTCGTGGCGGAGCACACGAGTTGTAAATCCGGCTGTGACTTTTCTTATTTGTTTTCGTGTCACATTAGCGCATGCAAATTTATGCACGCATATTTAAGTTTATGTCGACGACTATATGGCTTTCAGCCATGAAATACAAACCGCAAAATCTCTCCGTGTCTTGACTTGAAAATCAAAATAAAGAACTACAGCGTACAAGTGCACGTTTTCAAGACAATGCAAGGCGTTCATGGATGGATAGGACCTTTTGATATTGTGTTCGCCGCTTATTCCTGTGGATTTTTGCTCCGGTAAGTTTTGTGTTTTACATAACTTGCTATTTGCTTACTACGATCGAGCTTAAGTGTCGGCTACCGAATGTAGTGAATGTAGTGTAGTCTTATTTTTAAACCCGTGTATACGTGCCGTGAAGCGTAATGAACGGTTATCGGTAACGGTGGCTAAATAAAAGTCACTGAATCACTCGCTCGCTCCTTCCATCAGCTGTAAACCTAGTGACTATATGCTTTGTTACGAATACGTTTCGTAACAACAACATGAATCCAGCGATCACAATCATTAAAGGCCCAGTATTGTCCATTATGCTTCACGCGCCTCTGTTATTGTTTGGTTTGCACAGGAGCGAGGCTTCTATTGTTTAGAGGCGCGTGAAGCATAATAGACAATACTGGGTCTTTAATTTGATGTAAACGAATATAGACAACAATAAGCTTACAGATGTTTCGCATTTGGAGTTTTTAGTGCAACATTAAAATCGATCTAAAAGGATTTTGACACCGAAACACGCGTTTCGATGCGTATCTACATTAAAATAATAAAATTTAGTACTATTTCAGCATGTGTTCCTCGATAGCCTAGTGGATTGATGCTATGGCTTAGCTCCGGAAGGCCCGAGTTCGAGTCTCTCTCAAGTCCTTTTTTTTTTCTTCTTTCTTTTTTCCGACTAAACATTATGAAAGTGATGCACTGTTTTTATTCGTTCGTCAAAAATCCTTACGTTTAATTTTTTTTAAAAAATATCGAACCATATGTCAGTGTGAAAACGTAAGCTTACGGCAATATTGCGTTTATGTTTCTCCGTAAAAGCACTCAAAACACTCGGGAATCAATGCTGCAATGAGTTAAAGGCGCCACGAGTTCAAGCTGTGTACAGCTTCTTGTTTAATTAGATTTCACGGTCGAGTGAATTCTAAAGTACAAATTGAATTACGATAATCAAACTGAGATGAATACAAACGCACAGCTATTTCTGAAATTAAACGCATTGGAGTTTTCTGTTATTAAAGTTTTTCGAAGTTTTCTTTTCCTTTTCTAAACGTCGGTTAAAAGATAATTTGTTTTCTATCGTACACTTCATGCACGTTGTAAACAGTGACGCAAACTGATCGTCAAGCAATTAACTCAACTCATGAGTATTGATTAAATCTCAGAATCTCTTGACAAAAATAGTTGTTACAGCAACAAGCAAAGCTTAAGAAGGAAATAAATTGCCATACTCATAACATTGCAAGGCCTTAGATGAAGTACAAATTCAGTTGATTAATTACGATAATGGAGCAACAGCGTACGTCACTTACATGTACTAAAATTCAAAGTGTGATCGTTTATGGCTCCAAATTCTCAAATAAATCATTTTTAGCACTATTTGAGTTTTGCATCATGTTCTTTGACATAAGTGCCGTGTGTATAAGAAGGTTTTTGGCTCGGTTACAGGTTTATAAACATTGTTATAAATTCCTGGTTGTCCTGTGGCAACATACAGCTCGGCTGAAATTACCCAAAATAAAGAAGATTGACTACTCTTTTATTGCACGACAAGAAGTTATAGACAACATTTAATTTCATATTCTTAGAGAACAACAACTCTGCTTTTCAGTGGTACTACCGCCATCGTCTAATTTCATCTGCCAGCTGAGAAAATTGGTTTGCAAAATGACAACTTTTTTGGTTGCGACGCTCAGATGCTCAAAAGTGGATACATTGCGTTATAGCACAAAGACAATTTAGTTTTAATTTTTTTCAAACTTGTACAATACACAATATAGTAGAATATCTAGATTGCTATGTAAACTTTTTAGCAATAAATACCTTTTTTGCCGTGCGTCATTGGTTCAAAAATTACTAAAAATCGCATTAGATTTCAGTCATTTGTGACTGATCATTGGGAGAATTTATGCTTTGACCTGACAGAAACAAATAAAAAGTAAGAGACAAAATAATTGTGGTTTTGATACTTTGGCATGATGTACTTTCTCCACACAAAAAGACAAGCGATTCTATTTTGCGACTCTGAAGCGACCGGACCGCTTTTACAGAGACAGGCTCTTAAATTGGACACTTTTTGTAGTTATAAGATTGAGTTAAACAATCATCACAATTAAACTGCAGTTGTAATATTTGTCAGTGTTTATGCAGTTTGCTTGCGCATCACATCTTTGGCTGTTATGTGTGTATTCATTAACATCTTCTTAATAGAAAGATGAAATACATCGAAAACTAACTTTGTCGAAATTAATTGAGAATCGTCAAACCAGAGAACTCTGATTACCTGAACACAATGATCTTCCATCCGCTGTATAACCCTCCTTGCAACTGCAGTTAAAGGATCCAGCGGTGTTAGTACAATTTGTATTCACGTGACAATCATGGCTGCCATCGGTGCATTCATCAATATCTGATTAACAAGAAAGAGGAAAAAGAAATGATTAAAATAAATCGAAACCAAAGTCAACAAAAAAGAAATTATCAAAAATGTTGTTATCTTATTCTGTTTAAGTTTTAAGATTCAGCACAATTAAATGGTAGACATAAGATTTAATAGTGTTTGTGCAGTTTGCTTGCACAACACCTCTTTGGCTCTTCTGTGTGCATTCATTAACATATTCTTGAGAAAATGATGAACTACATCCAAAACTGACTTTGTCGAAATTAAATGAGAATTGTCAAACCAGAGAACTCCAATTACCTGAACACAATCTCCCATCACCAGTATAACCCTCCTTGCAACTGCAATTAAATGATCCAGCGGTGTTGGTACAATTTGCATTCACATCGCAATCATGGCTGTCGTCTGTGCATTCATCGATATCTGATTAACAAATAAAAACTTTTTCGGCATAAAGAAAAACTGAAACTGTAGTTATAAGATTCAGTTTAAGTTTTAAGATTCAGGACAATTTAACTGCAGTTATAAGATTCAGTTAAAGTTGTAAGAATTAGCCCAATAATTAAAATGAAGTTATAAGATCCAGCAGTGTTTGTGCAGTTTGCTTGCGTATAACATTGTTGGCCTTTATTTGTGGAGAAATCATCAACATCTACTTAATAAAAAGATGAAATACATGGTAAAACCACAGGGAACCCAAACGCTATTAGCTATAACATAATTATTTAATAAAATATTGTTATTTACCTGTAATCCTGTGTCTTTTTTAGTCGTTTTGAAAGCGATTTGAATCAGAGCGAAGACGGTTGACCCTGCACGTTTCAAATATATCTTGTCTGCCGCTTCGTAAATACGACGCGCCTATTACGTCTCAAGTTTCCATTATTATTAACTCAAGTTCTCATTACCATTAACTATTAACTCTCCTGGGGGAGAATCTCGGGTTTCAATTTAACGGCCACCAGAAGAGAGAAGAGAACAAGGGGTGAAACTCACTGAGAGCGTTCGTACAATCAGTGACTACAGTTGAGGTTACCAGTCTCGCGCGTGGATATGCGCGAGGAAACTCGAGCCGACGGTCGGCAGCCTTTGACTGCAATTTCCACGACAAGCGATTTCCGCTCAAATCAAAGTCCAGTACCGGGCAATTTTAATGTTGTTTACTGGTGAGTCAAATAATATTTCCATTTTGTTTTGCTCGGTTGTTTGCGAGATTAGAACACAAATTTATGTGGACAACCAGAACATATTTTAGCCAAGTGATCGCTCGGTTTTTGGTCCCGGCCGCGTTGTGTCCCTTCTGGACTATTCCTTTTGCCGTTTCGTGGTTTACCAGGAGTTTAACATCCTAAAAGAGATATACCCAAATACCGATGACTTCAGAGAACCAGTAAGGGTTAGTTTAAAACTTGCCGTGTGCTTTAATACATCTTCGATGTGACGATGTTACATTTCCTTCTTCTTTCGATATTTCTGCCCGTAGATCAAAACCAACCTCCGTTAAAGACCTAAAATACTGTAATTATACTAGCAGTCTAGATCAAACACCGATACACGAGTGGTAGATTTATCTTGCGTGAACACCAGGTATTCCTTAATTCCGCGTGGAATGAAAACAAAAGAGTCTGTCACAAGAAGAATAGAACCATTTTGATGAAGCACATGCTCACAAGTAAAAAACCACTTCCGGTCAAGTCAAGTGCTGTCACAGATCCGACGAAAAGCCGCATCTAAAAACAACCCAAAACTAAGCAGGAAAACGGGCGTCCAAATAAACAAATCATACCTCACATAATTATTCACCCTTTAATTAATTGAGGTGTGAAGTTCTAGCCGATTTTGTTCAGTAACAAGAGAATTACGCTTCAAAATAAAACTGCCCTCATTTTAGTTTCATCCCTTGCTCTCTTCTCTTCTTTCTCTTTCCCGGGGAGAGTTAATAGTTAATGTAATGGAAACTTGAGACGTAATAGGCACGTCATATTTACAAAGCGGCAGACAAGATAACATTTGAAACGTGCAAGGTCAACCGTCTTCGCTCTGATTCAAATCGCTTCCAAAATGACTAAAAAAGACACGGAATTACAGGTAAATAAAATATTTCATTGAATGATTATGTTATAGCTAATAAAGCGTTTGGGTTCCCTGTGGTAAAACTAACTTAACCGCAATTAAAACGAGATGCTTCAAACCAGAGAACTCCGATTACCTAAACACAATCTTCCATCCCCTGTATAACCCTCATTGCAACTGCAGTTAAAGGATCCAGCGGTGTTTGTACAAGTTGCATTCACGTGACAATCATGGTTGTCATCTGTGCATTCATCAATATCTGATTAACAAGAAATAGGAGACAGAAATGATTAAAATGATTACAACTGTTGGCATAAAGAAAAAATGAAACTTCAGTTATAAGATTATTCAGTTTAAGATTCAGTACAATTAAACAGCAGTTATAAGATTTGTCAGTGTTTATGCAGTTTGCTTGCGCATCACATCTTTGGCTCTTACGTGTGTATTCATTAATATCTTCTTAATAGAAGGATGAAATACATCAAAAACTGACTTTGTCAAAATTAAATAAGAATCTTTAAACCTGAACCCAATCTCCCAACCGCTGTATATCCCTCCTTGCAACTGCAGTTAAATGATCCAGCGGTGTTTGTACAAGTTGCATTCACGTCACAATCATGACTTCCATCTGTACATTCATCAATATCTGATTAACATAATAGAGGAGACAGGAATTATTAAAATTCAGAACAGTAAAACTGTAGTTATAAAACTCATTTAAGATTGAACGCAATTAAACTGCAGTGCTTGTGGAGTTTGTTCGCCTATCAGAGAACTTCGATTACCTAAACACAATCTCCCATCCCCCGTATATCCCTCCTTGCAGATGCAGTTAAATGATCCAGCGGTGTTTGTACAAGTTGCATTCTCGTCACAATCATGGCTGCCATCTGTGCATTCATCAGTATCTGATTAACATGATAGAGGAGACAGGAATGATTGAAATGAACCAAAGTCGGCATATGGAAAAATACACGGGGTTGCTAAATATAACTTGGACACAATTATCTTTTGCACAAGCCCCACCCCCCCCCCCCCCCCCCCCCCCCCCCCCCCCCCCAAAAAAAGACAAAAAACAAAACAACAACATCATCAACAACAAAACAAAGCAAAACGGCCCAAGAGTTTATCTAGTTCGGGGTAACATATATTAATTTTGTTTTACCAATTATATTACCTTCGTCTCCACTGGAAGATATGCAGCGATAACCTTTTTCGGTAAAACCCGTTTGACATCTGTGGTTTGAAGGGCAGGGACTGCTTGAGCAGTAGTTCTGGAGAATGGATAATACAACAGTCAAAACTTCATTTAATGAGAGGAGAACATCATTTTATCTGGGACTTTTACTCGTTTACTCGTCACTTTCTTCAATATAGGTCGAGTCGATTGCCATAGACACTAAACCATGCTCTACTTTTACGACAGACAAACTTTGCTTTAGCGTTAATTATATGAAGTAGCATTTGTAAACAGCAGAAAAAACGCGGTTGTAATCTATACAAGTACCTAGTGGCATTTAATACTATTGCGACCGGGATTATTGGTTATCTTGGATAGAAAATAGGCGGATTGCGTACCCCCTCTTCCACCACCCCATCAGTAACTTAAACATTTTTCTTTTTAACGTTAATTTAAAGTAGCAGTTCGATCAAACTTTTAAATTTTGTCTTTTTGAAACGAAATAATGTATTAAGTGACCTGTCCAAACCGTTTTTCAATCCGATTAAGGGTAAACGTTTCCTTTTTCGGCCATAATTTTCGTATTTGCACGGTCGCCATTATATTTGCATGTTCCTGAAGTTCCTAAAGATAGCCACCAAAATTGACGTCAGGGAGCCAAAAACTCCTCTCTTGGGAGTTGTTTGTTTTTCAGGGAACGAAACAGAAATGTATCGCTGCCCTTGTTGTCGTGAGTAATTCAATTGTGATTGTCAGAGAGGAATTTTTGAGTCGGCATACGTCACTTTCGCTGGATATCTTTTGGAGCTTCAGGAACATGTAGATTAAATGGCGTCCGTAGAAATGTGAAATGTACGCCAAAAGAAACAATCCGTTTCCCCTTGATCGCATTAAAAAACGATTTAGACAGGTTACTAAATACATTATTTCCTTTCTAAAAATGCAAAAAAGTGAAATTTAAAAATTTGATCGAACTGGCACTTTAAGCAGAAAATCCAAATTTGGGTAAACATGCATGGAAAAATCGTGAACAAAAATCTGTCACATGAAAATGTTTCAGAATAAATTTCAGACAAAGTCACGAAGTTTGGTGGTTATAAACATTGAAAGTCAGCTCAGGCAATCCCCCCCACCCTCGATCCCCCCTCGATCCCCCCTCGATCCCCCACCAGGTATCAATCTTGACAGTTTTACTGACCTGCCACACAGGTTTATATTTGAACCCACTCCGTTGAGTAAGATCTTGAGGATGAAGGCTGTCATCTGTACTGCTGAGCTCGCATAAAAAATCCCCGTCTTCCGGTGGTCCGAAATTGACTGACATACAGTCGTCATGCACGAAACAGTTTGCTTCACAACCGCTTTCCGATTTCACCTGTACACTCTTAATCACGTGACCCACCAGAGCGTTGTTAATTAATGATGTTTTGAATTGTATTATTCGACAATCATCTGAGGCCGAGGTGACTTTTATAAATGCTACAAAAAAGACGTGGAAAACCCGTGATTCATGTCGGTTATAATTTAAGTTTGCATAAATGTCTTAAGTTTTTTAGATAGTTTTCAAACTCATTTTAAAATACTTAAAGATGAGAAAACAAAGGAAATTGCTACCTGACCGTGAAGGAGATATAGTTATGTGATCGTAATTACCTTAACAGTTGGCGAACTATTGCTTTGAATTTCTCTAAACATAAAATATGAATGATTTGAGAAGCTATACCAAACACTCGAAATAGTGTTTTATCACATATTCAAACACTTAGAAATCGATTTAAAAAATAATCGGCTGCGCCTAGTCTTATTAACCCACTTCGCGATGTTTGGATTCCCAATAAACTCTTCCCGCTTCCACTTTTGGATGCGCTCTTCCTCGTGTTATTATATATAAATATATATTACATCAAAAACGCTGTATCATCTCTATTCGCCATTTTTGTTCAGAATATTAGCCTTTTTTAATAGTAAATTTTATAGTTAGTTTTTTTGAAGCACATGTGGCACCACATACAAGATATCAGTTTTTTTCTGTCACTAAAAGCGAAATATACGTGTCCCGATCCTAATTAAGTTAAAACTGATTATCCCACGTAGAAGAAATTGATTAAGAATAGAGCGCGGCATGACATATTTGGCAAATAAAACAATCAATAACGTACAAGGAATTCAGAGAGGAAAACAACCTTAAATTAAATAGAAAATAGCAATTGAATGACATGAAAGTTCACATTTGCAAAAATAATGACAAGAGCGTAATTAGTTAGATGATTGCAACTATAGCAACAAAAGAAAAATATTGTTTTGTACAACTGCAGGATTTAAACTTGACTCGCAAAACTTATTTAGCTTTTTTCAGAGAAAGCAGCTTTAACAACGATTCAGAAAAAAGTTGTTTGAACGTGGCTCAACGTTTTTTAAGCTAATTATGCGATGTTAGGTCGAAATATGTAATGTATAGGAATATAAGGCTAATAAAACCGACAAAACTTACAAGCATAGAATGGTACCAGTAGTTTGAAGGATTCTAAGAGATATTAAAACTTACCGAGTACGTTCTGGCATTTTTCAGTTGAAAGCCAAATTAGAAATACTGCAAGAAAACGAACAGAGATCTTCGAAAAGCTTGAGGAATAAATCATCGTATGGCTTTCCATGCTCGGAGCTTAACAACGACGCCACTGGAATGAACTTAAATTAACATTACAGCGGAATATAGCTAGATTTAATTAATAATTAAAGTTGATAGGTCAAGTAACTGTTTATGATAAACACGCACCACAAATGAAAAACAGTTAATCTTAATTTTCTCAGCTGTCAGCTTTGGCTTCATTGAGTAACAAAAGTAACCCAATCGAGCACGCCGATCTCCTGTACGTATGTATAATTATTTTCATTGCAGTAAACAGTGTTACACTAAACCGACAAAGTCAAGGTGGGGGAGGGAGAGAGGGGGGAGGGGGGGAGGGAGGGAGGGAGGGAGGGAGGGAGGGAGGGAGGGGGGGGAGGGGAGGGAGGGGTTTTGAGGGGAGGGCGGAGGGGAGGGGAGGGGGAGGGGGGAGGGGGGAGGGGGGAGGGGGGAGGGGGGAGGGGGGAGGGGGGAGGGGGGAGGGGGGAGGGGGGAGGGGGGAGGGGGGAGGGAGGAGGGGGGAGGGGGGAGGGGGGAGGGGGCGTAGTGAGGGAGGTGAGTTTGGGGTTTGTTTGTGTTAGGATTAAAATAAACGTGAACCCTCGAAAAAGCCCCCACCTTTCCCTTTTATGCTTAATTCTGTGACACATGCGTCCCGGCGCGGGCGCTTATTCAAGGATTCTCGGTTGTAAATCACATGTAGGTTACGGTTCAGTCCTTCTTCCCTGTCGAGTTGGAATTTACAATTGTTGGTTCTGAGGAGGAAGGAAAAACCGAAGGTTCTGGAGAAAAAAAAAAGCCCTCAGTTTGAGACAAGAGAGAAAGCCAACAGTAAATTTCACCCATATATTGCCTTTAATAATCTCGGTATGAAACATTTATCGACTAGAGCAATATTCAAAAAACTGACACGATTACCCAATTCCGGAAAAAGCTTTTTTGGTGGTAAAAAATTAAAGCCGAAATTGAAACCAAAACAACAAACTGTAAGTTTCAAGTACAATTAAATTGCATTTCAAAAATGATCAAAACAGCGAAATCGATCGCGAAGGCTCTTAATTTCCTAACGATCTGCCATGGGTAGACAACGGGTAGGTTAGAGGTTATGGAGACTTGTCTTATTGATGAAAGTCTAACTGATACGATGACCCGCACTCTCCGGATCTCAAATCATACCAAGTTTAATTTAAACTGGTGATATATTTTACCCTAAGTTGTAAGTTATTTTCACATTGAAAGGCTTGTAAGCAATAACGTTTCTGCTAGTTTATTGTGCTGTATATAAGGTGGTTCTAACTTTTGAGTCTGTGCATAAAATTTCACATTTCATAGCGTCTGGCCAGATCAGAAAAACAGACGGGAAAAAAGTATGGGTTGCAAAGGCAGATTCTTCGTTATTTGCAAATTTGTGTCCATGCGTAAAAACTGGTCTTATAGATTTTCCTGATAAACGAGCGCCGAGTACAGCAAACGAATTATTAAATAACCTCTACGTCAAATTTTACGGAATTTCACAGAAGAAAACGCGAAAAAATAAGCTGTTTATTTGGCTTTTTTGTGGCTACTACTCCTAAGGAGAGTAGTCACTTTGTCGCCGTGTTGTAAGAGTGAGTGTAAGTAGTCCTTATCTTCGGATAACGTTCGGAATTACACGATCGGGCTTCGATCGACACCGACACTTGGTGTTTGTATTTTCGTGAGTATCGTTCTTGACTTATCGTCGACTATCGTGGTTATCGGCGGCAATAGGCATCATGTTTCGAAATTCCGTAATCTCTCGTCTTGTTGTCGACATATTATCGATTGCAACGTTCGATTGCATGTGCCTCGCCGTATTTTTACGTGTTGATGAGCTTCGTGTTGGTTGAAGGTAAGCTTTCACTCTATCATAATTATGATTTTGTGCGTTTTTGCACCAAAAACCATTTTTTCCGGTTTATTTACAGTTTGTGGAGATTTTCCACCGAGTAGTTGGTTGGGAGGCAGTCAAATACCGTTTTTTTTGCAGACCCCCCCCCCCCCCCCCCCCTTAGAACTCCGCCCCTCATTGCATTCGGGTCGGAGTTCTAAGGGGGGGGGGGGGGGGGGGGGTCTGCAAAAAAAACCGGTATTTGACATCCCTCCCAACCAACTACTCTGCATACTCTCCCTCAAACCCCGTAAGAGGGGGTCAAATGCGTTTTTTCCCGAGCCCGTCCGCAACGGCAAGCGAGACATAACCAATTGGAGAAATCCCTACCCTTGGTATATATCACGATGGCGAACAGAGCTATGACTGCTGTTGAGTTCTTGTCCATGAGAGGAAGCCCTTTGAAAGAAGGCGATGATGTCTTTGCGAAAAACAAAGGAACATTCGAATATAATCCTTGCAGATATTGTGGTTTAAACTTCACACAGGGCCACTCACTCGTGGAGCATCAAAAATATTCTTGCAAGAAGCTGAAAACAGAAAAACGACCGAAAGTGATTTGCCCTGGTTGCAATCTGGAAGTTTCAAAAACAACAGCTTACAAACACAGAAAAAATGGTTGCCCGTCTTTGAAAAGAAATCCTCGAGCTCTTCTCAAACATGAGGCGGATTTGGCGGCACCCCCGAGGGCTGTTCGAGGTGTTTTTGCTAAGTCAAATGTCAGGTGGCATGAGCTGAATGCATGGCTTGACGAGCAAGAACAAGAACAAAAACCATTTAAAAACAAAAGCTTAGAGGCTCTTGATCCTTTAAACGACATCCGTGACTTAAGCTTTGTTTCGGATTACATCGCAGGTGGTAAGAAATCACTCGCAACGTTTCAAACGGAGTTGAGTGGTTATTACCAATTGAAAAAACGTCTGTCCTTTGTATATCAATGATGGCGACAACACAAGTGTTCATGAACTTTCTCAAATCGAGAAACACTGGTCTGAAACAGAAGAGCGCCGACTGGGTGAGAGCCAGACAAAACTCCATTGGTGCATCAGAGATCTCTGCCTTGACAGGATCGTCGCCGTTTGAATCACGGCAAAGCTTGCTCATAAAGAAAATACAGCCAACAGATATGCTAAACAATGTGGCTTGTACCTGGGGAAATCTGTTCGAGCCGCTTATTCGCAAGTATTTTGGGCAAAAACATTCTGTTTCCGTTTTTGGTCACAGCATCTCTCTTAATCTAGCAAGAGATCATCCACTTTATCGAAAGGTCACTTGTAGTCCAGACGGATATTTTCTAGACAAAGACAAGGAGCCCAATGGGCTTCGAAACTGGCTCGTTTGGCCTCAGTTTCCACCCGGTTTTCACTTTAGAGTTTTATATTAGCAAGCCACAATATACAATCTAGAATCTATCAATATGCACAGTCCAGTCCCCAGTCCACATTTACATTCCACAGCCCGCTTTAAGCACTCCTTAGGGACGGACCATTTTATTGTTAAGAGGGGGGGGGGGGGGGGGGGGGGGGGGGGGGGGGGGGGGGGGGGGGGGGGGGGGGGGGGGGGGGGGGGGGGGGGGGGGGGGGGGGGGAGGGGGAGAGGTGGGCAAATACTAAAAACAAATTCCTGCACAGGAAAAGTAAAGAAAAAAAAAATAATGCACAGCGAGCGAAAGGAAAAAAAAGGTATGGCGCAATCCCGAAAAAAATTCTTGTACAACATCAAGACGGAAAAAAAATTCATGATCAGAAAAATTGCCCAACACCGCCACCAGCCCCCACCCCCCACCCCACAACCCCCTTTAGTAGGCTACAGTTTCAGGTCGATATTTTTTCTCTGATCGGCTCGGTATTGTTAGAAAAAACATAAGTTTAGAACTTTGTATATTTTGTTCGCTTTAAAATCCTTGAAACCACCTACTACAAGGAATCAGGATTGTTTAAACACAGGCATTTTGGAGAATCGGTGATGGGGTTTCGAATAAATTAACAATATCAACACGATCGATCAAATAGCGTGACATGAATACGAGATGTGTGGAATTTGAACGTGACTGCACGGAGTAATGCTTGAGATTTGTTTACTCAGCAGTTCTGTGACGTGCCGGGACGTGTTATATTCAACGATTTATTCGATCTAAACTCGACTGTTTGACAATTGATTTGGTTAGAAAAATTCAACCCGCTTTCCTTTTACCAGAAATAGATCACATCCGAAAATCACAGATATTTAATTTTTAACAATTCCGTCGAAATTAGAACGGTAAATATTTGAATTATAGTTGCTGACATCACTGATTACGCCATTTCTGAAAACCGGAAGTAAACTAGGTACGGTGTTGGCCGCAGCAAAAGCGATTCCCGGGGCAGGTGACACGACAGAAAAAAAAAAAGGGGTATTTTAAGAACTGACTCGTCGCAGAGCGACGAGCCAGTTAATAACACCTTAAGCTTGTTAGAGTTTAAATGTCCGTTCAAGCGAAAAATAGCTATTAATAGAATTCCTAGTTATTATAGTGATCAGATACAAACAGGTCTTGCTTTGAGTGGTGATATGGTAAACAAAGGTCTGTTTGTTGACGGCTATTTTAGAATGTGCTCTTTAAACCAGATTGATCCAAGTTTGGAACACAATCAGTTTCTAAACGGAGGAAATAAATATAAAACGAAGTGTGACACAACACTTGCGTGGGGATTTTGTTATTTATTTAGCAAACGGACGATAACAAAAAAATCAAAGGTCAATCATCGATGTTGGTTCACTCAAATCAAAACAATTATTTGAGAGAATTATGTCTTCCATTGCGGAGAAGGACATATGGTGTTGTTATGGTGCTGTAAGGATGTCGTTTAGAAAAAATGACGAAGACGAGGAGTTTTTGCGTTATAATCGTATGCAAAAAGTGTTTTCAGAGGGTTCAGAAAGCCCTAAACCAGTGGCTATGTTCGCATGGATGCTTCTGGATATAACTGAGATTTGGGCGCCAAAGCAACCAAACTTTTTGAATAATATTCAAACGTCGGTCGAGCGCTTTCATAACAGCTTGGCAAGCCTTCGGAAAAAAATAACCGAGCACTCTGAAGAGGCAGCTGAAAGCTATCACAGCCCTAAGAAAAATGCTGCCGTCGTAAGGGCTGGAGACGAAGAGCAAATGTTTGCATTTCTTATGGATAAACTTTATCAATGTTATTAATAGCTGCTTTCCAATACCATTCATTTATTAGATGTGTAGCGGGCTTCTGATGTCTTATGTAAGATAAGATTTTGTATTTTCTTGGCCCTTCTGGTAAAATTAGATCTATTAAAGATCTTATGAATTATGAAGTCATAAGATATTCCGCTTGGAAGATGATATCTTATGCGTGAGTAAACATAGTTAATTTGCTTAATTTCGTCATCGGTTAATCTCTGAGGGGGTTCCCCTAAGATAAAACTCGACAATAGAGTTGTGTGTTTATTGAAATCACTGCGTTTTATTTTTTTTAGAATGTTTCGTAGAGCGTCAATTGTTAAAAATGATGGATGAACATTTCGTTTTGCCATTTCTTTCCGTATTTCTAATAAAACCTTTTCACTGCCGCTTATGCATTCTAAAGAATAATTTCCGAGTAACTGATCAAGGCGCCGTTCAAAATTATAATTTATTCTGCATGGTGTTTTAACTTTCATCTCTTCTTTATCGTAAAGGTCTTTATGAGAAAAGACAGCTCCGTATATTCTTTCAATGCGGCTACATTCTCTGCAGATAAGTTCTGTTGAATCACACATGAGTGTAAACGAGCCGCCACAGCTTTGGCACGATTCAATGCTTTTATCTGTTCTGTCTAGAATGATAACAAACTTGTTTTCGCGATATTGTTGGATTAATTCTTGTCTCGCTGACAAACTAAGATCTTCGAAAATGATTTGAAGTTTTTCTGTTAGTTGTGAGCGGTGAAGCTCTTTTAGGTAGCAGCTTCCATAGAAGCCACACAGCATGACTTGCTTGTGTTTTATATCCAAGACATCTAGTTGCGTCTCGTATTCTTTATTTTCATCCATACGTCTAACAATAGACAGTTGCGTGATAATGCGCTCAATATGTCGCGGCTCCGTCCTGTTTATTTCTGGAAATGACAAAATGTTCAATTATACCTTTCCGATTTAGCGGAATAGGAATATTATATTCCGCGGAATAGCATTATGTTATTCCGCAGTATATTCCACGAGTTATCTGTGCAAATTTTTTTCATACTTGTGATAGGAAATAGCAAGAGACCATGCCTGTTGGAAAATATAATTTTTCACAACCTTTACCCTATCTCTGGTCGTTTATAACTTTCAATAACTTATGTAAAAAACCTGCTTGGCTTGCATCTCAAAGCACACGTTTTTAGAAGGCTAAGATTGCCAAATCTGAACGCTGGAAGTGACCAGTCCATTAATAAAAAGAATATACAGTCTTTCCTCCCCTCCATTTATCAGAGCATCACACGATATAATATATTAGCGCTATTATAGATTCGCAATTGCGCACGAATTTTATGACTTCTCACCTCCTCGCGTCGCGTTTACTGATACTCCTGATATTTATCAGCATTGAGAATGTGTGAAACATAATCTTTCAGGGCTTTAGTGTTACCGCATTTAACATTTTCGAGGCCGCGATTGCCACCTCGAGGCGGTCACAAAACGTTCGCGCAAAACTAGCTCTGTCAAACTTTTTTGGGGGTGGTTTGTTCTACATCTGCAAAGGTTTGGTGAATATATCATTTATGTTGTATAGTCAGTATTATTGTTAAAAAAGTTTAAAGGATATCGTGTGGAAGGTGCGCTACAAGAATTTCGCACCTTCAGATTCTGTAGTTTTAAAACCAGAACAAGAACAATCAACAAATTTTCGCTTGAATGGCGGGACAATTTCACTAAAACACCACTACATGTTTGAAAATACTCCATTTCACAGTTGCGTGAAAAGTAATCAAGCACTGTTAGAGACGTGAAACTCGTTAGCATTATAATACGACTGATTTACACTTCAAGAGAAGGAGAGGGTTTGTATTATTGCTCGGTCAACATCGGCCTCGGTGTGATGTAGCAGTTTGGGAACTGTGAATAGGTCTATTGGCCTGTGGGGGAAAACGAAGCTTTAAAATTACATGCCAAATATCCTATTAAAATCCCTAAGAGATGTATTTAACACAAGGGATGCGAGGGAGTTGAGAAAGTAAAAAAGATTCAAGAGAAATTAAGCTGGAGTCACTTCAAGCTCTACAAAACATGTACCTACTGAAACAACTTCGGTGTAAAAATTGCCTGGCATTTTTTGGCAGGTTGGGTAGAGGAAAAATGGGCCGCTTTTAGACACGAGACCCACATAAATTTTGTTATTGTAGACGGGGCTTAAGAAAATGTCAATAAAACAGTAACGCAAACGGTTAGAACTCAATTTCAAAAAATAGACTTTGCGATGAAAACCATCGAAGGTGGGAAGGGGGATGATCTTCATACCAGTTGGAAGATTCGTCTTCTTCTGTTTGTAAGCATGCCACAGGTAGCTACTACTACAGGCTGGAAGGGGCGCATGTGTCTGAATACTGCAGTGGTAGACGCATATACTTTCATGCGGCTCATAGCGTGCTCGACGCGGACACGAATAGACCGGAGTGCGCGGTTCGCTTCTCGCTGCCGTCTGTTTCGGGCGATCCTCCGTGGTGTTATAAGGGGAATCCTGTTCGGGTAACCGCCATCTGCTAACAGTCGTCCTCGTCTCGGCAGTGGTCGCGCGCCTCCATAGCCGATGGCGGGCAGCCGGTTGTAGGTGCCTGCATCATTCAGACGTCCAGGAAATCTACGAAAATTGAAAATGAAATGAGTGCATGCATCTAATCACATCGTTAACACTAAATATTATTAAAGTGCTGCAGATTTTTTTTTTGTCATGCTGCCCAGGAGCCCGCGAATTACACGACAAAATAGTGCAGCCAACTCTCTCGTTGAAATATATCAGACTGCAAACAAACATTTTGTTGTCTGTCTTAGAACAATAATTTCATCATCTATCTATTTCATAACTCGAATTATAAACTTCAATGTACAATGTCTCGTTTAAATAATCCTTACCCAGCAACGAGTAGAACAATCAAACCATCCGGGTAGTAGTAGAGAGGATTGGTGATTCTGGACCACCCAAAATAAGGCCCCAAAGGCCCGAGTTACGGCTTCCCACGAGTCATTTCATTCCTCGTGGGAAGCCGTAACTCGGGCCTTTGGGGCCTTATTTTGGGTGGTCCAGAATGCACCAATCCTCTCTACTACTTGGGTCAATAACAATTTGTGTGCTCATGAAGTGGCACTTCTTGTCCGCCCGATAAAACTCAGCCTGTCTAGCGCCAGATGGTCTTTGGATTCTGTGAATAGTAGCGTCGATCGCCCCCACTGCATTCGGAAAACGTGGAAAAGTGTCTAAGAACGTCTGCCATCTTCGTACAGAGTGCCAGGAAATGTATCCCCTGTAGTGTAAAAACAATATAGGGATAACGTGGTATAGTTTCTCCTGCACAGTGCTTTTGCTAATCATGAATAACCCTGCAAGGACATGTAGCTTAGGATACTGCCTCAGCCAGATCATGGCCAGGAGGACCCTGTTTGGCACATTCAGTATACAGGCTCGTCTTCTGTTCGTTCTTGGATACCTTGGAGTGTGCCTTGGACGAGCAACATTATCTCCAATCCTTCTCACAATTGCCTCCAACGACTCAAGTGTCTCTCCAGTGAAGTACCAAAATACCGTCGGGTGCAACGCTTGCAGAATACTGACAACATCTCTCCCTTGGTTTCTTGCTCCTCGGGGATATCTTCCAAGCAGTCGCAACAGGAAAGGGTCTGCGTTTGCTGGGTGTCCGTGATTGTCAAGTATTGAGAGTAAATAAACAGTTGCAAAAAGGAGAGGAGCGATGGTGTGAAACGGGTACTGAGGGGGTGGAAAACTGTGCAGTTGATCCGTGGACAGAAGTATTGCCAGAAACTGTATGGTTGATAATAAGGACAGCAAAATAAAACTCGGGAATGGAGGGAAATTCATGTATGCGACCAACAGACTTCAAACAACAAATTTTTATTCATATTAAATTAGACCGTTCTGGACGAATGATTTCTGATCAGCACTGCAGCGCAGTAGTTCAGAATGAAAAAATGTATTTTTCTTTTTATCCACCATTTTAATGCCAACAAAAAGAAATGATTCTTGTCAGCGAAATTCTGTCTTAAAGTAATGTAAATATCCTCTACATTTTCAACTATGAAGATTTTGCCACGGGCTTGCCTATAAAAAATGATGAGCATTGTATTAAAATAACTCCAGGTCAAGCAGCTGAAGGCGGGTATTTCAAGAGTAGCACTTTTTGTCGCGGGTCGCGAGTCGCGACTGAAAGTCGTGGGTGCGGGTGCGGGTGATAAGTGCGGGTGCGGGTAACAGGTGCGGGTGCGGGTAAAAGGTGCGGGTGCGGGTAAAAGGTGCGGGTAACAAATTATCAAAAAATTAAAATAAAATACCAAAAATTAAAAAGAAAAAAAATACCAAAAACTTACTTCTCCCAAAGCGGAGTTTCGAATTTTATCGTCCACTAATCATATTAGAAATTTGCAGTGGCATAGCCACAATTAGTGACTCTTCACTATTGTTAACAGATCGAATTACAATGTAAAAATTTTGTTTTTGTTTCTTTTTGTGTGCGCGGAGAGAGGAAAATCGGAAAACCCGGCGAAGCCTTTGTACAGCGGTATATACATATATATTTTTACCGTTTCGTCATGTTCAATCGTAATCCGTCGGAAACAAAAGAATAACCGCCAAAATGGGACAAAATAATTTATAAACAAAAGCAATAATTATCAATTTAAAGTGAAAATTCCTGATAACGTTCAGGCATTTATGCTGAGCCGATTTCAAGGAATCTTCAAAGGAAATACGAGGTTTATTAATATGTACCGTTCAAATTAATAAAGACCTTAATACGAAACCACAACGGCGACACCAACGCAAACGTCACTAAAAAATCAATCCGCAGTTATAAAACTACTTCGCGATTATATAAATCGACAAGTTCAATTTGTATAATGTAGCCGAACTACCCGCGTATTGAATTTGTAGAGAAGGCTTCTTTAAAGTTCAGATAGAGAAAGGAAAATTCACAGTCACGTGTTCGCGTTTTCTTCAAAACCTCGAATTTGGTAATTTCACGTAGTTGTTTTGCAGAGAACGTCAGAGAATTGTGCCAAAACGTATACACTAGACTTTCTCAAACGTTCCTCGCTTCTTATTTCCGGTTCCGGTAGTAGGCCCGTGCTCCCCTCCCACGGCAAGTGTAGATGATGATTCGTCTTGCTTGGAAAAATTCAAGAAAAACCTTATGGAGGGGTGTACACCCGTATACACCTTTTGTACACCCGAGGGTTCTTACAATATTACAAGGAAATTGCCGGTTTGCTCATCTCTATGTAACAGCGACGTGCATTGAAATGGGAGTGAAAAAAATCCATCTGTCCACTGTGAACAGCCGCAAACCCCCTCGGACCGAAAAAGCGCAGCGTGTAAATCGTCTTTACTTATGTCAACTTATTTTAAGTAATGCCACATTATTTTCTTTTTCTGCAACTCATGACATAAAAAAATAGTTTTTGGTTGGGATATATGCGTTATCTCCGCAATTATTTTTTAATTATTTTTTTATCTCCGCAATTATCAGCAGCCATTAATTTAAATGCTTTTTGTCACTCTATATAGTCTGTATGACATTTTCTCTCCTTTGTTCCTCTGTGCTCTGCAGTCCGAATAGGGCGTCCGCTCAATACACCGAGATATGCAGGATCTTTGCTGTGATAATGTCATGTCACTGTGAACATGTCACTGTCCCCTTCATGCTAAATCGTGCTATCATTTTTCGCGTTGATTGAATTGCTACAATGAGCGCCGCAAAACGTCTTTTTCTTTCTTTTCACTCTAGTGAGGATAAGACACGTCAAATTGAACAAAGGAAACTTGGATTTTATTTTCAGTGGCAAGAGTTTCATTATATTAAAGTGTTCGTTTTATAGTACAGGTCAGGTTTTGACAATGAGAAATGACCATTTATTCAATGTAAGTGTCCGCGTCCGCTTTATTGAGGTGTTCACTTAAAGAGAGGCAGTTTTTACGGTTAATCATGGGTTAATACGGGAACAAAATTTTGGGACATCGACAATACAGGTTTGACTGTTTTTTTTTTCCTCCACAAAACTTCACTAGTTTCGGGTGTACCGTAAAAAGAAGTTATGATTTGATAGTGAACATTGGTCGTTCGTGTCAATGTCGGCGCGGTCGCACGAAGGAATTTGTTATCCTTGGCCGATCCAGTTTTTCACACGGTACTGGCTTGATCAGCGCCGGGGTCAAAAGGGAAAGAGGGTGCCATGGCAACAGTATGCGTGCACGTGTGCTAAACTTTTATTTATAGTTTTGAATTTCACGGAGTATTAAACAGTACGAAGAACATTTTCTTTTCCGACAGTTCGCCTAAGCCAGGGCCTAGTTATGAGGATGTTGTTAACTAATGGTTCCAAATCACCCATGCGAAACAGCTGGTGGTTGAAGTATCAGGTTGAAGAAACAAAAAAACAACAAAAAACAACTACGTGAAATTACCAAATTCAAGGTTTTGAAGAGAACGCGAACACGTGACTGTGAATTTTCGTTGAAACTCTATCTGAACTTTAAAGAAGCCTTCTCTAAAAATTCAACACGCGGGTAGTTCGGCTACATTATACAAATTGAACTTGTCGATTTATATAATCGCGAAGTAGTTTTATAACTGCGGATTGATTTTTTTGTGACGTTTGCGTTGGTGTCGCCGTTGTGGTTTCGTATTAAGGTCTTTATTAATTTGAACGGTACATATTAGGGACCGATCGTTTATTACGTCCCAGGGGGGTGCGGTGGTTTTGAGGGGGGGTATAATTTAAAAACAAGCCCGTTTTAGGGGGGTAAATTTTTCCCTGGTACTTAACGTGAGACAGGCAACCCATAATCAGGATCTAGCAGTTTGTCCCTGAAAGCTTGTTTATCTGGGGAAGATAACTCATTAAAGCATGAATATAGATGGTACGCTTCTTCGAGGTCTAAGTATCCATATCCATACATTAGGTGCTCTAGAACTGCTCTCAGACCTCTGGCTGTAGAATTCGTCTGTGTCCCGTCTTTTGACCGTAGAAGAACGGACTCCAACAGTAACAAAACTTCGTCATCACTGTGACACTGGAGTGACGATCGCAAGTATTTCCCTTTGGTTGACTTTGCTCTAACCTCCGACCTTTTCTCCTGCCAACTCAGCGAAACCTTCACTTGAGATACATCTTTGCATGATTTGTAAGTCGCCATATTGAATGCCATGTAACCAAGCCTCGTACCCAGGGCCTTATCAACAATACCTACAAGTACTACTGAAATTTATAAAAAAAACGACTGACAATAATTTCATACACACTGACGGTCGAGGCCGTCTTGTAAATGGGAGAAAAGATAAAACGAGATGTTCAATATATAAAAGATAAAAAATCTAAAGGAAGGAGAGAATTTTGGCCTCCTCGCGAATTTGGAGGGGGGGGGGGTAAATTTTTTACACAAGAATTGGGAAGGGGGGGGGGGTATAAATTTTACTTCAACATATTTTGGGGGGTTAAGTTTTGAAACACTGCACTTTTTTAAAAACCACCGCCCCCCCCCCCCCCCCCCCCCCCCCCCTTGGACGTAATAAATGATCGGTCCCTTAATAAACCTCGTATTTCCTTTGAAGATTCCTTGAAATCGGCTCAGCATAAATGCCTGGACGTTATCAGGAATTTTCACTTTAAATTGATAATTATTGCTTTTGTTTATAAATTATTTTGTCCCATTTTGGCGGTTATTCTTTTGTTACCGACGGATTACGATTGAACATGACGAAACGGTAAAAATATATATATACCGCTGTGCAAAGGCTTCGCCGGGTTTTCCGATTTTCCTCTCTCCGCGCACACAAAAAGAAACAAAAACAAAATTTTTACATTGTCATTCGATCTGTTAACAATAGTGAAGAGTCACTAATTGTGGCTATGCCACTGCAAATTTCTAATATGATTAGTGGACGATAAAATTCGAAACTCCGCTTTGGGAGAAGTAAGTTTTTGGTATTTTTTTTTCTTTTTAATTTTTGGTATTTTATTTTAATTTTTTGATAATTTGTTACCCGCGACTTTTACCCGCACCCGCACCTGTTACCCGCACCCGCACTTATCACCCGCACCCGCACCCACGACTTTCAGTCGCGACTCGCGACCCGCGACAAAAAGTGCTACTCGTATTTCAAATGAGTGTGCATTCAGATAATCAACGGAGCGTGCCACGTGCCACGTGCAACGTGCTGTGCTGTTCGAATCTGTTTGAGTACGTGCTGTGTTTTTCGAATCTGTTTGAGTTTGTGCGCTATGGCAGAGAGAAAAACTAGAAAAGGTTTTACTTCCGTTGAGGACTCCCTCGTACTTCAGGGCGTTAATCTGCACGGGCGCGACTGGCGAAGCGTCTTGTCCTTTATGCGGAAACACGCGGACGTTCTTGGGAATGACGTTGCAAGCCAGTACCAATCCGATCAAAACAAGGCATTACAAGAAAGGCTGCGATAACGTGCAAACAAACTCTTAGGCAACACAAAGCCAAAGCAAGGTGGGAAATCAGTAAATCATTATATAGCAAACTGTATGTAACTGTTGTTAAAGCTATTGTAATTGCACGATTAGGAAGCTCAGGCAAAAAGCGAAATATTTAAATGGCTCTATTCTTGCTATTATGTGTCCAGAAGAGTGCAAACTAACATTTTTTTACTTGATTATTGCAGGAAAAAATAACACTGAGACGTGGGAAATCGAGAGAGAGTACCAGGAAGCGAAGAAAGAGTCTGCCGCCAGTGAGACTGCTGACGAGGAGGGAAGCGAGAACGGTAGAAGCGTGACGGACTTTTCTGCGGAGGAGTTGGAGGTTCGCGAAGTAGTTGAAGCAATAAAGAAAAGAGAAAGAAAGTACGAGCTGGATGATGCAGACGATGGACTGACTACCAGGGCGCAGGTCTTGGAGAAGGTGAAGAGGGCGAGAGAAGAGGAGAAGACGGAAGACAGGTAAGAAGCAGTTTTTGTTAGGCGGGCTAGGTGATAATGACAATCTTTAAAATTTAAAGTCATGCATAATTAATTTTGCAGCTCATACTGTCTACAAATTAATGGTTTATTTCAAGCGAGACGAGCCTTTGAACTTTTTTATTTGACCACCAAAATTATTCCACGTAGACAGTTGCTGTCCGGGCTAGTTTTATAATCAAAAGTTAGAGACACAACGCTCAATTTGTTTCCTCTTTTTTATCAACCCAGGAAAAGAAAGAAGAGACATAGGGCAACGAGCTCAGCTACCAGTGCAGCCTCAACAAGCTCTAGAGCCGACAGAACATCTAAATTAGACAGCATCTTGGAAAAGCTTCCTAGTGTCCTCGAAAGTGCCAACAGGACCGCAGAGCTCCATATGAAAACCCTCCGAAAATGGGAGAGGAAAAATGGACTGCTCTCCTCCTCGGAAAGTGATTAAACAAGAACACGGAGACGGCCGATAGTGCTTTAATAAAGTTTTGTTGACCTTTGTTGAAAATATCTTTACATTCACTCTTGCAATTTAATAGTAAATGTAATTATAATTTACTTATAAACTAAATGAAGAGGTTTTAGAGGATATAGCGTGAAACTGGGAAATTTTCTTTAAAGTATCGCGCGAGAACCTCGTGACGAAAATAGGCGTGCTAAAGTAACAATGCTACCGTGACTACTTTTCTTGCGACTGTTTAGTCACCACCTCCGTTGTATACCATAGTTCTTTTCTAACGGGTCACACAAAAAGTACTAAAAGCTATCTGTTTTCGGGCACATTTATATTCGTACGTTTCGACACCTTATGAGCACCCAACTTCTGGTGTAAAACTGACCCATCAATGCGTGACAGATGTCAGCGCGCGCACTGACAATTCTATAGAGCCACGTACCAAATGTAACTTTTTTCTACTTTTTTTTGAGAAAGTGCTCGCTGTATTATTTGAAATGCTTATCTTTACAAAATCGTGTCATAAGGCAGTTTTGTTATTTCTTAACACAATCACTCACTGAAACCACAGAATGGCAAATTTCATTCACTGTGCTGAGCGGAATATGACCGCGGGATATAATATGCCTATTCCGCCTATATTCCGCTAAATCGGAAAGGTCTAATATGGCGTCCGAGATGGTCCAGGCCATTGTTATCTAAGGTCTTCCGCGGAATAATGATAGTTCAACTCCTCAGCCACGCTTGTAAACCTTTCCGCTTTCCTGTCTGTTAGGATTCTGAATTTTTATTGCGTCTGATTAATTATCCCTGAAAAGCCTTTACGAAGAGATGATAATTAAGTTTTTTTTTTTCACTATCATTAACAAATTGAAGCTGAAAGTGAGAGCTCCCTAACACCTTTCTTTGGAATGTTCCATGCATGCTGCATTACTCTTACTGATTGCCAATTGTAAAGTCGTCGGCAGGTAACAAGAATGGTATTGTGTTAGGTTGTAGTTAGGTTGTTATCATAATAAATGTTGAATGTGAAAGAACAACATCGGTTGCGTGAACAGCAGTAGAAAGAAATAGTTTAATGGAGAAGTCTCGACCCATTTCAGACATGCATACGTCCCGAATATCGTTCCCTGAAAACCTTTACCAGCACCGTAGGTATAGACATGTTTCGTACCTTAGTATATCGGTAGATATAACCTGGCTGAAAAACAAAGTCGTTGCTGGAGACTTGTAGGTGAGTGAGATCACTTAACTCGCATACAGGCGCTTCACTCCCTGTGGGGCCATAATTGTAAGACACACAGTTGGGTTCCCGATAGCAGCTTATTTCGCACACATCTTTGTTTGGAACAAGCAGGCTTCTGATCACGTGATTTTCGAGAACCTTGTCCTTGACCTCAGGAATGAATTCAATGGTTCTGCATTCATCTAAAGCTGCTACTTTACAGAATAAAATATATTAAATTATGTCTTGAGCAGAGATTTGGCTATTTCAAGTTACACTGCATTCAGTTCGCAGGGTACACCTTGAGGCTTTGTATTTTTAGGAAAGAAAAATTCCTGCAGCGAAACAGCTTAAAAAAAGATTTTGAGCACAGGCAAGATCACCCAACCACAAAAAAGTGAAGTAAAAAGTAAAAGAGACAAGCTCTTTAGTTTGAGTTGCATTCACATTAAGCAGAAAATTGCAGCGGCGAATACAAGGGAGCTAAGCCCCCCCCCCCCCCCCCCCCCCCCCCCCCCCGACCCTAAACATAACGCCTCCCCCCGCTATCTCGCCATATATTTTTCAATGTCTAAAAATTTCACCTGCCAATTATAGCACTTTAATAATTTATCGATGGACGCCTAAATCGACCACTATCAAATCTGGGTGCTCTATCATGGCCATGGTTAAAGAACGATCCATTCTGCCTTCTCAAGGCTTTCCCTGTTTCGTAAAAAGTCACTCAGAGTTCACCCTTAGAATTGCGTGACGATGTCAAACTGAAAAACGTGTGCGCTGAAGGCCTCGATTCCTATTGACTTAAAAGCTAATCACTACACATGTAATAGTAAAGTGCAATAGTAAAGTAGACAAGGATAGACTTCGCCGCTCCCTTTCGCGACTTGTGGGTAAGTCTAACACCAGGCGCGTGTTTCTCAAAGCTCCTGAAAACTTTTCTGGCCTGAAAAGCTATATTTATATAGTTTAATCTTTAATGAGGAAGCTTAGTCACTAAGGTGATATGTGCAAAATGTTTACCAACAAATATCCAGTTTTTGCTGCTTTTGAAAGCTAAACAATAAAATCTCACGTTTATTGCAAAAGTTGGCTTGGTTTGCTGGCTAATAACTTCAACATCATTCGTTAGAAACTGAATTTAAAAAAAAACACTTTCGGGCCTGAAATGTCTTCAGGAGTTTTGAAAAATACACGCCAGGACCAAAACTGCATACCTTTAGATCAAAATCCCGGCGGACCCACAGTTAGCCCGATACTAAAACATGCATGAGCTGTTTTTTCTGCATTTTTGAACGTTATGGATGTGTTTTGGAATTGTATAAGGTTTTGTTCGGTATTAATGGTAAATGTAGTTCATGTGTAGTTTTATTCCACGATTATTTAAGTTCCAGTAAAAAATAACAAAATATATGCATACCTTCGTTAACACTAAAATATTCGAAAGATATCCATAACGTCAAAATTAGAAACATTTTCGTCGTTATAGTCCAGCAGAAGAGACGCCTTTTCAAGGATTTAGCTATCTCGCACTACCAAAACTTTCCCACAAAAAAAATCTTGCATCTGGTGCTTCAATAGTTTTACTCTTAAGTGGGCTAATTGTGTGTACACACAAAACAAATATCAATCAAACAAAACAAAATCAATCGATAACGTTATAACGTTGGCCTCCTAGTTGGGGACATTAACAAAAGCTTTGAAAAATAAATAAAACAAATGTTACTAAAGAAGCATAACAAAAGTTAATAAATATTGAAAATATTTCAACAGAGGCGGCGGGGTGTTTTAAAACGTGGGGGGCTGGGGGGTGGGGGGGGGGGGGGAGGGAGGGGGCTCATCGTACACCAAACCAAGCGTATACCCCTACTCAAACTTCCCAAAATGTCCTACACATAGTTCGTTAGCACAAGCAAACATCTTTGTAATCTTAACAGTGTCCAGTGTGTCCATTATCGATTTGTGACAATGCATAAGTAGGCAGTTGCTCAGACGATCCTGCTTCATGGTGCTTCTTAGGTAGTTCTTGAGTCGTCGGAGGGCAGAAAATGGACGCTCTGAAGTCGCCAATGCCACAGGTAATGTCAAATCAGGGCAACCTTTATGCTGCGATGGGAAAAGAATCCTTACTTTGCTGGAGCCATAATTTCTGCTTAACATGGCAAACATTACTAGAAAGATTAATAAGAAATTCCCAGGCTAATCTTAATGCCGGAATCCAAAAGTGTATAGAATTTGCACATAACTGCCAGCATGTCATTTGAACCTTCTACCGCAAGCAGACGCGTAACGCAATATTGCTGTAGCTTACGTTTTTTATAAACTCGGTTCGATATATATTATAATTGACTGACTTGAAAGGCAAAGAAAAAATACATGACTTTTACAATATGACAAGTGTCCGTGACAAGTTTTACAAGTTTTACCTGCTCGTGTGTATGAATAACAAGTTTTCATTGACAAATGTTGCCTTGACAAGTTTTATTTGCCCGTGTGAACAAATAAACCAGTTATCTTTGACAAGTTTTCTATGTAGCCAGCAATACAATTGTACAGCGGACGAAGAAAATACAACGCCATTTTATTCGCTGACCATGGCTTACATCGACTTGCATGTATTTAAGGGAGAAACGGCATGGCAAGATCAATACCAGGTACTTCATCTCTTATGAGCTCCGAGATCCTCTTCGAAGTCAGTCTTTTTTTGTTTCTTTTTTTTATAGGATCATACCAAAAAATTGCCATCTGAAAGGAGACATTTCCTCGGTGTGCGCGTTACTAAAATGAACTATTGCCCATGTGCAGTTGCGCTCGAACGGGCTGGGCGCTAGTCCGCGCAAGTCACCAATAGAAGTCAAAATGGGGTCAGTCGAAGCATATTGCACTGAAAAAAATGGCAAAATGACGGGGTTTTTTTTCGCTCCAACTAAATCATATTTCCCACCAAAATGTTCACTAGATCCTAGTCTTTTCAAAACCGAGTGTGGATGTTGACATTACGCCTATTAAAATGAGTTATACCGCTAAAAGCAATGACCGCGCGGTTGAACTCCCTACAAGCCTTTACGTGATATTGGTCACTTCTAGGTCAAAATGACGGGACTTTTTTAAGTTATTAAAGTATTTTAACGTTTCCAGATAGAATAATGACCAAATTACTGGAATCCGCGTGTCGATTTACGAAAAGTAATTCATAAATGGGCAAAATTTTGATTTTCCCTTCAAAAAATGGCGTTTTCGTTGTGATTTTAAGGGTCAAATTGGGGTCTGGGGACGAGTTAAAAAATTAGAGGCAAATGTCATCCAATTTTTTGCCATGTGCCTTTGTATTCCACAAACTCTCTCTTGTTCGAAGGTATTCTAGTAGACGCGATGTGGCAGAATCGATCCAACGAACAGTTTTAGCTGCGATGTTGTTATCCGCCATGACTGCTACTCCAAACATTATGACCGCTGAGCGCCCGCGATTTCGCAACGATTCTTGTCAAGTTTTCCTTGTTGGGCATACAGACAAGCAAGTTTTGCGATTTATCAAGTTTTTCTATAACAAGTTGTTTTGTTCAAAATTAAGCTAGCATGCCAGCTTTTGAAGTGCACTTGACAAGGAAAATCATGACAAGTTTCCATTTACACACGAGCAAGTAAAACTTGTCAAGGCAAAACTTGTTATAGAAACCTTGCTTGTCTGTAACGTGCTTTAGGACCCTCCCCTCTCCTGGGCGTTTCGTTCCATACTCATCACCCCTTGCGTCCAACTACCCACCCTTCCCTCCCTTGCTAACTATGCGAAAAGTTGTTATCGTTGTTCTGACTGTGAATTGAACATTTTATGTTGTTGTTTATAACGTTCGTAGGTTTTCGTGAAAAAAAAAAAAGAAATAAGCACCCACTTCCTAATAAGCGCCCACTCTCTAATAAGCGCCCACTCTCTAATAAGCGCCCACTCCCTAATAAGCGCCCACTCCCTAATAAGCGCCCTCCTTTGAACTACCAAAAGTAAATAAGCGCCCCGGGCGCTGAATCGTATCATTACTGTAGCTTCCTTTCAGGTTAGAAAATTGACTGATATACCTTGATTCAAGGTTAAAGGAAACGAAAAGTATCATAAAGCTAATATACATGTAGCAACAAGATTTAGCTCATTTTTATTTCAGTAATGTAAACAATAAATGAACGTATATTGTTACAGATTCTTTTTATTGTTTTAATAAGTGTAGTGCAGGAATTTAATAGAACTAGTTATATTCGAGCTTGTAAGTGTGGAAAAATGATAACTAACAGGGCGCTATTTTCTATGCGTTATGTGCCTCGTTGGTTCGTTATTACCTATATCCAACAGAAATCCCTGTATGTGAATAATTATTAATCAACGATAATATGACGTCACAAAAATTAAATTTGTGAAATTATGGGATATTCGGAAAAAGCATGACGAAAAATGCCTGCTTGTCGGAACTGAGGGAAAATTGGAAGGGTTTGTACCATTAGAGCATTAAAGTGCCAATGTCTCATCCCCAAATTGCAAAAGGATGCTGATTTTTGGAAGCAGGCATTTTTTCGTCGTGCTCTTTTCGAGTATCTCGTAAATTGCGCGCCGTGCTCATTGTCACGTTTTGCGCATTGCAAACGTTCATGCTGCGCATGCTAACAATGAAGCTTAATCATTATTACAAACACGTGCCAAAAGGCCCTTAAATTAGCCACTAACCTTTTTCTTGTGTTGAAATATCAAATTTATGATTATTACAAGCACCGGAACTATCTTGAAGTTGTTTTTTTTTTTAATGAGCACTAAATTCCTATTCGAATTTATATTTTATGATTATTACAGCTCTGTTTTACTTAAATGAGCAGTTAATTCCTATTTGTATAGAAAATCACGAGTTAGTTTACGCCTGGTCCACTGTAGTAGGGTTAACAAAAAAATGTTGAAATAGTGGATTATTTTTCACAGATATAACCCTTGGAATTGGAGCAATATGAATCGTGCCACTGTGCGTCAAAAACATGGTTGCCGCTGTAATATGTCCCACTTTGTATTCCTGCACAGTGCTGATCACCGGGATGACTTGGCTGAGACCATCCCCAGTTTGTGTAATTCCCCAACACATCTCCGTCAGGCCATTTCCAGACACCAGGACTGCTAGAATCGGAAAGCCCTATCCAGTAATCCACTTGGCCAATGAGAAATTGCGATTTGATAAAGTTGTTTTCGTCAGCAGACTCAATCTTTACAAGTTGGGCGCTGTGTAGACTCACACAAAACGCTTTCGCGTTATACCAGGTCTGCAGATCAGCTGCGAAAAGTTCATAACAAGACCCTTGAAAACAAGTCGGCCATGATGTTGGAGAAGCTGAGAGAAACAAAAAAGAAGGAAAAACTCAGTGTAGACCTCAAGTGAGGAACTAAAAGTAAGGAAATGAACTTCATATTATTTATATTAACGCTTTGTTTGCACAATGTGATACTAGAATAACAGCGCCACAGTTACAAAGACGAATTATTGCGGGTTGCTTGCTTAATGTCAGTAATTTTTAAATATTTGTCATAGTGATTTAGATCACATGCAAACGTTTCGGGCATAGCTCTTTATCAGTGTGGTGACAATTATACTTTACGTGTGATTTTAAGTAGTCGAATCTTAAAAGTTAGCGCGAGGGCGCCCAGAAAAATCACGGCGCGCGCACACGTAGTTCACAGGAAATGGAAAGTACGCCCGCGGGGGTACTCCCATATATGAGCTATATAGGTATGTGCCGCTGTGAAGGGTACGGTTCTCAGGCAGTTTAGTCTGGGATAGGGTATAGTTATCACAGATTTTTGGTCTAGAATAGGATATCATTTTCCCCGAAACTGATCAGTTGCGTGAAGAATTTAGTCCAGAAAAGGTAACTTACTGGCAAATAGCAATTTAAAATCGGTACGGCGGGCTGTACGGCATTTTAACTGACCCCTGTTAACTAATAACTGTGATAGTGAACGAGTTTCTGGAAAATAGCGAGTCTGGAAGAGGTCTAGGATAGGGAAGGGTTTTTCGGTGTTTGGTCTAAGCGGCACACCTTCACCCACACAGGTAAACTGGAAGTGTTCTTTTGAACGCTTCTGAGTTGTTCCCCGAAGGGTTCACGTACGCGGTGACCAGTTTTCCTAATGTACAGAAGAGGGCAACAACAACAAGAGAAACAGCTAGTACATGTACTGACTTTGTTTCCCGTTTTGCGGAAAATGAGATGTGCTGCTTGTCTGTTTGTTTGCTTGTTTAGAAAGTATACGATGTTTCAAAAATAAAACCTTTAAGTGGAATTCTGTAATGCCGTGTGTTTGTTTGTTTTTGTTGTTATTCTGTGTGTTGATGTTGTGTTTTTTTGTTTACTTTTGCAATTAATAGTTAGTTTACTTACGTGATGTGCTCGACTGTGTTGAAACCGTCGGTGTTGCAATTGATAGTAACACTGTAGAAGTAACGAAAGTCAGAGTAATTAATTGTGTCGTAGCCGACGAGTTACTTTTTGCCCTTTGATTTTTCTTATTTGTTTTTAAGTGCATGCAAATTTGTGCACACATATTTTAGATTCACTGGTCTGGTTGGTTGACACGCGACTTCATGATCTCGCTCTTGATTTCAAAATGGCAGCAAAATCTCTCCGTGTGTTGACTTGAGCTGCAGAAGAAAGAATTACATTACAGGGTAAAAGTTTTTAAGAAAATGCAAGGCGTTCATGGATGGATAGGACCGTTTGACTGATATTGTGTTCGCCTATTTTATGGTTGTGGGATTTTTGTTCCGGCAACGCTTATTATTATATATCTTTCCATTTGCTTAGCGGTCGAGATTTCAAGTGTCGGCTACTGAATGTAGTGAATGTATTGAAGTCTTACTTTTTATGTTTCTCCGTAAAAGCACTCGAAACACTTGGGAATAAATACTGCAATGGCTTAAACACCCACGTATTCAAGCTGTGTGCAGTTTCTTGTTGTTTCAGAAATTTGACGTTTACTTGGAATTGTGTAATCAATTCATTTGTTTGTTCACTTGTTTAATCTTCTGCTGAATCTTGAACATGATAGTTACTTTTAATTACTTACCTGTTGTGGTCGGCTGTATTGAAACCGGTGTTAATGGTGCCACTGTAGAAATATTTAAAAATACTTATTTAAGAAGTTTAACATTTATTTGGAATTGTCTTTTTACCTTTTAAGACATGGACAAATTAAACGTAGTGTCAAGTTACCACAAGTTCGAAACTTGCGATAATCTGCGACTCCGTTTGGCGTGTACTTGCGATGGCTCGAGTTAACTTGGCATTAGTGTGTTATTTGAGGTTATGGTTATGGTTAGGGTTAGGGTTAGGGTTAGGGTTAGGGTTAAGTTTGTTGTTTGAGCTCAAATTTGTTCGCAAGTAGTAGTAGGCCGCCAAACGATGGTCGTGAGTCAACGCAGACATTCACGCATTTACAAGCATGACCGCACGGGAGTAGGCCGTCCATAGGCAAGCTTGCAAGTACTTGCGAGACAATATTTTCCCCTTCGTTTGCCGACCCAGCGCAATCCAATGCAAGTTGTCACTTTGCAGCTCTTGTAACTTGCATTTCCGTTTAGCCAGGGCTTCATCTTCATCATCATCATCATCATCATCTTTATTTAAAAACGAGGTGAATACATCAGGCATTAACAATTTAATGGTAGGCATTTATTGTCTGACTAAACCCTTTTTAGAAGTTTACCTGTTTCACAGTGATCTCCTTGATAGCCTGGGGAACAAATGCATCGATATCCGTTGGAGGTGAACCCAGCTTGGCATTTGGCGTTATTCAAACAAGGGCTGCTTTGACATAAATTCTGTTAATGAAAATTGATCAGCAAAAAAATATTCACGCAATCTGTGAAAATATACGACATATCTATACCAAATATACGACATATCTATACCAAATATACGACATATCTATACCAAATATACGACATGTCTATACCCGAATATACGATATGTCTATACCAAATATACGACATGTCTATACCAAATATACGATATATCTATACCAAATATACGGCATGTCTATACCAAATATACGACATGTCTATACCAAATATACGATATGTCTATACCAAATATACGACATGTCTATACCAAATATACGATATATCTATACCAAATATACGGCATGTCTATACCAAATATACGACATGTCTATACCAAATATACGACATGTCTATACCAAATATATGACATATCTATACCAAATATACGACATATCTATACCAAATATACGACATATCTATACCAAATATACGACATATCTATACCAAATATACGACATGTCTATACCAAATATACGACATGTCTATACCAAATATACGACATATCTATACCAAATATACGACATGTCTATACCAAATATACGACATGTCTATACCAAATATACGACATGTCTATACCAAATATGCGACATGTCTATACCAAATATACGACATATCTATACCAAATATACGACATGTCTATACCAAATATACGACATGTCTATACCAAATATACGACATATCTATACCAAATATACGACATATCTACACCAAATATACGACATATCTACACCAAATATACGACATATCTACACCAAATATACGACATATCTATACCAAATATACGACATATCTATACCAAATATACGACATATCTATACCAAATATACGACATGTCTATACCAAATATACGACATGTCTATACCAAATATACGACATATCTATACCAAATATACGACATGTCTATACCAAATATACGACATATCTGTACCAAATATACGACATGTCTATACCAAATATACGACATATCTATACCAAATATATGACATATCAATACCAAATATACGACATATCTATACCAAATATACGAAATATCTATACCAAATATTAGGACTGGTATGATGTTAGCAAAAAGAAAAGTTCTGACCTGAGCTCTTTAGTCTCAGTGGTATTTTATTAAGCAAAATTCGCTTTCATTGCTCAGTAACCCTCTCACCATTTCCTTTTCAGTCTCTTACATTATCATTTGTCCACCGCCACCCCCCTCCCCCTCCCCGCCCCCTCATTATTCATTCCACCCCACCACCGTCCCCGACCCCGCCACCGCCCCTGCCTCCGCCCCCGCCCCGCCCTGCGCCCGCTCCCGCTCCCGCCCCCGCTCCCGCCCTCCTTACGATGGCAGTAATTAGATAGATAGATAGATCACTTTATTTATACACGGTATTTCCATCAGCTTAATTTATCATAATCAGTTAGCTACCTAACTTCCTAACTACAAAGAAGAGGTACAATATAAAAAATAAAAACTGCTTTTCATGGATGCCGTGTTCAAAAATATATCTAAAACTTTACTTAAAAACTATGGCGACTTAGTTTTGTCTTAAATTCGCTTTAAGAAGACGCTTGTCTTAATTCTGTGGGTAAGTTGTTCCACAACTGAGCTCCACAATTGTCAGCAGGGCGTCGGACTTCAAATCCCAGAGTACCATGCTAGTTTCACGGCGCGGAATAACGGTAGTTCAACTCCTCAGCCACGCATGTAAAACCTTTCCGCTTCCTGTCTGTTAAGATTCTTAATTTTTATTGCATCTGATTAATTACCTCTGAAAAGCCTTTACGAAGTGATGATAATTAAGTTTTTTTATTTCGCGATTATTAACATATTAAAGCTGAAAGTGATAGCTCCCAAACACCTTTGTTTGGAATGTTCCTCGCATGCAGCATTACTCTTACTGATTGCCAATTGGAAAGTCGCCGCATGTAACAAGAATGGTATTTTGTTAGGTTGTAGGTAGTCTGTTATCATAATAAATGTTGAATATGAAAGAACAACATCTGTTGCGTGAACAGCAGTAGAAAGAGATAGTTTAATGGATAAGTCTCGACCCATTTCAGACACGCATACGTCTCGAATATCGTTCCCTGCAAACCTTTACCAGCACCGTAGGTATAGACATGTTTCATACCTTAGTATATCGGTAGATATAACCTGGCTGCCAAACAAAGTCGTTGCTGGAGACTTGTAGGTGATTGCGATCACTTAACTCGCACACAGGCGCCTCGCTCCCTGTGGGGCCATAATAAAAAGACACACATGTGGGTTCCCGATAGCAGCTTATTTCGCACACATCTTTGTTTGGAACAAGCAGGCTTCTGATCACGTGATTTTCGAGAACCTTGTCCTTGACCTCAGGAATGAATTCGATGGTTCTGCATTCATCTAAAGCTGCTACTTTACAGAATAAAATATATTAAATTATGAGCAGAGATTTGGCTATTTCAAGTTACACTGTATTCAGTTCGCAGGGTACACCAGTCGAGGCTTTGTATTTTTAGCAAAGAAAAATTCCTGCAGCGAAACAGCTTAAAAAGAGATCTTGAGCACAGGCAAGATCACCCAACCACAAAAAAGTGAAGTAAAAAGGAAAAGAGACAAGCTCTTTAGTCTGAGTTGCATTCACATTAAGCAGAAAATTGCAGCGGCGGATACAAGGGAGCTATCCCCCCCCCCTCCCCCCCCCCCCGACCCTAAACATAACGCCTCCCTCCGCTATTTCGCCATATATTTTTCAATGACTAAAAATTTCACCTGCCAATTATAGCACTTTAATAATTTATCGATGGACGCCTAAATCGACCACTATCAAATCGGGGTGCTCTATCATGGCCATGGTTAAACTCGATTCATTCTATCTTCTCAAGGCTTTCCCTGTTTCGTAAAAAGTCACCCAGAGTTCACCCTTAGAATTGCGTGACGATGTCAAACTGAAAAATGTGTGCGCTGAAGGCCTCGATTCCTATTGACTTAAAAGCTAATCACTACACATGTAATAGTAAAGTACAATAGTAAAGTAGACAAGGATAGACTTCGCCGCTCCCTTTCGCGACTTGTGGGCAAGTCTAACACCAGGCGCGTGTTTCTCAAAGCTCCTGAAAACGTTTCTGGCCTGAAAAGCTATATTTAAATATATATAGTTTAATCTTTAATGAGGAAGCAAAATGTTTACCAACAAATATCCAGTTTTTGCTGCTTTTGAAAGCTAAACAATAAAATCTTACGTTTATTGCAAAAGTTGGCTTGGTTTGCTGGCTAATAACTTCAACATCATTCGTTAGAAACTGAATTAAAAAAAAACACTTTCGGGCCTGAAATGTCTTCAGGAGTTTTGAAAAATACACGCCAGGACCAAAACTACATACCTTTAGATCAAAATCCCGGCGGACCTACAGTTAGCCCGATACTAAAACATGCATGAGCTGTTTTTTCTGCATTTTTGAACGTTATGGATGTGTTTTGGAATTGTATAAGGTTTTGTTCGGTATTAATGGTAAATGTAGTTCATGTGTAGTTTTATTCCACGATTATTTAAGTTCCAGTAAAAAATAACAAAATATATGCATACCTTCGTTAACGCTAAAATAATCGAAAGATATCCATAACGTCAAAATTAGAAACATTTTCGTCGTTATAGTCCAGCAGAAGAGACGCCTTTTCAAGGATTTAGCTATCCAACTATCATTTTACTCTCTTACTCTCTCGCACTACCAAAACTTTCCCACCAAAAATCTTGCATCTGGCGCTTCAATAGCTTTACTCTTAAGTGGACTAATTGTGTGTACACACAAAAAAATATCAATCAAACAAAACAAAATCAATCGATAACGTTATAACGTTGGCCTCCTAGTTGGGGACATTAACAGAAGCTTTGAAAAAAAAAAACAACAAATGTTACTAAAGAAGCATAACAAAAGTTAATGAATATTGAAAATATTTCAACAGAGGCGGTGGGGTGTTTTGAAACGTGGGGGGGGGGGGGGGGGGGAGGGGGCTCATCGTACACCAAGCCAAGCGTATACCCCTACTCAAACTTTCCAAAATGTCCTACGCATAGTTCGTTAGCACAAGCAAACATCTTTGCAATCTTAACAGTGTCCAGTGTGTCCATTATCGATTTGTGACAATGCATAAGTAGGTAGTTGCTTAGACGATCCTGCTTCATGGTGCTTCTTAGGTAGTTCTTGAGTCGTCGGAGGGCAGAAAATAGACGCTCTGAAGTCTCCGATGCCACAGGTAATGTCAAATACAACCTTTATGCTGCGCTGTGCCCCCCCCCCCCCCCCCCCCCCCCCCCCCAAATGTTCGTTTGGGTGGGGGGCTACAGCCCTCACTGCCACCCCCGCTGCGCCGCCTATGTTCAATCACATCCTCTTTTTGTTTGCAAAATGACGAGCTCATTATATCATTTAACTAGGATTCTTGTTTTTCACCGTATACCAGCCAGTATCTTTTAGCAATGTTTAATATTTTTGCTTTGTGAAATAAGAAAAAAAGCACCATGTGAGCAAAAACCTTAATTTATGCACAACAGGATAAGTTTTTGAAAACGTTAAGCAAAACAAGCGTTTTGTTTTGGGAAGCGCTTCAAACTGTATGGGCTGCAGAATAGGAATCAATTATTCAGCCAACCAGTCGAAGGACAGCGGTTATTTCTCTAACGTTTCGGCCTTTATTCTCTGTTTCTATGTATTCTTTGTATCCTATCATAAATGTCAAAAAATTCATAAATGGCAGGTGTGTTGCCATGTGCCACAATACATATATTCATAGTTTTAAGTAATTCTCTTTTCAGATCTTTCTAACACTATTTAGCCGGTGGGAGAAGCACGATCGCGAATGCAAGTTGAATATTTCATCGAGTCAAGTCTTGATTCTGCAGCGATGAGAAAAGAATCCTTACTTTGCTGGAGCCATAATAACTGCTTAACATGGCAAACATTAAAGATTAATAAGAAATTCCCAGGCTTATCTAAATGCCGGAATCCAAAAGTGTATAGAATTTGCACATAACTACCAGCATGTCATTTGAACCTTCTACCACGAGCAGACACGTAACGCAATATTGCAGTAGCTTATGTTTTTTATAAACTTGGTTCGATATATATTATAATTGCTGACTTGAAACGCAAAGAAAAAATACATGACTTTTACAATGTCCAGTTCGGAAAAAAAGGAAAGAAATAAGAAAAAAATATACCCGCCAGGATTCGCACCCGTTTCATTTGTCTGGAAGAGCAACGCTTCGCCACTTGAGCTACAGCGGAGTACCTGTTTGTGATGGATAATTTTTTTTTATTTTAGGATTAATTTTAACGACGCGTGTCTCTGTTAAAAATCCGTTTTTATTCTGCAACTTTTCTTTAATGTTCTATCAAAGAACCCCAAATGCAAAACATCGGAGCTGCGCTTTCAAAATGTCCCCTTTTTCGGTAGTAGACCGCTATTCTCGACACTATATATCTTTGCATTTGCGGATGCCACGAAAGCCTTTTGCACTGGCAAATGGGATTGCACAAGAAAAATTTACAGCTAATGGAGTGAGTGAGTGAAATTCGGATATTTGCCACCGTCTGCGATAACCCGTTCATTATGCCTTCACGCATTAAAAATGTTGAAATAGTGGATTACTTTTCACAGATATAACCTTAGCCTGGCATATCCCAGCACACTGCATCGCGCCACTGATCGTCGTGAATTTTGTTGAAAAATGTCCCATTTCGAATTCCTGCTCAGTGCTGATCAGTGTGATTACTTGGCTGTCCAATTGCCCAGTTTGTAAAACCAAACCCAGCTCCGTTAGCCCATATCCAGACACCTTCATTAACAGAATCGGAAAGTCCAATCAAGTAATCCACTTCGCCAGTGAGAAATTGTGATCTGATGAAGTTGCGAGTTTCGTCAGAAGAGTCGATCTTTACCAGTAGGACACCGTGTTGATTCGCACAAAACGCTTTCGCGTTTTCCCAGGTCTGCGGATCCGCTGAGAAAATTTCATAACAAGATCCTTGAAAAAATGTTTCAGAAATGAAACCTTTACGTGGAATTCTGTAAAAATGCCATGTGTTTATGTCGACATAAAAATGCTGTTGTTGTTTATGTCGATGTCGTTGTTGATTTATGTTCACTTTTGAAATTAATAGTTAGTTTACTTACGTGATGTGCTGGACTGTTTTGAAACCGTCGGTGTTGCAATTGATGGTTACACTGTAGAAATAACAAAAGAGTAATTACACGTGGCGCAGCCGACGAGTTATGTTTTGCCCTTTGGGTTTTTTTTATTTTTCCGTTTCATTAGAACATGCAAAATTAGGCATGCATATTTTAGATTCACTCTTCTGATTGGTTGACACGCGACCACATGATCTCGCTCTTTATTTCAAAATGGCGACAAAATCTCTCCGTGTGTTGACTTGAGAAGCAGAAGGAAGAATTACATAACAGGGTAAAAGTTTTTAAGAAAATGCAAGGCTTTCATGGATGGATAGGACCGTTTGACTGATATTGCGTTCGCCGCTTATTGTTGTGGGATGATTTTTCGTTCCGGCAAGTTTTGTGTCTTAATATATAACTTGCCATTTGCTTAGCAGTCAAGATTTCAAGTGTCGGCTACTGAATACAGTGAATATAGTGCTCTTATCTTTGACAAGTTTTCTATGTAGCCAGCAATACAATTGTACAGCGGACGAAGAAAATACAACGCCATTTTATTCGCTGACCATGGCTTACATCGACTTGCATGTATTTAAGGGAGAAACGGCATGGCAAGATCAATACTAGGAACTTCATCTCTTATGAGCTCAAGATCCTCTTCGAAGTCAGTCTTTTTTTGTTTCTATTTCTATATGATCATACCAAAAAATTGCCCTTTGAAAGGAGACATTTCCTCCGGGCGTGCGCGTTACTAAAATGAACTATTGTCCATGCGCATTTGCGCTCGAACGGCCTGGGCGCTAGTCCGCGCAAGTCTCCAATAGAAGCTAAAATGGGCTCAGTCGAAGCACATTGCACTGAAAAAATGGCAAAATGACGGGGTTTTTTTTTCGCTCCAACTAGATCATATTTACCACCAAAATGTTCACTAGATCCTAGTCTCTTCAAAACCGAGTGTGGATGTTGACATTACGTCTACATTACGTCTACGTCTACTTTGATTATTGCAGTGTGGTGTGGGGAAACTGTAACAAGGGCCTTTCTGAAAAGCTTCAAACGCTTCAAAATCGCGCAGCCCGCATTTTAATGTCTGCTAGCTACGATAGTAATTTGGATGATGTGTTCCAGGCATTTTAGGGTGGCGTAAACTCTGTCATCAAAGATTAGAAAAGAAATATATCATGATGTATAAGACCTTACATGGGATGACACCAGAATATCTACGATCAAGATTTGTTTATCGCGACGCGAATGCTTATCTTCCACAACCTCGCATTGATTATCTGAAAAGAAGTTTTTCATACAGTGGAGCTCAGTTGTGGAACAACTTACCCACAGAATTAAGACTGGCGTCTTCCTTAAGCGAATTTAAGACAAAACTAAGTCGCCATGGTTTAATATTTTTGAACACGGCCTCCATGAAAAAGCATTTTAGCTCAGCTTTAGAACAGGTCTACCCCAAGTACGTGCCTGAGAGATTTTGCTTTTAAATCAAAATAAAGATATAACAGTGTGCAAGATCAGTAGTAGCCGCTGAAATTAGTCGCTGCAGTTAATGATCTGTGAGCGCATGTCTGCGGTTAGCATAACTTGCGAGATTTTGTTCTTCATCACGGCTAAACGAGTCTATAAAGATCGAAGTCTTATGCGATAGTCATGGTCTATATTGGAATAGTGGCATCTTGCAATTGTTGTTAGCTCTTCAGAGTTTATTCTGCGTTTAATTAAGTTAATGGGGTTAGTTTCTAGAGAAACTGTGGTGCTGCGTCGGTGGGGGGATGAAACACGAGAATTTAGTTTTATCGACTGAGTCGATAAGGTAAATTGACCACCGTAAAAAGATTCAAATAGCTGACGTTTCGAGCGCTAGCCCTTCGTCGGAGCGAATCAAGGAATTGTGGGTAGTGTGTGGTTTTATATAGTAAGCGGTGGAGCTACGCTATTGGTAGAAATTTGGTGACGTGAAAAACAAATGTAGATTAGTTTAATTAAGTTTAATTAAGTTAATTAATTAAGTTTAATTAAGTTGACGTGTTTCCGAAACAACCTTTACCTCCATTGTCAGACGTAAGGCGTTATTGCATCCGGTTTAAAGTATTTGAATCTCCAGCTGTTTTGTAATTCTCACGGATGCAAGTGGTTCTATTGTTGGATGACTCAAGACGTTGCAAACGCGACAAAATCATCTACCGATGTACGCAAAAATTTCACCGGAGTTTCCAAAACTCCGGTGAATGATCTAGCCTTTTCGTTCACAGTAGAAGACAAACAGTCGAAAGCCGCTATGAGTTTTCAAAAACATGTCAGCTGTCATATTATAAATGGTTAAAACCGGTTTGGTGAGATATCCGATCCACAAGTCGCATGGAAATGAGGTTGTGTACTCGAGTGCCCAGAAGTTTTAATTTCGGCGCGTTGCGCCTCGTTCTCGCGGCTTCGCCGCTCAAACTCGCCGTTTCCACTAAAAAATAAAAACCTCTAGCACCCAGGGTATATGACAAGTTGCTTTGCTCAAAAGCTAGCATGCCAGCTTTTGAAGTGCACTGGCTTGACAAGGAAAATCATGACAAGTTTCTATTTACACACGAGCAAGTAAAACTTGATCATTTTAGTAGCATCACGGTAACTAGTTTTATAATGTATAGTTTTGTAATAGTTTTATAATAGTAATTTTATAATGTATATAGTCTAGTATATTTTTAGCATTTTATTTTGTAGCATTTTATTGTATTTCTTTTATTATGCTCGAATACATTAGCAGATGTTTGCTTCTCAAAATTTTCGAGTTGAAATAAAGTATATGTATGTATATATGTAAAACTTGTTATAGAAACCTTGCTCGTCTGTAACGTGCTTTAGGACCCTCCCCTCTCCTGGGTGTTTCGTTCCATACTCATCGCCCCTTGCGTCCAACTATCCACCCTCCCCTCCCTAGCTAACTATGTGAAAAGTTGTTATCGTTGTTCTGACTGTGTGAATAGCACATTTTCTGTTGTTGTTTATTTAAGTACTTTTCACGCTCGCAGGTTTTCGTGAGAAAAAAATAAGCGCGCACCCTTTAACTACCAAAAGTAAATAAGCGCCCCTGGTGCTAAATCGTATCATTACGGCAGCTTCCTTTCAGGTTAGAAAAGTGACTAATAAACCTTGATTCAAGGTTAAAGGAAACGAAAAGTATCATAAAGCTAATATACATGTAGCAGCAAGACTCAGCTCATTTTTATTTCAGTAATGTAAACAATAAATGTACATTGTTACAGATTATTTTATTTTAATAAATCTGGTGCAGGAATTTTATAGAACTAGTTATATTCGAGCTTATAAGTGTGGAAAAATGATAACTAACAGGGCGCTATATTCTATGCGTTATGTGTCTCATTAGTCAGTTATTACCTATTATCCAACAGAAATCCGTGCTTGTGAATAATTATTAATCAACGATAATATGACGTCACAGAAATCAAATTTGTGAAAATTATGGGATGATAAGATATTCGAAAAGAGCATGACGAAAAATACCTGCTTGTCAAAACTCATCATCCTATTCCCTCAGTTTACAAACGTTTGGAACTGAGGCAAAATAAGAAGGGTTTGTACCATGGAGCATTAAAGTGCCAATGTCTCATCCCCAAACTGCAATAGGATGCTGGTTTTTACAAGCAGGCATCTTTTCGTCATGCTCTTTCCGAATATCTCATCAAGTCCCATAATTTCACAGTTTTAAGTTTTTGTGACGTCACAGTTTGGTACTTTATTACTTTATTAGTTCAACAAACTCACTGATGAAGGAGGTAGCAGCCTCGAAACGTCTGAGAAACTCAATTTTAGCGCTATAAATTTAAAAAAATTAAGTCTACTTTATTACGCACACAACAACAAGATTCCGTCGCGTAAATTGTGCGTCGTGCTTTTTGTCAGGCTTTCCGCACCGCAAACGTTCATTCTGCGCATGCTAACAACAATGCGCATAAGAAAAGTTGTTACAAAATTACAACAATACATGGCTTTAGTGTTACAAACACGTACAAAAAGGCCCTTAAATTAGCCACTAACCTTTTTATTGTTTTGAAATATCAAACTTTATGATTATTACAAGTACTGGAACTATCTTCAAGGTCTTTTTTTAATGCGCACTAAATTACTATTTTATAGCAAATCACAAGTTAAGTTAAAGCCTGTTTTACTGTAGTATTGGCAACAAATCAAAGACTCCCGTTAGCCGATCCATGAATATGAACTGCTCTACACATCGCTGGCTCACACTTGAGCGACTCTTCCTTACAATCAAAGGCTACAATGAGCCAACTCTTGAATGTGAAACGCTCTAAATGAAATATTCTACACCAAATGTGCAGAGGCTACAAGTACGACCCGAGGGCAGTACTTCGGTGTCTATTTTGTGAATAGAAAATTAGTTCCGTAAAGGAGTATCAAAGGATTTCGCGAATGCAAGTTGAATATTTCATCGAGTCAAGTCTCTAGTCTGCGATGGGAAAATAATTCTTACTTTGCTGGAGCCATAAATTGGAACGATATTACAAATTAAGTTTGTGGCAAACATTTAAGATGAATAATAAATTCCTATGCTTTTCTAAATCTCGGAATCCGAAAGTGAATAGACTTTGCGTATAACTGCCAGCATGTCATTTGAACCTTCTACCGCGAGCTGACGCGTAACGCAATATTGCGGTAGCTTATGTTGTTTATAATGTTTTTTTTCTTTTAATTGACCGACTTCAAACGCAAAGAAAAGCAGTACATCACTTTTACAATTGTCCAATTGGAAAAAAGTCCCCGCCAGGATTCGAACCCCTTTTATTTGACTGGAAGAGCAACGTTTAGTCATTTCAGTTACAGGGGATAAAACGAACTATAACTGCATCGGAGCAGCGCTTTCAAAATGTTCCCTTTTTCGGTGGTCGACTAGTATTCTTTACACTATATTCCTTTGCATTTGACACGAAAGCCTTGTGCACTGGTCAGCGGATTAATTACCAAGAAAAGTTTACAGCTGATGGAGTGAGTGAGTGTAAATTACATATTTGCCACCGTCTGCGGTAATACGTTCATTAAGCTTCGCGTATTCTCGCGTTAAAAATATTGAAATAGTGGATTACTTTTCACAGATATAACCCTTCATTTTCCAGCACACTGCATCGTGCCACTGAGCGTCATGAATTTTGTCGAAAAATGTCCCATGTCGTATTCCTGCGCAGTGCTGATCGGCGTGATTACTTGGCTGATTAATTGCCCAGTTTGTGAAACCCAACCCAGCTCCGTCAGTCCATATCCAGACACCTTCATGAATAGAATCGGAAAGTCCAATCCAGTAATCCACATCGTCAGTGAGAAATTGTGATTTGATGAAGTTGTTTTCGTCAGCAGACTCAATCTTTACCAGTTGGGCGCCGTGTTTATTCGCACAAAACGCTTTCGCGTTTTCCCAGGTATCCGGATCCGCTGCGAAAAGTTCATAACAAGATCCTTGAAAACAGGGCCATGATGTTGGAGAAGCTGAGAGGAACAAAAATAAAGAGAAACAAAGAAAACCTCATGGTAGACCGCAAGTAAGGAAATAAAAGTAAGGAAATGAACATCATAATACTTATATCAACGCTTTGTTTGCACAATGTGATACTAGAATAACAGTGCCACAGTTACAAAGGCGCATCATTGCGGGTTGCTTCTTTAATGTCTGTAATTTTTAAATCTTGGTCATAGTGATTTAGATCACATGCAAACGTTTCGGGAATAGCCCTTCATCAGTGTGGTGACAGTTATACTTTACGTGTGATTTTAAGTAGTCGAATCTTAAAATTTAGCACGAGGGCGCCCAGAAAAATCACGGCGCGCGCACACGCAGTTCACAGGAAATGGAAAGTACGCCCGGAGACTCCCATATATGAACTATATAGGTATGTGTCGCTGTGAAGGGTACGGTTTTCAGTTTAGTTCGGCAGTTTAGTCTGGGATATGGTATAGTTATCAGAGATTGTTGGTCTAGAATAGGGTATCATTTTCCGCGAAACTGATCAGTTGCGTAAGGAATTTAGTCCAGACAAGGTTTACTGGCAAATGGCATTTAAAAATCGGTACGGCGAGCAGTACGGCATTTTTACTGACCCCTGTTAACTAATAACTGTGATAGTGAACGAGTTTCTGGAATATAGCGAGTCTGGAATAGGTCTAGGATAGGGAAGGGTTTTTCGGTGTTTAGTCTAGAATAGGGTTGCATACAGCTAAAATGGTCTAGTGTAGGTTAAGGGTCTCAGGGTACACCCTCATTCACACGGGTAGACTGGGAGTGTTCTTTTGAACGCTTCTGAGATGTTCCCCGAAGCGTTCACGTAGGCGGCGACCAGTTTCTCCGATGTACAGAAGAGAGCAACGACAAAAAAAGAAACAGCTAGTACACTTTGTTTTCTGTTTTGCGGAACCAAAAATGGGATGTGCTGCTTGTCTGTTTGTTTGCTTCTAGCTTACTTATTGCCGGAGGGTGATATTCTAGAATAGAAAGAATACGATGTTTCAAAAATGGAACCTTTAAGTGGAATTCTGTAATGCCGTGTGTTTGTTGTTGTTGTTGTTATTCTGTGTGTTGATGTTGTGGTTTTTTGTTTACTTTTGCATTAATAGTTAGTTTACTTAAGTGATGTGCTCGACTGTGTTGAAACCGTCGGTGTTGCAATTGATGGTAACACTGCAGAAATAACGAAAGTCAGATGAGTAATTACTCGTGTCGTAGCCGACGAGTCACTTTCTGCCTTTTGAGTTTTCTTATTTGTTTTTAAGTACATGCAAATTTATGCACACATATTTTAGATTCACTCTTCTGGTTGGTTGACACGCGACCTCATGATCTCGCTCTTGATTTCAAAATGGCGGCAAAATCTCTCCGTGTGTTGACTTGAGCTGCAGAAGGAATAGTAGTAGTAGTAGATCTTTATTTAAACTCGGTTAAAAATCTTCAGTTACACTAATAGTATTTTAATTACAATCGTTTATAAAAATTAAAATAACTATAAAAACTGATTTACAAGATTGCCGAGTGGGAATCGAATGTTTCAAGTGCGCGGTTGATTTCCTTCTTAAACTGCCCAATTGATCTAATCGCCCTAATATTTTCAGGAAGAGAATTCCACAGTAAGGCACCGCTATAGCCAAAGCTACGTTTCAAATAATCGGTACGCGGCTTGGGTAAGTTTAACTTACGGAAAGAATCACGCAGGTCATAGTCTGTGTGTCGCTCACTGAATAAATCATGCAAGTACACTGGGGCTAACCCGTTAAGGGATTTAAACATCATTATAGCTTTCTGCTTTCTTCTTCTTAATGATAGGTGGTCCCACTTCAAAGTTTCAAGAAGCAGGCTTGAGTTTACCTCACAGTTGGCTTGCAGAATAACCCTAGCTGCCCGGTTTTGCAATTTTTGTAGTTTCTCGCATAGATAAGAACTCAATCCATCCCAAACGGGGGCACAGTAATCGAAATGAGGTTGGATTAAAGCGTTATATATTTGTACTGCAGTGGACTGAGAAATGAGAGACCTAATGCGCCTCAGAGCACCTATTGCCGAGGATATCTTCCTGCATAGTTCTTTGATGTGATTAGACCATGAAAGTCAGGGTAAAAGTTTTTAAGAAAATGCAAGGCGTTCATGGATGGATAGGACCGTTTGACTGATATTGTGTTCGCCTATTTTATGGTTGTGGGATTTTTGTTCCGGCAACGCTTATTATTATATATCTTTCCATTTGCTTAGCGGTCGAGATTTCAAGTGTCGGCTACTGAATGTAGTGAATGTATTGAAGTCTTACTTTTTATGTTTCTCCGTAAAAGCACTCGAAACACTTGGGAATAAATACTGCAATGGCTTAAACACCCACGTATTCAAGCTGTGTGCAGTTTCTTGTTGTTTCAGAAATTTGACGTTTACTTGGAATTGTGTAATCAATTCATTTGTTTGTTCACTTGTTTAATCTTCTGCTGAATCTTGAACATGATAGTTACTTTTAATTACTTACCTGTTGTGGTCGGCTGTATTGAAACCGGTGTTAATGGTGCCACTGTAGAAATATTTAAAAATACTTATTTAAGAAGTTTAACATTTATTTGGAATTGTCTTTTTACCTTTTAAGACATGGACAAATTAAACGTAGTGTCAAGTTACCACAAGTTCGAAACTTGCGATAATCTGCGACTCCGTTTGGCGTGTACTTGCGATGGCTCGAGTTAACTTGGCATTAGTGTGTTATTTGAGGTTATGGTTATGGTTAGGGTTAGGGTTAGGGTTAGGGTTAGGGTTAAGTTTGTTGTTTGAGCTCAAATTTGTTTGCAAGTAGTAGTAGGCCGCCAAACGATGGTCGTGAGTCAACGCAGACATTCACGCATTTACAAGCATGACCGCACGGGAGTAGGCCGTCCATAGGCAAGCTTGCAAGTACTTGCGAGACAATATTTTCCCCTTCGTTTGCCGACCCAGCGCAATCCAATGCAAGTTGTCACTTTGCAGCTCTTGTAACTTGCATTTCCGTTTAGCCAGGGCTTCATCTTCATCATCATCATCATCATCATCTTTATTTAAAAACGAGGTGAATACATCAGGCATTAACAATTTAATGGTAGGCATTTATTGTCTGACTAAACCCTTTTTAGAAGTTTACCTGTTTCACAGTGATCTCCTTGATAGCCTGGGGAACAAATGCATCGATATCCGTTGGAGGTGAACCCAGCTTGGCATTTGGCGTTATTCAAACAAGGGCTGCTTTGACATAAATTCTGTTAATGAAAATTGATCAGCAAAAAATATTCAAGCAATCTGTGAAAATATACGACATATCTATACCAAATAATAGGACTGGTATGATGTTAGCAAAAAGAAAAGTTCTGACCTGAGCTCTTTAGTCTCAGTGGTAGGTTGTAGGTAGTCTGTTATCATAATAAATGTTGAATATGAAAGAACAACATCTGTTGCGTGAACAGCAGTAGAAAGAGATAGTTTAATGGAAAGTCTCGACCCATTTCAGACACGCATACGTCTCGAATATCGTTCCCAGCAAACCTTTACCAGCACCGTAGGTATAGACATGTTTCATACCTTAGTATATCGGTAGATATAACCTGGCTGCCAAACAAAGTCGTTGCTGGAGACTTGTAGGTGATTGCGATCACTTAACTCGCACACAGGCGCCTCGCTCCCTGTGGGGCCATAATTGTAAGACACACAGTTGGGTTCCCGGTAGCAGCTTATTTCGCACACATCTTTGTTTTGAACAAGCAGGTTTCTGATCACGTGATTTTCGAGAACCTTGTCCTTGACCTCAGGAATGAATTCAATGGTTCTGCATTCATCTAAAGCTGCTACTGTACAGAGTAAAATATATTAAATTTTGAGCACAGATTTATCTATTTCAAGTTACACTGCAATCAGTTACCAGGGGAGACTTTCGTTTAGTTACCGACTAAGTGAGAGAGTTGGGTGATTTTGGAAAAAATATCCTACAAGCCAACCGCTCTTAAAATAAATATTTTGCACCTATACGAAAGCCCAACTTGAGGGCTATATTTCTGAGGAAAAAAATCCCTTGGGACAGGGACCCAGCTTACAAAAGGATTTCGAGCACAGGCATGATCAACCAACCACCCCTCCCCCCTCCCTACCCACCCCCCTTTCTCTCCCTCCCCACCCCCCCCCCCCCCCCCTCCCTACCCCAATGGAAATGGGTCGCCACTTAATACTTGATACCGCCTTTTAATTTTGCTGCCTTATGGATGATTTCGGCGTTTCAGTAAATCCGAAATGAAGCAATTGCTTTGTAGATTGATTTCATGTGAAGTTTTCTTGTGTTTTGGAATGAGAAGAGATAGGTAGGGTGATGGATTCGTGAAATTTGTTAAAATTAATAATATAAAAAAATGAAGGTTTGAAATTGAAACTTAAAGTTAATTATTTATTAGATTGCGAACAGTCCACCGCTCGTCGCTCGTAGATAACGCCCGAGCTCGTATGTTTGACTTAACTTTTCAGTTTAATAACTTATCTACAGGACTGGTATGATGTGAGTTAATTAAAAAGTCCCAACCTTGGAAAAAGTAAAAAAAAAAAAACACTAGCTCTTTAGTCTAAGTTGTATTTCATTTAGTAGATAATTAATATATTTTATGGCAAAATGAACTTCCATGGTTATAATTGAATGATGATTTGTCCTGTTCAGTAATTGCAGCGGCGGATCCCACAGTGAGGCGCTGAAGGCCTCGATTCCTGATTTAGAAGCAAATCATTCCACATAGAAAAGTGTAATAGTAAAGTATACCAGGATAGACTTCGCCGCTCGCTTTTGCGGCTTCGTCGCTCTCATGAGTCCACTTGTGGGCAAGTTTAAGACCGGGACTAAAACCTCAGACCCTTAGATCGGAATCCCGGCGCACTTACCGCTAGTGAGATATTAAAACATCCATGACCGATTTCTACGTTTTCTTCTGCAATTTAGCGCGTTATGGATGTATTTTGGAATGAAATTAGGTTTTCTTCAGTGTTAATTAACACTTTAACATATGATTTATCATTTTCTCACTTGATAAATGCGTTTGATAAATGTGTTTAATGACTTAACTTAGATTAAGCTGGAAACTTTTACTAAACCTCAACCTGATCCCTAAAGGTATGTCAAGGTTATACAACTGGACCGAAGGGATATGGGATATATTCCCCTGCTCGTGGTGTACCCGAGGGCACGCCACGAGCAGGGGAATATATCACATATCCCCGAGGGACAGGTGAATAACATGCTTATTTTTCACCTTGTGTGGTTTTCTAAAACAAAGGAACTATTAACTATTATTTCCGGCGGAAAAATATTAGCTAATATTCAGGTTGAAGCGTAAAACCGGAGGCGTGATACATTGCTGAAGACCCGAAATCGGGATCGAGGTACCGATGCCAATGTGTTTTCCTTGTTAAGCGCTATTTTGTCTTCCTGTTTGTGTTATTCTATTATAAGGGGACTAAGGCGAGGGGAATATGGCGAGGGGAATACATAATCCTTCGTCTGCTTTTGTTTTCAGCCCCGCATTCCCCTCTAACAATCAAAAGCTGCCACCAGCTTTTCAGACACTTAAATGAACGGGGTTATGGAATATATTTCCCTAAAAGAAAAAAGAAAACCGAGCTGGGTGGAAAATAATGGTTCATTTGTCGTTTTATTCCACGATTATTTAAGTTCCAGTAAAAAAAAAAATAAGAAGATATATGCATACCTTCGTTAACGCCAACCTTATTCAAAGATATCCATAACGTCAAAATTAGAAACATTTTTGTCAGTAAAGTCCAGCAGAAGATCCGCCTTTTCAGGAATTAAGCTATCCAACTATCATTTTACTCTTTTACTCCGCACTACCCAAACTTTCCCCACAGAAACATCTTGCATCTGGCACTTTTAAAGTTTATTTTTGCTTTAAAATCGACTAATTATTGTGTGTAGACAAAAAGAAATCAATCAATCAATCAATCAATAACGTTATTCAAGTATCAGAAAACTACAAGCTGGTCGCAAGCGGCCTACTAATTGGGGACACTAACAAAGCATTGAAAAAAAAAATCGTCTAGCCGTTTCTTTTAGACTGATTAACGTTTCATATTTTGCTTTATAAAGTAAAAAAAAAAATAATGAGTTAAAAAATCACCATGTGAGAAGTATTCTTGGCTTTCTTTTCTACAAATAACTTAATTTACGCACAATAGGATACGTTTTTTAAAGCGTTGAGCAAAACAAGCGTTTTGCTTTAAGAAACGCTTCAAACTGTGTGGCCTGCAGAGTAGGAATCAATTATTCAGCCCACTAGTCGAAGGACAGCGGGAATTTTGCTTTAACATTTACAAAAAGCTATTAAAATTACAAAGAGATGAAACTGAATAACTGTGCCATTGACAGCATCGTTAGTGTCTCGCTGACGATAAAACCTTAATGTTGTTATGCCGTTTTCTTCTTAGTTTTCTTTTTAGCAAAAAAAATTCCTTTAGTGGCACAGTTAAAAAAAAATTTCGAGCAAAGACAAGATTAAACTCAGTTGGATCGTAAATGAACTCTGACCAATCATCCCCCCCTCTCCTCCCCCCCCCCCCCCCCCCAACCCCCCCATCCCCACCTCCTCGTACGTCCGAGGGTTAACATATTTTTACTTCAAGGAAGTCTCTACTGACGGAGTTCCCGTAAACGAGCTTACACGTTAAGTATAAACAATAGATTGCGGCAACTGGGACAGCGATTTCGCACAAAATGAGTATATTAACCAAATCATTTTAACTAGCAGTGCGATCCTCGCCACGATTATTCCGTTATAGGAATCATCATCATCATCATCACTTTTATTTATACACGGTAAACATCTGGCTGATACACAAATAAGGTTAAATACATATTCATATACTTCTAAATCCTAAAATATTACACTCTAATGAAAACTACTATTGTACGGCTTACAATTATGTAAAGTTAAAAAATTAAATTGAAACTAAAACTAAAGCCTGTTTCCCATGAATGCCGTGTTTGAATGAGAAGTAAGCAGTGGCCGCAAGCTAGTCAAGGATTTAGCTTGTCTTATATATATATATATATATATCAGAGGGTAAATTGTTCCACAGGACAGCCGCGCTGTAAAAAAAGCTGTTTTTATATTAAAGTGCATATGAAGTAATTTTTTATTTTGTCTTTTTTTGGAGGCTATGATGTCTTTATTTCGAAACGATAAAAGAAATTTGTCAGAAAAACATTTAAGGCCTTTTTTTGCCGTCCAAAGTAGCACAATTTGCAGAAATCAGTGTACCAGAGACTGGGAACGAGTTGTCGATATCCGTTGTGTTGATGACGTAGAAAATACTTGAGATTCGTTCTTTTGTATGCTCACAGTGTGTTTCGTTCCATTTCTTCAAAAGAATGTCAGACTGTGACGAAATTATGTCTTCTACAGAGTCTCTGTCAGACAGACAGAAAGTCGCCGAGGTCGAAGACTTCTCCTTTGCCGCCATGATACTCGTAAGTTGAAGTATTTTCTACGTCACAGCCTTGTAATGCAATAGCTTTGGCCGCGCGCTCGATAGAGACACTTTCAGGCGGAAAATTCAAAACTTTCAAGCCGAATAATTTCACAATGGGAAGGATCTTTTCGATGAAACCCACAAATTTAGATAAAGAAAGTAAAGCACTATCAAACCATGGAAATTCTTTTTTACTTCATATGCACTTTAATTAGTACGTGGCAAGGGAACAGCCAGGTTACTTTCAGAGTCTCTAAGATTATAGGAATTAAATATATCGCTGCGTGGTATAAATTTTGAAGACAGGTAATCAGGCACAAGAAAATTCAAACATTTATACACCATCACAGCCTTATTAATTTGACGCTGGGCTTCAAGATTTTTCCATCCTAAGTCATTTAATAGTATGCTTGCATCGGCATCAAAATTGGAGTTAGTAATAACGCGCACTGCACGGTTCTGAAAACGCTGCAATTTATCGCGTACAATAGTCAAAATGTGATTGGACAAGACCATAATAGACATCATTCAAGGCAGTAGGGAGCAAACAATGATTAATACGTTTAATAGCTACAATACTGGATGCAATTTTCTTTGATATAGCTAAAGCGTCAACATGGTTTTCCCACGTTAGATTTTCATCAATAAGCACGCCAAGAGACTTGGAATGAGAATGTTTGATTGAAACGTTATTTACTTTCAAGGAAGGCAAAGATGGTAAATTATTAAGCTTTATTTTGTCTTGAGCCAATTAACATGAACTCAGTTTTAGTCATATTTAACGTTAATTTATTAGAGATAAGCCAGCGATTTATGTTGAGCAAGTCTTCGTTCAGGGAAGACTGAATAGAACGGATGTTATTATAATAAGGAACACCACGTTTAGTGAAAAAGTCTGACAAAAGTTCAGAACTGAGGAAGTGTTCCAAGCAAACAAACAGGTGGCACAAAACACGCAATTATCGCTATCAGTGAAAGTGTTTATCATGTAGCATTATATTACAGAAAAAAGTTCCTTTCAATTTTCAAGTTGTAAGCACGCCACAGTTTACATGAAATATGCAGATTGGGATAAACAATTTCCTTCTGCTGGAAAACTGTGGCATTTGAGTGTTGTTTTGTTAATAAGCGCCTCCTTTCTAATAAGCACTAAATTCCTATTTTATATAAAACCACAAGGTTAGTTTACGCCAGGTTTTATTAATACTGTAGCATTTGTTACAAAACAATGTTGAAATAGTGGATTACTTTTCGCAGATATAACCCTTGGAATTGGAGCAATCTGAATCGTGCCACTGCGCGTCAAAAACATGGTTGCCGCTGTAATATGTCCCACTTTGTATTCCTGCACAGTGCTGGACACCGGGAGAACTTGGCTGGCTCCATCCCCAGTTTGTGTAATTCCCCAACACATCTCCGTCAGGCCATTTCCAGACACCAGGACTGCTAGAATCGGAAAGTCCAATCCAGTAATCTACTTGGCCAGAGAGAAATTGCGATTTGATGAAGTTGTTTTCGTCAGCAGACTCAATCTTTACCAGTTGGGCACCGTGTTGATTCACACAAAACGCTTCCGCGTTATACCAGGTCTGCAGATCCGCTGCGAAAAGTTCATAACAAGATCCTTGAAAACAAGTCGGCCATGATGTTGGAGAAGCTGAGAGAAACAAAAAAAGAAGGAAAAACTCAGTGTAGACCTCAAGTGAGGAAAGAAAAGTAAGGAAAAAATTATGATATTAATAAGAACGTTTTGTTTGCACAATGTTTTAAAGAACAACAGCGCCGCAATTACAAAGGCGAATTGTCACGAGTAGCTTGTTTAACCCTATTCAGCCTGGGCTTTTTTTGAGTTCCTGAGCCTGGGAGTGAGGGGGGGTGGGGGGGGGGGGGGCACAATCCCCCTCCCCCCCGCCTCGTAAGTTCGTAACTTTAAGAACATTAAGGCTATGAAAATGAAACCTAGAGGGTGCACAGTAAGTCCAAAACTGCCTCCTTTGCGGTGCGCACAATGGAACGATGACGTCAGAATGACGTAGTTGTTAGGTAATTAGTTATACGTCCGCCATCCTGGATCCGCCATCTTGGATTTCTGAAATTTTTTAAAACCTCTTAAAAACCGTCCAAATTGACTCAAAATTAATCAAAACAAATAAATAAACGCTAAATGACGTAAAAATATAAAAGTTATGTCAATAAACATTGTTTTTCTTCATGCAAAGGAACAAATATGCAAATTTCAAAAACATAGCTGTCAAAATCTTGTTGCCATGGAAACATCAAGTCACGTGATCAATAAATTGTCATATGAAATTGTTGCCAGATAAATGTTAGGAAAAGTCAGAAAGTTTGATGTCGTTTGAATACACATTAAAGAGGTTATGAATGTTGAAAGTAAGCGCGGAAAGTGCCCCCCCCCCCCCCCCCCCCCCGACTGAATAGGGTTAATGTTTTTAAAAATCTTTGTTTAAAACGTGAATAAAATTGTACATAATAAACAAAAAGAATGTAAAAAGTGTCAATGATTTACATCACAAGCTTTTCAGAAAAAAGCCCTTCACCAGTGTGGTGACCTTTATATTTTCACGCGTGATTTTAATTGCGCACATGATGTTCACAGGAAATGAAAAGTATTGTTTAGGCCCATATGTTGCATGGTGGCGGGTCTAAAATTACTTTTCTTTTCCAGGTGTTTCCTGCGGCGATTTGGGCCCTACAGAGTCGCAAGCCTGTGCGAAGATTTTTTTAAGAACATTTTTATTCATAAAAAAGTTTTATTTTCTTGATAAAACTCGACCTTGTCAACTTGGCGTTTATTTGAACCCGGCCCAACGTTTACTCGAGAAAGTACAATATTTGCAATACTACCCGACTATAATAACCATAATAACACATACAATATCACATGGCAGATTTCACTTTCAAAAATAAATAAATAAATAAATAAATAAGATCACGTAGTAATGCAATATAAATAGGGGAAAATAGAGAGACAGGGAGAGCGACTTAAATAATATAAATCAGCGAGTTGTGATTAAATGGGAGCAATTCTTTCCATTTGTTATTGTGTATATCTTACACAGGATTGTAATATGATTTTAAAAAAGTAGAAGATCCGTCCTGAAAAAAAAAAAACGTTATAACGGTAGGCCTTAAGGCTTTTCGATTTACTAAAGTAACGTTTTCACCATTTTTTTTATTGCAAGCTAGAAGTTTCCAGAGATTTCGCAGTGTATAAATAAATGCTCAAAGGATTCGTTTGACTTTCCACAAAAATTGCAGTGCACAGAGGCAAAGGAACTACAGTATACCTATTTTGAAAAGAGCTTTATTTGTGTACACAATTCGATTTAAAAATTTATACTGGAATTCTCTAGTTATTGAGTGAAGGGTTTCACTTCTGGGGAGACTGAGATAAATTTCCTGGCATGCTAAATCAGTTGTTGAAGCGCGTATCATTTTAAGGGCACGAAATAAAATTAGAAGTACAGGGGACTTTCGCATTCTTCTGTCAAAGTTTCATTGCCGTATTATTTGTTGACATTTGTTTTACGTATACTTCAGGACTTTCTCTTTTGTCCACAATTCTACATATTTGTGCGCTTTTGATTAAACAAGTTTACCATGCTTTCAACACAAACCCACATTTAAAGGCGTCATCAGCGTGGCCGCAGCGTTATGTATAAAAAGAATTTTCCCGATCGCTTCGGTAGCTGCGAAGCATAGCAAGCCGTCCAAACTTGCAAGTATCTTGCGAGTCAATTTGCCCCTCCGTTTGCCTACCCAGCCCAATTCAACGCAAGTTGTCACTTTTACTTTCGAGGGTTTTAACTTGATGGTAGGCATTTTTTTGCCTGACTTTAACCATTGTAGAAATTTACCTGTTTCACAGTGATCTCCTTGAGAGCCTGGGGAACAAATGCATCGATATCCTTTGGAGGTGAACCCAGCTTGACATGTGGCGTTATTCAAACAGGGGCTGCTTTGACATAAATTCTGTTAATAAAAATAGATCAGCTAAAAATTATTCTCTCCAGTCTGTGTATATATACGACATTACTAAACCAAATATTACTAAGGACTTGTATGGTGTTAGCAAATATAAAAGTCCTGGCCTTGGAAAAAGTAAGACACTAGCTCTCTAGTCTCAGTTTTATTTCATTAAGCAGAAAACAAAAATGTATTTTGTCAAAATGCACTTTATGGTTATAATAAAATGATGATTTGTTCTGCTCAGTAATCACAGCGGCAGATTCAGGGTAGCTAACTCTCCCCCCCCCCCCCCCCCCCCCCGATCCCCCCTCCCCACCCCTCCCCCGACCGATCTCGCCATTTCTTTTTTTTTTTTTCAGTCTCTAACATTTTCACTTGCCTCACCCCACCCGAATCCCCCGTCCCACTATTCACCAGGGAGCCCCAGAGTACGTTGTCTCACGGTGCTCCACAGCTACGCTTGTTAAACTTGTAAAACTTGTAACTTATCACGAAAAAAAATATATATTTTTAAGATATTTGAAGCAAACTTTTTAACTACAAGAGCATATCTCAAAAGGGTCTACGCCATACGCCAACAAATTTGCAATCCCACATTACCCCTCTTCCACTCCCCACCGTCTTCCTTGCACGTCCAAGGGTTAAAAGATTGACAGAAATATATTGAAAATTTACAGTCGGCTTTTTACTTTAAAGGTCAAGTAACAATCGATTTAACTTAAAATATAAATGGCAGAAAAATGCGACGCATGAGGATTTAGTATGGAAACAAGAAATTTATGGCGACTTCTCTCGCAACCTAAAATCAGAGATTGGCAACAAAACAATAAACATTCTAAACTCCTCAAGCGTTTAAAATAATTGAAAGAAAGAAATCACAAATTCATAATCGATTTTTGACTTTGAAGGTCAAATAACAAGCAATTCATACTTTCAACATAAATGGCGGGGAAACGCACGCCTGGCTTCTTGCTAAAAAAATTAAAGGCTGCTATGAGCCAACTCGTTAATACGAAACGCTCTAAATAAAAGATTCTGCACACATTCGGACCCCACCCCCCCATTATCCTTTTGTGATAATTTATCGCACCACTGACCACTGGAGTTTTATTTTTCGGTTTGTTATCATACATTATAATTAATTGATTTTTAAAATGAAACCAAATCCCCGTAATACTTCCCCTTTAAGTCTTATTAAGATAATTTTACTTTATTTTAATTAGCTTTGTTTTAGTGTCCTCAATTTAGTATTGTGATGTACTAGAATTTTATGACACTTAAACACGAAGATGCACTATAAAAGAAGCGTACCTTAGGCAGTTAGGTACGCTCCTTTTATAGTGCATCGATCAACCGCCGTTACGTACCGACCTCTGTGAAAATTTGTGGAGAATAAAGACATCTATTGAGCAATCTGTCTGTGTGGTTTACTTGCCTTTGTTTGTACTAGTCGCTTTTGGCAGACCCCATAATGTTTTCAACACAATAGAAGAATTTGTTGAGGTTTGGAATTCCTTTGAGAATTTTGAACTTTTATGAAAATCAGTTCACTCGAGCTGAAACAGGGGCGGAGGTATTTCTTTTATAGCGCGTCTTCGTGTTCAAATAAAGGTTTCATCATCATCATCATCATCATCATCATCAACTGCTACAACTCGTTCAACGCTTTGGATATTCACGAGTTAAAAATGATTACTCTTTTTTTGGCAGTATAATTATCTCATTCTAAGTTGTGTTTCTTACCAAAATATGTCGGTAGATATAACCTTGCTTTGACACAAAATCGCCACTTGGGACTTGCAAATGCATGCGATCGTTGAGCTCGCATAATGGTGCTTCACTCCCTGTAGGGACCCCTGTAGGGACCCCTGTTGGGACCCCTGTAGGTCCGTAATTGTACGACACACAGTTGGGTTCTTGATAGCAGCGCAGCTCACATTCGTCTTTGTTTGGAACTTGCATACTTTTGATCACGTGATTTTCGAGAACCTTGTCTTTGGTTGGAGGTGTAAACTGTATGGTTCTGCATCCATCTAAAACTGCAATTTGAGATACGAAAAACCTTATTTGAATAGGTTTGTACATTTCTCCGAGTAAGTCAACTGGCAGCCTCCTACTCAGCCATTATCTGTGTCGTCACGCGCAAAGCTTCTCCCGTTGGAGGAGCGTTGCGTGACGACACAAATGACGGCTGCGTAGGAGGCTACTATCGCTTTTATGGACATCAAATCCAGTCCCGTAATAACTTGTTGGTGTTTTGATATCGTAAAATAACACTCTCGCGAGTGTTTGATATATAACTTAAAAAAACTATTGTGTCCATCAAATGAAAGGTCTTCAATTCTACAGTCCCCACTCCCCATGGCATGGTTTACTGGTTTTGCGGTATCTTGAGGGTGAAAGGTGGACAAACAAGGGAGTGAATGGGGGGGGGGGGGGGGGGGGGGGACTGGATTCCAACAACACTACCCCCTCCCCCACCTTAAGGTTTTTCTCTTATTTTATCAATACCAAAACTTACCAACAGTGCCATAGACCTCCACTCTCAGACAGTTCCAACTAATCTGGTTTGTGGGATGGAAGCGGGTGAATCTTGCGGTTACTGGAACTTGTAAAATGAATTGTTCAGCGGTGTAGCTGTCAACACTTGATCTGTGGAAATTCTTTTTTAGAAAACCAAAACTGATCTCTCACTTTACTGGTTTTTAAAAAATGCTATGTAATAGTTCACTGAATCGGTTATTAATTTTCAATTTACTTGCAGTCAAGATTTATTTCCTTTGGAAACTCTCCAGTGGGTAATGCAGGTATGCTGTGGCATTTCAATGTGGAAAGAATCTGTAAACACTAGTTCAGCAGTCCTGCTTCCCGCTTATCACATAACGGTTTACATTTTATACCCCACAATGATTAATCTGTCGAATTATAGCCACATGTTGAACGACCAGCCATTACCAGAAAGATTATAAAAAAATCAGTGATTGAGTCACTCATCTCAGATGTAACAGGTATAGTGGATGAATGTTAATAATAACCTCGCCCCTTAACTACAAAGAATGCCAAATATTCAAATGCATACAAAATCCCAACAACCAAAAACTGATTAAACGCGTTAATGATTATGAAGTCATTGAATTGATTAGAATTCTTCAAATAAATTTTGAAAGTAGAATCAAGTCTTACCATTTCTGTTCCATTTGCAAACAAGTAAGTAATCCAGTTGCTTCCATCATTTGAATAAGAGAACTTGAAGTCAGTTACCCACCCTCCATTCATTACGTCTCCCTGGGTAGCGATGCCACATATTTGAAATGTTTTCCCTAGATCAACTTGCAGCCAGTCCTGACTCCCGCAACAGCTTTGTGTGCACCAGCCATCTCCTCTGTTATCGTTTAGTCGACCGTAAGCAGCCTGCCATCTGCTATCGTACTGCGAAGAAGCCGTCATCTGATCATCTTCTATGACACCAGGGTTAGCAACACCAACAGCATCATTAAAACATGCGACAGTCAATGTAGCTGCGAAAAATTAAATCTATAATTTAGAGTTGTAGTTTGAAGCAATTTTATCTCGAGAATCAAAACAAGATGAAATAAATTTAATTAATTGCATGTTTAGAAAGTAAATGGAAGAATTCATTAATTCTATGATCAATTCAGTTACAGGTAAATGGCTAATATTTGGTATAAAAGTTTGTATTTTATTGTAAAAATTATCTCTTATTGTTGCGTATTTTGAACAATAGAAAAGAAAATGGATTTCGTCTTCGATTTCATTTGAACCACAAACTGGGCAAAGCCTTTTGTCTCTTGGAATTTTGTTGTATCTGCCCAGTTCGATCATAAGTTTATGATTACTTATACGTAATTTAGTTAATGCCCTCCTATCAGATACGATGCTCGTCTAGTCAGACCTAGATAATTTGAGGGGGTATATTCGTTCTTGAAAGTCTTATAAAATTCTAGTTTTTGAGAATGCTGAAGTATATGTTGCTAATAAGAAATATATTTCTGTTTCATTAAATTTGTAGAGTGTTTGACTTAGCGGTGTTTAATAAATTGAGGTTTAAAATTTCTGAAATTAAAATATTCGGATATCTTCATAAGATGAGAGTGAAAGCTAATTTTACCATTCGAGTGAAGATCTAATGATATTAAGAAAGATTGTTTAACAAAAGAGTCTTGGGGTTTATTTTGAAGGTACAACAAGTAGTTGAGGATTCTTAGATTAATGGCAATATTTAGAGGAAATCGACCAAGTTCAGCTCACTAAGAAGTACACTGAGAGGAGTTCAGTTGGGAATATTTCGTTGTACATGTTAGCTTATTGCATAAATTGTGAGGGCGGCAATTTAAAAGTGGTAAAAATATGACACTTCCCTTGAACAAGAAAAAAAAATTGCTTTTTCTTTAGAGATGGTTTCACAGAAATATATACGTACCTTCATTTATAGCCAACGATATCCAAATTGTCAAAACGGTTAACATCCTTTTTCAATCAGTTTTAAGCAGGACCAGTTTGATAATTCGTCAACAACATCGCCAAGCTTCCAATATTTCTGCTGTTGCGCAGTTAAAGCCTTAAATAACGTCAATAAGACTGAGACCATCTGGCATTTAGAGGAATGCTCCTCTATATAGCTACAGGGGCTAACTTTTGCGTGGGCTAATTGTGCGTCAAAACAAACACAAAAATCAAAACAAAACAAGAAAATACAAATACATCATTAAGAAATGAAAGTAGATGAAAGTAGGTTTTTGTTACGTTAATCAGTCTTTTTTTGTTTTTGTTAAACATTAGGCTCACCAAGCAAACATTACTTAATGCTGATATCCATGGTTTTCTCGTTAGGTAGTCAACCTTGTAGACAAAAACATATCATAAAAAACAAAGTCGAGAAACATAAGATTCTGAGGACAATTTGGAGGAAAATTGTGACAGTTGTACATATAATATTTAGTAAGGTTCAGTAAGATTTTATTAAAAAAAAATCATTATATACGTCATATCTTCTATAGTCGATCAGTAGATGGGAAGAAGATGTAAGTGACGGGAGAGGACAACCGTGCTCGGTGAATATCAACAAGATAAAAGAAAAATAAATTTTCAAAAAAGCTTCCATCTCTGACCTTGAAACACATGCAGAATTTGTTTGGTAGAATTGATGTTTTATTCATAATAAAGCCAAGCTGCCAACATTTCTGCCGTTGCGCAAAACAAGCCTTAAATAACGTCAATAAAAGACCATCTGGCATATAGAGGAAAGCTCCCATACAAAGGCTAATTTTTGCAAGGATGGAAGTGGATTACAGTTCATCAAATTTGATTTCTTGACAGGCGGTCAAGAAATCAAACTTGCCATTCTTGTGGAATTTTGACCTTTTCAGCCGTTTTTTGTCTCTTTAGTTCATATTTCTTTGCGTTCATCACTTTTGGCGATTTTGTTCTTCGTATTTCATGATAATAAGGCAAGTTTAAAGCAAGCTGGCCTTAATCATGAAAACACGATATATCAGCCGGGACAGTGTTCCTTTAAGAAAGTACCGTTTTTGTTACGTTAATCAGTCTTTTTTGCTAAATGTAAGGCTCACCAGGCAAACATTACTAAATCATGATTTCCATGTGTTATCTGCCTTCGAGCACTTTCTGGTGCTTGTAGACAAAATAATAAAAGAGTCCGGAGAAACATCACGGAATTCTGAGGACAATTTACAGAAAATATGCAATCAATAGTTTTACATATATATAGTAATTTAGTGAGAATTAGTGAAATTGTATTGTAGAGAAATCGTTTTATACCCCATCTTCTATCGTCGATCAGTAGATGAAAAGAAAATGTAAGTGACAGAAGACGGGACAAACGCTCTCTGCGAACATCAACATGATATAAGAAAAATATATGTTTAAAAAAAGCTTCAACCTTTGAACCAGTTGAAACACATGCAAAATTTGTTTGGAAGAATAAATGTTTTCATAAATGATTAAAAGTATTTATATTCCTTAGAAAGGATTTGATTTGTTCTCGAAAAACGTAATTTGCGCTTGTGCTTGCAAAGCCCGGTAACTGAAACGTTCTGGAAAACATTCACGACGTCTTTCCTGACAACAATGTTTCTTCGGTTGTCTCTAAACGAATTCTCGTTTGCTGCCTTGCTGTTTTTAATACGCAAATACTCTAACTTGAAAACAGACGAAACTATCTTTAACATACAGTTCATTTAACTGAGAAATTAAAGTCGACATTCCGGACAATTCACTTGACGGCAAAGCAAGAGAATAAATTCATCTTTACTCTACCGCTGCTATAACACGGACACTTCTATTAAATGCGGACAGTCGGGTCTGTTGCTTTGGAGTTTTATACAATAATATGAAACCAACGGATCTAAGCACAACCAAAATGGACACACTCATACAGTCAGGTAGATCCTATTCCGCTGGTCAGTATTTCATATCTGAACTTTGGACATGAATTTGCGCGTAGGCTGGCAAAGGGTGTGTTCCTTTGAAGTCCTCAACCATTATCGGATGTATTCACGACCAAAATAAAAACTTGTAGATCCTATTGGGCTGATCAGCATTAGATATCTGAACCTTCAACACGAGAACTATTTTAAAAAATTGGCTTTGCTTCGAAACGACCTTACATCTATGATTTCGGTTCATTTCATGTTTGCCCCCAACGTTAACATAATAAATTTCAAACATCCATTGAAATAATGGGTGAAATTTCTAGAAATAAATTTCTATCGCAAGCTGTACATGAGACCACTGTCAGGTCTGCATGGATGAAAGTTCCCTGCCTGGTGATCTTTGTGCTTTAACCTTTTGTACTTCACTTCTATTTTCAGCTTTCGTTTCTACACATAATTACCCCAATTAGCCTTTTTAAAGGGGAGTACTCCTTTTTAACAATTTACGGTTGGGGTTGCTAACGATAATCTGAAATACGTACCAACCCAACTAGCTCTAACCCCAAGGCCTGGCTCAGCGCCCGGGATGCGACGTTTTTGACTTGAATCAATCTCATTCTCTTACATCCGCGAAGCCAGACTGTTTTTTTGTTTTTCAACCGATGCACTGCATCTGCAGTGTATGACACACTTAGACGATTTGCTGCACGTTTCGTGGAGGAGGCGGGATTAACCGGCACAAGTTAATGATTTCGATTTCGCCGGGTTTTACTTTATTCCGCCCAGCTTATGTAACCCTGGTTCTCGAGAATGCGAAAGAGAGGTTATTTCTTGGTTTTGCGGAAACTATTGTTGGTTATCTGAAGAGCTTATCCAGTGAAATATAGTGTTTTGTAGTGAAGAGATTGTGCAGTGCCAAAGACTGCCTGTAGTGTCTTATTTTCCTTTAACTTAGTCGAGCCAGCACGCGATCTAGACGCGGTGAGCGGCAAAGCCGCGAGTAACGAGGGCGCAAGTGCACAAAAAGTAAACGTAAGCGGCTTCGCCCCTCATGTATTGAGCGCTCCCTCGACTGACTAATAGAAAATAAGAGAATGCTCGCAGTGTACCTAGGACATGACGATCTTTGAGCCGCTCAAAACTTGTTATGCAAATTAGTTGAGGGGTCATTGAATGGTCCCTCAACTAATTTGCATAAGTAACTTAATGCCATGGTTTGACACCTTGTAGCTTCATGAAGGTGGGATGAGGTGTTATTTAATTAGTTGCGTGTCGTAAAAGATGACACTGTTGAGAGATGATTACAATTCATTGCGGATAAAAATAATTTGAGCTTCTCGGTCACTTCTAAAAAGTAGCGTGGCGTAGCTGGCGGTATTTTTTTGGCGGTATGTTTCCGCGCGAAAGCAACTTTTGAGTGGCGGCGCCGCAAAAACCAGGCGAACAATATCCAACCTACGCTTTCTAATTTAACAGGCTAAGCTGGAAATAATAATTACGACAATGCCACAATTTCCAAAACATTTATTTGTATCACGATTCTCAGACACTTTTGTCTGCTTTTGAGACGTCAATATAAAGTCGTATTGTCGTCTCAAAAACCAGCCTGTGATTGGCTGAAAATTTCCCGCGGCAATTTAATGGCTTCCTTGCGTAGAAAACCAAAATTTAAAATTTTCTTCAAAAGAGGGTCAAAAATGTTGATTCCTTTGTCAAGTATGGCAGATAAACAACGCTGTATTCAATGCAACGACCCTTTCTATCGAAAATTAACGATAAGATGAGTTTAACACAGTTTGCGCGCGCTCTTCAATTTCAGCTGCTTACGTGAGTCAGCGCGCGCAGAGTTTTGAGAAAAACAAACGTGGCGCCAGTTCAGCGATCTTTTTATTTTGCTCAGCGTGGATCGCGAAAGTGTTGTTTTTCGTCTTAAAATCAAACAGTTTGTTGTTCGTAACAATGTTTGTTGAATCAATAGATAATATATAGAACCATTGAAGAAATACACTGCCTTTTTGGTCGTTTTTGTCTTTGGATCGAGAACCCAGTCAAATGCAACGCATGCGCAGTTGACCAAAAAAATGTGACTGGATGTTGTAGCGACTTTCCTCGGAAACGTGCTGATTTCTACGGAACCACTCATTAGAATTTCACGAAATTTGGCACAATAATAGTTCCGAATATGCCGAACTCACCTGCCATCAAAAATTTGAAATCTAACAGAGGAGATTTGTATAAAACGCAAACATATTAGACCACAAATTACGGAAGATCCCTCTGTCAAAATTACATGAGACCAGTGTTAACATACGAATATTTTTACGAGTTTACTGGAGACAAATGATGGTCAAAATCTAATGACTAGATTTTCTGCAAATAAACGAAACCAAGTATTGCAGGCTGATTTACAATCCACCGTGTTGCCATGGCAACACCCTGAAAGCTCAACAAAAATATCAAAATATATAGCTTGTTGCTTAATCGTATGCCTCACCAATTTTGGGCGCCCAGCCGTTAGTGGTTTTAAAATGACAATGAATGACGCATAGGTACAGTGAAACTGTGTTCAGCCACCTTAACAGCTGCTTTTGTTCGTTTGAACGGTTTGTTTACATTGAGCTGTGCTGTGCGCGCGCTATCACGCCATCATATAAAGAGACCATCGATCATCAGTCACGTACATGGCTGATACATACCTACGCTGCGACCAATGTTCTAAAAATTGTACAAGCACTTTTGAAACACTTTGAGCCACGCCACGTAAACATACAACTCCCAAAGCGGGCAGTGTTTTTGTAGAATGATGAAGAGGTACAGTTAACAGTTCCCCAAGCAATAAGATCTCGAGCTGTACAAGCTAAATGTCCGGAATAGAAAGCATGGTTGGTTGGTGTCACCGAACGAATAAATGGAGTTCACCACCAAAGGCATAAAAGAAAGTTCACTATAGCAACAGACATTTTAACTACGAGCTATCCTTTCTCAGTCCAAAGAATAGCCAAGCTGATTAACGTACACGCGTGCAAATGCGAGAAATCGGATAGTGGAGCGGGCGCAACACGTGAGCGCAAGGAGACACAACGCGGGAGACAATTTCCACGCGCCCTCGAATGAGTTAAAAAAGAGACGATTCGTAATCCACAATTTGGGTCTAGAAATACCATTGCAAGGGTGAATTATTCATCATCCTTTTCTTAGAGTACAGCTCCCCATCCGCTCCTGTACTTCTTGCTCTATTACAAGCAAATTATTTTGCTTTCATCGAACAACCCCATAAAAGAACCTGTGATTTTCTGTTTTAGGCTGATGCGTTTCATATATGATGCATAGTGAGAAATCAGCCTGGAGAGGTTCTTAAAATTGTTTCTGAAAATTTGCTTTAATTAGTGAATGATTTACTCTGACAGGTCTAATTTTCCTAAAATTGAACCTCAAAATTTAATAGAAAATAAGGCATTAAGCTAATTACAAAGCATCTAAAGGCAAAATCACTTGTAAAAGCGATTTAGTGGTTGGGTTTGGGGAAGGTAGAGCTACCCGCGAGTTAGATCTGGTTAGGTGACCCAACCTCTACAATACTGTTGTGTTGGGGAAAATGTGCCGGTTAAATTATACGTTAGCAGAGTGCAACTGGTATAACTTAAAAGGTTAGACTAGAAGGACAAAACAATTACAGACAATATATTTTTATACATTAAATCAGCGTGCAAGGCAGGGTTTACTCGATATAAATCGATATCGAAACCCAATCAATATTAACAATCATTAAAAACAGATTGCTAGTGATGTGATAACAATGGAACTCAGAAAAATATTATTCATTACTATTGTTATTGAAAAACAATTGATAACACTCAATGATTGAATTATGTGCTTTTCTCAACACTGCTTTAGTCTCAAATAAACTATTGAAGTGTTGTGATTTCTGTAATAAATTTATTATGCTCACTTTATTTAGTCTCCTAAGTAATGACCTGCATCTTCTAATAATTGTCAGCAGCTACTGACTGAAAAGTATTATATTTTAGTTTATATTTCATAGGTTTTTGTCAAACTCTAGTACATGTACATGTATATATGTTACGAAGCTTGGCTGTCTTTTTTTGCAAATATGCAGACAAATTGGTCAAAGAATGACTGTTATTAGAGTTTAAAGGAATTGGTTATTTTCTGATAAAAATCAATAGCAACTGACCAGCCAATCTTATAATATATTAATAATAATTATTATCAGCATTAGAAAACAATGAAACTCACAACTTTTTTCTTTATCGATTCCCATTTGATTGCCAGTAACAATAAATTATACTCGGTATTCTTTGATTTATATTGATTACCAAGAAACCAACTTATCGAAAATTATTAACATTGATACATGATACAGTACAATAATCGAAACAATTTACTGTAATCTTAACAAAATTAAGCTTAAGTTTGAGATACTTTGCCACAAAATCAGGTTTTTTGTTAGAGCAGGGAAACAGGGACCTTCACTCAGCTATTTTATAGCTACATGTATTTCATAGCAGTCAAAACAAAGTCCCAAATTGGTCAGAAATGGCCTAAAATGCAAACTTTGGGTCTCAAACATTTTCTGGGGCATAAAGCGCCTTCCCCCCCCCCCAGTGGGGGCTTCCACTTCCACACCTACCCTGAATTGGGACTGTGTGCCAATAAATGTTCCCAGTTATTCACAATTATTTTGGTCCCTGTTATTACAAACCTTAACAAAAACCCTGACATACAGTATTATTATATTAATTTATATTAATGTTTAACCACTGACATTTGTGGTTGCATAATTATTATGCTAAGGGTGACTTTTACTCTGTAAGGCCAAATCAAATTGAAAAAGTGAAACATTTGAAGAAAAAAAGGCCTTGAGAAAGGATAAAAAAACTGCCTTGTATGTTAACATATGGCAAATGGCTAGAATTGAATCCAGGCCACCAAGTGTTCCAGTGGCTTCAGTGGCAGGCGGTGACAGGTGGTGTACAGTCGTTTATTTGAACTCGAACCACTGCTTTTATGTGCTTTGTCTTGATTTCCACTTTAAAGCTTATTAGAATTGTTGCAAACCACTGTCCAGTTCGGCCAACTCTGACACCTTTACTTTTTTAGTTTAAAAGTTACTGAAACCTCTGGTGTTCCCTTACCATACTCACTCAATTAGCTTGCATTATGTTTACCAATAGGCTGCTTAACTTTACCATCCTCAAATTGCGAAGGCAATACCTCTCCAGTTGCTGCAGACCTTACAATAAAAAACAAAAAGTTCATTATTTTTATAATAATAATAACAATAAATTATTATCATAAGACAAATCTCACTGCAACAATGTAATGTAGACTGCTAGCAGTCCTTTTTTGGAAAGTTGCAGAGCCATTAAACTGGTAAAGGAGCAATTAAAAATTTGGCTACCCATGAGAGTGCAGGCATGGTTTATGTGATGGCAAATTACAGAACTGTAACATCCAGGTAACTGCTACCCATGAGAGTACAGGCTTGGTTAATGTGATGACAAATTAACTGTAACAGACCCAATAATAATAACCCAGGTAACTGCTACCCATGAGAGCACAGGCATGAATGATATGATGACAAATTAACTGTAACACCCAGGTAACTGCTACCCATGAGAGTACAGGCATGGTTAATACAATGATGGCAAATTAACTGTACAACCAGGTAACTGCTACCCATGAGAGTACAGGCTTGGTTAATGTGATCACAAATAACTGTTACACCCAATAATAATAATAATAATAATAATAACCCAGGTAATTGCTACCCATGAGAGCACAGGCATGGTTAATATGATGGCAAATTAACTGTACAACCAGGTAACTGCTACCCATGAGAGCACAGGCATGGTTAATATGATGGCAAATTAACTGTACAACCAGGTAACTGCTACCCATGAGAGTACAGGCATGGTTAATGTGATGACAAATTAACTGTAACACCCGGGTAACTGCTACCCATGAGAGCACAGTCTTGGTTAATGTGATGGCAAATTAACTGTAACACCCGGGTAACTGCTACCCATGAGAGCACAGGCGTGATTGATGTGACGGCAAATTAACTGTAACACCCGGGTAACTGCTACCCATGAGAGCACAGGCGTGATTGATGTGACGGCATATTAACTGTAAACACCCAGGTAACTGCTACCCACGAGAGCACAGTCTTGGTTAATGTGATGACAAATTGACTGTAACACCCGGGTAACTGCTACCCATGAGAGTACAGGCTTGGTTAATGTGATGGCAAATTAACTGTAACACCCGGGTAACTGCTACCCATGAGAGCACAGCCTTGGTTAATGTGATGGCAAATTAACTGTAACACTCAGTAATCTTGTGCACTAAAGATACTGCTCTTTGTCTGGACTCTCTCCTTTGACCTTTCTGGTAGAGGTGCTTCTTCTGGCAGATAATCCACTTTCAGCATAGGTCTAAAAGCAGAAGAGCTTTATAATCAAGAGTAACTGCAAAGTAAAATGTATGAAAACAGAATCACCAAGTGTAAAGCTATGAAAAAGCTAGTATTACACCTAACTGTATTATAAATTAGTCTCAAAACTTCAGGCAATGTTGTTTGTTGGCTTTGTTACGGCCTAGTTGTAAATTAAAGATCAACTAGAACTTATTTCTTTCATAATTCCTTTGGAATGATGAACATCATCAGCACAAACTAACTAACTAACTAACAGCATAAACTAATTTTAGTGTTTTGCATAAGTTTTCTATCTCTCAAAATTAAAAAGCATCCAGCAAAAACACAAATAAAAATAGGATGCATGGCAATATTTCTCTATGAAAATGAAGACCACATGCAAAAATTCAGGTATGAGACATTTTTAACACCAGTGAGGTGTCTGCAAGCTATATTTCTCAACTAACCTCTTCTCTTTACAGTTGGCAATGGCTACAGGGTATACAGAAATTGTACTTTCTGAACTTTTGTCAAAGTTGATAGGCACATATTTTGACTTTTAAGGGGTCAGGATATTTACAGTAATTTAGAACTACATATCACAATTTTGAGTTATGTTTTGTAGCAACAAGGGGAAAATAAAACAAAGCACAAGTGATGTGAGCACAAGACATGTAAATGTGCAACTCAAAACAGCTTTCATGTAGAAACTACAAGCATCCCACACACCGACACTGCACAACATGTCAAAATCAAAATCAAATGACTCCATTTAAAGTCAAAGCAAGATTAATTGGCAATAGCTAACAAAGGTAATTTGAAATTGCCTCTTAATTTTCATTTCTATCGCGTGATAATTAATGAGGGCGAAGCCCAAATCAACTCATGATAGAAATCAAGAGCAAATAATCTAATTTTTAAGTATAAATGTACATGTACATGTACTAGACATTCAAAACTTAACAACAAATACTCTTCACAGAAACTTTGAAAACGCGAAGCGGCCACCATTCACTCTACTCACTTTCTACAACAGAATAGATAGCGAGTTGTGTAGCCAATAAGAGAACAGCATTCATGATAGAATGCCAGTAGATTTATACCAAAACGAATTTTTTTTAAAAAACATTTACAGCTAATACTAATATCTTAGTAACCTACAAGGCAAAAAGGCTAGCCTAGCCAATCGTAAAAAATATAGTATTATTCGGGTAAAACTGGTTGACTATTCGGGCACCACAGACAGTAAAATTACTGAATTATTTTGTGAGTCAATGTCTTAATTTATTTGTTTTTAACTCACATTACTCACTTAACTTTCTAACCGAGCTCTATACTACATCGATCATGTCATTCATGTGATAGCTTCATTAGATGCTCATCGCGTGAGCAGGCATAGAATGACAAATTTGCATTGTGGTCCACCAAACCGGGTGGGAATGATAATGTAGACTGCGCAGGGATTGAAACTAAGGGCGCATTTCTTTTCTACGTATTCTGCCCATTCCAAAAACAGAAAACCCCAAACTATTGCACCCATTCCTCTCGTAAAATATGGAAAGTTGCTACTTTGACTATGTGTACCTGGAAAAATTTTCATGTGCGAGAATGTAAACAACATAGTTTTGTTAGCGTATTCTGATCTCAGAATGACCAGAATATGTCCCAAAAAAGTATAACATTTGGCGACCATCTTGTATGCGTGGTTGGTATCTGGTCGTGGTCGATTAAAAAAGTATGTCTTCGTTGACGTCTCGTAAAAGATCTTATCAGTACCGTGTGAAGTGCGAAGAATGCGAGATGTAGAAGCTCATTCTCAGATCGTTCACAGTGGTAGAAAAGTAAAATGTCAGCGAGTGCTAGAATCATCATCATCATGACAAATAAACATGACGTCACGAGTTTCATTCAGGCAAATAAAGTTTAGCACCCCCGACAAAATTTTTCCCGTACGCTGATGGGCTTAAATATATAAGCTTACAGTCATCATAAATGTAGGCTTATGAGCACGCATTAAAATAGGCTAATATGGTTACTGTTATTTATAACATTAAAATAAATTAAGCTGTGAAATCAATTTATAAAGTCATTACATTTTTAGGGTACTTACCCCACTTCTTCCAAGCTGAGTAAGATTCAGCAATGTTTGCCAACCAGCGTCAGGCGAAAAGAATTTAAACACTCGTTTTTCTTTTCAAGTTCCTTAATTCGGCGATTATTGACTGCAGTTTTTGCAATTCGTGGGATTTGACTGGAAGCTTTTCCCGCCAAAACTGCATGGTGGCTCACAGTCGTCTAGAGCGATTCGATTCACCGCATTCAGAACGGGAATAAATTTAGGCGAACCCAGGAAACCATCTGGAGGCAGATCTCCCTGTCGAAGTAGTGCAGCGAAAAGACCAAACAAAGAGACAACAAGGAGTTTGGTTGGCTGTATGTTGAACGAGCAACCTCGCTTGGAAAGGTTCAGATCGATCTGCTGGTGGCACAGAGCGTATTTCATCTGGAAATCGCCAAAAATGACTTTGTTCGGTTTAACTCCACACAGACTCGACGTATGCACATACTAGTGCTTTCCAGGGTCAAGATTTTCGCCAGAGATGCTCGAAAGCGACCTAGGATCGGAAGGCGAATGAACGATGTACAACTTACATTGTTTGCGACAGGGAAGTCTGGACCCCAGCAGGGTGACGACACAAATGGTTGTTCAGTGTTGTCATGTTACAGGCGCGTTGGACAGACGCGCAAAGCGAGTTCTCTATTAAAAGTCTCTTTTGTACTTTTGCTACGTGGTAGCATCAAATATTTTTATATTGTTTGTGAGAACGGCAATGTCGACATTTGGAGTTTAAGCTAGCCGGACTCAATTATTTTTTTCAGTACGTGGCCGGAACCGGCCAGGCCAGACCAGTTTTGCGGTTTTATCAAGTTACACCGCATGATTCGCTGTTCAGTTGCGGATTGTAAATTTGATACCATTGTTCGCTTTCGGTACGGAGTTTTCAAACAGTTTTAAACAGCCGAAGTAGTGTTCTTAGTATATCAAAATGGGCTAATCCCAGCCTCTCTTTTTTAGAATATTACAGCCCTAGGTTAATGGAATACAACTTTTTGTTTACGTTTTCTATTATTAAAATCGGCAACAGATTTGTGCTTTGTTGACGGTTTGTTTTCGGGGTATTGTACGGTTCAACAACATAGCCACAATACTTAAGACACGGAAAAACACATAACGCCATTTTCTCTTCGCTTTTTCATTTTGAGTTCTTTCAAAAGCTCGTGGCCGAACTTCCGGAATTTTTCGGCACCCGGTACACGATACAGCTACAATATAATCTGTTTTTCATGTTACAGTAGATGTCAGTTTGTGAAAACTGCCTCGATGACATACTTGTCAATATAACGAGCTAATCCTAGAAAAGTGATTGACATAATATTACACATTGGATGATCGCATGCTGCGATTTTTTTTTGAGGCCAAAGATCCTCATGGTCTCCCACGCAGCCATTATTTGTCTCGTCACGCAACGCTCCTTTAGTGAGGGAGGAGCGTTGCGTGACGAGACAAATAACGGCTGCGTGGGATCGAGACTACAGTGTACCGTGCGCAGAGCGAATCAGTACCACGGAACCAAACCCGAACTCTACGGCCGCTACATCGATGATTGCATTGGCGCTACCTCTTCCAGTAAAGAGGAACTTAATCAATTCATAACTTCTGTCAATACTTTTCATCCCGCTCTAAAATATACCTGGGAAATTTCCGAAACCTCAGTCGCTTTTCTTGACATTAATATTTCAATCAACGGTAACAGTTTATCCACAAGTGTGCACTACAAACCTACAGATTCCCACAGTTATCTGTTACATTCATCCTCACATCCATCGCACGTTAAAAACGCCATTCCGTATTCTCAATTTCTCAGACTTCGACGTCTATGTAGTGATGACTCTGATTTTTCCAACAAATCAGAAGAAATGTGCCAGTTTTTCAAGAAACGTGGGTACCCTGACTCTGTTGTTAATACGGGCCAACAACGTGCACAACAGATCGACAGACAATCAGCACTACAAACACCACAGAAGGAAGAGAACGAGAGAATTCCATTCACCCTCACTTTCCACCCACACAACAACACAGTCAAAAGCATCATTTTAAAAAATTTCAAATTACTCCAAAACGACCCCGAAACAGGCAGAATTTTTTCACAACCCCCACTAATTTCATTCAAACGTGACAAAAACATTGGCAACTTTCTAGTTACGAGCGCACTGAAATCTGACGATGTACCGGGAACTTTCAAATGCACACGCACACGATGTAACACTTGTCCTTTCATTCACAACGCGGACAAAATAACAGGACCCAAACGATCTATTAAAATCACTGATCGTTTTACATGCACCTCCGTAAATGTTATCTACTGCATAACATGTACTTTTTGCAAAAAGATATACATTGGCGAAACAGGGAGAAGACTGGGCGACCGTTTTCGTGAACATCTCCGAGACGTTGAAAAAAATGACAAAGACGCATCCAAACCAGTCGCGCGCCATTTTAATCTTACTAACCATTCTAAACAACACATGACAATCTGCGGCCTTTCCCTACACCAGGGTAACACAGAAAGCCGTAAAAACCTAGAACAAAAAATCATCTTTCAAATCGGCACTCTCAAACCCCACGGAATCAACGAACGCTTTTCATTCAACTAATCTACATTTGTTTTTCACGTCACCAAATTTCCACCAATAGCGTAGCTCCACCGCTTACTATATAAAACCACACACTACCCACAATTCCTTGATTCGCTCCGACGAAGGGCTAGCGCTCGAAACGTCAGCTATTTGAATCTTTTTACGGTGGTCAATTTACCTTATCGACTCAGTCGATAAAACTAAATTCTCGTGTTTCATCCCCCCACCGACGCAGCACCACAGTTTCTCTAGAAACTAACCACAACATAATACTGTTGACATTGTACAAGCACTTGGCTGATTACACTGTCAAAAATTCTATATTTTTCTTCTTTTTTCTTGTTTCATTGATCATCCATGCACCTACCACAAACAGCTGTTTTGCTATCTTCAAACTTAAAAATTTCTCTTATTTATAAAAAGCGTGTTGTCGTTCTTGATGTATTCTAACTGACACCATATTTACAATATATACATCGACATAGCTACTCTTCGACGTCTGCATGTGACAACAATTTACATCACAGTCTCCTTCGGAATGGTTTTTTATACTACAAAAAGATCGAAAAGGACACTATTTCTAGAATAAAAAATATAAATAGGGGAAGTTTCAATGGACTGGATATAACAGCTTTTAAATACGTTTAATCGATAAGAAAAAGGCATGCCAAAAAGTATGCTAAAAGCTAACCTGGAAGATAGATAATAAAAGACAACGATTGTGAAGCCTGACAAACTTCTTAGCTAAATTTTCCTATTTGTTATTGTTTTTGTCGTTGACCCCACAAAAGCCACAATAGATCTTGAACTGTCTTTGTCTCGAGCAATTAACGAATAGAAACAATTCTGTTAAGTTATTCAAGAAAAATACTTGTGAACGCAAAACAAAAAATAGCCCACGGTTGCTTTGAAGTTTGCATGATTCATAACTCCAATAAACTAAGCCAAGAACTCAAAGAACTGTACACTGGTCAAATCTATCTTTATGTATTATATAGTTAAAATAAAGTTTATGTATGTATGTATGTATGTATGTATGTATGTATGTATGTATGTATGTATATTAATCTTCATACCCTCCCAGCTGTGTACCGTGTTGCCAGCTGTCATTTAAAGTTAATTCAATTTTCGGAATAAAAAGTCGTGTTACATCAGCAATGTTTAGCGACACTCGTCTTCATAGTTGCGAACCAAGGTACATGAACAAATTACCCAGTGGTTGTGTAAAAAAAACACCGCGAAGACAGCGGCATGGTAAAACTACGGAAAATCAAATTTTTGTTCCCGTGAGAAAAGTTGCCTCTTGCAACAAAAAAATTAGTATTTCCTTTCAAGCATTTTGATATTCCCAATTCTGTATAGTCATTTTATTGGCGTGACAAAACATGGCGTGAAGTGATGTACGTCACAGAGATTTTACTCAAGAGTATAGCACCCTGTCAGCTACTGAAATTTCCACCCAATCGACTCTTTGAACCTGATTTCCTCCACGCTCCCTCCACGTGATTCCCTTCCTGTGTCATGTGAACCCGATCCAGGCCTAACGTGTTAACATTGGGAGGGAAAGACGCCAACTGTTAGGGTGAATATGCACTTAGCTTGAGGCGTCCCAACTAAATGTAATTCGTAGCTATCTCTACTTGAACTTTATTAATTAGTCAGACTGTGCAAGCACTAAGGTTTATGTCGTTTTAGACCTACCAGTTTATCATTATCTACTACACTCTTTTGCTTATATAAGAACGTCTATTGTTTTCCTGAGGCGGGACTGAACGCTCATAACAATGCTCTTAGGATACATTGTATAACATTATACAGAATTTTAATGGACCAAGTTCTACGAATTTCCTAACGGTGCAAATATTCTAGCATTTTGCTCTCAGTTGGATCATAAATTAACTCTGACCAATCATCCACCCCCTCCCCAACCCCCCCCCCCCCCCCCCCCCACCCCACTCCTTGTGCGTCCGAGGGTTAGTCTCGTTAAATATAAACGATTGATTGCGGCAACTGGGACAGCGATTTCGCACAAAATGAGTAGAACCAAATCATTTTAACCAGCACTGCGATCCTCGCCATGATTATTCCGTCAGTAGGAATCATCATCATCATCATCATCTGATCATCATCATCACTTTTATTTATACACGGGTAAACATCAGGCTAGTACACAGGGGCTACACAAATAAGGCTAAATACATATTCGTATACTTCTAAATCCTAAAATATTACACTCTAATGAAAACTAACATTGTACTTGCAATAATGTAAAGTTAAAAAAACAAAATTAAAATTACTTATAAAACAATCAATCAATCAATCAATCATCGGTAAAACGGCTCAGTAAAAACTGTTTTTCAGACATGCCGTGCACTTAAATATAATCTAATCTAAATAATAACAAAAATATATAAATATATGTATAGTGGCAAAACCTGTTTTCCATGAATGCGGTGTTTGAATGAGAAGTAAGCAGTTGCCGCAAGCTAGTCAAGGATTTAGCTTGTCTTACAGTGTATATCAGAGGGCAGATTGTTCCACAGGACAGCCCCGATGTAACAAAAGCTGTTTTTATATTAATTAGTACGTACGTGGCAAGGGAACAGCCAGCTAATTTTCAGAGTCTCTAAGATTATAGGAATTAAATATATTGCTGCGTGGTATAAATTTTGAAGACAGGTAATCAGGCACAAGACAATTCAAAGATTTATACACTATCACAGCCTTATTAATTAGACGCTGGGCTTCAAGATTTTTCCATCCTAAGTCATTTAATAGTATGCTTGCATCGGCATCAAAATTGGAGTAAATAAGAACGCGCACTGCACGGTTCTGTAGACGTTGCAATTTATCGCGTAACGTTTTACCACAGCTACCCCATACCACGCTACAATAGTCAAAATGTGATTATCTATTGGACAAGACTATAATAGACATCATTCAAGGCGGTAGGGGAGCAAACAATGATTAATACGTTTAATAGCTCCGATACCGGATGCAATTTTCTTTGATATAGCGTCAACATGGTTTTCCCACGTTAGATTTTTGTCAATAAGCACGCTAAGAGACTTAGCAGAATGAGAATGTTTGCGGATTGAAACGTTATTTATTTTCAAGGAAGGCAAAGATGGTAAATTATTTGAAAGCTTTTACCTTGAGCCAATTAACATGAACTCAGTTTTAGTCATATTCAGAACGTTAATTTATTAGCGATAAGCCAGCGATTTATGTTGAGCAAATCTTCGTTCAGGGAAGACTGAATAGAATGGAAGTTTTTGTCATAATAATATTAGGAACACCACGTTTAGTAAAAAGTTCAGAACTGAGGAAGTGTTTCAGCAAACAAATGGCACAAAACGCGTAATTAACACTATTAGTGAAAGTGTTTATCACGTAGCATTATATTACAGAAAGAAGTTTCTTTTAATTTTCAAATTGTAAGCACGCCAGAGTTTATATTAAATATGCAGATTGAGATAAACAATTTCCTTCTGCAGGAAAACTGTGGCATTTGAATGTTGTTTTGTTAATAAGCGCCTCCTTTCTAGTAAGCACTAAATTCCTATTTTATAGAAAACCACAAAGTTAGTTTACGCCAGGTTTACTGTAGTATTTGTAAGAGTTTGTAACAAAACATTGTTGAAATAGTGGATTACTTTTCACAGATATAACCCTTGGAATTGGAGCAATCTGAATCGTGCCACTGCGCGTCGAAAACATGGTTGCCGCTGTAATATGTCCCATTTTGTATTCCTGCACAGTGCTGGACACCGGGAGAACTTGGCTGGTTCGATCCCCAGTTTGTGTAATTCCCCAACACATCTCCGTCAGTCCATTTCCAGACACCAGGACTACTAGAATCAGAAAGTCCAATCCAGTAATCCACTTGGCCAGAGAGAAATTGTGATTTGATGAAGTTGTTTTCGTCAGCAGACTCAATCATTACAAGTTGGGCACCGTGTTGATTCGCACAAAACGCTTTCGCGTTATACCAGGTCTGTGGATCCGCTGCGAAAAGTTCATAACAAGATCCTTGAAAACAAGTCTGCCATGATGTTGGAGAAGCTGAGAGGAATAAAAAAAGAAGGAAAAACTCAGTGTAGACCTCAAGTGAGGAAAGAAAAGTAAGGAATTGAACATTATGATTTATCATATTAATAAGAGCATGCGCGGCCTCGTCGGAAGCGGCCACATGTTTTCTGACTGAGAGGTCTTTGGCCCTCCTTCGCCTCAAAATTGTTTAAAAATTGGTCAAGCTTTGTTCAAAACAATGGAATAAGATCTCTTTACAGAAACAAATGTCTAAAAAGAACAAACGTGGAGATAGAGGCTCCTTTGAAGAAGAAACCAGTCTAGCCAAAAAATCCAATATGGCGGAGTCGGACGAAGGAAACAGCTCGCTGGCTGAAAAAGAACCTTCTCTTCTAGAAATCAAACATATTCTTATCAATATACAAGCTACAATAGCGGATATTAAAAAGGAGAACCGAAACCTAAAGAAGGAATTAGACGCTTTGAAGAACTCAATGTCATTTAACGAGAAAGAACTCCAAGGAATTAAAGACTCCCTGAAGAATACAGCTAAAGCTAACACATCGTTAACTGAAGAATTAACCAAAACCAGAAATGAGCTCCAGTCTACTAAGCAAGATCTCGAACAGGAAAAGGAGGAAACTTTTAAAGCTTGGTGTGCATTTGATAACCTCGAGCAGTATACCCGCAAAAACTCTTTAGAAATACACGGAATACCTGAAAACGCTTACTCTGACACGGAAGCCGCGGTTATTAAAGTTGCGAACGCCCTCCAGGTAAACTTACAGCCTGATGACATCGAAATATCACATAAACTTAAAGGAAAGGAAGGTAAGAGGCCGATCATGGCTAAATTCTGTAGTCACAAGACGAAGTCAAAGTTATACAAAGAGCGTACCAAACTTCGTAGTGTCAAAATCACAGATATATTCCCTTCCTATGCACTAGCCATGGAATCTAACCAAGACCGGATTTACATCAATGAAAATCTAACATCTTACAGGAGAGAAGTACTGAAGGAAGCGAATAATCGAAAGAAAAATAAATCACTAATAAGCGTCTGGACACTAGACGGGAAGATCTACGCCAAAGCTTCGCCAACTGGAGACCGATTTCGTATTTCCTCCATAGAAGACCTAAATAGCATTTAATATTTCCACCTAAAGTTTCTGTCGCTGAAGGAAGACTCGGCCGATTTGAGGTTTAGTTTAGACATTATTTAGATAAGAATGTTTTCTTGTCTCATGTTTTTCCTTTTTTTCCTCAGCATGCTTTATCCAAATTTTACTTATTATTTAGCTGTTTGTTCTTCACTGTGTGTGTGTGTACGATTAATAATACGCAATCGTAACTACGAATACTTTACTTTTATTTGCTACTTTAATTCGAATCTGTTTTATTTACAAAAACGCTTTGCTTTCGTTCTTGCATTCCATGATATTTACCATAATGCTCAATTTCTTCTAATTTTTCAGAATGATGTTCTGTGTTCTCTCCAAAATATATATTTTAGTGAAAAAAATTCTAATTCACAAGAAAATCTTCGAAGTTTACCTAAAAACACTAATCTATATTTACCCTTTGCAAATATGCAAAACGACTCTTCGAATAAGAAATGACGACACCTTTTAAAGCTTCTTTTTGTTCGTTAAATGTCAGAGGTCTAAACCAAACACGCAAACGAAGACAACTCTTCAGGTGGCTGCATAACAATAAGTTTGATATAATATTCCTTCAGGAAACCTACTCAACAAAAAATATAGAAAACATATGGAAATCTGAATGGGGCGGCAAAGTCTATTTTAGCCACGGCACAAATCACTCGAGAGGTGTCATGATACTTTTTAACCCTAAATTGGATACCTTGGCTGACAACATTGAAACGGACAAAAATGGACGTTATTTGCTTCTTCAGGCAACCATTCACGACTTTTCTTTCCAATTGTGTAACATCTATAGTCCCAACAATAACTGCGATCAAAAAGTGTTTTTTTCAAATATTATTGATGTCATTAAAAAGCGTCCGAACAACAACTTTATAATCGGAGGTGACTTTAATTGCGCGCTAACACCTCGCGACAAAATAGGTGGCGCGGCCATAGAAAGGAAAAACAATGTAATTAGCGAAATTACTAAATTACGCGACTCGTTTAAACTGCAGGACATTTGGAGGTGTCAGCACTCTGATCAAGTGCAATTCACATGGCGGGACAAAGCGCTAAAAGTACAATGTAGATTAGACTATTGGTTAATCTCTAAGGAGCTTTCACATATCGTCTTAAACACGGAGATAAAAGCATCAACACTATCAGACCATTCTGCAATAACTTTAACACTGCAGTCCGAGGGTTATGCAAAAAGAGGACCCGGTTTTTGGAAATTTAACAAATCACTTCTTGACGATAACACCTTTATAGAACAACTTCAGAGCACTATTCCCGTTTTTAAAAAGAAACACAATTATCTCACTGACAAAGGCCTTTACTGGGATATGATCAAAATGGAAGTAAGAGGCTTTTGTGTGCAATACTCAAAAAGAAAAAATAGAAAGCGTAGAAACAGAGAGAAAGAACTTTCTAATCAAATTGACGCCTTAATGAAAGTACTCGCGACAAACAGGTCAAAAGAGAATATTACTAAACTGTACAGCCTTAGGACAAAACTTAACAAGATCGCTGAGCACAGAACCAATGGCGCCATTATAAGAAGTAGAACAAGGTGGCACGAGCAAGGCGAAAAGAATACGAAGTATTTCCTAAACTTAGAGAAACGGCAAACCTCTAAAACCTTCATTTCTAAACTCAAGTCACAAGATTGACACGAAATAACAGATTCAAACGAAATTTTAAACTGTCAAAAACTGTTTTACAAAAACCTGTATACGGCAGTACCCCGCAACAGCTTAAATGACAAGTTATTTTTTGAAAATCCAAGCCTCCCTAAACTAAACGATATTGAGCTGGAGGTGCTTGATAGACCACTCACAAACCAAGAATGTTTCGAAACTCTTAAAATATGCGCCAAAGACAAATGTCCAGGCAGTGATGGATTCACCGTTGAATTTTATTTACTTTTCTGGCCTATACTAGGAGAAGAAATGGTTCAAAGCTTTAACCACGCTTTAACCCACGGACATCTTAACATTACACAACGGCAAGGAATTATCAAAGTTGTGCCAAAAAAACGTAAAAACAAGTTGTATTTAGAAAACTGGAGGCCAATATCCTTATTAAATATTGACTACAAAATATTATCCAAGACCATTGCAAGTAGAATTAGCAATGTTCTTCCCCAACTTATACACGGAGACCAAACTGGATACGTGAAGGGTAGATACATTGGACAAAATATCAGATTAATACAAGATATAATGAAAATAACTTCACTGGAAAACCAACCCGGTATGGCAATCTTCGTCGATTTCAAGAAAGCCTTTGATTCGGTAAATTGGGATTTTTTAGCCAAGGTATTAGAAGCATTTAATTTTGGCCCACAAATTCGAAAATGGATAAACGTACTTTACACGGATATCACCAGCTGTGTCATTAACAACGGGTACGCCTCGGAATTTTTTTCACTCCGAAGAGGAGTTAGACAAGGTTGCCCATTATCCGGTATCCTCTTTGTTCTCTGCGCAGAAATTCTAGCACATGCAATCAGAAATGATAAGAATATTAAAGGGATACAAATCTATAACAAAGAATATAAAGTATCTCAATACGCCGATGATACTACAGCTTTCGTTGCCGATGCAGTGTCGGCACGAAATTTGTTTAAAGTGCTACGCGCATTCCAAGAGACGTCGGGCCTGAAAATAAATACGTCAAAAACCGAAGGGATGTGGCTTGGATCCTGCAGGCATAACACATCAACTCCTTTTGATATAGCTTGGCCTTCAGAGCCGATATACGCCCTGGGAATTTATTTCCCCTACGATGAGGTTACCGTCTTTAAAAAGAATTTTGAAGAAAAGCTAAATTCGATGAAGAATATCTTAAATCTTTGGAAAACAAGAAATCTCCACGGCCGTATAATCATTCTCAAAAGCCTCGCTCTCTCCAAGCTTGTCTACAACACATCCGTACTCTCCTTCCCACCGGAATTTATATCCACAGTTAAGTCTGCTATATCACAATTTGTTTGGAATACCCTTCCTAAAATCAAACACAATACAATGATTGGCCCTAAAATAAAAGGAGGTTTAGACATGCCGGATTTTGAAATAATTAATAATGCCTTGAAGGTAACCTGGATAAAAAGGTTGTATGAAAGCAGCAATGATGCGATTTGGAGCCACATTCCCCTTGCTCTTTTAAAGCGGGTAGGTGGGATTTTTCTTTTCAAGTGTAATTATGACCTAAAATCCCTTAAATTAGAACTTCCTATACAATTTTATAGAGACGCGTTAAGTATCTGGCAGATGATAAACCAACAAACTCCTGAAAATAAAGAACAGGTGTTAAACGAAATCCTGTGGAACAACCGGTTTATTAAAATCAATGGATACTCAGTCTATTACAAAAATTGGTACAATGCAGGAGTGATCAGGATCAAAGATATTTTTTATGATAACGACTTTTTGACTTTCAATGATTTTTGCCGCACATTCCAAGTCAAAACCAATTTCTTGACATATTATGGCCTATGTAACGCTATTCCCAAAAACTGGATCCGCCTTTTGAAGCAACCCAACTTAAATGGTACCCAAGAGCCTGATGTGGAGAAAATTCCGTTAAACGTGCTTTCATGTAAAGTGGCTGCTAAATTTCTAATTGAACAGAAATTCATACCCCCTACAGCAGAACAAAGAATGATACAAGCAAATTTTAATAGGCAAACGATACAAACCATTTACAGTATTCCTTTTAGTGTGACAAAGGATATTAGACTCGCTATATTCCAATTCAAAATTATACACCACATCTTGCCAACTAATGCAACTCTATTCAGAGATAAGATAATTCAATATGACAATTGTCATCTTTGTGATGAAAAACAGACTTTAAAACATCTTTTTGTTCTATGCCCAGACGTTCAAGTCTTTTGGGAAACTTTCTGCAACTGGTGGAACGTAAAGAATGACGATTTTATCGTTTTAAATGAGCATATTATCATTTACGGCTACACAAATAACTTCAGAAAATACCTTGGTTTAAACCTCTGCTTAATAATCGCCAAATATTACATTTACTACGCTTCTAAAGAGAAAGATCCCTACTACTTTGAAGCTTTCCTTGTCTTTCTAAAGAGCAAATTATCCATCGAGAAAAGCAAAGCCAAATCGCAAATTAATTCTTAAATAACTATTTCCTTGCTTTCGTTCATGTGAGCATTCGAATCTAAAGATCTATTTAGACGGACACTCTAAAAAATAAATGTTATTTAAAATTTTGATCGAAAAGTATTTGTAAAAAAAAAAAGTATTGTAGCTGTAAGTGTAACTGTGATGTAACTAGTTTATGTAACTTAATTAGGTGTAACTAATTTAGTGTAACTTAATTAGGTGTAACTAATTTAGTGTAACTATGTTGTAATTATCTTTGTAACCTACTAACAAGGTTATTATACAATATTTCTGTAAGTAACTGTCTTGTAGAAAATAATAAAACTAAAAAAAATAAAAAAAAAATAAAAAATATTAATAAGAACGTTTTGTTTGCACAGTGTTTTAAAGAACAACAGCACCGCAATTACAAAGGCGAATTGTCACGGGTAGCTTGTCTAACCCTATTCAGCCTGGGCTTTTTTTGAGTTCCTGAGCCTGGGAGTGGGGGGGGGGGGGGGGGGGGGGCACAATCCCCCTCCCCCCCTCGTAAGTTCGTAACTTCAAGAACATTAAGGCTATGACAATGAAACCTAGAGGGTGCACAGTAAGTCCAAAACTGTCTCCTTTGCGGTGCGCACAATGGAACGATGACGTCAGAATGACGTAGTTGTTAGGTAATTAGTTATACGTCCGCCATCCTGGATCCGCCATCTTGGATTTCTGAAATTTTTTAAAACCTCTTAAAAACCGTCCAAATTGACTCAAAATTAATCAAAACAAATAAATAAACGCTAAATGACGTAAAAATATAAAAGTTATGTCAATAAACATTGTTTTTCTTCATACAAAGGAACAAATATGCAAATTTCAAAAAACATGGCTGTCAAAATCTTGTTGCCATGGAAACATCAAGTCACGTGATCAATAAATTGTCATATGAAATTGTTGCCAGATAAATGTTAGGAAAAGTCAGAAAGTTTGATGTCGTTTGAATACACATTAAAGAAGTTATGAATGTTGAAAGTTAGCGCAGAAAGTGCCCCTCCCCCCCCCCCCCCCCCCCCAGACTGAATAGGGTTAATGTTTTTAAAAATCTTTGTTTAAAACGTGAATAAAATTGTACATAATAAACAAAAAGAATGTAAAAAGTGTCAATGATTTACATCACAAGCTTTTCAGACAAAGCCCTTCATCAGTGTGGTGACCTTTATATTTTCACGCGTGATTTTAATTGCGCACACTAAGTTCACAGGAAATGAAAAGTATTGTTTAGGCCCATATGTTGCATGGTGCCGGGTCTAAAATTACTTTTCTTTTCCAGGTGTTTCCTGCGGCGATTTGGGCCCTACAGAGTTGCAAGCCTGTGCGAAGATTTTTTTAAGAACATTTTTATTCATAAAAAAGTTTTATTTTCTCGATAAAACTCGACCTTGTCGACCCGGCGTTTATTTGAACCCGGCCCAACGTTTACTCGAGAAAGTACAATATTTACAGCGGTCTTACCCAAAGCGATATAAAAGGAGTCACCTCAAGGAATAAATTATCACTTCGAGAATGAAGTTGTTCGTTCAACTCGATCATGGCCGAAGCGAACCAAGATTTACAAGCTCCAGAAGCTGAAGTGCCTCAAGTGCCTCAAGTCCAGCAGCCTGCTCAGGATAATGTGCAACAGCCTGCTCCTCCTGGCGCCGCTCAAGGGGTAGTTTTCTTGCCTTTTTCTTTGTTCCCATTTCCGTGGTTTCTTCCTCCGCCCACGTGTCATTTATTTCATAGTGGTCTTCTCTGACTCCGGAGCAGAGGTTGGTTTTTCGTGGCAATTGTTTTTCACGTTTCCTTGCTCTTCCTAGTGTTTTTGTTAGTTACAGGGACGCAAATTGCTAAATTACTCGTTCCCTGGTATTTTATGGTTGTGGCTCCAGAGCAGAAGTTATTTACGGCATTTGGCATTTACCTGACTCTGTCGAGCGTTTTGTTTGTTACAGGGACGCAAATTGGTAAATTACTCGTTCCCTGGTATTTTATAGTTGTGGCTCCAGAGCAGAAGTTATTTACGGCATTTGGCATTTACCTGACTCTGTCGAGCGTTTTGTTAGTTACGGGGACGTAAATTGTTAAATTACTCGTTCCCTGGTATTTTATAGTTGTGGCTCCAGAGCAGGAGTTATTTACGGCATTTGGTATTTACCTGGCTCTGTCGAGCGTTTTGTTAGTTACAGGGACATAAATTGCTAAATTACTCGTTCCCTGGTATTTTATGGTTGTGGCTCCAGAGCAGAAGTTATTTACGGCATTTGGTATTTTCCTGACTCTGTGGAGCGTCTTTTTTTGTCAGTTACAGGGACATAAATTGCTAAATTACTCGTTCCCTGGTATTTTATGGTTGTGGCTCCAGAGCAGAAGTTATTTACGGCATTTGGTATTTACCTGGCTCTGTCGAGCGTTTTCTTAGTTACAGGGACGCAAATTGCTAAATTACTCGTTCCCTGGTATTGTATTGTTTGTGGCTCCAGAGCAGAAGTGTTTATTACGGTTTGTTGGTTACATATACTCGTATCTGTTTTATCTTGCTTACTGGTAAATTATTTATCTGTTTTCCGCTATATTTGTTCGTTTCCTGCTGCCTACTTGTTTTCGGCTATTTATTTAATTGCTTTCTGTTTTGTTCAATGTTTGGCGCCTCTAGCCCCATGGCTTAAGTTTGTTTTGCGGGAATTTTCTATCTCAGTCCTATGTCTGGGTGTTATTTCGTTGTCAGGAAGTATCCTGGTTGTGCAAGTATATTTTGTGTTAATGCAGTTAAAGTTGTTTTTTATTATAGGTTATAATTTTCACTATATTTTTGCCTATGCGTATTTTGTTTTGTCTCGATTTTATTTCTTCTCCGTTTTGCTTCTCGTTTTGTTTTATTGTGTCATGCTGCGTCTATGGATTTATTTGTTGTTTGGCCGTTTTTGTTCCTGGCCTTGTTTAAGGTTTTAATTATCACGTTTTGGCTTATTCTATTCAGCCTCTATTGTTCTTTGCCCTTTGTTTTTAGCCCCTTTTTTCACCGCTGCTCGTTAGAATTTGTTTTATGCATGCGCACATCCTTTTGCACCTCCTTTATTCTGTATTTGCATATATCCTTGTTCCCTTCGCTTCAAGCCTATTTTCCTTTACGCGTGTTTATGTTTCGTCTTCCTTTATTCCCTTACTCTTGGAATGACTGTTTGGAACGGGAATCTTATTCCCTCTCGGATTACCGGGGCACCAAGCTGTCATTCCCTGAGTCCCGTCGCGCTTGCCCCTTTTACCCTCTCACACGCCTTTTCTTTTGTCTTTCCCTTGTAGCCTCCCATTAAGCGCCTTCTAGTCGGTCATTTTTTCTATTCCATACTGGGAGATGTCGGATGATTTCAACCCTATTAGCCATTCTGCTCCCCACCTGCGTTGGGTTTATTATAGGGGTATGCCTTTAGACGTGACTCAGGGAATGACAGAGCCCTGCAACAAGCATATTTCTCCAGCTTTCCTTAAAGAAGTCCTTCACGGCTCCTCTAGCGTCCTCTCCCCCAAAACGTCCCCTACCCCAGTAATAGGCGTGTTTTAGAATGGGACAGGACTCTGTGTTGGCCCCACTACTGCTTCTTTTAGTCTGGGGTCTCTTATAGTTTAGTATGGGTATTTTAAATTGGGGTCCTTAGTTTAGTGTGGGTATTTTATGTTGGGGTCCTTAGTTTAGTCTGGGTGTTTAAGATTGCGGTCCTTAGTCAAGTCTCGGTTGTTTGTGTTACGGGGAACCCGTTTGCATCTTTTCTGTGGCCGCCATTCTTCCATAACTCAAAGGAGTATGGGTAAGACCGGTGTAAATAGGATACTATTTACAGCGGTCTTACCCAAAGCGATATAAAAGGAGTCACCTCAAGGAATAAATTATCACTTCGAGAAAGAAGTTGTTTGGTTCGTACTTGCTCATGCGTCGCGTTCAGCCTTGTGTCATCTTGCCTGTACTCCGCTCCTTTTGGTCACTTTCTATCCCGCCCTTCCCTCCCTTTGTATACTAACTTTTTGCCTCCGTATTCGAAAGTGGCCGCCATTCTTCCATAACTCAAAGGAGTATGGGTAAGACCGGTGTAAATAGGATACTATTTGCAATACTACCCGACTATAACAACCATAATAACACATACAATATCACATGGCAGATTTCACTTTCAAAAATAAATAAATAAATAAATAAATACATAAATATAAATAAATAAATAAATAAGATCACGTAGTAATGCAATATAAAAAGGGGAAAATAGAGTGACAGGGAGAGCGACTTAAATAATATAAACCTGCGAGTTGTGATTAAAAGGGAGCAATTCTTTCCATTTGTTGTTGTGTATATCTTACACAGGATTGTAATATGATTTTAAAAAATTAGAAGATCCGTCCTGAAAAAAAAAACAAACGTTATAACGGTAGGCCTTAAGGCTTTTCGATTTACTAAAGTAACGTTTTCACCATTTTTTTTTTTTATTGCAAGCTGGAAGTTTCCAGAGATTTCGCAGTGTATAAATAAATGCTCAAAGGATTCGTTTGACTTTCCACAAAAATTGCAGTGCACAGAGGCAAAGGAACTACAGTATACCTATTTTGAAAAGAGCTTTATTTGTGTACACAATTCGATTTAAAAATTTATACTGGAATTCTCTAGTTATTGAGTGAAGGGTTTCACTTCTGGGGAGACTGAGATAAATTTCCTGGCATGCTAAATCAGTTGTTGAGGCGCGTATCATTTTAAGGGCACGAAATAAAATTAGAAGTACAGCGGACTTTCGCATTCTTCTGTCAAAGTTTCATTGCCGTATTATTTGTTGACATTTGTTTTACGTATACTTCAGGACTTTCTCTTTTGTCCACAATTCTACATATTTGTGCGCTTTTGAATAAACAAGTTTACCATGCTTTCAACACAAACCCACATTTAAAGGCGTCATCAGCGTGGCCGCAGCGTTATGTATGAAAAGAATTTTCCCGATCGCTTCGGCAGCTGCGAAGCATAGCAAGCCGTCCAAACTTACAAGTACTTGCGAGTCAATTTGCCCCTCCGTTTGCCTACCCAGCCCAATTCAACGCAAGTTGTCACTTTTACTTTCAAGGGCTTTAACTTAATGGTAGGCATTTTTTGCCTGACTTTAACCATTGTAGAAATTTACCTGTTTCACAGTGATCCCCTTCAGAGCCTGGGGAACAAATGCATCGATATCCTTTGGAGCTGAACCCAGCTTGACATGTGGCGTTATTCAAACAGGGGCTGCTTTGACATAAATTCTGTTAATGAAAATAGATCAGCTAAAAATTATTCTCTCCAGTCTGTGTAATATATACGACATTACTAAACCAAATATTACTAAGGACTTGTATGGTGTTAGCAAATATAAAAGTCCTGGCCTTGGAAAAAGTAAGACACTAGCTCTCTAGTCTCAGTTTTATTTCATTAAGCAGAAAACAAATATGTATTTTGTCAAAATGCACTTTATGGTTATATATAATAAAATGATGATTTGTTCTGCTCAGTAATCACAGCGACAGATTCAGGGTAGCTAACTCCCCCCCCCCCCCCCCCCCCCCCCCCCCCCCCGCCGACCGATCTCACCATTTCTTTTTTTTTTTCAGCCTCTAACATTTTCACTTGCCTCACCCCACCCGAATCCCCCGTCCCACTATTCAACAGGGAGCCCCAGAGTACGTTGTCTCACGGTGCTCCACAGCTACGCTTGTTAAACTTGTAAACCTTGTAACTTATCACGAAAAAAAAAATATTTTTAAGATATTTGAAGCAAACTTTTTAACTACAAGAGCATATCTCAAAAGGGTCTACGCCATACGCCAACAAATTTGCAATCCGACATAACCCCTCCCCCCCCCCCCCCACCCCTCCCCACCGTCTTCCTTGTACGTCCAAGGGTTAAAAGATTGACAGAAATATATTGAAAATTTACAGTCGGCTTTTTACTTTAAAGATCAAGTAACAATCGATTTAACTTAAAATATAAATGGCAGAAAAATGCGACGCATGAGGATTTAGTATGTAAATAAGAAATTTCTGGCGACTTCTCTCGCAACCTAAAATCAGAGATTGGCAACAAAACAATAAACATTCTAAACTCCTCAAGCGTTTAAAATAATTGAAAGAAAGAAATCACAAATTCATAATCGATTTTTGACTTTGAAGGTCAAATAACAAGCAATTCATACTTTCAACATAAATGGCGGGGAAACGCACGCCTGGCTTCTTGCTAAAAAAAATTAAAGGCTGCTATGAGCCAACTCGTTAATACGAAACGCTCTAAATAAAAGATTCTGCACACATTCGGACCTCCCCCCCCCCCCCCCCCCCCCCCCCTTCCATTACCCTTTTGTGATAATTTATCGCACCACTGACCACTGGAGCTTTATTTTTCGGTTTGTTATCATACAATATAATTTTTTGATTTTTAAAATGAAACCAAATCCCCGTAATACTTCCCCTTTAAGTCTTATTAAAATAATTTTACTTTATTTTAATTAGCTTTGTTTTAGTGTCCTTAATTTAGTATTGTGATGTACTAGAATTTTATGACACTTAAACACGAAGATGCACTATAAAAGGAGCGTACCTTAGGCAGTTAGGTACGTCAGAATCAATTGTCAATCAACCGCCGTTGCGTACCGACCTCTGTGAAAATTTGTGGAGAATAAAGACATCTATTGAGCAATCTGTCTGTGTGGTTTACTTGCCTTTGTTTGTACTAGTCGCTTTTGGCAGACCCCATAATGTTTTCAACACAATAGAAGAATTTGTTAAGGTTTGGAATTCCTTTGAGAATTTTGAACTTTTATGAAATTAGTTCACTCGAGCTGAAACAGGGGCGGAGCTATTCCTTTTATAGCGCGTCTTCGTGTTCAAATAAAGGTTTCATCATCATCATCATCATCATCAACTGCTACAACTTGTTCAACGCTTTGGATATTCACGAGTTAAAAATGATTACTCTTTTTTTGACAGTATAATTATCTCATTCTAAGTTGTGTTTCTTACCAAAATATGTCGGTAGATATAACCTTGCTTTGATACAAAATCGCCACTTAGGACTTGCAAATGCATGCGATCGTTGAGCTTGCATAATGGTGCTTCACTCCCTGTAGGTCCGTAATTGTAAGACACACAGTTGGGTTCTTGATAGCAGCGCAGCTCACATTTGTCTTTGTTTGGAACTTGCATACTTTTGATCGCGTGATTTTCGAGAACCTTGTCTTTGGTTTGAGGTGTGAACTGTATCGTTCTGCATCCATCTAAAGCTGCAATTTGAGCTACGAAAAACATTATTTGAATAGGTTTGTACACTTCTCTGAGTAAGTCAACTGGCAGTCTCCTACGCAGCCGTTTTCTGTGTCGTCACGCAAAGCTTCTCCCGTTGGAGGAGCGTTGCGTGACGACACAAATGACGGCTGCGCAGGAGGCTACGATATAACGGACTCTCGCTTTCATGGACACCAAATCCAGTCGCGTAATAACTTGTTGGTGTTTTGATATCCTAAAGGAACACCTTTGCGAGTGTTTGATATATAACTTAAAAAAAAAAAAAATTGTGCCCATCAAATGAAAGGTCTTCAATAACACAGTCCCCATATATAGGATAATGCCTGAGCTCCGAGGCCTTCTTAAAAATAATGACCGAGCGCGTAGCGCGAAGTCATTATTTTTAAGAAGGCCGAGGAGCGAGGGCATTATGCGATTTAATGCACCTTTCCATTGTTTTAGAACAAGGGAAGCCAAGAATAGCTTGAATGGTTTGCTAATTAAAGAGCCGAGAAACACTGTATGAAATCCCGTTAGGATTTGCAGCCCTCGTGTATTACAATTTGAATATCTGCCTTTTCTCAAGGGGTTTAGTGTTTGTAGGCTTTTCTTTCAGTTCAGCAGCTGAGTTCCATAACGCTTTAGTCGATATTGCTTTTACTGCCAATATGCCCAGTTATTTGGAAAAACGTTCATTCGAGATGATGAGCGATGGTTTAGATGATTTGTTGTCGCAGGCGGTGGATGAACACCGCAAATTGAGTGCAAATAGGTTTTCGTTTCACACTGATGTGGAGGGCAGGGAATATTTACTTTATTCCGAAGGAGTAAGTAAAACGAACCAGGGTGGGTTAAAACATAGAAAATTATGCCCGAGAACTTGTAAAGCGTATGCTAACGTTGAATGTCATGAGAGATGTGTTGTAAGAATTGTCAAGACTTATATTGAGCGATGTCCTGAAGGATCTCTAGATAAAGCCTTTTACTTGAAGCCATTGCGAAAGTACGAAAGTAACAATGCTTGGTTTTCTATTGTCCCTTTAGGTCATAATAAACTCAATTCCATGATTAAAATGATGATGGCTGAAGCTGGAATTAAGGGATATTTCACTAATCACTCTTTGCGAGCAACAGCGGTCTCGAGATTGTCTCAAGAAGGTGTAAACGACAAATTGATTCGGGGTGTTACTGGGCATCGATCGGACGCTCTTCAAAGTTACAGACGGCAAACAAATGAACAACTAGTTAAAGTTTCAAAAATAGTGCAAGGCCAGTCCAGTGAAACCACAACCAGAGAAAATGTTGCTGCTACGCAGATTCCAAATGCTTTGGGGTCAATTACTTTGAATATTTCAGGTGGAAATTGTAATATACCATTAACAATAGCTAGAAAAAGTTTGTAATTGCTAAGTTATAATTGACAAATGCAAGAACTTTTGTAAACTAAGTGACAGAAATAATGAAGGCTCTTCAATTTTGGTTGTCCTAAAAATTATTGTGGTCAACTAAGTAGAATCGAGCAGGTCATTATTGCGATCAGGTCATTATTTTTAATAATGACCTCATGTTCCACATCACTGACCACAATAATGACCTGCTCGGTTCTAAAACAATGAGAAGAATCATGGTTATTAAAAATAAGAACCTATTCAAAACAATGAAAAGGTGCATTAAGGCATAATACTATTGGTTTTGCGGTAATTGAGGGTTAAATGCTTAACCCATGGACGTTCAAGGCGAGCTCCTTAAACTTGCAAAAAAAGAAGGAGACCAATATTTCCCAATACGGACCTAACAAGCAAGTTCAATAAAGTTTTTATGATAATGGCGTTTTTAAAAAAATTGCCGATAAATTAATGCAAACATTCTCGGCTAACGCGCGCGCGCCAAAGCTAAGCATATTATTGCATTTTTCAAGCCACTTTGCGAAAGTTTAACCAAAATTGTCCGCCAAACATGAGGAAAACTGTTTCTACTTATTAGACAAGAACTCTACGAGTATTAAAATCGGGCTTTAAGGGTTTAAATTGTTATTAGGTTCGTCTTATTAGTTGTTTCAATACGAGTTAGCGCGCCACAAGTTCTATGACTTGTTGAGGTCGAAATTTTGTCACGCTACAATCGTAGTGCTGCGAGAATGTGTTTGAACACTTTGGAATTATCTGCAAGGGCCAACGGAAAATGCAAAAGCGTCGGATCTAGTCAGCATATTTGATATAAATACGAAAGAACTAATAAAGCAAGGCTGACTGTACAACTGGGATTATAATATTCTTTCCAATATTTCGTCAGGCACAGCCTGACTTCTTCAGGGAATAAAATGACTACAAGAAAAACGTTACAATATAAATCGCCAAGAAACAAAAGGATATAAGATTACAATGGAGAGACGTTAGATTTCAAAAATATAAGATGAAACATTACAATTAAAATTGAAGAGAAACAATAGAATATAAGATAACAAGATAAAAATAATGAAAGACGATGTGTAAAATATATAAATGCGAAGTTTACACTTATTCACGCTTGTTGGGAATGTGTTTGCCATTTTCTACTATTTTCTTCGATTCTTTCTCGACTTCTAGTTCTGTATCTCGATCAATAATTGTTGTTTGTTATTTCGTATTTTTGAGTGTTCGATACGAGGGTTTTAAAGATCCGGTGTTCGACTAATGATAGCTCATATGATGGCGCTTGTAATTTGGTCCGTCAAATATGCGGGGACATGTCCGACATTTATTTTAAGTTTGAAACTGTCACGCAAATGTTCCCTAAGACACACAAACATAGTTTTCATAACATATAAGACTTAAGCTTATATTATTAACCCGATCGCGCTATTAAGTCTTATTTTTTACAAGGGTATTTATAGTGCCCAAGAAATTGAGTTATAAATTATGCGATAAATTAGGTTGTAAATTAAGTTTCAATTTGGGAACACTGTGGCCGCGCGCGCCATGCAATCTATCTCTCCTTGCGGTACATCTTGTCCTAATCCTTTACGAGGTTTTGTGATACATGTATTTTTAATATATTTTATTATAAATTAAAAGCTATGACCTGTTGTTACGTCAAGTCATCATTTAGTTTACTCGTCACTTTGATCACTCTTAGAAATGAAAACGTGCTCTTTTTACAATTCCTCATTAAATCGATTTCATGGGATCACTGTGGTAAAGAACTATTTTAGAATGATCAGGAAATGATCCTACTATTTTGTTACCTAACCGGTTTTAGGGTAGCAGTAATATATACAGATAGGCTGAGCCTAACAGCGTCGCTCACTTAACAAGCTTAACTAAGGTGAAACTTAACTAAGGTGAAAGGTCGGAAGCACAAGAATTAGGATTGACGACCGGGCTATTTTTCAGTTTAGCAATTCTTAAAAAAAATATTACGCGACCGTCTGCACAGTACATTAAGACCGTACAAAAGTTCACAAAAACAATTTTTTCTCCGTCTACAATAACTAGTACGACTACTTTCCGAATAAAATACAGTTCTTGCTTGTCAAAAATTGTCCGAGAAACTAATTTGGAAATCGAAATTGCAAAAATACACAAACATATTTGCATAAGGCGGCGCGAGTGAAGATAGAACTATAAAATCGCTTTTCAATCTATGTAATGAATGAACAAACACATAAAAATGGACAACACAATCTTCTTTCGAAAAATTTTATTCAAATCTTCATTAGTTTATGTTTAAAAGCAAAACGCGTACCATTTATAGCGCATCGGTCGAGTTCGAGCTGCCTTGGATGAAATTCAACAAATCGATACAACTGAATTTAAGCACGTTTTAAAAAAAAGTCAATCACAGATTGATATCAACATTAATTCCCATCGAAAAATGTAATCTGTTTTATCTTTAAGTCCCTCGCTTGCTTGGAAATTATTTAAATCTCCGCTTCTTTGGTTGTGGAATCCGTATTGAAAACAAACATCTCGGATGTTGTGTGGCGTCATACGCGCATGTTTTGCGACGACATGCGCGCCCGCGAACTACCCCTGTCCAACACGGGCGCGCGGCGGGGTCAAGCCCAAATCATACCGTCCAGAAGGACGTCGGACACCTTATTGAGACTTATATAAAGGAGTAACTGGTTAGCTTTCAGTTAAAGTTAGGGTCAGCATTTTATATAGTTAAATTTAGGACTAAGCAACCCGAGCAGCTAGGTGGTACAGTGGTACGGTAGGCTATGTAATCCTAATCCTAGCTGAGATCACAGGTTCAATCCTGAGTGAGGATTTTAGATTTTCTTTTTTACACTTAAAAATTTATTGAAAATAAAATTCTAAGTGTCGACATTACGTTATATAAGTCTCAATGGGCCTTTATCACGCGGCGGCCATGTTGATTCCCAGGAGAACAACATGCTTTGTTTTCCCCTGCTTAACCTCGTTCTCAACTTTTTCACTGCGAGGCTTGGGGGGTAAATCTTTTGTTTTTATACAAAATGGCGGGGTGTGATAAAAGCCCATGAGGTCTCCGAAGTCCTTTAGGCACAACCGCGCGGCGGGCGGTACACGCGCCCGCGAAACATTCCGCTAACCATGACCATGAAAAATGACGAGCATAGGTTTAGTTCTATGAGTATGGGGCTCCGCGCGGGCCTTCGGCCCACAGAGCTCCGCTAAAAACAGACTAGATATAGTAATTATCACGTAGCTTTTTAATAAACCGACTCAAGGTCAAACCTATCTAAGTTCAAACACTTGAAAGCAGTTTCCTCTCTATCTTTTAGGTTCCTGTGGGGCCTTGAAGGATTTTTGTTAATTGAGCGTTTGAAATCTTGGATTTTATATTCATAAATTGAAGTTTTTCAGCTTGTGTCGCTAAAAACCGATTATGGTTGAATTTCCCTTCGAAACGTCACTTCATAATCTTCCGCTTGGTGCTCTATAGTCATTTCAAATTTGACATCACATACAAAGTTTGGTAAACTCTTAATCTTTGAAACTTTTATTTCAAAAACACTTAAAAACAGAATTTTCTAGAACTTTCTAGAACAGGCGTAAAAAATTGACGGAGAATAAAGGTGGATTTCCACTGTCGCGTAAAAATTTACGTACGTAAAACGTGCGTTAAAAAAACTTACGTTACCAATTTCCACTGTTGCGTAAAAAATAATAAAAAACGTTTCCGTTTTACGTACGTTAAACGTACGTAAATACCTGCCATCCTGAAATTTTGGCGCGAAAAGGTTATTTGCCGCTAAAGTAATGGCCGCCGTTATAAACAAGCGGTTCTTTCTCCTGTTGTACCTTAGACAGAGACGAAAAAGACGACAAAAATATCGGAAAAGATTTCGGATCAGAGAGCTATTTCAAAATCGGTTTCAAGTGGGGGAATACCACACTCTAGTGCAAGAAATGCGCGAAAATGACCACGAGTCATTTTATAAATACTTCCGGATGACACCTGAAAGATTTGACCACCTTCTTTCTCTTGTGGGACCGATGCTGTCTAAGAAATCCTTGTATCGTGAGCCAATCAGTCCCGGTGAACGTCTCGCTGTTACTCTTCGATTTCTAGCTACTGGTGATTCCTTACAGACGATATCATTTAGCTACCGCCTTGGCCATACAACCGTGAGTAGAATAATTCCTGAGGTGTGCGATGCATTGTGGATTGCACTACAGGAATATGTAAAGCAGATAAAACAAAATGGCGTCTACATGGAGTTGGTGTCATGTGACAAAATCCGAAATTGCCATTGGTTAAATCGCCGCGTAAACGCAGACATCCGCGAAAAAGTTGAACCCAGTTCAACTTTTCCGAAAACGCTCGCGAGGGCTACGTGCCTTTACGTGCGTATAACGTACGTAAAAACCTAGAAAAAAACGCGGAACTGGAAATTGGACAACGTAAAGTCAACGCACGTAGTTACGCGCGTAAAATTTCATTTTTACGTACGTTAAAAATTTTTACGTACGTTAACGTGCGTAGGCAAAAACGCGACAGTGGAAATCCACCTTAAAAGTGAATTGCAAAGTAGCCCGATTTAAAACAGTTTTCATTTGTTCATCGTTTCATTAAAGGAATTCGGCGAAATGAGTTCGTGAGCGGTCCATCTTAAGCGGTCCGTATTGTAAAATTCAGACCTCTCAGGGAACCAATCAGAAGAATGCTCCTTTCCATCTTGGACCTAATTAGGGAGCTTGTTATGCTTTTACAATTGCACAACACCATTACATTGTCATGTTTTTTTTACTTTTAAGCTTTATTTTTAGTTTATTATGTAACTTGTCAGCTTTACTCTATTACGTAACTTTTCTATACTTTTGTTATGTTAGAAGAAGAATTATTATATATTAAGGAACTTATTTCTGTAAGAATTTTTATTCCAAGTATTTTTGATCCTGGAAATAAGCACTGAAGAAGCCCGATGGGCGAAACGTCTGCCATTAAACTTCAGAACCTGTGAAGAGTTCGCTCTCGCTTTTGTTCACACAATTTATATATATATATTTTTTGTAACTTGGTTCTTTTGTTTAATAAAATGTACAAATTACAAAAAAAAAATCTTGGACCAGTTTGCCATATAATAAATAATATACAGCTATTTCAATTAACGTTGTCGGATGAAAAAGCGAAAAGCCAAGACCGCAATGTAGTATGGGACTTTTATGCAATGGCTATTAACAACTACCCATACCAACTTGCGGTCTTGGCCTTCAGCTTTCATCCGACAACGTTAAATGAAATAGCTGTATATTACAAGCATATGATTGAATGACAGTTGCGGTATAAGTTTGCGTGTAAGTCTATAGGCGTGAAAGTCCGAAAGACGATTAAAACTCACCAACGGTGCCATAGGCCTCCACTCTGAGACAGTTCCAGGTGAACTGTTTTGTTGGATGGAAGCGGATGTATCTTGCAGTTACTGGAACTGGTAAAATGAATTGTTCAGCGGTGTTGCTGTCAACACTTGTTCTGTGGAAATTCTTTTTTGGAAAACCAAAATCTCTGTCACTTTAACTGGTTTTAAAATGCTATGTAACAGTTACAGTCAGTTTCAGAAAAACGTAGGAAAGTCTCCAGTGGATAATACAGGTATGCTGTGGCATTTAAATGTGTAAGAAATCTATAAACACTAGTTCAGTCCCGCTTCCCGCTTATCAGAAAATGGTTTTAACCATTTTCTGATAAAACATTTCATACCCCACAATGAATTCTGTCAAATTATAGCCACGATGTTGAACAACCAGCCATTCCCAGACAGATTATAAAAAAAAAACGTATCTGTCAGTCACTCATCCCAGATGCAACAGATACGGTGGATGAATGTTAACCCTAACCTCGCCCTTTAACTCCAAAGAATGCCAAACGACATCATGAAAAATCTCAAATATAATTTTTTAAAATACTGAAATACAAATGATATCATGCAAAAGTTCTGGCTAAGAGGTTTCGTTTAAATGGTCACACCATAGTAATTCATCCACAGACTCAAAAGTTAGAACAAATGGTACCATACAAAAGTACTGTAGAAGAGGTTTCATTTGAATGGTCACACTATAGGAATTCATCCACAGACTCAAAAGTATAATTTCTGGAGTCTCTCTTTTTCCGTCATCTTCCTGGTTCTCTCGCGCCCGCGGGCAACCTGGAAGGGACAGGAAGAAGAGAGACCCAAGGGACGAGGCTGTGTGTAACTCAAACGGATTCTTTTGTAGTCACGGTCGGCTTGGTGGTTTACCAGTTGAACTTTGATGTCTGATATTAACTGTTAGGCAACTGTTAGGCAAGTGAATGTATCGTTTATAAATTTGTCGCGCGGATTCGCGAGGGAATCGCGCGTGGATCGCTTTAGGGCTAAGAAATTCGTGTTGGTTTCTCTGTGCCTTGCATGCAGAAAAAATTGAGATTTTTGGGTGCCCGGTCTTCCAAATGGCCGCCCCTATTGCTTTTTCCAGGGACTTATTTCCGCCGGAAACCTTCGAACGCGTCTCCATAATCTCCTATTACTGCTAGCATATATCACGTTGGTGTCCTGCAGTTGCGTAGCAACAAAGGAATCCCGGCCGCTGACGATGGCGCACTCTCATGGTAAACAAAGATGGCGGACGGTAAACGGTACGCGAACCATCGAAAGGACTTCAACCGAAAGGACCTTCTTTCAAAGAAGACAAAGTGGAACGACGAAAAGCCTTATACGCAAATCGAGACGCTATCAAAGTTTCGACCGGCGGTACACCCTCCCCTGAGCTTCGCGAGGTTCTGCAAGACACGTATTTCTTATTTCTTGTCATTAAATTGAATTCTTTAAATTCATTTTACAGGAATTTTAAAAGTAGAATGAAGTCTTACCATTTCTGTGCCATTTGCGTACAAGTACGTTATCCAGTTGCTTTCATCATTTGAATAAGAGAACTTGAAGTCAATTATCCATGCACTAATTATTACGTGTCCCTGGGTAGCGATGCCACATAATTGAAATATTTTCCCTAGATCAACTTGCAGCCAGTCCTGACTCCCGCAACAGCTTTGTGCGCACCAACCATATCCTCTGTTATCGTTTAGTCGACCGTAAGCAGCCTGCCGCATGCTAGTGTACTGCGAAGAAGCCGTCATCTTATCATCTGATATGACACCAGGGTTAGCAACACCAGCGGCATCATTAAAACATGCGACGGTCAATGTGGATGCGAAAAATTAAATCTATAATTTAGAGTTGTAGACTGAAGTGTGAGCCGTGTTTTCCGCCCTACCCCCTGTGGAGCCGGCGAGAGGCGCCGGTTTATTAATAGCGCGTAATTTTCAGGACGCGGGCGAGATCGGATCGAAACTACAAGCCAATGAGAAAACGGAACATTCGATCCTCCCCAAGAGTAGAAAAGTGGCAAACATTTCATGTACAACGGAATAATTTCATATTATTCCTCGAGGCTATGGGAACAGCTGATGAGGTTCACCTTAGAACCGAAACTCGAGTCTTGCTTAAGAATGAATGTAAGTAATCACTAGCATCCGTGAGATTTTCAAAACAGATCACCACCATATATATCTGTACATTAGGCATGTTGGATGCAATAACGGTCATGGTGAAACAACGCTCAAAAACAGAACAAAACAAGGAGCTAAAACATATAAACTACAAGAGTCTTGATACCAAAAGAGACACGGCAGCTTCAGACATGGATCTTAGACGCTTACATCCGTAATATAGATCCACTTTCTCACAAGCCCAGCACACCGCAAACTTAGACACTAAATCACGGGCGGGGAGATTGATTCTAGCATAAAAAAAAACTGCAGCCGATCACTATTTATCTTGCGACAAAAGTTAATCAAAGAAGCCCTAACAGATGCCAAGAGAGCTAGCATAACAAAGGCGTAGAGAAATAATTCTACATGTATTTTACGCCGGTTTTAGGCACACATACTGTATTTGCAATTTTGAAAAAGAGAAATGATGGGGGGTACTGGCTGGCTACCCGACATAATCTTAAATTTAACAAATTAACAATACTAATATCCCCCCCTCCCTCCACTTTTGGAAGAGATTCATAAATGTGAGTTAGCTTAGCCTAACAAGCTCATATCTTTCATTCCCGGGTATTGTGATTATTCTTAAGCAATGCCAACTTCTTTCCAGTTACTGTAGTTGAAAAGGAATCTAGTTTTGTCCTTCTAAAGAATCACTTGGTTATTAGATAAAAAGGCAAACTTATAGTCAATAAGAAGTACAGTTTGGAAACATTTCCGTCGTTGTACGTGTTAGCTTTTTGCATTAATTGCGAGCGGCGGCAATTTGCAAGTAGTAAAAAAACCCTACCCTTCCCTTGAACAAAAAATTATATATTTATCACGATCTTTTCTTAAGAGATGGTTTTATAGAAATATATTTATACGTACCTTGATTAATAGCCAACGATATCGAAATCGTCAAAATGGTTAACATCCTTTTTCAATCCGTTTTAAGCAGGACCAGTTTCGTCAAGCATATAGCCAAGCTTCCAATTTTTATGCCGTTGCGCAGACCAAGCCTTAAATAACTTGAATAAGAGACCATCTGGCCGGAATACTCCCCTACAGAGGCTAACTTTTGTGTTAATCGCATGTGCGTCGAAACAAATACAAAATCAAAACAAGACAATACAAATACATCATTAAGAAATGAAAGTACCGTTTTTGTTACGTTAATCACTTTTTTTATTTGGCTAGTAAATGTTAGGCTCACCAGGCAAACATTACTTAATCATGATGTCCACGGGTTTTTCGTTGAGTTATCTGTCTTCGAGCAGTTTCTGGTGCTTGTATAGAAAATAATAAAAAAAGTCGAGAAACATAACAGAATTCTGAGGACAATTTACAGAAAATATCCGATCGATAGTTTTACTCAGAGTATTTTAGTGAGGTTTAGTAAAATTCTATTTTAGAGAGTTTTATACGCCATCTTCTTTGGTCGATCAGAAGAAAATGTGAATGACAGGAGAGGAGAAGCGCGCTCGGCGAATATCAACAAGATATGAGAAAAATCCCTTTGAACTTGAAGCGCATGCAAAATTTGTTTGGGAGAATAAATGTTTTCATAAATGATTAAAAGTATTTATATTCCTTAGAAAAGGTTTGCTTTGTTCTTGAAAAACGTAATTTGCACTTGTGCGTGCAAAGTCAAGTAACTGAAACGTTCTAGAAAACATTCATAACGTCTTTCCGGACAACAATGTTTCTTCGGACGTTGTCTATAAACAAATTCTCGTTTGTTTTCTTGCTGTTTTTAATACGCAGATACTCTAACTTGTACAAAACAGAAGAAACTATCTTTAATATTAAGTATTACAGAGAAATTACAGTCGAGCTTCCCCTTACGGAAACCTATACATAACGGACAATTCACTTGAAACCAAAGCAAGAGAATAAATTCATCTTTACTGACTACCTCTGCTATTCGGCTGATCATTCAACATCAGATATCTGAACCTTCAACACGAGAACCATTAAAAAAAAATGGTTTTGCTTCGTAACGATTTTACATCATTCTATGATTTCGGTTCATTTCATGTTTACCCTTAACGTTAACATAATAAATTTCAAACATCCATTGGAATAATGGGTGAAATTTCTAGAAATAAATTTATATCGCAAACTGTACATAAGGCTACTGTCAGGACTGCATGGATGAAAGTTCTTTGTGCTTTAACCTTTTGTACTTCGATTCTATTGTTTAGTTTTCGTTTTTACACATAATTACCCAAATTAGCCTTTTTAAAGGGGAGTACTCGTTTTCAACAATTTACGGTTGGGGTTGCTGACCCGATAATCTGAAATACATACCAACCCATCTAGCTCTAACCCCAAGGCCTGGCTCAGCGTCCGGGATGCGATGATGTTTGACTTAAATCAATTATAAAGGCTGATATAAACGGCACAACTTCCAGATGGTTGGCGCTATGTAGATAGATTAATGTGCCTTCATTTAAAAGCATGGCCAGTGGCAAATTAATAAAAAACTGATATAAGGGAAAACCCGGTTGGTTTATTTTTCAGTCGGCACATTGAATAAAATTAAGTACCCGTCGTACATTTGGTGTATCAAGAAAGTGAAGAAGACAGATTGAAAAGCTAACAATTTTGACGGAGCGCTACAAGCAATTGCAAAAAAAGTTGAGACATTGTGTACTGTAGTGCATATTTCGAGGCTAACATGGTTTTCAAGAAGTCCCCACCCCCTCCCCCCCCCCCCCCCCCCCCCCCCCCCCCCAAATGTAAACGCGGAACAAAGTGATCGCTGCTTAGTAATACACTGAACGGTGCAAAACTAACCGACAAAAGACAAAAGATCATGACAACAATTTACAGTTGGGAGAAACCGAAACACGTACCAACCCAACTCTAATTCCAAGGCCTGGCTCAGCGCCCGGGATGCGAAGATGTTTTTGACTTGAATCAATAACATTTCCCTACATCCGCGAGGCCAGACTAATGTTTTTTTCAACCGATGCATACTCTTAGACGAGTTGCTGCATGTTTCGTGGAGGAGGCGGGAAACACAAGTTAATGATTTCGTTTTCGCCGGGTTTTACTTAATTCAGCCCAGCTTATGTAACCCTGGTTCTCGAGAATGCGGAAGAGAGGTTATTTCTTGGTTTCGCTGAAACTGATTGTTGGTTACTGTAGAGCTTATCCAGCGGAATATAGTGTTTTGTGTCGAAATTGTACTGTGCGCATAGACTGTCTGTAGCGTCTTATTTTTCTTTAAAGGCCCTGCAGTATTTTTCATTATACTTCACGCGCCTGTGTTATTTTGGTTTGCACAGGAGCGAGGCTTCTATTGTTTGGAGGCACGTGAAGCATAATGGACAATACTGGGTCTTCGACTTAGACGAGCCAGCACGCGATCTACGCGCGGTGAGCGGCGAAGCCGCGAGGAACGAGGGCGCAAGCGCACGAAAAAGTAAACGTAAAGGTGGATTTCCACTGTCGCGTAAAAATTTACGTACGTAAAACGTGCGTTAAAAAAACTTACGTTACCAATTTCCACTGTTGCGTAAAAAATAATAAAAAACGTTTCCGTTTTACGTACGTTAAACGTTCGTAAATACCTGCCATCCTGAAATTTTGGCGCGAAAAGGTTATTTGCCGCTAAAGTAATGGCCGCCGTTATAAACAAGCGGTTCTTTCTCCTGTTGTACCTTAGACAGAGACGAAAAAGACGACAAAAATATCGGAAAAGATTTCGGATCAGAGAGCTATTTCAAAATCGGTTTCAAGTGGGGGAATACCACACTCTAGTGCAAGAAATGCGCGAAAATGACCACGAGTCATTTTATAAATACTTCCGGATGACACCTGAAAGATTTGACCACCTTCTTTCTCTTGTGGGACCGATGCTGTCTAAGAAATCCTTGTATCGTGAGCCAATCAGTCCCGGTGAACGTCTCGCTGTTACTCTTCGATTTCTAGCTACTGGTGATTCCTTACAGACGATATCATTTAGCTACCGCCTTGGCCATACAACCGTGAGTAGAATAATTCCTGAGGTGTGCGATGCATTGTGGATTGCATTACAGGAATATGTAAAGCAGATAAAACAAAATGGCGTCTACATGGAGTTGGTGTCATGTGACAAAATCCGAAATTGCCATTGGTTAAATCGCCGCGTAAACGCAGACATCCGCGAAAAAGTTGAACCCAGTTCAACTTTTCCGAAAACGCTCGCGAGGGCTACGTGCCTTTACGTGCGTATAACGTACGTAAAAACCTAGAAAAAAACGCGGCACTGGAAATTGGACAACGTAAAGTCAACGCACGTAGTTACGCGCGTAAAATTTCATTTTTACGTACGTTAAAAATTTTTACGTACGTTAACGTGCGTAGGCAAAAACGCGACAGTGGAAATCCACCTTTAGCCTGTTCCGCGCGGCTTCGCCGCTCATAGATCGAGCGCTCCCTCGAATGACTTATAGAAAAGAAGAGAATGCTCGCAGTGTACCGTGCGCAGAGTGAATCGCAATCACGATTGAAGTCAAGTAGAAATCACAACATAATACTGGTACATAAGCACTTGGCTGATTTTTCTTTCAAAGTACAAATTCTTTATTTTTTCTTGTTTTATTGATCATCCATGCACCTACCACAAACAGCTGTTTTGCTATCTTCAAACTTAAAAATATGTACACTGTAATTTCTCTTATTTATAAAAAGCTTGTTGTCGTTCTCGATGTATTCTAACACCATATTTACAATATATACATCGACATAGCTACTCTTCGACGTCTGCATAGACCACTTTCATAATGGCGGCCGATTTATTTATTCTTTTATATGTATGTTAATTAGCCTCACTGGCCTCGGTAACATGTGCAAAATTCAAAAGAATTTTTACTCTAAAATGAGGCCAGTGAGGCTAATTAACATACATATAAAAGAATAAATAAATCGGCCGCCATTATGAAAGTGGTCTATGTGACAACAATTTTCATCACAATCACCTTCGGAACGGCTTTTTATACTACAAAATGATCGATGAGGACACTATTTCTAGAATGAAAAAATAAATAGAGGAAGTTTCAATAGACTGGATTTAACAGCCTATAAATACGATTTAATCGATAAGAAAAAGGCATGCCAAAAAATATGCTAAAAGCTAACCTGGAAGATAGATAATAAAAGACAACGATTGTGAAGCCTGACAAACTTCTTAGCTACATTTTTGTATTTGTTATTGTTTTTGCCGTTGACCCCACAAAAGCTACAATGGATCTTGAACTGTCTTTGTCTCGAGCAATTAACGAATAGAAATACAATTCTCTTAAGTTATTCAACCAAAATACTTGTGAACGCAAAACAAAAAATAGCCCACGGTTGCTTTGAAGTTTGCATGATTCATAACTCCAATAAACTAAGCCAAGAACTCAAAGAACTGTACACTGGTCAAATCTATCTTTATGTATTATATATTAATCTTCATACCCTCCCAGCTGTACCGTGTTGCCAGCTGTCATTTAAAGTGAATTCAATTTTCGGAATTGAACTTCACTAGCTTGCTACTTAAAGTCGCGTTACATCAGCAATGTTTAGCGACACTCGTCTTCATAATTGCGACCCAAGGTACATGAACAAATTACCCAGTGTTTACAACACACCCTGCAACAGGCAAGAAGTCTCACTTTTTTCATTGCCGCAGTCGTTGTGTAAAAAAAAAAAACACCGCGAAGACAGCGGGAAATCAAAGTTTTGTTCCCGTGAGAAAAGTTGCCTCTTGCAACAAAACATTTAGTATTTCCTTTCAAGCATTTTGATATTCCCAATAAGCTAATTCGGAGTTCTAAAAAACATGTGCGCGCGTCGGGATAAAAACAAGCATTAATAAAAAAAAAATAGAATTCAAATTCAACTATTTTAAATAACAAAAGAAGAGAATAATCTCGGAATAAAAACACATGCCCACTGAACCTATTCTTCAAACTCCGAACTCGCTTATTCTGTATAGTCATTTTATTGGCGTGACAAAACATGGCGTGAAGTGATGTACGTCACAGAGATTTTACTCAGGAGTATAGCACTCTGTCAGCTACTGAAATTTCCACCCAATCGACTCTTAGAGCCTGATTTCCGAACAGCTGCTGCTATTCGCTGCCGGCTGTCGTCTACGCTCCCTCCACGTGATTTCCTCTCTGTGTCATGTGAACCCGATCCAGGCCTATAACCCACGCCGCCATCAAAGCCAACGGGGCAGGAAGTGGCCTGGGAGCCTGAAGTGTCGCTAAGTCCATTTGAGGCCAGTCCCTTAGTACTCCCTCTGCTAAGGCTGCCAGAGGAAGTAGAACTTGATGAGTTGAGAACGTTGCTTCTTGAAAACGAGGCACCGGAAGTACGTTGAAGAGCTAAAAGTTGAGCCCGCGCTTCACCCAGTGCATCGGTCAGCTCCAGCCGCTCCTCACACTCGCGTCGAACTGTTTCTTGTAAAAACGCGACCTGCAAAAGACACGCGTGTTGGTGTCAGCTACCCATGCTCCAGTACATGCTGATTTACACAAATAGCGGTATCGCTGTTAGGGACTTTCAGATTGTATTACGACAAAGACTTTATCAAATTGACCAGGCACACTAGTTTGGTGGTTGAAATTCAAACATATGCACCTGCTCAATACTCAGTCTTAAGCATCCGTATTTTTGGTACACAAAAGGTGTATAACAGTGGTAGAAATCAAATCATGCGCAACTCTAGACTACGAGCAGTCTCTTTTTCCCAGCTTAGTCCGTCGAGCGAGAGACGAAAAAACATTAGCGAGCGGATATTGCCCGCGTGAAACTGGGGGCGAGGCAGGCGCACATTATCCACTCGCTAATGTTTTTTCGTTTCTCGCTCGACGGACTAAGCTGGGAAAGAGAGACTGCTCGTAGTCTAGTGCAACTCACGCTCCAAATACAGTAACAACAATGCTAATCATACCCTGGGTAGCTGAGATGTTTCTCAACTTTTTTCTGACAGTGAAACACTTTGTAATGGAATACAAGTCGCATCTTACCTCTTGCCTCCACGATTCCTTTTTAGTTTCCAGTTCTCCAATTTGCTTTTCGGCTTCCTCCAGCATTTTATCCGACTCCTGAAGCTTGTGCCTTAATTTGGCAACTTCTTCCGCTGATTCTAATGAGGGCTGGCGCATGCGGTTTTCCATGTCCGCGATTTTTGCCTCCAGATTTTGTATGATTGAATTACTAGGGTATCTTGACTGTTCGCTTTTGCCCTAAAAAAATCCTCCTATTAGTTATCATGCAAACTAAGCTTTGGAATGATGTTAAGTTTATTGACTGTGACCCTCACTGGTACACATGTAGAGTTAAAGAGACCCTTCACATCAGACTTGACCCCAACAACATCAATAGGGATAACGGAAGTGTGGATGCAAACGATCAAGAAACACTACAGCCAATCGGTACCATCATGGACCTACGAGGGAACAGATTCTAATCGGAATAACGAGGATCCCAATCCACCAATCATAAACAACCACTGTGATTTATAGTGTTAAACATCCAGTCGACTCCATCACCTGATGAGGATCAGCTTTAAGCAGTAGAAACGTCGCGATTCACATCTAAAGTGACCACATTGTGAGACAAACGATAAAGAAAGCTATCATTTAACAAATCGAGCGCATTTTTTCATGGTCTGTACTCTTATTGACCATAGAAATGACGTCATAAAATGTTCAAAACACTCAAGTGGAACCACGAGCCGTTAGGCGAGTGGTTTCACTGCCAAGTTTTGAACATTTTGCATTTTGAGTTTGCGGGAATCATTTGAGAAAATGAAGATAAACAACTTCACTGACAAACTGCTGCAAAAATTAAAGCCTTAACTTTTTATGTGAATATATTATGTAACGGAAAAGGCTCACACAAAAATTCTCTTCAGCTTAAATCATCGCTACAATCTTTTAATATTAACACAACACAACAAATAGCCGTTATCCAGCAAATTTTAGAGAATCGCTCGCGGCGATAATCGCAAAATAGAGCACAAAGTCAAACATAAAATTACTAGGCACAGTTTACAAAGCTAACGTTTTTCAAATTTGAAATGTCTTCGAATAATCTGACGAATCTTTGCTCCAAGTTGTTTTCAAATTAGTTTTAGTTCTTTTGGACGCCGGCGACGCGCATTTCCCTTTCGTAAACGGTCGTTGCCATTTTAGCGACACTTAGAAAAATTTTCACCAATTTTAGAATTATTTTTTCTATCAGAAAAAGAAAAATGGAATATAATTACCTGGAATCGAACCCGGAACCTCTGCATGCTAACATCTCTCTCTTACCACTAGACCACTGGGTTGTTCCGGCAAACGCAAGAAAAATTTAATTATAAAAGGTGCTTTTCTTAATATATATCAATAACGGGTCACCCTAACCCTAAATCTTACCTAACCGTGAATCTAGCTTAGATCTAATAATCGCTTTACCTAGGCCCAATTTGATCTAATAATGATAGCCTATTTTCGTCCCAATCCAGGCATAAACTAGAGAGAAATAGCATCGACCATTACAAAAAGGCTTGGTTACTAATGAATGCTAATGATGGCATCGACCGTTAAAAATGGCATCGACCGTTTGCTAATAATGGCATCGACCGTTAAAAATGGCATCGACCGTTTACGAAAGGGAAATCAGCGCCGGCGACTGATTCCATGGATTTTTCCGTGAAACTACGACAAATTCTTTGTCCTGTTTGCTTCGCACTAATTAATTCCAGGCAAGTTTAGCTGATTGTAACTAAATTAAACTGACGAGAAAGCATTCTTCTCATTGAAGCTTAGAATTCCAGTTTTAAGTGCACTTTTCACTGTTTGAAGAACCCGCAGCGCCAAAAGTTTGTCAAAACTCACCGCGTTGCGTTACCTGTTACGTCATTTTCATGGTCTATACTCTTATCGACCACAGAAATGAGCCAATCAGCGCGCGTGAATTCACACAATTATTGTAAAAAATGTAATGTACTTTTAAATATATTGTACACAGAACAGCATGCATATAGCACCACTTACTTTAGCTTCATTTGCAGCTTGCTCCAGGCGCTTGACTTCTTCACGGTGTTTGCGGTTCAGTGCAGTGATATCCTCTCTAAACTAAAAGTTGGGAAAAGAAGAAGAAAAAGAAAGAAAAACAAGCTATTGGTGGATTGCACGGCGGCCATTTTGGATGACAGAAAAATGAAATTTCCATCCTTTGGGAATAAAACCATGATTTATATTGTTTCTGTGATCTAATGTGGCCGCCGTTCAAACCACCAATAATGGAAACTGCAGGCCGGGGAAGTCTCTGTGAGCCGCAGAAATAAATCTCACAGTTGTTTGTATTTCTGTATCATTTAGTCACAAAGGATAGAGCTACTGTGTACAGCGTGCATTGGATTGGTGGCGCTTAATCTCCTCACTTCAGATTCTCGTGGTTACGTAGCCTGCGAAGCAGGCATCGGGGAGAGGGAAACTGGGAAGAGAGGAAAAGGACGCCTGCAGTTAAGACCCCTTTTGTTCATTTCTGAGGACGCTGGTAAATTCGCCAGTTTATGATTGATGAACGTATTGACAGTTGACGTAATTCGATTACAAGGAAATCGGTGGGCGTAATACGAATAGCCCGGTTCTTATAGCAGGCGTTCTTTCCCTTCTCCCTATCTCCTTTTTTGCGCCCCATCCCCCCTCCCCGTTTACGCCTGCCACGCAGGCTTGCGATTACATAAAAAGAGACTGCAAAACACTTTGTACTTTTGCGCATTTCCACCAAAAAGCGGTGAATGCTAAGGCGGCCGAGGTGTGCATTTTGAACAGTTGGACTGGCGAGAGACGCTAGTGACTAGAATCGGTACTTGGATGGATGGATGGCCTTTATTTCAAAACGATAAGTATTAAAGCTGTATGAGCTTGTGGGGTCGTTTACAATTAACTAAAAACTTAAAAACTAGGTATATACAAAAATAACGTTTGGACTAAAAAATAAGCGATGCTTACAAATATTTAGTGTCAACAGCCCTTCCTCGTGCGTTTTAAGGGGTAATTCAATGCCCACCGTTTTGCAATCTAAAGAAACGAGGGACAGGGATCAAAATTCCTAACCAGCAAAACACGTGGAGAAAACTAGTTGAGACCGAAAAACAACGCGTTGAAAGAATAACGCGCGCATATTGAAAGTTTTACGGGACTCGTGTTTTCCTTTGCAAGATATTCTTTTGTATTTTATTTAGATTTTGGTATCTTGAATAAATAACTTGCACGTACTTTGTCCTGGGCAGCCTTGGCTTCCTTCTTCCATAAAGCGAGTTCTGCGATATGTTTCTGCTGTTCCTCGTCCATCTCCTTTGAATTTGACAAGGAAAGGTGAAATAACTAGAGGGTATAAATTACAGCAACCTTGTGGCCTAATACACAGTAATTACAATAAAACATCGTGACAATCCACAATTGACGAACGGGCGGTGGGGGGAGGGGTGAGAGGGATACCTTTTGAAATGCATGAGTTAGCTCCTTCCACATGTTGTTTTTCTCGTCATTAAACTGTGCTTCTTTTTCCTTCACGATCTGATCAAGCTACAACAAAGAATAAAACAAACAAAAACAAAAAAACAAATGATTCAACGTCTGTTTGCGCGAAAAAACAATCTCACTCACACTGACACAAGGCTACACACAGCCCTATTTCAATTTACGTTGCACTGTACATTGTTGTTCGGCCAGACTTACCTTCCCAGGCCATGCATCTGCTTCTTCCATCTTCTTTTTGAAGCTCTCTCTCAGCTGCTCGATGCGATTATGGTGCGCAGAAATGATCATCTCTCTGAAAAAATAAACAAAGTTCATTAAGGATTTCTCAGGACAAACTCAGTGCCAACAAATAAATCGAGTTGTGAAGCGATAAGCGTGGGAATGTAAAGTCAGCTTGTGAGCTCTTGGATCTGAGGGAAAAAAAGGGTAACTTCTTGCAGTCTATGACAGTCACTGCATCGTTTTTTGTCAAACGTGATTGTGGCCCTCCCTTTCCATTCTAGTTAAAGGACGACATACAAATCCAACCCTTACCCCTCCCCCTCTCTCCCCTGCAGTTCCCGCGGGTACATGAAGTAGGCCTTTCTTTGCATTGGCATAGTAAAAAAGTTGAACGGTATGAGTGAGTGAAATTTGTGATCCTCAATATACAAGTCAATGGAAAGTGTTTCTTCTGGCATCCAGCAATCTACACCGATCTTTAGCAATCTCTCAATCCAACCACATCAAAATAAAAGCATTACGATTAGAAAATGCATATTTAACCTGTAGTAAACACGAACATGTAAATATAAACTACAGTACCTTTCCTCTTTTAGACCTGTCACTTCACTTTTTGCTTTCATTAAAGATTCCTTTAAAGCCTACGTGTCGATAAAAAAATAGAAAAGGAAAACTCTTCAAGCAAAAGCTTTCAATATTTCAGTGAAGCAACACTGATTTTAAAAGCCAACAAGTCATTGTTAGTTTTATGCTCTCTGAGGCAGGCAAACAAAAATATGGACACCTTAAGTTCGTCACTAATGCACTAATCAGTCACTCATATTTGATATTGTAACTACACGCAAGTCTCTCTCTTAAGGTGAACAACTAAATTGGTCTTTATCACATTCTTCAGTCACTCATTTTACTGTAACAGTTATTGCATTCACTCTCTATAAGATGGGCACCTAAATTGGTCTTATTACACTTATCACTCATTTTACTTTACTGTACACTGTAAACTCTCTATAAGATGGGCACCTAATTTGGTCTTATTACACTTATCACTCATTTTACTTTACTGTACACTGTAAACTCTCTATAAGATGGGCACCTAATTTGGTCTTATTACACTTATCACTCATTTTACTTTACTGTACACTGTAAACTCTCTATAAGATGGACACCTAAATTGGTCTTATTACACTTATCACTCATTTTACTTTACTGTACACTGTAAACTCTCTATAAGATGGACACCTCTCTAAGTGGTGAATAAAGTGTATTATAACATGACCTACATGTATGAAAAACCCCACAGTCGGTCGGTCCCGTAAGCGAACACCCTCGGGTCCAAGGGTAAGTGTCTGCTTACGGGAGGTGTCCGCTTACGGGAGGTTTAAAAAAAAAATGCACTAGAGGGCGTATAATGCACCAGTACATGTCTTTGAAAGCTTTTAAAGGGGAACTGTCCCGCCTAAACAGAAAAATTTCACTTAGCTTATTTCCACATTATGTCGCCAAATAACAACAAATGACACCAAATATAAAGTTGGATAAAACGATTATACAGAGCAAAACAAAAGTAGTAATTTGGAGATAATTAAAAAAAAAGAGTGCAGGATTGCAAGGATTGAAGTGGATTTCAGTTCATGCACACAAACCACACACTACCCACAATTCCTTGATTCGCTCCGACGAAGGGCTAGCGCTCGAAATGTCAGCTATTTGAATCTTTTTACGGTGGTCAATTTACCTTATCGACTCAGTCGATAAAACTAAATTCTCGTGGTTCAGTTCATGCAGTTTGGTTTATTGACTTCAATAAATCAAACTTGCCATTCTTGTGAAATTTTCACTTTTCTAGCCCTTATTTTGTTTGTTTAGTTCATATTTCTTTGCCTCTATCGCTTTTACCAATGGTTTCTTCCTATTTCAAGATAATAAAGTAAGCTTAAACCAAGCTCCTGGCCATAGACATAAACATGATATTTCAGCCAGGACAGTGTTCCTTTAAGATCACTTGCAATTCTATTATCTATCATAGGGTTGTTGGATGTTGCTTTTATTTATATTACACATACATGTAAATTTAACACTAATTTAAAAACTACAATTCAATATTGAAAGACTTGCCGCTAAACATATGTACATAATTTTATCTATGAAGCTCTCGTCTTGCCATCACATGAACTCATTTAAAAACAGTGACATACTCAATCCCCAAGGGGGGTACTCCCATATACAGGGATTCTGACAGGGTGCGCGGGTGCGGGACCGCACAATTCGGTCAAACCCGCACAATCCCGCACAATACTGAAATATTTGCTAAAAATTTTAATTAAATTAGGTATTTCTATTGATTACCAAGATTTCGAGAAACGTTTTAGGCTATTTTCAGTCCATTTTCCTTCCAAACAATCGAGAAATCCCTCGCTTTCCTCGAACAGCTCGAGCGATCAATATAAAAACAACAAGGCGTTCTCTTCGCCGTCCTGGGAACTAGTCTCAGTTTTACTTCTATCCGACTTCCTACCGAATTTTTCGCGTAGCTTTTTAGTTGTCGTTTTCCAGACATTATGTCGTTTTTCTTAGCAGCCTGTCGATATTTTATCGAGCGCTTTCGCTTCCTCTTTCAGTTTAATATGTTGGGGACCGAAGAAGAAACACCGAAGAAATGTACCGTCGCGCCGAAATGAAATGTCACTCTGTCTAAATTAATTTCGCAAAGAACTGATCAAGTTTGCGAATCGACAAACAAACTATTAAAGCGCTGGAACTTCGGATTAATAGGAGAAAATTATTAAGTTCTGAATGATCAGAATACTGGATTTGATTTTTTCAATCAAGTGAAAGACGTTTTCATTCAGGAAAATGCAAAAAAACATGCTATCAAATTACATTTAGCACGCGATTTGCATACATCTCAAGGTTCTGTTTTTGCGGCAAACTTTCGAAGAAATTGTGTGAACCTTTAATGGAAATTATTCACACTTCATAAAATGTACGGAATTTTTAATAAAGGAACTCGCTCAGATCGGAAACATTTTATTTTGAGTGGTATTTCGGTTTTACCCGATCGAGTTCATCGTGTCACGCAATGTGGTTTTGTTGAGACAAATAAACTTTGGTGAAGAAAAACAGCCGCAAATTGGCGATTGCTGGTACATTTTGATCCCCAAAGTAAAACATCTATTTGTATTTTTCATTTATGCAGAATTTCCTCCCTGTCATATTTTTCTGGCCTGGCTAGAACACTGGTGATTGAATATTTGGTTGGTCACAGGATTGCGCAATCCCGCACAATTTCCCGCACAATCGAAGAAATTTACCGCACAATTTGCCCCAAAACTCCCGCACAATTTTAGTTTTTTTCCCGCACCCTGTCAGAATCCCTGCATATAAAAATGATGGGGATTCTCGTCGTACCTTTTAGGGGTCAAAGTTTGCAGATTGGTACCGCTTAGGGTACTTAAATCTAAAGCGACCACAGTTAGAATTATCGCGGTACCTTTTAGGGTATAAAGCCAAAAACATATGACAGAATGTGACATGTGTTGTTTTGAATTGGTACCTCTTAGGGGTAAAAAAATCATTTGAGTCACACCCATCAAACAAGATTCTGGTACCTTTTAGGGTGTTTTTCAAAAATTTCCGATGAGCACCCCCAACATTTTCATATACGTAGGAATCCCCCCTCCCCCCCGGGGACTCAATCCCCCATGTTTCAAAGGTGAATAGAACAGAAGACGTACATGTTTTGTGCCATTGCATGTTGTCATTTTCTAAAACTCAAAGTGCCCTAAAGTAGGTAAAAAGAAACTATCGATGCGTGTTTGCTTTCATGGTTCCCTGATCTTAAGGTTTTTCTTAAGATATAAAACACCTTGAGTAGTGTATTTGACTGGCTCAAGGAAAAGTTAAGAAAGGAAAACTTTGATGTACTGTGATGAAAAAAAAAGTTTATTGGAATCGAAATGACTACTTACCAACACATAACTGTACTGTTCAGACAGAAAACATTGCTTTTGTTTAGGTCATTTGCGATTAAACCATTAAAACCAAACCTATTTTGTTAGAAATGTTATCGATATAGTTTACTGTCTGCTTACGGGAGGTTATTATAGACCCTGTGGACCCTGAATAGGTGTCTGTGTCCACTTACGGGAGGTTAAAAATGTAGTGTTGGGGAGGATAAATCGCCGGGACCACGGTTTGGTGTCTGCATATGGGAGGTGTCCACTTACGGGAGGTGTCCTTTAGTGGAGGTTTGACAGTACCTTTATTTCCTCCAGTGAATTAGCACTTTTCTCTTCCTCAGCATTCCTGGTGTTTGTAAATTCAGCAACACACTTCTCAAGGTCCTTACAGTTTTCCAACAGCTCCTGGATCTGTTTTTCTTTGGAGAGTAAATCATCCTGTTTCTTTTTGGTTTCTTGTTTAAAAGTCTCTGCTTGATTTTGCAATTTTTCTTTATAGTCATTTAAATCATTTGTTTTTGACCTAAATAAGAAGAAAAAAAGGATGTTATTAATAAAAACATGTACATGTCATGTAAAATACATTAAAGGTTATAAGTTGTAGGGAGAGTTCCACTTGATTTCAATGATAGCTTGCATGTACAGTGTACATGTATGCTCATTTTGGAGAAAGGTCCATGCCCCAAAGTCATGTAAAACAGAACTCACTTGATCAACTCTTTGTAGCACATTATTTCAATGATGACTTGCATGTACAGTGTACATGTATGCTCATTTTGGAGAAAGGTCCATGCCCCAAAGTCATGTAAAACAGGACTCACTTGATCAACTCTTTGTAGCACATTATTTCAATGATGACTTGCATGTACAGTGTACATGTATGCTCATTTTGGAAAAAGGTCCACGCCCCAAAGTCATGTAATACAGGACTCACTTGATCAACTCTTTGTAGCACATTATTTCAATGATGACTTGCATGTACAGTGTACATGTATGCTCATTTTGGAAAAAGGTCCATGCCCCAAAGTCATGTAAAACAGGACTCACTTGATCAACTCTTTGTAGCACATTATTTCATTATTGCATGAATTATTCTGTTCCTTTGCTTTCGCCAGTTCTTTTTCTTGCTCACTAACTTTGCCTTCCAACTGTAAACATTTCTCTTTTAGCACCTGAGTCAAAGCATCAGATTTTGCACTAGCCTCCTGCTGCATTTTCCTATCATTCTCAAACTAGAAAAACAAAATATATTAAATTAAAGTTATTTTGTGGATGGCACTAGATATACATGTACTGTAATGTACAGTATATGCTGTCACTGTGGTTTAAATTTTTGTTTTGGTTTGAAATTTTTCAAACCAGTTTAGTTTTTATTTTCCTTTGTCTCAGATTCATTATGAATCATATTCTTAGACAAGGGAAGATAAAAATCAAATTGGTTTGAACATTTTTAAACCAAAGAAAAATTTGAAACATAATTATAAAATGCACCTGTTAAGTGTAGTGGCTGCTGGACTTTAATCTGCCATTACAGCCACCTATAATTGTTTGTGGATGCTAAGGGCCCTAGCGGCCGGGAGAGACCACAGGTGGCTGTATTCGCAGGATAGCCTTGGGAGCATCAATGAGCCCCTTTACATGTGGTGAAAATATTTAGTGGGAGTGGGAGTCACAGAGTTAGAGATCCTGCAAATAACTGAAGGATAAATTATCGTAGAATCAAATGAATTATTTGGAAACAGAAAATAGTTACATAATTTATTCAACAGAACACATCCATCATCAAAACATTTACAATGTTATGATGGAAAATCAAGAATAAAAGTATATGACCAAAAGAAAAATACCAAACCAGGAGAAAAAAATGAAAGGAGAAATAATGATCCAAGATGTCTTTAATTTTATTTTGTGCTAACCTTCCTTAAGCTATCCTCCAATCCATGTTTTTCTTCTGCAAACTTCTTGCATAAAAGAGCCACATGAGTTGTGAGGTTCTTATGATGTTCTAAAGCATTACAGTGTTTTTCCTGCACAGTAACCTTAATGTCACTGAGGTTTGTTCTCTGTGTCTTCAGGTCTTGTTGAAGAACTGAAAATAACTTAACAAGGTCACTAAATTTCAGCTGTGCTCTTGTTACTGTTTCTTGCTTTCTTTGTATTTCATTTTCTACGTCTTTTGTCCGCTGTTTAAGGTTTTCAATCTGTTCTTGCTTTGAGGTTAAATCTACTGCCAGTATCTTTGTTCTGCAAATTAACAGAAAAAACATAAACATGCATGGAAGGAAATGCACATGTTATATACCTTGCACTTTAGTAGAGCATGGATGATTTGGGGTCTGGAAAGTACATGACTGTACATGAATTGAGGTCATCTGTAATCTTGTGGGGTAATCTTGTAATAACCTGACATACATGTACCTTCAGCAGCCTTGCAGCTCTGATGGATCTTTGACTTTCTTCACACCAAAGCCCAATAAAACAAGAATGGACCAGACACCACAGGTGTCAGTTGCCTTCCTGACTCTTCCCAGTAAAGTATGACACCCACAGATTTTATGGCTGCCATCAGAGTAAACAATATTGATGCAGTGATTCTTTTTTAAATGCCTGAGATTTTTATATGTAGATTTTGACTTTATTTCAACCCGGGTACACATGTACATGTTACAGTGCTGTAGAAAGCTTCTGTGTTCCGCTTTACATGTAGCTGTGACTAAACCCCCTTCAGACATTATTACAGTATTGTACCTTTCCTCGCTAGCTTGTAGTGCCCTTGACAACTTGTCACTTTCCTCCTCCATGCTAGCCACTTTAATTTTGAGTTTTTCCTCTCGCTCTACACTCCCTTTGTAATATTCCATTTGTCTCTCAGCTTCTTTAACCCGCTCCTCCAATGCCTTCATTTCATTGTGAATAAGATAGCTTACACCACAAAACTGACACACAGTATCATCTTTCTTCATTTCCTGAATTTCCTGGGGGAGAGGATGTTCAGGAATGAATCGTTCCAATTTCTGGTCTTCCATCACTGGGATGCAGTCAAGTTAGATACATGTATCTAGCAACAAAAAAATGTCCAGGGGAAATTTTAGTCACCAAAATAGATCTTGGTGATACATGTACATGTATGCTCTGATATGATTCATTCTTCAATGATGACGTTTTCAATAAGTTCAAGCTTGTAGATGGAAATAATTTTATATACAATTAAGCTTATTAACGAACATTGATAAACCAAAAACAAAACACCACTGTCAGCTAGCTACATGTACAGTTGGTAACTCCGGGTTTAGCGAAGGATTACCTGAAATTGATAAGCATTTTGCTCACTTTCATAAATGATCCCCTATGGACTTGGGATACAGTCATAATCCGCGACAAAATTGTAAATATCCATTGGATTCGTTCTAAGCAAACATTCAAAACATGGCGGTGGTTTCTAAGGAGCCAGGAGTGTTCTTCCAGCGGTTACACCAGATAGAACTTACTACGTCATGATTGTAGGCAAGTATCCCAATGAAGACCAATATGGCGCGGGCGAAGTAGTTGTATACAAAAACTATCCTCGTTATGTCTTCTTACAATGGACGATAAACTTCAAGAAAATAGTATGGATCCTGAGGATAACTTCCCAAAAATTGATACGAAAAGAAGCCGGTATCCCTACTGCATTGTATGGACACCAATTCCTGTATTAACGTGAGTACAAAATCATGCCTGCAGCTAAAAAAATATGACACTTCCGTCGACGAATAAAACATAGTGAGGATTAATGCCCAGCTTTAATTATGTGCACAGACAACTTTTGAAGACACGTTATTAAAATGCCCCACTGCAATTTCGACTTCAGGCCCCACAAAACATCATCTGCGTGGGCGTCTTTTAACTATTTGAATTTGTTAAAATTTAAGCTTACATTGTAACTTGATCGATGGTGCAGTGAGAATACAAACAGAGAAAATACATGTAAATGTTTATTCCTTTCTTTTCTTGTGTCCTCTAGGCTCCGATACCAAGTTAAATATACATAAAGTAATGAACTTTTTCATTTGAATAACACTTGTTTATGATCAGTGAACAACCGCCAAAAAGTTGTTTTGTTGCAAGATGGGCGGATTTAATATTTACTACAAATATCTAACAAAGCAATTTGGCTGGTACCAAACAAAATTTATTTTTACAAATGAAAATTCCAAATAAACATAACATTGTATTTGCATCTACAATCTACAAGGACTGATCTCTTTCTTTGCATGTGACTGCACCAGCTTGAGCTCCTGAGCTGTTTCTCTTTTTTGTCAACTTTATATTTCGCAAATTTCCACCGGTTTTCCGTGGTGTGAACTCTTAGTCATCACAATTTATGTCATCACATGGTCAAAATGTTGTGGACTCACGAGGCGCAGCTGAGTGAGTCAGCAACAAATTTTGACCATGTGATGATGTAAATCGCAGTAAATAAGAGTCCACACAACGGAAAACCGCCACAATATTTAGAAATTGCGTGATGTTAGTGTCAGCACCGTTGTCTGCACTCTCATTTACCACCCACATTGACCAATCAGATTGCGAGATAATTACCGGCATTTGTGGTAAAAAAGGTGTTTCACTGTGACATTGTTCGGCTACCATGTTTATTAAGAATAATACCAATTTTCCATAGCTAGTAATGTCGTTCTGTAAATAATGATTGCTTTTTGCTCAAGTTATTTTAGTATTTACAATAATGCCATCACAAGCTAGCAAAGTAGTTGGTTTAAACAAATAATTTTTTTTTCTACAATGTAGATGGCTTTTTCCTTTCATTGGCCACATGGGAATTGCCATGTCCTCAGGAGTCATCAGAGACTTTGCTGGACCTTTCTTTGTTTCGGTAAGGTCGCTGCACAACTGCTGTACATGTACATGTAGTTTAAGTAATGATCCGCATAAGAAGGGAAGCGCCAACGGCCGTGCATGATGGAGTGTCAACGTTTTTTTATTGTTACAACTAGTGATCTCATTGGCCTAGACTCAAACACCGCTAAAAGGTTAGGGTTCAAGGTGCATTTTGTCTAATATTTTTAAGGTTTCAAGCAATCTAAGACCCAATCGCACAACATGCAAGTTTTAAAAGATATTGTATTTGGAGAACTTCATCAAAGAAGCAAAATTATTATCCATTGTCTTCTACTATTCTGATTAGTTAAGCACGAACATTTCCTGAAATTTATTTGACGCAAGTGTATTTTCTTTATTTTTATAATAAATATTAATAATAATTATGAACCATCAGCTCTTCCTCTATTCTTGAAACCAAAGATATTCTATGTAGGGAAGAGCCAATGCTGCAGAACAATGAAGTTTGCAGTAGTTCTTATGTGGAGCATTACTTAAAGCATTTCACAAAATTAATGACCTGTGTCACCTCATAATAATTGAACTAGACAACAAAACAACACGTTCTCCATAATAATTATTTGTTTTTCTTTATTTCTATCGAAGGAGGATGATATGGCATTTGGAAAACCTACAAAGTAAGTCAGCTGGTTTTGATGTTTGTTTACATTGATTCACGACTTTTACAATGTTTTTCAATCCAGTGTACAATGTAACTTGTAAGAATTCTTGGTTTGCACATGATGTCATTTAACAATTCAAAAATCTAAAGTATACATCCTACAAAGCTGTTTCTAACATGATCAGTGTGGATACCAGTGTTACATGTACAATCTTTCACAAAAAGTTTCAAGTTTTAATGATGATTTAGTAAAGTTTTAAAATAATGTCACGCAATTTGTCATGCTATTTCAGCTAAGCCGTGAAAATAAAAAAAAACATTGAACCAGTTGAAAGTTATTTTTTGCATTATACATGTAGATGATTATAAGCCTATTTACAGTGTGACCAGCCTTCCCACGAGCACCCAACAAACTGTTTTTACAAGTTAGCCAATCAGAGCACGAATTCAATTGATGTGCACACCTTCTCGCAAAGTTCAGCACAATAGGATGTTATCTTGTTGCTTTGTGTTTATCACAGAAGTGTAAAGTTTCATGTAGTTACAAAATACGCAGATTTTATTCACTTTATTGCTTTGCACATGTACACAGTTATGAAAATGATTATATTAAATAAGAATTAGTTGGTGATATTGTGCAAACTTATAAAAAGGTTTGTTGGGTGCTCCCGGTAAGGTGTGTCACACTGTAATGAAAATTATAGTGATTGCAATATTTTGTAATGAGATTTTTGGTGTAATTTAAATCATAGTTAATCAAGGGACTGGTTATGAAACCTTGCAGACTTTAATGGCGACAACAAAGGAGCTAAAATTTATGTTGAACCATACTTGACCGTGCTCATCTTTTGTTTTTGGATCACACCCTAATCACTGAATAACTTAATAGCACTATTTCTATTGGTCAGTTGCTCAAACAAAAGTTCAACATCTATTGTGTTGTGCACGGTCAAGGCCAAAAAACGATAACAAAAACATTGAACAAAGACATTTCTCAGGTTTCTTAACCATTGCATTAAATACATATTAACTATGTTTAAATTTAGACTTTGAATTTTTGGCTGCCATGGTGGTGCCCCTAAGTGGGGCACTAAGATGGCCACTCTATATAATGTCTAATACTTGTTTGCCCATAACTCTTGAACAAAATACTCTTACGCTTCACTGTAAGTGCTAACTAAGAATAAGGTTCTTCCAGCAAGTGCAAGAAAACAAAACAAAACAACACAAAACACAACAATAAAAATATAAAAAATGGTATAAAGTTGCACTTCGTGTAAGTTTTAATAAACTGTGGATTTTTTTTTTAACTGTAATGTCTTGAAACAAATTAATTAGTTTTGATAGGTAGTAAGTAACCTCATCCCTTACAGTGCCGCTCAAATGTAAGTTGACAGTCTCGACTCTCGATTTTTTGCACTTGTAAAAAGTGTTTTGTGTAATTTGCAGATTCTGGCGTTTAAATCCAGCCAAAGCATCAAGTTTACAAAATAGCTGGGATGTAGCCATCTCATCTGCATCAGAGGAATACAAACACAGAATGGTGAGAATAGTACAGCTGTACACTGTATATGTTCTTTGTAAAATTCATTAATAATTCGTAAGGGTACTAACAAATAGAAATGAACCATTCCAATCACATGATTACCCTGTATAGGCCGATACAATCTTGGTACAACTCACGAGTGGTTGTATCTAATTAACATGTGAATGTAAATTTCACATGTTGTTTACTACATTCGCGTCCATGTTGTATCGGCACTATACATTCACTTGCCTTCGGCTCGTGAGATTTGTATACATGTAGGACAATACAACACTCCCGCTCATGTAGTAAACATTACAAAGTACACATGAGTTAAAATGTTGGATATTTAAAAATGTTTTAAGCCCTTTGATACAGTTGTTGTTGGAGGGGAGGGGTGGGGGTTGATCCCCTGGGCCACTCCCATAGATCTGCCACTGTCATGACTGCAGGTAGGGTGGGCCAGGTTCTTATGGCTTCCCTTTACAAGGCAATTTTGCCTGTCACAATACATTAGGCCATTTTTAACCCGTGAATATGTGCAAGTGTAATGAACGGGTTATCAGTAATGGTGGCTAATTCACTCACTCACTCACTCACTCCTTCCATCAGCTGTAAACTTAGTGACGTAATGCTTTGTTACGAATGCATTTTGTAACAAGAACAGTGTGAATCCAGCGATAACAATAACTAATTTGTTGTAAATGAATATAAACAACAATAAGCTTAAAAATGTTTCGCATTTGGAGTCTCTAATGCAACATTAAAATCGATCTGAAAGGATTTTCGATTTGAGACATGCGTTTTGATGCATATCTTCCTTTAAATATTAAAATTTGACCTAATTGAGCATGTGTTCCTTGATGGTCTTGTGGTCTGATGCCTGGACTCGCAGTCTGGAGGCGCGAGGTTCAATTCACGCTCGGACCCCCGTTTTTTTTTTCGGACTGGACATTACGAAAGTGATTTACTTTTTTTTTTGTTTGCATTCATCAAAAATCCTTACATTTAATTTTAAAATAAAATATTGCACAGAGTCATTGCGAAAACATAAGCTTACCGCAATATTGCGTTTTGTGTTAGCATTTCTTATTCATGGGTTGGCTCTTAGGAGCCTTTGATATCCTTATAGTTTTGTTCTTCTAGTTATTATATTGTGACACTTGTTTTTAATATTTGTTAACATTTTTAATATTTGTTAACATTTTTACATGCAATTTAGCTTTTGGGCTTTGCAGATGTATATTTTTTTTTTTCAGAAATAAACTATTCACTATTTAATTACCAAGTGTGATCTGTACCACAGCAAGTTACTACATGTAATATGCAGTGGCTTTTTTTTAATTGTCTGAGTAAGGATTTTATCTTCAGAGTTAAAAAGCAGAGTACAGTACAACATGTACAGGAAATACATGAACTGTATTTAACTATTGTGGGTGACTTTTTGTTTTTACCTTTTTTTAGCACAACCTTTGCTGTGACAACTGTCACTCCCATGTTGCCATGGCACTGAATTTGATGCAGTATAACAAGTCATCCACCTGGAACATGATTAAGCTGGCTTTTTACATGCTTATTTATGGAAAATTCACCAGGTACATGTAACTCACACATTTTTAAAAAATTAATGGAACCACAGTCAAACAATTCCAGTCAACATTGGCCAGTATATATCAAATACATTAATACAAAACCTGTTTTATGAAGCTTAAAGTGTATATGACAGATATTTTTTTATTTGCTTGATGGAATCTTCATGGTGTTCTGATAAGAAAATTGAAAAGAGTTTTTTCGATATCGATTTTGTTTTCCGTGTTTTAACCGTCTATAAACGTGAAATTTCACTTCCGGTGGGTTACAAAACCGCGCAAGAAGAAAGACTGGAAATAGTCCGCTGTGACGTCAATACAAGAATGTCGGTGTCGCGGTTTCTCGGTTCCTCACATTTTATGGTGCGCCCTGAGGAAGAAACATGGTTCTATTAAGGTGTGTTGTCTATGGTTGAAACAACACGCACCAAAAAACGGAGGAACTGAGAAACCGCGACACTGGCATTCTTGTATTGACGTCACAGCGGACTATTTCCAGTCTTTCTTCTTGCGCGGTTTTGTAACCCACCGGAAGTGAAATTTCACGTTTTTAGACGGCTAAATCACGGACAAGAAAATTCGATTTCGACTTTCTTATCAGAACGCCATGTAGATTTCATCAAGCAAATAAAAAAATATCTGTCATTGCTGCGGAACGAGCGCAGCGAGTGAGCAGCAACATAATCAGGATTTAAGAGAAATATATGAGAAAAAAATATAAGCTAGGAAAAATCTCAAATTGATCGCTTTTTACCAGAATTCAGTGCGCCACGAACACATTTTGGGCCAGAATGCACTGCACCACGAACAAAAGCCTTGCTTGCTGCTTCAAGCTGTTGGTTACTCAATACTGTGTTTATATTAATATTTTAAATTTTCTTATTTTAACTTTCAGTTTAAGTGGATTCCTGAAGACATGGGTTCCTTTTATTGTGATTGCTACAGGAATTATTCTCATTGTCCTTCTCCTGTGAACAATAATTATTTGAAAATCATCATCGTCATCACTATCATCGTCATTATCATCAAGCGTCGTCACAACTAGTTTTGCATAGTGCAGGTTGTGGTTTAGGGTTTAGGGTTAAGTTGTGCCGGCTAAGTTGTACGTGCAATCCGAGGATCATTGCTTTCTACTCACTTCGATCCTTTGCTACATACTGATGAGCAACAGTTGACTAGCACTCATTATAAAATGCTCAAGGAAATGCGCGCGCTATGATTGGTTAAACCGAGTTCATTATAACTCGATAAAGCACGCGCGTGACGTAAGGTTCGTTATAACCGTTTTTATTTTATAAAAGAAATAAAAAAACTTGTTCCTCGTGCATTGTTGAGTTATATAAGCACTTGGGATTTTTAAGAACACTCGAGAAGCGCCAGAAGCACTCGCCTTTGGCTCGTGCTTCTCTGCACTTCTCTCGTGTTCTTAAAAATTCCCGCGTGCTTATATAACTCAATAATGCACTCGGCGCGTTTTTTATTTCTTTATTAATGCATTCGTTTTAATGCTTCCTAAGTTTAGAATAATACTTTTCATGGAGATTCCAAATCAGTTTAGTCTCTGAAATAAGTTTGCCATGAGTTAACACAGTTTACACTGGATCAAAAGTCTCCGTGTTCGTAAATGTCACCGGATTCGTCACATACCGAGTATTTGGAATCGTTAAGCGTTTACATTACAAGGTATTCGGATTCCTAATTCGTTTACATCGCGCTATGAATCCGGAGATAAGTAGTTGTGTGCATGGCGAAGCATTCTTCCACCAAACATCTGAAACTTGAAAGTGTTAATCTTGGACAGAAAGTGGAAATTGGGCAAACGACGTTATGAAACCTTTCCTCGAGAATGTTTTCCCAGTTTTCCTTTGCGGAATAAGGACACTCGCAATAGGAATAAATAAGACAATGTCAGTTCTTTATTCGTCAACAGATTAGTTAACCAATACCGAAATTGAGTCAGTAAAAATTAGTTCCCACGTAAGATAAAACTCTTATCCTGAGAAAGATGTTCCAATAAATATACTAAGTTTTTTTTTCAATTTGTCAAGTAATTAAATTACATGATCGATTTTGAGAAAGATTAGTCGTAGAAAGCAACCGGATTGCTAAAAAACCCTTCTACACAATAAAACGCTCCAGATTCAAAAGTATTCGGATACAAAGTGCCCAGATTGAACTCCAGATTCAGGGTACTATTTACCCCGGATTCATTGTTCCCTGTGAAGACGGGAAAACGAATCCTGTGACTTCTCTGCATGGTAAAGTTATCCCAGTAGTATAGGGCAATATTTAAAATTCAGAATAAACTCATCAATGTAGGTATTGTAAGTTGTCATTTTGTTTTTTCTAGTTTTGGATTTTATTCATAGCTGCATGTAACATACAGGTATATTAGTAAGGTCTCCAAGCATATGATGTGGTCATAGCCTGCCCTTCTCAGACTGTCTTTGGAATTAGTTGTAAATAATAATAATAAAAAAATAAACAACAGAACAGGTATTTGCACGATCGTCACTTATTTCGATTGCAAACAAAGTATGCAACATTTTAAGCGGAGAGGAGCTCGGCTTCCCTTCTATGAGCTCGTGTACGGTTCTCCGCTGTTGAATTCCCCTATTTTTCGTCTTCCAGCGCCTGTCACTTAAGCTAAGAGTCTTCGTGAATTCGTTTTAGTCTTACCCATAACGTGTGAACTCTTGCAGTGCAAGAGTATTGACCCCAGTATTCTGGGGGCGAACGAGGCGTGTCTAAAAAGTGACCAAGGGAATGGAAGTTATGCCAGCTCTCTCCGTTTTGGGAAACAAAAAAATAACTGCAAAATGTACGCCTTGAACACATTTTACTTGCCAAAGTGCGTATAAGTACTCGGGTTTCAATTTGTGGATGAAAGGATGATATGTTGTCACCGTTTAAGCGAACGCTGATGAGTCGCAGTACTTTATTCGATAAAGCATTTTAGAGTGCGTATACAGCTATTTCAATTTTGGTTGTCGGATGACAGCTTTAAGCGTACGCAACGAGACCACAAGTTACTATGGGTAGTTGTAAATTGGTCTTGGCTTAAGTTCGCAGTTCTTGCGTTTGTTATTGCGATGAGTGAGGTGGATGTTAGCACAATAAATTTAATGTTTGCCTTCGCTGTATGCATGACGAGGCATATTAATTTGCTTTCGTCGATTTATCGTATTCATAAAAATCCCAAAGTACCTTGCGGTCACGTTGCGTACGCTTGAAGCTGTCATCCGACAACCTAAATTGAAATAGCTGTATATTGCAGGTAAAATCGGTATCAGGTTAGATCAGTATACCAATCTAGGTAAGCTTACTCTAACCCAAGCACCAAGATTCATGCAGCCAGTGGTGTGATGGTTAGTTACATGTAGCATTGTGCGGGGATTATTGATTAAAGCTTACCTAGATTTACTACTGGCATGGATACACATTTAATGTAAATTGAAAAAGCTGATTTAACATGAAACATATACGCACCAAAACGAGTGCAAATTATGACACGTCATTACATACTCTTCTCACTTTATTGACTGCGCTCTAGGAAAAACACTTAAAAACGTTGATTTTGGAGAAGATGACTGGCGAACACCCCCCCCCCCCCCCCCCCCCCCCCCCCCTCAATGATAATTTGCTCGCAGGTTACAAAGTCAGTAGAATGATTAAAGATCGATCAATCAATCAGATCAATCATTTATTTCAACACATAAATAGGAGTGCCAGAGATCCTGCCAAGAAATTTTCGGTATGATGACGTATTCATTGAGCTGTCATAAATAAAAGGGAGACTCGAAGTGAAAAGAGGAACACGAAGAAAATATCGCAAATTTCTGGCAAACGCCACATTCGACACGGAAGACATGCCTTCAAGGGGGTTCACAAAGATTCGTTACGTCATCCTGGTCATAGCGGTCTTGCTAGTCATTAATTGGAATTTAGTTTTGTCTTCCAATATTTACGTCGGGAGACATGAAGCGAGAAATATCTCTGAGCAAGGGCCTTCAGCTGCGTCAGACGGTAAGTCGTATATTGATGCGTGCACGGATTTAAAATGAGAAGGATTAGTGCTTTTGTGGTTAAAAGGGGCATAGTTCTTAGACGAGGCACAGAGGAGTCAAATTTGACTGTAATTTCTTCTTCTTTCACCCAGCACGAATCGATTCAGAGCAAAACTATGAATGCGATCGAACAAGGCATTAGGCGATCGTATTACGCGTCTGGTGAAATTTTGATGCTTTGGTTAGTCACGGTCATGGTTTTGCTCTATCTATTCTATCTATTGGTGAAAGTTGAACACAATTACTGTGAAATTTGACTTCTCTGCGCCCTGTGTTTTAAGGAGAGTTGTCAATTTATGGAACAACAAACGACAACCTTGCTTTGAATGAATATGCTTGTATTTAATATTTAGACCCATAGCGTTATCCAGGGTGTTTTCCACACAGATGAAGTATTCTTTAAAAAAAAAAACATGTGACTATTAAGATTAAAGTTATTGATCTTTGAATTATTGGATTGTAACAAATTCTTCGGGCATTTCCGTTATTTTTTTTTAATGCGGTGTCATGTTAGGCCTATGTACGTGTGACTTGTTACAGCTTGGGACCGATGGCTCTTTTTTTGGTCTGCAGTCCACCTCCATCCCCAGTCTGTCACACGAGTGTTTATAGTTGACACAGTAATTCAAATTGATTTATTGCAGACAACCTATATGTAACTTTGGGAATATTTTCTGGCCGTCGTGATCCAGAATGGTCTGTTCCTTCAAGTCACCCAAAATTTGCAGAAATCAAGCAGCTTTTGGATGATGCCAGAAGTCATCACTTCACCTACGGTCCAGAGAGCATGCCTTCAAGGCTTGGCTACAAGGGTTTCTTAGTTAAGACCACAAAAAGGGGGAAACTGGAATTGATTGTAGGTCCTGAAACAGTGAAGCTGCAAAAAGAACTGCTGGATACTGCACCGGATGGTATGCTGTCGAAAAGAATCCGAAACATCGTTTTGAAAGAAATCACTGCCGGAAATGTCAGGGCACAAGAGGTTTGCTCCGACCTATTCTATCATCACTTTGTCAAATTCATTAGACAGCTTAGAGGAACATTGTCCAGCCGATAAAAACGAAATTTTGCTTAGTTAATTTCCAAGTTATATCGCCAAATGCCACCAAATATACAACAAAAGCTAATTTGGAAAAAACGTGCAGGATAACAAGGATAGAAGTGGATTACAGTTCATCAATTTTGATTTCGTGACAGGCGGTCAAGAAATCAAAGTTTCCATTCTGGTGGAATTTTGAGTGTTTTTAGTCGTTATTTTGTCTTGTCATATTTCTTATCGTTCTTCACTTTTGGCGATTTTATCTTCTATTTAAAGACAATAAAGCAACTCGGCTTAAAGCAAGCTCCCGGTCATAATTTAAATAGGAAAGCACGATATATATATTTTAGCCGAGACAGTGTCCCTTTACGGGTCGAGTCCAAGAGTGGACTAACAACAACAACAATAACAATAACAACAACAACAACAATTTATTTTTCAAATAATAAAACAAAATATAGTAGCAACCCGCAAATAACTAGAGTTAATCGTGGCGGGTTGCTGCGCACTAAACAGTTACAGAAGCTCACTATACTGGAATACTGGGGTCAATTTAATAAAACTTTTACAAGTAATTTACAAGTGAAGCTATTGTTTTCAACCTCTGAAACAATGGCTACACTTGTAAATTACACTTGTAAAAGTTTTATTGAATTGACTCCTGGCGTCAATTTAATAAAACTTTTACACGTGTAATTTACAAGTGTAGCCATTGTTTCAGAGGTTGAAAACAATAGCTACACTTGTAAATTACACGTGTAAACGTTTTATTAAATTGACCCCTGGTTGGAGATTTTTTAACATGCTTTAGATTGGTTTTCGCTACTAATACAAGCATACGTGGAAGCAAAAAAAAAATCAAACACTGAATTATTACTAAGAGATGCAAAATACAAGAATTTGCACATGAATCAGAATGCTTTTGTCAAGACTAGTTAAAATGATAAAAAGCGACCGCACCTCTAATTCAAAATTGCACCACCGAAAATCATTGCCCATTCAACAGCGTTTATCGGTCAATAGCTTTTATTTCAATAGCCACACTTTAGGATTTTAATAAAAACGCTACGTTATCTCATCTCCTTTAAATCGAAGCAATGACCTTGTGCTCTACCCTGACAGCTTGAACATTTTGTTAAAAAAGGCAATCATTACTAAAGTATTACTAAAGTTAACTACATTATAATTATTTAGGTGGCGCCACTTCCGTTCAAGATGGTGGAAGGAACAAGTCCAGATGAAGGTAGTTTAAATCTCTTCTTATTAATTCTTTTTCCCGTTTTTCTGAATCAGGCCATCATAGTTTTCATTTTTTTATTTTTCTCCTCCTTCTTAACCAGGCCATCCAAAAGGGAAATCGGGATTAAATGAACTAGCACTCTTTTGGCCTTTTTTTAAAGGAATATTTAACATACAGGCTGAGATGGCTTACTTGGAACAATTGCGGAATAACACGCTTTGCTCCATTTTAAACACGCTATTATGACATTTTACATCTAACCTGATGCAGTTCGTACAGTGGCTGACTATTGGCTAATATAATCTGAATGAATAAAATCCTGATTCTGTTTTAATATCGTCGAATTTGAATATTCCGTTATCTCCGGCTTTAGGGAAGCTGTCAACTCTGTTACTCTCTCGTTACATATCGTAGCTCAAGACGATAAAAACTTTTCTGCGTAACTTACTACGGCAAAATCGGTCAGACTAATTTCATTTTCATTTTCCACCGGCATAAGTGTATTGTGGGACCAGGGTTGTGTACGCCCACTCAACCGTTTATATGAAAATGAACCAAACGTGACTGGAATTCGGTTGCAGATTTATTACATTTACCAGAATTTACGCAGAACGCTTGGAAACGCAAAAAATAATATCAAAGGTTCCTATGAGCCAACTCGTAAATACGAAACGCTCAAAATTAAATATTCTGCACACCTACGATCCTTTCCTTGTTTTCAACAGCTGCTGCACTTCACGGTCATGCATTTTCGGTGACGTGTCCGAGACCCGATCTTCGCTCGGACCACGTGGCCCAAAACGCATGACCGCGACGAAATAATGAGGCCTAGGTACTAAGCAAAGTTTGTCTTTAGTTTTTAGAAAACGCCTGTCCAACACTCTATCCAAGTAGCACCGGCTTCCACCCCCAACCCCCCATCTCCCCCTCCCCCTCCCACATACACCATGTCTCATTTTTATATCATTGCTTTTGCAGATAACCTGTTAGTAACTTTGGGAATATTTTCTGGCCGTCCTAATCCTCAATGGACAGTTCTTTCAAGCAACACAAAATTTACAGAGATCAACCAGCTTTTGGAAGATGCCAGAACTGGTAACTGCACCTACCGTCCAGAGTGTATGCCTGCAAGGCTTGGCTACAAGGGCTTCCTAGTATGGGCCACAAAAAGGAGGCAGCCGGAATTGATTGTAGGTCCTGAAACAGTGAAGCTGCAAAAAGTACTACTGGGGACAATACCAGATGGTATACTGTCGCAAAAAATACGAAACATCGTTTTGAAGGAAATCACCGCAGGAACTGTCGAACCAAAGTGTCTGCAGTAGAGTTTTTTTAGTCAAAACTTGTGACTATTGGTGTTCGATTCAACTCAGTATTAATCAACTTACAGCTCATAGAAATTCAGCCAGTGTGAAAACTATGATTTTTTGCAATAGAAATAAATTACAATAAATAAAACATTTTGTAGCTCAATGGCAACACACTGCAGGTAAAATATGGTGGTTGAAACCGCCATGTTATGCACTTATTGACTGAGTTGGAGGGCCGGACGAGCGCGAGGTCCGTGCGCCATGACCGAGAGCCAAATATTTTCCCGTCCGGCCCGACCTAACTCAGTCAATAAGTGTTTTATAATTTGACTAGAAAGTACAAGAATAGTCGTGCAGTGCGAGGTCGCTTGAACTCGAGCGGGGCCGGACGGCTTTTTCCGGACCGGCTCACGTCACCTTGCGATTCTATTCTCTGTAGGATTGCGTCAGCGTGGCCATACGGTCATATTGTAATAACCCTTCTATTCTCCCGGAAAAGTACAATGAATTGCACCACGGAATATTTTTTTTGGCTCAAATTATTGCTCTCATTTCTATAGCCACGCTTTAGGAAGCGCTACCTGGCCCGTTGTTTCAAGGATCGCCACATGTCTGAAAACCATCTTAGTGATGAAATATTTACCTTGATGACTGGCAATTATGTATTGACTGAACGCCTCTTTTTCAATTGTGAAATTAAACTAGACGCTGAGGTCGAAGTGCAAAGGAACTTAATCCATCCACTTTTTCCTCTTGTTATGTTAATAAAAGATTATCCGGATCAAGACAAATTCAGAAAGCAACAACATATACATCTATGTTGTAGAAAGTAAACTCTATTGAGTACTCTATATAAGGTACTTACAGCCAAATTCGTTGTATCGCGATGCGCGAAATGCGAACTTCGAAAGTGTTCTGTTTTTTTTTTTCTGTTCCGTCAATCATCTCAGTGGGGGGGGGGGAATGGGGGTATGCATTTGCTTGGGCGGTTTAAATTGAAGACATCATCATCATCATCATCATCATCATCTTTATTTAAAAACACGGTAAATACATCAGGCATTAACAATTTAATATAAAACTACAACTTGATATGAAACTATATATATAAATTAATCTTCTATAATTTTAAAAAAATAGCTAACTATTAAAGAAAAATAAACTAAAATAAAGCCTGTTTTACATGAATGCCGTGTCGGAATTAATTAAGAATCGTCGGAAATTAGTCAGAGATGTTGCTTGCCTAGCAGCTGAGGGTAGACTGTTCCAGAGGACTGCACCGCTATAGGCAAAACTATTTTTGTAATAGTTAGTACGTGGCAATGGTATTGCAAGCTTATTATCAGAATCACGCAAATTGTAAGAAGTAATCACATCACTCCGCTGAACAAATTTAGAGGACAAATAATTCGGAGCGAGGTCGTTTAAGGACTTATAAACCATCTCAGCCTTTAGTTTTTGACGTCGAGTTTCTAAATTGTCCCAACCTAATTCTTTAAGTAATTGGTTGGCGTCAGTATCATAACTAGAATGGGTAAGGACGCGAACATCACGATTTTGAAGTCTCTGAACATGAGATCGATTTATGAAAAATTAAACGAGCTAAATGCAAGAAATACCTGTAAAATACCTGTAATCGGCGTGATTAAAAGACCAAAACGGAATTATCAATGATTTCATCTTCAAAATCATCTTCAAGATGATTTTTTTCAAATATTCCATATTCAATGACATCGCATCTTGGTTTTGTATGTTTTCTTTTATTTTCCGTCGTTTCTACATTCGTTTTCTACATACTGTCAGTTTACATTTGCATATTATTACCGTTGATGCATGGGAGATGTAAACAAAAGGAAAAGCTCAAACTTCTCGGCTCGCCATCGGAGTCGATTTTGCCAGCATCTATATGAAATATTCCATGGAAGTTAAAGAAGGTTTTCCCCATCTCTAGGTCGTCGAATTTTTTTCGATTCCAACCTTTGAAGCCGATAAAACGTCCAACGCCAGAGGAGATCACTAATTTAATATGCCCGATGCAAATCAGATTTACAAGCGAAGAAACAAATTCTAAGGTTAAAATCGACGGATAAAATTAACTTTCTGAATTCCTCTCCTGTATCCATCTTCTTCGATTAAAAATCCTTTCTCGCCAGCTCTTCGAATAAAATTTCTCGCCATTGAACTCTCCGAATCAAACTTGCGGGAATCTCTCAACGCGCTCCGTGTTAACCCCGCCTCCCACTGAGATGATTGACGGAACACAAAAAAAAAACCAGAATGCATTTCGCGCGTCAGCTGTTCTCTTTGATTGAAGTGAGCAAACACGGTGCAAGAAAGAGAAGTTTTCAATTCAGAGTCGTAAAACGAAAACCAAAGTTATCACTCTGGCCAGTCTATAAAAGTTGCCAACCTCGTTCCCAGGGAGGTTGGAAAGTTGCAATTGCTGCCTGTAGAAATAAACATCATGCTAAGTAAAATAACCAGTTTTTTGACTGCAAGGCACTGGCGAGATGTTAATTTTTAAATAAAAGCTTTTCCTTCTAAAAGCAAACAGCTCAAGTAATAATCAAAATGTGCAATTAGATATGTTACGCCCTTCCTACTTTGAAGTCTTTGACATGTGACTGTCTCCTAAAATCCGGGTAAATAAACCTTTGCGCGCGTCTTAACCGCGGTCAAACGAGAGAAATTTGCAAAAGTTAAGCAAAGTACTTAAAAGTTCAGGTTGTCATTTTCACTGTTTAAAGTTTAATAAATTGCCAATGCACTGTCAATTTACCAAACGTTTTTAAAGTTTACTAAAAAAAGTTCTAAGCGTCTAAAAACTGTGAACTGCAGAATTGTCGGCGCCATTTGCCAACATAATTTTGATCAGGCGCAGAGTTTTGGTCAGTTTTCAACGGAAAAAAGCTCATCATTTTGAGAAAAATTAAAAGATAGTAACGTCAACTAATTTTTTTTATACATCCTTGCCCATATTTAAATAAAATCCCACTATTGTTTGACCGCGGTGGAGCGCGCGCAGGAGAGGGCTCGCCTTCCCCGCCATTTTGAAAGCGGGGCCCTGGGGACGTGGTGGGTTACAGTTCAAGATGGCGGAAGGTTCAGGTAAAGGGAATTTAAATTCCTTTTTAATTGTCTCTGTTTCTCCTCTCTCTGAATCGAGCTAACCAACGAGGAAATCGGGAGAAAATTAAATCGCACATCGTTTTGGTGTATAGTTTTTGATGATGATGTGATCACTGATACACTCTTCCTTTGCTTGAAACAGTTAATGTTGCGGAATGACTTTGTTGCTTCGCTTTCACCTCATGATCATAAAAAATATATAAATTATTAATTTACGACGTTTTATCTTACCTGAGCATCCGAAACGATGACTTCTGGTGCTCAGGTAAGACTAAACTTTTTAATGTAAGATTGTAGTCTTTACGGAGTTCGGTTATGTCCTCGCGTGTACCGGTTCGATTTCATAAGGGATTTCACAAGGGATTTTACATGTGTTATTTGTCTTCCCTTTGTTTATAATTGTGTCCGCGAAATCTAAATATTATTTGTTTAGTCTATTGTTTTTGTCCTTGTGTGCCGGTACACCAGAACAGAATCTGGAGTTGTTTTCACTATCCATGATATGATGTATACTGTTGTCTAATTTAATTTAAAACTAAAGACGTTTCATCCTACCTGAGGTGTGTCAAGCAATTACGTCAGAAATCGGTTCTGGTTCTGAGATATTAAAGAAGAAACGTCTTAATTAAAAACTTTAGTTTTTACAGAGAAAGATTGTGAGTAGAGTTACATACAGTGGTCTACAAATTATGGCTAAGTATCAGCAGTTCTGTAGTAATAATCTCATTTCTGTCATCAAAATTCATTGCTTAGCATTCCAATTTGAATTTTCATGAATTTTTCCCTTAGTGATCTCACTTTGTATTTGTTGTTAAGGGAAACTCTATTGTTCTCATGCCCTAAGCTTATTATTGTAACATGGTTATTGGGTTGAATAAACACTGATTTGATTTATTGCCCAAGCTCTCAGACCTTGGGCTACCCTGGGTGCCAGACATGTACATGATTTACAGTGGAGTCCCCTTAATCCGGCCACCATTGGGCTACCAAAATCTGGCCGTATAAACGGGGTGGCCGTATTAATGAGGTTGATCTACAGTAAAAAACTTTTGTTCAGGCCATGAAAAAGTGGCCGTAATAATGAGGTGGCCGTAAGGCGGGGTTCCACTGTACTTGCAAAATCCTAATGGACATGCAGCAAGTTTCAGTGCAAAGTGCGCAATGTAAACAATAGTGCAAATAAAAATGCTGATAATTAGTCTAACTTAGGCAAGGAGATAATTGTAAAAGGCTGCCTTAAAATTACTGATCGAGGTAATGTCAGAGGCATTTATTTTCTTGCACTCTCTTGCCTCTCATATAATTTAATACAGTATTGTACATATCTTATGTCTCATATTTTTTCACTGCCCGGCCTTTGGTCATCCCCGACTTCTCATGATGCAACATTTTGCTAGAAAGGGCCTGTTAGGTCTAGAAATAATTACCACATTAGGTTAGGTTGCGAGCCTAACCTCAGTGTTTTTTCATTGCAGCTAGCTTGTTGGTAATTTTGGCAATATTTTCTGGCCGTCGTGATCCAGAATGGTCTGTTCCATCGAGTCACCCAAAATTTGCAGAAATCAAGCAGCTTTTGGATGATGCCAAAACTCATCACTTCACCTACAGTCCAGAGCGCATGCCTGCAAGGCTTGGCTACAAGGGGTTTCTAGTAAAGGCCACAAAATGGGCAAAAATGGAATTGATTGTAGGTCCTGAAACAGCCAATTTGCAACGATTACTGCTGGAAACTGCAACGGATGATGTGCTGCCGCAAGGAAACAAAGATGGTGTATTGGAGGAAATCAATGCAGGAAATGTCAGACCAGAACAGGTTTGAACCTATTCAAACTGACTTTGGCAATTTTTTAGACTGAACATTAACGGAAGTAGTGGGGTTAAGTTCACCCAACTGTAGTCAAGACTAACTACATGTAGATGGTACACATTACATGTATAGTGTGTAATACTGGTTCGACATAACTGCCTGGTTTTTGCTAGCAATGGAAGCATACATAGAGCTCTGCAACTTGTAAGAGTCAATATTTTTGTTGTTTGGTTTTTGGTTGTACAGGCAAGTGTATTATATTGTTGCGTCACCAGCAAAATCACATGTGTAGCCACTCTTGTACATACATGTACAGCGGAACATTCAGGTTTATGGTCTTGGTTGTCACGGTCAGTTGATTGTGTTACAAGGCAAAATGACAGCCATTGTTAGGCGGGAATAATGACGTTCTGTCTGGGAAAAAGCATGTTGTCGCTCGTCTAGCGATTCCTTGACTAGAAGAATTATTTGCGTCTTGGATCATATCTATCTTCTAGTAAAGGAATTTCTAGACGAGCGACAATGTGCTTTTTCCCAGACAGAACGTCAACGACAACTAAGACCGTTAAACGCTCAACCTGAATCTGCTGTAAAAGCATCACAACAAAAACATCAACTTATTGAATTTCTTGTTGAACACTTTTTTAATCCACCTCTGACATCCTCTCTGCAGTCTGGGTGTGCAATTTTTACCTAGTAATAATGATAGATGCATTGTTTTGTTGTTGTTGTTGTTGCGCTGGCTTTGCAAGCACAAAAAATTAATTTAGTAAGCACAATTAAATTATGCTTGCTGTATGCTTGAGTTGGTATGCTTACAGTGGTTTTGAAAACCTGGCTTTATGTACATGTACATTATTAAGCAGTACAGTGTGTAGCTGTTATGTTACATGTATATCAAAAATAGAAACCCTTTATATTTACTTGTAGTTAAACCAAAACTCCAGTATACACGCTCTAAAAGAGGTGGTCCCTCATTAAACATCCAAGGAACAATGCTTCATGTAACAAAACATTTATTTAAAAATAGTTTTTAGAATGTAGAATGTTTCATTAAATTGTTAAAACTAGAATTCTGTATACAATTGGAACATCAATTTAAAAGATAAAACATCAGAATATATGTATCCATCAAAACAACAACAATAACTCTTGAATAAAATATGATAATGCACAAAGCCTGAGGAGTGTGGATGTCTTTAGTAGCAGGGTTACGCTGAACCCACAAAAATGGGAGGGGAGGGATGTGCTGGATATTAGAATCAAATGCCAAATTTGGCCTTCAAAATTAACCAAAAACAGTGCAAAATGTGGGAATGTAGACTGAAGTTCAACCGTCACCTCTGGTTGCTTACAGAGAATATGGCTGAATTTCAGGCTAATGGAAAACCTGTTTCACTGTTTCATATATAATTTTGGAACATTTATACATGTTAATAACACTGTCAGAATTGAACCTCAGTGTGCTTTATATTATGTTATCTGGTTTTGTGGGTATAACTACTTGCCACCTGGGACGTATCCTGTGTGGCAGACACTGGAAAGGAAAGAGGAAGGGGGACCTCAGCTTTCCTTCATGTTCTGCAGTCTCTCCACACGCCTCGACATGCCCTGAATCCTACTTCCTCTTCCTCTCTCTAGTCCCTGCCATGCAGGCTACCTGAGATGTACAAGTCATGTAACAGTTTGAACGACTATTTCGAAAAAAAGAATTCCGCTAGCTTCACTTCAGGATCACACATTTTCATTCTAGCTAACAAGGTCACAGAGACTCTGAGAGCCTCTCATTCTAAAAGCTCTAGATTATGAAACTCTGGATTTAAATGCTTTGGTGTAGAGACTCAGGTGAAATCTTAAGCACCACACTATTTTAAACAGACAACCCAACAGATTTAAAGAATGGGCTATCCCAATATGGTTTACAAAATTAATGCAGTATTGAATAGTTGTTATATATCTGGCATTTTGTTATTATAACATAACAAATTATTTATTTCAATTTAATATATCTGTTATTACTCTTACTGATTACATTACATTGAAAACTGTGGTCATGAAGTGATGAAAAGTTTGATAGTTTTAAAAGCAGCAACAACAAGAAAATAGCACTCAACATGTTGCTGCGTGTAACTCTTCTCTTTAAAATAACATATCATTAATTAAAATCGTAAAAAATATTGTTAATAATTATGATTCATTTAATTGTACAGGTTATTTTAAAATCCACTTTAAACTAAACATTATAGCAAAATTATATGAAACTACACAGCCTCCACAACCAGGCAAAACTAGTCAGCAAGTGAATAGCAAGGCTAGGTTGGGTTCTTGTAAGCTTCCCTCAGTGGTTTTCTGCAAGATTGCATGAAAAAACCTGTTGACATTTTTTTTGTAAATTGACAATGCATGCAAAGCAATACAGGTTCTTCACACAAGTTAGATTTTTGAAGCAAACCAACACTTTATGCAAGAGAACGTTTGGAGGAAGTCAAACACATCCACAATGGAATTTTGCTGCTTTGGGTTGAACAGACTTGAGAGTGAGTCCTGTGCAGACGACATGGTACCAGTCATCACAGTCATCACACTGCACCCAGCTAACCAGCTTGTGTTTGTCATGAGGGTGAATACAGTCCACTGACGCACATGTATTGTACATAAAATCATCATCAGGTTGATCATTTCTAGAATTACTGGTCTTTGAAGACTTTCTTGCAGCTTTCCTGCTGGTTGGGGTGGATTTTCTTGCTCTTTTGTTTGCTGTTTAAAGTGTTTAAAACAACATTGTCAATAGATAAGAAAGGAGGAGGAGGCCACATATGGCTTCCTGAGATCTTGTCACCACTATGTCTTTATTTCAAAGAATTCTAATGACTATTGGCTTCTTTCTCACACACAACTGGCAGCCATGCCAAGCCGAACCAAGCAGCCTAACCTTTATTAACACAATCACTACTATTATGTTACAACTGCGCCAAAAACTAGCTCAAAGGAAACAAGACCAGAAGAATTAGCAGATATAAGTACATTACAACTTCAAAAAACTGAGTGCGACGATCACTAATTAGTGCATGAAATTTGAGTAACCGTGACTCTAGTCTAATTTTAATTTTAATCTCAGTTTAAATTTATATTTCACTCTGCATGTATGTGTATTGAACACACCAGTGACTGAGTGCAAAGCAATACACATATTGTTTCTAAATTTGTGTAAATGTATATGTAGACATACATGAATGTATATCTCAAGTTCTATGGATCTAGAGCTTCTTCCATTGTAAATAATGTTGCTCCTGAACGTACACTGTACAGTAATTGGAACACTTGCCTGAAGCTATTAATAGATCATGTGACAGTGCTAATGTTTTTAAGGCTGTTTAGACTCATCTACATGTATCTAAAATTGCTTTTAATTAAGTTGTTTTCTAATGTTTGACCATTACTTTTAGTTTATCATTACTATTACTTGTCATTCAAGACACCTGTGACAACTACATGTACCACAGTAACAATACACAATCACTGTTCAGATTTTACCTTTTTTATCGGGACTTTTATGTTCTTCTTTCCCTTTAGATCTCTTCGAGGTGTATTCTTTATTAACTTGCAATGAAGGCTTGTGAGCTGTTGTACCAGTAGAGTCAGCGGGTACATGAAGATCCGTCCTCTTAAAGGATGAACCCGTCTCATCAGATAACTCGGGGGAATCAGGGAGTTGAGGAGAAAATATGTCTTCATCGCTGTCATCCATTGCCTCACCTGCTGCCGCTGCATATGCTATTAGGTCATCATCACTGTGTTCTGAGTCAGAGCTTTCACTGACAAAGTGGTGCCGCCAACTTTGTTTACCTTGTATCAAATCAGGCAGTCTAGCAAAGAATTATTATTGCATTAAAAGGATCTGTTATAGTGCCATCAATGTTTGTACATGTACATTTTTCCTTAGAATTGAATAATTTCATTTAAGACTATTTTAAAGGCCAGGGTGATTTGCGATTTGCAGGTAAGCGATGGGACTACATTATATGTATACTTTAAATACACAGCACGTACAGTCAAGCCTCTATTTGGCAGCCATCCTATATTAATTAGCAGCCATACACATGTACAAAATTGTCATCACAGCTGTAAAAAAGCCTCAGTCTATTAAATAGCCACTTAAGTTCTACGATTTTACACTTCTATTAAACGGCCACAAAGAATTTAGTTTGTCTTTCCTGGCGTTCTTTTTTATTTGGTATTTTGCTTGTTTTTTATTAAGTTATATTCACGACATTGTAATTTTGCAATTCTCAAACTTATTTTCTTACATTGTATAAATAACATGTAAGTGAAAATAGTAGATGTCTTACACCTTTACACCTTGCTCCTTCACCAAGAGTGGTCGAATAAAAGAGGTACATGTATGACTGTTCATTGTAATCACCGGGAAGAACAAAGGAGAATGAGCCAGGTGGAAAACAAGGCATGCTACAGTGTATATTAGACCTCTTTGAATTGACTTTGGAGCCTTTATTCCTAAAACAATCTGTACCTGTATTTGCCTGTTGATGCTGATTCATGAGAAGGTGTTCCTGGTGTGAGGAAGGCTGAGAGATCACACATGTTAGCTGCTGGAAATAAAGGTGTCTTTGGGCCAAGTTTCAGTGATTGTGGACGTGATTGTGGACTTGGTGTCTGTAAAAATTAAACACAAATAATTTACTTCTAAAGCTTGTTATGTCTGGTACACTCACATGACAATACACTGATGAACTGTCTTCAAACAGTGGTAACTGCATTGCCCTCAGAAGGGCCCTGGGCCTTTTTTTGGTATTACTATAGTACAAATAATGTAATTTATTGTCCTGTAAGTGGTTTCTAGTCAGTTATACAATGTAGATTACCATTATATATTTTATAATGCAGTTACATGTAACAACATGTATTTGATATTTTTCTTTTTTTTGAACATTTTTATCCTGAGTAATTACTGCTTATTAGATATCAAAGTATAGACACCACACTTGCCATTGCCTCTTTAGAGCCCATTGTTACCTGCTGCAGCCATTCAGTATATTATGCTTCAATCATTGTGGGGGTGGGAGATCTGGGGCTATAACCGTGAGAATTGTATGAAACAATGCAGTCCATTTTCTATGTACCTTTCTTTGAAACTCTGGAGAAGAACAAACTTGGTCTTCGGAACATTTCTGTTTCTTGTCTGGCGGCGTGGATGGGTACCTCTCAAACTATATAAAAATAGAATAACAAATATACTGCAGCATGCAGAGGTGTCATTAAGGGCTATCACCCATAGCATCTGTTATGGGTGAGTACACTTGATGGGACCTTGACGTTACGGGTGATCTTGCCTGTTATATGTTAAATTTACTGATAAAGCAACAAGCTTGTTACGGGTGTTAAGATCAGGCAACGCTTGCCTCAAATCTTAATGACAGCCCTGAGCATGCACACATAAACATCATGTTTGGACAAAAATTATCTGACTCACTCAAACCTACAGAATTGGTACATTGTAATATTGGCCATACAAGTGGATTTGGATGGTCAATGAAGGCATTTTGTCCCACGAATACAAATTAAACCAAAATATTGTAAAACAATGGTTTATATCCAGGAGTCCTGGATACCTGCAGTCTGTTGAGTCTGATAATCTGAGTTACATAGACAAGTGTATGTCTGAAAAGAACTGTTGTTGTTGTTAACAATGACTCAACAGTTCATTAATCCTTTACGGCCTAAGGCAAAAGCCATTTTTTTCCAAATTGATAAATACAAACTCTGCCTCCATGTATGATATACCATTTGAAAGCTATTCATTAGGGTATTTCATAATTCATATCAGCATTTATGAAGGAAGTTATGGCTTTCATAATCAAAGGCTCCTAAGAGCCAACCCATGAATAAGAAATGCTAATGCGTAATGCAATATTGCGGTAAGCTTATGTACATGTTTTCACACTGACATTGGTCAATATATTTTTTTAAATTAAACGTAAGGATTTTTGACAAATGCAAAAAGAAAAATACAATACATCACTTTCATAATGTTCAGTCCAAAGAAGAAAGAAAAAAAAAGGGAGGTCCCAAGCGAGACTTGAACCTTTTGACTGTCATCTCGCACACTAAACCACTCGGCCACCATGATCACTGACTTAGAACAGGGTAAATTTAATGGATCATGTGTACTTAAGATACCCGTCGACCGACTATCGACTGTCACTATCGGCCGAGTATCGGTCGACATATCGGCCAATATTCGGTCGACATATTGGCCGACACTCGGTCGATATGTCGACCGACTATCGGCTGATAGTGACAGTCGACATTGGTCGGCCGAGTGTCGGTCGACAGATTGACCAACATGTCGACTGAGACCTGGCTGATATGTCGGCCGATACTCGGCCTACATGTGACGGTCGGTATGTTGACCGATACTTGGTCGACATATCAATCGATAAGCCACCGACATTTGGCCGATACTCTACCGACACTCGGCCGATACTCTACCGTTACTTGGTCGACTCTTGTTACTGAGTGTTATTTTCTCTCTCTACTCAAATGTCTCTTGTTTTCGTTGCCCACGCAACTAACCAGTCTACAGAGTATGGCAAGTGCACAAGCGAGTTTTTTGTGTAAACATTTACTCCGCACGCCAAAATGGTAGCATTGCATGCTGCACCACTGTGCCTAATCAAAATTTGCCCCTTTACTTGATAGAGGAAGCACGGAGGGCAAGAGGAGACGACGCTGATTCGCAGTCAGATGTTTGGAAATGGATGGCTTTGTTGAACGTTGCTATGACCTAATGTTTGTTCTAGACGCCGATGTTGAACAAGTAAACGTACAATAGCATGAAAAGTGACATTTCGGCAAACAAAGACGTTTAACAAAACACAATACTGGCAGTCGACCGATATGCCACCGACAGTCGACCGACATACCAGCGACAGTCAACCGATATGCCGCCGACAGTTCATCGTAATGTAACACTTGAGGTATCGACCGAGTGTTGACCGATATACCGACCAAGTGTCGACCGACAAACCGACCAAGTGTCGACCGCGCATCGGTCAACATGTCGGTCGACATATCGATCGATATGTTGACCGATACTCGGCCGATAGTGATGGTCGACAGTCCGCCGACGGGTGCCTTAAGTACACATGATCCAATTTAATTACTTCAAGGTAGATACACATCAAAATGTGTTTCTCGGTTGAAAAATCCTTTTTGATTGATTTTAATGTTGCATTAAAGACTCCAAATGCGAAACATCTTTAAGCTTATTGTTGTTTATATTTGTTTACAACAATTTAGTTATTGTTATTGCTGCATTCATGTTATTCTTGTTATGAAACGCATTTGTAACAAAGCATTACGTCCCCAAGTTTACAGCTGATGGAAGGAGCGAGTAAGCGAGCGTTCATTTGCATATCTGTCTCCGTTACCGATAACCTGTTCATTATGCATGCACATGTTCACGGGTTAAAAATGAGTTTAAAACACAAAAATAAAAATGTTAAATGTCGTACTATTTTTATGTGTTAGGTATACCCCTAAATTATAGCTTATGTTGCAGCTTTCAGTGCTACAGTAGATTAATGTGGCACATGTCTTAGACTATGGATGTATACTTAGAAAAAAAAATTCAAAAGTTATAGGGGTGGCCAAAATACCTATCCAGGTATGTGCTGCCCAACTGGGTCGTGATTTTGGGACTCCTGATCTAGAACAGGGTATCCATTTTAAAGAGGTTTCCTAGAACGAGGTATCTTTTGAAAGCACAAAAGAACGGGGTATTAAAAATTGACCTACATGTATTTCTAGAACTAAGAATGGGGTATCATTTTGAGTGCAAATTCTTTCTAAAATGGGGTTCAAATTTGGAGACCTGGGCATCACATACCCACTCAAAACATACCCAAGTACCCCCCAGGGGCCAGCGACATCATAAATAGGAGGGGGCACAATTTTATGCTTTCAATGAGTAGATCCTTACAAGACATTTTTGGAGACAAAAATTTATACAAATCTACCAATACAGTGGCAGATATAGCAAAGGGGCCCAAGACCAACAGGGACTGCTAGTTAGGAATCATTGGTATTCATATTCATAATAAAATTATTAAAAAGGTTTATTATAATTATATTAGGCTGCTAATGAATTCTAAGTACTTTCAAGGATTCCCCTGTCCATGTACAGCTATTTCAATTAACGTTGTCAGATGAAAAAGTGAAAAGCCATGGCCATTTACAACTACTCATACTACCTTGTGGTCTTGGCTTTGAGCTTTCATCCGACAACATTAATAAATTGAAATAGCTGTATATAAAAACCCTATGTGTTACTACCATAACACTTACTGTAAAACGGAACTCAGACTCTGGTTGCTGTGCAAGTATACCGGGAGGCAGTACAGCACCTCTAAGATGTCCAAATGTAACTGTATCACCTGGTTTAAGATCACAGGAATCGGCAACCTTTACATCATTCACATAAGTGCCATTAAGGCTCGTATCTGAGATTCTGAAATTGTGTTTTCCTGTATTATCTTTCTCTGTTATTATTCTTGCATGAAGTCTAGATATCATAACTTTGTTCTTGTTGGAATCCAAAAATATATCAGAGGAAGAAGGATTTCTTCCAACTACAGTTATTTCTTTGTTGATTCTGAAAAAAAAAGCAATGGTCCAAAAATATAAACTTCATCTGCCTTATTGTGTGGCTTCAGAAATTGGGACATTTGTTATTATTTTCATCCCCACACCACCTATGGATGGCCAGATTCTGACACCCTAGTTTTCTACTGTTGGTGCCTTTGAACATATTCTGTTGGTTTGTTCTAAAAATATTCTAACACCCCATGTGACAGAGAATGCCTTCCATGGGAGGGAGGGAAGGGGGAGCAAGGCGAATATCCCATTCCATACCAGTTTTACTTCTCAGTACATTCAGAGGTCAAACATTTATTAAATCCTTCTGGTATTACTTGTCTATCAACTTATTTTTTGAAGTTTCTGAGAAGAAAATACCATGAAAAGTTGAAAAATAAGCCTAGATTAATATATAAGCTTAAGTTATATTTCCATAAATTTCCAGGAAATTTTATAATTTGCCAAAAATAAAAAGATTGAATGTCATGCTTTGTCAATGAACCTCTACATTTTGCAATGTGAACGAAACCAAATCTGCCACACATGTTTTCCGAGAAAACCGAGATCTCATTTTGCAATGTGATGTGTTTACACGGGAGGGGGGTAATCCCATAGATGAGCTATATAATTATGTGCCGCTGCGAAGGGTATGGTTTTCAAGCAGTTTAGTCTGGGATAGGGTATAGAAATCAGAGAGGTTTGGTCTAGAATAGGGTGTCATTTTCCACAAAACTGATCAGTTGCATGAAGAATTTAGTCTAGACACGGTTTACTGGCAAATGGTGTTTCAAATTCGGTACGGCGGGCAGTACAGCAGTTTTACAGACCACTGTTACATGTAACTAATAACTGTGATAGTAAACAAGTTTCTGAAAAATAGCGAGTCTGGAATAGGTCTAGGATAGGGCGGGGTTTTTCGATCTTTAGTCTAGAATAGGGTTGCAAAATACAGTTAAAATGGTCTAGTATAGATCAAGGGTCTCAGAGTCCCAGCGGCACACCCCCGCCCAAAAATTTGCAAAGTACCCTCTCCCCCACCCCCGGGTGTGTTTATCGCTTGTCATCCCGCGTGACAACGTCAATTTCGATAACCTGACTCTTAAGGATTGTGGCTAAACTGTAGAATACCCGGTAAGCGGGTTTTGGGGCGCGAGCGCGTAGCGCGAGACACGAGCGCGAAGCGCGAGACACGCACGAGGAGGGAAAAGAAATTATTTTTTCATTTTTCCTCCCCGTGCGTGTCTCGCGCTTCGCGCTCGTGTCTCGCGACCTAAAACCCGCTTGAGCGCCCCAATAACGCCTGTTATGCAGGCTAAATACCCGGCTACTTATTTGCATCTCATTGAATAAGAATGAATCCTTTTGTTTTCATATGCTTCGTTCTTTAAAACGTTTAGGGGTATGTAAATAAGTGGACGGGTATTCTAAAATCGCTCCAGGATTGCACTCTTACTGTCTATAAAAGCAAAAGAACCAATATAAGCGTGCAAGAGACAGAAGCGATGTAGGGACATCAAGTACTTACTTGAAAGTGTCTGAAATCCCAGGGAAAGAAGCCGGCGTTCCTACGCGTCGCAGGCGAAACGAGGAACGATCAACCGACTCCGACTGCTCTACCAAAGGCATTTTGACCGACTGTGACCAATTAAAGTTCAAACTATACAGCTGTGTTCCAGAATTCAAAGAACACAAACAACACAAACATGGTCGAAAGAGAGCCTCTTCTTCGTGTGAATTTTCGCGCCAAATAAACACGTGACACTTTAAAGAAAAGGGAATGCTGGGATAAGATGACGTCATTGAGAAAAGCTGGGGACATCCTATGCTCAGTTTCCAGCCGTGGGTGTCTCGATGCGCCCGCGATTCTCTCCACCTCACTGTGAGGTGGAGAGAATCGCGGGCGCATCGAGACACCCACGGCTGGAAACTGAGCCTAGGGACATCCTCGATAATGACCAATTCCGTGGCTCCGAGGCTTAGGGGAATAAAACAAAACAAATTAATTATTCATCCCTGAACCTCGATGTGATTTCTTTTGTTTTATTCCCCTAAGCCTCGGAGCCAAGTATGAATTTTAATATCTCGGAATTGGTCTATTAGCAACATATTTATGTAAAAAAATACAGTTTATTTTGATTAGCAAATATTGTCTGCGTAGAAAGGAGAGAAACACTCGTATGCCACCCGAAATACAGTTACACCGCGTGATATGGAAGTACTTGCCTTGCATGTTGGAACAAGTCCCCTATTACATTGCGGCCTACATTTGCATGCAATTTTAAACTACATTATTCTTGCAATGTAGTTTGTTTTGAATTCCGATCACTCAAGCGGTCAAGCGGTCAAACGGAATCACTAAAAAATAAATATCTTAATAAAAAAATCCCTCCCGGAAATGTCGCTCAGTTTTAACCGCAGAAATTGGCATTACCGCAAAACTCAATTTCAAAATATCCAAACTATAAGACTGCTACAAAGATTCGGGAGAGTTGTTATGCTGAGCTACTGGCAACTAATAGAGCGGAGAAACCACATTCCTTGTCCCACCCCTTAGCGTTATTTAAAATATTGTGTTTTCATATCATGACTTTTTTATCATGTACGTGCAGGAACATGAATGATGAGGCTGATGAACGATTATAGTGCTTCTATTCGTGACATTATATTTAGGAAGTACAAAGGCATAGATATACGTGACTAAAATACCGATCCGTGTATCATTTTCCAAATGGGCGCGGTCGCAAAGGTCAAAGCTGCGCCTTTCAGCATGCTCAACTTCCGGTTCTGCGCAGTTCTATTCGACGCCTGAAAGAACGAAGCAAATCGAGCGAAGGAAGTGCATTGTACAGCAATATTTATGAGTTGGGAAAGAGGAGATTTCATCGAGTATTCGTTAACATGAAGGCTTCTATATGGGCATTTATCCTTTGGTTAGCTACGGCTGTGTATCAAATATTGGGAGATACTGGTAAGGCAGCTATATACACGGTCACGAAGAGGTTTGACACGGGTTGATATTTTACTTTCGTGTATATATGTACGTTAGCTGGGAAATTTTAGAAGTTCTTATATTTGACTGTAATCCGATGTATATTCAATTGTATGGCTTGTTGAGTACTTAATACAGTTTCGGTTAATTTTGAAATTACCGATGACTAATACATGAACAGTCATAAACAACACGTATAAATAACGATAGCTGATGTGAAATGGTTCTGACAGTCGGCATCGATCGCCTCGTTGAAAGCTGCTAACCGCCTGCTGTGAGTTTTTAGAGATTTGCTTTCGGCGATCAACTCTATTTAAATAATTAGCGATCAGAGTATGAAATGTCCTTTCAAATGTAATACATGACTAGGTACCATTGGGAGGAAGCTGAGAAGGGATCGTGGGAAAAAATATTTTTCAAACAGTGTCATCGTTACTTTCATATATAATTTTACTTTTTCGATTCTACTCCCAAATTATGGCAATCGAAGGTCAGAACCAGAATTTCACGTGTTAAACATCGAGGAGCAAACAGCACCACATAAAAACCCTATTTACAAGTCAGAAAACATCAGCAATTCAAATGGACAGACTGCAAATCACAGTAGTTGCTAAAAATATATATATATATCTCTGTGTCGTAACTGTTCATCAGTAGGAAGGATGAAAATAATAATAATAATAATAATAATAATAATAATAATATCCTTTCAAGGCAAGGATGAAAATTGGCAAGGGTAAGTTTCAGCCAGGCATGAGTAAAGTGTGCTGTGTGAACATTGAAAGCTGTCTTGCCTTGCCAAATGTTTTTTTTTTTGGTTTTGGGACAACGATCAGAAGTTGTCCCATGTTGGAAGAAATTGGCCAGGTACACTGTAAGGATGAGAATGGGCACCTTGCCATTTTCATAAAGCATGTAGATTTAAACTTTCACACGTTTTTCTGACTACTGTTTTGCACATGTCATAGAGCTGTATGCATACATTGTACATACAATCAGAACTTTTAAAATAGAGGTTGCAGGGAAAATAATGTCAGCAAATTGACTTTGAAGGATGCAAGGAAACTGTTGCACTTCTTGGGGGGGGGGGGACCATTCAACTGAGCATTTCAAAGGAAATGATTGAACATGATTATTAACAACAGTTGAATGTTTCATTTCAGTGCCCTGTAGTACCGTTACCTTTCTGAATGCTCTTGTAACCTTGACTGTTTGTTTCCATTCTGCTTATTTATTCTTTATGTTGACTTTTCTCCCTTCTTTCTCCAGTTTCATTCTAAAAGAATGAAGTGAATTTAACAGTAGTCCACCAATAAGCAGGAAAGGCAGGGTTCCACTGTACCATTTTTTCTTTGAACTGGAAATTTTGTGAAGCAGGAAGTACACATTTGTAATATGCATGTCTGTGACAACTTTTGATAGTACATTAGCATGTTTACTTCTTTTAGAAATTCTTGTCAAAGAGCCGCGCAAGGATATTCTATGGGCATGGCATGCTACAAAAACTAATCATAAAGGTGCAGGGGTAAGTGAACATTTTGACCCTACATGTACATTGTATATAAACAACACTGTTTAGTTTTTTCATGCAAGACCTGCATCCCGTATAGACCTCTTTCATAATGGTGGCCAATTTATTTATTCTTTTATATGAATGCTGATCATTTTAGAGTAAAAATTATTTTGAATTTTGCACACGCTAACAAGGCCAATAAGGTTGATTAACATCCATATAAAGGAATAAATAAATCAGCCGCCATTATGAAAGAGGTCTATTAGATGTACAATTCTTTGGTCTGATTGGAGCTCTATTATTTCAACTAATAATAAATTACACCAGTACTGTAAAAACTGGCAGATAAGCCACGCTCGCAGATAAGCCACCCCTCAAGTTTTGAGGTTCATTACAAAATAAATGTTTAAAATACCAGTACCATAAAAACCAACAGATACAATGTGTAAGCTGCACTTGCAGATGAGCCACACCCCAGGTTCTGAAGCATATTAACAATTTTTTGAAAAAAAAAAAATTTTCAAACAGATCTTTAAGTTGGGTCACGACAATCAGCTCTACAAAATGTGAGATAAACCTCGGCCATACAACTGCAACTTGCTGGAAAACAAATCTCACTTTCAACCAATGTAATTTGTTACATGCCAAAATATTTTAAAGGTTGTAACCATGCAATTTCTTTGACCTGTGCAACTTATTTAGCCTGGTTACTAAAGGTCAACCAAGATGACAGCTTAACTGGCAAGCTTACATGTATTTGCCAATTTTTCTTTTTTTCAATCTACAGTGTAATGGCATTTTAGCAACAGAAGGGTGTTTTGGCTAAAAAAGCACTGTACTGTATATGTTATAAGTGAAAAATGCCATTAAATTTTGACATGAGGGGGTTGTGCCCTCAGCCCTTCAATTGTTATTTTTATTACAGTGCTGCTACTGTTACCGGGGCCACCTCGACAAAGTTAACCAATCACATAGCAGAACGGGAACAATAGATTCCAACATTTTAAAGTTAAAATTTTGTTGTTCTGTACTCGACATTTCATTATTCAAGTCGCAAATGTTGGAATCTATTGTTCCCGTTCTGCTTTGTGATTGGTTAACTTTGTCCAGGTGGCCCCGGTAACAGTAGCAGCACTGTAAATGTTATTTTTATTACATTAAAAATATTATATTACATCTAAATCATGTACATTGTTAATGTTATGTGATACCACCTGTACGTCATGCCAGTACTGTAAGTTCACAGTCTCTTTCAAGTCGAGGATCGAGCTGTGTTTCGAGTCTTTTGAGCATCAAGGCTTGCGAGAATCGAGAAAGTAATGAGCTTGTCGCTTGACTGAGAATCGAGGGTCAATTAGGCACGTGAACCGAGACTTTGTTGTTCCTTCCTCGAGAAATAAATTGTTTCCTTGAAACTCGCATGGCGTTTGCATAATCGAGAATCGAGTCGCGCTGCGAGTGAATCAAATCGAGTATTAAGACTCCATCCACGATTCTCGCGAGAATCAAGAATTGAGTGTCAACTTACATTTGCCCGGTACTGTATTACACCTTTTTAATGTCAGTATTTTTTTGTGTGATTAGTGGAATGCACCATCAACTGCCAATCCACTGTACTCGGTGTGTGACATAACCATTGCCAAACAACCAACTAGTTGGTTAAGAACAGACTTTATTGGTGTCAAGGATGCTAAACTGCTGAATATTGAACTGTATTACACCCTTCTGAATTGTCCAAAAAAATCAAGTGATTTCTGCAGAAAGGACTTTGGCATTTATGTGCTCCATGTGGATTCAAAGTCAACAGATTCAAGTGTTTTAGATCCACTGGCAAATAAAGTAAAATACCAATTGGTAGATACCATCTCACCAACAAGTCTGCCAGTAATTGGGCAAACACAGTTGTACACATATCATTGTAAAATTGAAACAAAGGCTCGAGGCGTATATCTGGCATTCTTGGACAAAGGAGCCTGCATATCAATTACAAGTGTTGTTGTGAGCTACAATTACTGCTCAGAAGTGGGCAGTGTTTTAGTGAAATTTAGCAGAACAGTTGCGCCTGTGAATGACTCTCATCCAGTTGAACAAGTAGGTGAATGTACTGATACCAACTCAGTCAACAAAGTGAAACTATCAGGCGTGTGTCTTAGTAGTGGAAAATGGAATATAACACAAAGTATTGAGTGCCTTTGTAAAGCTGGCTATGAGCTTGTCAATGGATCTGAGCCAAATTCATTGGAATGTAGTGGTATGTATTGAGTATATGTTGTAATGCAATGTTGACCTTTGGTGCAATTACTGTATACCTGCACTGGTGCAAATTTTTTTGAACTACATGTGGACAGTGCAAAATAATTGAACTGGAACAAAATACTTGCGCCAGGTTAACATTTTTCAATAGGTGATTTCTTTTTTTGATAGCCCATTGTAGTAAGAAAGAAAGGAACTGGTCTGAAAACATGTTGCTCCAGTTCAGTTACATGTATTTTATGCACCAGTGCAAATATTTTAACCTGGTGCAAGTATTTTGTTCCAGTTCAATTATTTTGCACTACCGGTAGTTCCAAAAAATTTACGCCAGTGCAAGTATAGTTGCACCAAAGATGAAAATTGCACTACAACATAATATATTCGGTTACTTTCCAAAGTCAGACATCTATTTCAAACTTCTGTGACAACCCTGTAGAAATGCATTACATGAATGTATGTCAGTGTATGTGTTTTTGGAATGCTTGCGGCAAAGGTCATTTATTAGACAGTATGATTGTATTCTGGCTAGCTCATTTTTAGTTCGTAGTTGCTATAGCAACTACGAAGTTTAGAGGGCACTCGAGAGAGCGGTCGGCTGTTCATGTAAGCGAAATAGTATATCTTGAGCCCAACGTGTTTTTGTATTGTTGTCTGTTGGACACAATATTTTAGCTTACTTGAACAAGCTATCATCGTCACTTCCGCCATATGCGTAAAGTTCCGGTGTATGCGTAAACTTTTTTTTGAGCGTGAAGTGGTGTACGTTCGAGGCAGGTTTTTGAGAAGTTTGCTCACAGTTTGGCGCTGTTTCTTCGGTAAAGAACTTTCAAACTGTCACGACAGAATATTATTTATCAGCCTTGTTGGAAAGCAAACATGATTTTTGCCTCGCTATTTCTTCGAGGACTGCTTTGGTAAAAATTTATACGGCAACAAAGCAGGAAATTGTTGGCTGATAACTGTAACACTGTAGTACGTGACTGTGGATACAAGATATGATGAGACATTCCGACGTGTGATAAAAGAGATAAAGGAAAATTTCTTTGTGGACCTTGCTGCAATTGAAGGCAAAGAATTTTCGTTTTGATGTGTTTGTCAAAACATTCAACTACTTTTTGGTCTGACAATCCCCCAATTAAACTGCCAGACTGCGTGTCGCCAAATGCTTATTCTTCGTCTTCTTTTATATAAACATCTGGCGACACGCAGTCTGGCGAACAGAAAAGATGATTTTGAGATTGTTTCTGTTTATTACATGTAATAAACAAAAATCCACTGTGATGTCCACTGCAGTTTGCTCCCGATTTCTCAACTCAACAACAGTAACAGCGAAGACAAAATAGCACTACTTTCTGAGAAACAACTGCGAACTATCCGTACAGATTCGCTCGTTTGTGTATTGTTATTTTGTTGTTATTGCTGCGGAACGAGCGCAGCGAGTGAGCAGCAACATAATCAGGATTTAAGAGAAATATATGAGAAAAAAATATAAGCTACGAAAAATCTCGAATTGATCGCTTTTTACCAGAATTCACTGCGCCACGAATACATTTTGGGCCAGAATGCACTGCGAGATTTGTAATATTTTGGTCCAACATGTCCCAGTCGAAATCAGAACTCAATTGTCGAAGGCCACCGCGAGTTGAGCGAGGACTGTGAGGCATGGCGATAGTACCGTTGGATAGCAAAGATTTTCGAAGATTGTACGGGATAAAAGACATTTATTTTGAAATCACTCCGACAGCGGTCGATGAGACTAACTGAGCTGAGCGCATGGGGGCGCGAAACCTGTCGTGAGCTGAGCGCGTGAAGACGCGAACACGATACAGCTAGCTAGTAACGCAACATACTCAACTCAATAGTTAACCTAATAAATTTTCTGACTGAACACAAACGGGTGACAAACAAAGGTGATGTCAACAATCCCATTGCTGAACACCTTTTACACATAAATCACAGAATTGACTGGGACTCTGCCGAATGTGTTACTTACAGTTCAGACTACTACAAACCACCCACTCTAGAAACTTGGTTTACTAACTTAGAATGGACACCGCTGAACTGATACCAACAGCTACCTGCGGCCTACAAACGACTTGTCAACAGAACAGACAAACAATAAACTGAACTCACCGACAAATTTGACTAACATTTTACAATGACTGAAATTACACTTCTAACAATATACGGATTGAAATGCACCAATCACTTACTTGAGTCTCTACAGCCAATAACATCATGGCTAAACTGACCAATGACAGCAATAACGAGACGTTTATACCATCAACTGACGATTCACAATTCACATGACTCTGAAGATGACTTATTCCGCTCAGGCTGTCGAAATGTCAGTCAATGTCAACAACAACAGTTCTTTTCAGAACTACATGTACATGTACACTAACCCAGTTGATCACACTCGGCAGAGTACCTGAATTTGCTGAGGATGTACATCAGGGCTGCAAATAACGGCTGGTCAACGGACAATGTCCGGTCAAAATTGGGTATTGACCGGACAAATCTTTGGATTGCCGGACATGTTTTCCGGTCATTAAGTCATTCAAAGAAATTTAATTTTTAACTTTTTGATAATCGCAAGGGACAACATTCATCTTTCCGGAAAAAAAACGAATATAAAGCTAGACAAATTAGTGGTTGAGAAATTCCCGGTAGTCGCAAATTTCCACGATTAAGGCCCCGTCCACACGTGTACGTTTACGTTCGTAAACGCATATTTTTTTATGCGTTTAGGCCTCCCCTCCACACGTAAACGATGAAAACGCTCACCCTAAAGGATATTTTCGAAAACGCCAAAACGCTCTCCAAAGTGGATATTTTCGAAAACGCCGTTTACGTGTGGACAGCGTAAACGGATATTTTTGTAAACGCTGATGTCACAGATTCGGACCCAGTCCACAAATAAAGAAAATAGAGCAGATATCCAATATGGCAGACGGTCTGACAGATGCGTTGGCAGGCTCAAGTACTTATCTACGCATGCTCAATGCAGATTTGAAGCGTTTACGTATCGTTTTAGCGTTTACGTGTGGACAGGTGAAAACGAATTGTAAACGATGGCTGGCTTCGTGTGGACGGGAGCGTTTTAGATAAAAAAGTATGCGTTTACGAACGTAAATGTATACGTGTGGACGGGGCCTAAGTTTTGCACGTTTTACTTTAAATTCAGTTGTAGAAACGATGTGGCGATTGCCAAAATGTAATATTTTAATGATTATAAGTGATTTTCCCAGATGTAAACGAACGGTTGCGGTTGTATCTTGCGTAACGTACCGTACCACGTATGCGAGGCTAAAACTCTGAAAACTATTAACTTGTAATTTTTATTGCCAAACCGACTTGGATTCAGTTGGTTTTTAGTTAAAAAAGGTTTACTGTGCAATCTGGGTTCACTATTGCAAGAGTTACGACTGTTCCAATTTGACCGACAACATGACCGGCGCCTGCCCGGCCGTTATTTGCAGCCCTGTACATGTAACATCAGATGTTGGTATTAGGTTATAATTAAAATAATAAGAATTTAAATTACTGACAGAGGTTCACACTGGCTTCAAAACCTAAGAAATGAAATTTTTTTAATCAATTAACTAGAGTGTCTAAAGGGCTTCTACAAGAGTGGTGCAAGTAATAGGAAATGTCTTCAGTGCCCTGTGAACTCAGCTTCCAATACTGGAAGAACAGGTTGCTTATGCCATAATGGATTCTACAAGTTAGCTGAAGAAGCACCTTGCAAAGGTAATCTGTGAACCATAATTTTTGAGGAGCACCATCATTTTTGAGGGGGGGGGGGGGGGGGGGGAGGGATTTCTCTTCTTTTTAATGGTTACTTCCTGACTTGAATTGTTTCACTGCTGGATCAAGAGTTGAACCTTGAGTCAATTTATTAACATAAGCATACATGTACCTTTTGAGTCTGTGGATGACAGAGTGACCTTTTAAATGAAAGCTACTGTAGGCAATACTTTCATCTTCTGGTCTTAAAATCTCTAAGATGAAATTAATTTAGATTTGCTTAACTTTTAAACTGGTGCAGTCTATTGGCACTGAAACATGCCTCCACCCATCCCTGTGCCCCTGCACCCCTCCCCCTTCCCATTCGCAACACACCCATACACAGGTAGCTGCTAACTTTGTTTCCTTGTTGCTCTGACAACTAATTCCAAAGTTATTGAGACCTCTGGGCTTTCTACATGTTTTTTTTATTATTAGTTTTTGTGATTACATGCATCTGAGCATACATGTATCTGACAATACCTGTACAAGATGAATGGGTCACTTAAGGTTAAAAAAAGGATTGAACTGTGTTTAACTTGACTACACTGTACTGCACTGTATAAGTATTAGTTAAAGCCTGTGTTTAATAGAAATCTATTTTAAAAGGGTTGAATTTCCTTCACTAGCTTTACCACAGGCACCTCTCAAAGCCAACATAACTGTTGTTAAGGCAACTTATGTGGCCATCAAATGGGGCCGATCACCTGATGATGACAATGGAACTCTCCTATATTCCGTGGACTGCTTCAGATGTAAATCTAGCACAAACAAGGATTGCCAGGAGCCCTGTGGCCCACGCTTACGGTATAAACCAAGTAAAGACAATATTACTGATGTTACTGTAACAATAAATGGGTTGGCATCTGACAGCTACTTCAAGTTCCGAGTTTACTCTGTAAGCGAGTTGAACCAGAAGGAGAAAGACAGAGACAAATGGAACTATGCAGAAGTATTTGCAAAAACTAAAGGTGAGTTAATTACTATTAAATACAATCATAATTATACTGTAGTTCTCGTCTGGAGTCACCTTCATACCTGTCATGTACTGGTCAAAGGTTGTGAACCGTACTTTTCGCTGTATAAGTCGACCATGCATTGCTTGAAATTCCACAGCAATTACTACCTGAATTTTACTCCATTCAGTCCAATTACTATTTCATATTAAATTGATGGGCCTATAGCCTATAAACTAAATTAATATTTAATCAAGTATCATAATATTGTATTAATGATTGTTTTATGTCATGTGTGTTGTTATTGTAAACTGGCATAATGTTGTCTTGTTGCAGAAGAAACAGTTCCACCAACTCACAAAGGACCAGGTAGGAATTACAAAATAAAATTTCTTTTTCAACTGAAATGGACCAATTCTGGACTCCACTCAGTCATTTTCCAAGATTGAATAACCAGGAGTTACTTGAATTTTATTTTTATGGCAGGTGGTTTAGCTTTGTCCAAAGAAGTAAAGATGGCTTTGTATATTGTTGGTCCAATTCTAATAATCATTCTCATAAGCATAGCCATTTTCGTGGGATGCTTCCGCCGCAGGTAAATATTCATAAAATTAAGGAATATATGGGGCAGCTAAGTATGCAGCTCTTACAAGGTCTTCTCTGATTTGCTGAGAAAAGAATAAAACAAATAACACAACAATAGACCCTAGCCTTGAAAACAATAGAGCTGTGTGATACCCAGGTCCAATGAAATTAGAGGTTGTTAAGAGCTGTGTGGTATCTGGAATATAAAGTAATCAGAAAGATCCACATTTGAATATGAAGCTTTTATAGCCCATGAGATCCATAAACTGTATTTAACATGCCATAGCTGAGTGAGCCTAAGTGGCTCATAAGCCTTCAGCGATTCTTCTCCACTCCTTCAGATTGACAGCCACTGCATAGACTCCCCCCAACTCTTCCACCCCAGGTGTTCGTTCCTTTCCTTTCCAGCCATTCTACTCCAGGTCTTCCCTGCCATTCATACAGCCTTCCTCTTGTGAAGGTTTGGCCCTCTCTGCTTACTTTAGAAAGGTGGCAATACTCACTGTAGTTTTGGTAACATATGTTGTTTTGCATGATTGGGTTGTTAGCCCAAGGCATAACCCTCCAGCTGGATGTCAAGGAGACTGTACTCAGTCTGGTTTCTGCCTATCGACCTTTCCAGCATGGATGACCCTGCCAGGAGACTCTACTTACCGATAGTCTAGTTTCCACCAACAGCTATATCGACTCATCCCATATGGATGACCCTGCCAGAGCTCTGCTCCCTCCGGCTAAGCTTTATAGATTACAGAAACACAAATAAAGCCTCCCCACCATTATTTCTAATGGCCTGGAAATGAGCAAGTTCTGCCCTGAGTCTAGTGACCAATAATAAAAAAACAAAATGTTATTTCAATCATCTTTGTACTAACTTGCACTTGAATAATTTGTTGTGAAATAATTATCATGTGTTATTATTTTAGGGGCAAAGACAACAGGGGTCAATACGGAGCACCAGGAGAGAATGGAGAAAGTATGATACCCCTTTTATTTTCAAGAGTGCGCAAGCTTAAAATCCAGGGGGGAAAAAATTCTACAAATTATTGTAAATTTTGTAAATTATATGCGATGAGAAATGAAAGTTACTATATTACATTGTATAATTATACCAATAATGGAAGGGTTTAATGCAGATAGGATAGGATTTGATAGGATAGGTTTTTTTTGCAATCATATTTCCATCTCTTTTTTTTCGTTGATTTTTTTCCCTCTCATTAAGTTGAATTACCATCCCGTGGTCAGAGGCTATATGTTGATCCCGGTAATTATGAGGACCCTGAGGAAGCTTTGAAAGAGTTTGCCAAAGAGCTGGACAAAAAGTGGATCATACTAGAGAAGATCATTGGTGGAGGTATGTGCAGTAATGATTAAAATAGACACAGATTCCTTTCGTTGCATAAGTGTCAACATTTAAAACTCAAAAAACGATGAGCATAACTGGCACTCTTAAAGGGGCAATGTAACAGGAATTTTGCTCTTTATTTCTCTTTTTTTTCTCTCTATATGATCAAGCACCTTTGCTCTCACACAAAGTTCTCTTAGAGCACCAAGAGGCACAAATCACGTGATATCAGTTTTAAGCGATTTTTCCAAGACTCAAGATAAGAACTTAAAAAAAAATGGAGTTACAATCCATTTTCATCCAAGCCATTCGCAGCCAAAGATACATATTAAGAGAGCAGTTTTCAATATCGAGTGTCATAAAACCAAAACCAAAGTAATTAATCTGACCAATCACAGCAGTCGTAAACAATCCAATGAACCAATCAGAGCTCAAAGCAATTACATGTCGGCGGCGCCAAGCGCGGGAAAACGCGTGCGAGCAAGTTACGTTGGTTTTGGTTTTATTTCTGATTGGTCGAGAAAGTGGCGCGAGATTTTTTAGCCAATCAAAAAGCGTAGCAATGCAAAACCAAAGGAATTGTGTAATTACTTTTGACACTCAATTGAAAACTGCACTATCTTCAAGTCATTAGACATTGCCCTCTTAATCCCCACGGAATATTTCCAACCTCTCTTCAGGTGAATTTGGTGATGTGTACCAAGGAACATTGACTCGACCTGACGAGGAAACTATCCTTGTAGCCGTCAAAACTTTAAAGGTCGGTACAAGTGGAATGACAACCACAACAACTTTATTTAAGATCAAAGGCTCCTGTGAGCCAACTCGTGAATGAGAAATGTTCTGTACATCGCTGGCTCATATTTGAGCGACTCTTTCTAAAAATAAAGGTGTCGAAATGTAGTCAAATAGAAATTTTGAATTTAGACATGTACTTAGTCGATTTGGTTGAAGAGACCCTCGAGTTCGTGGAAGCTTTAATAACACTTTCGATAAGACATGCATTGTTCAGAAGAAAAAGGCAAGCATACTGTATATTTATTTTCACTTGAGGAACAGATCCACTGACGCCATTATGAAAGTTGACCTTGAGCGCAAAAACGTGTCCATTTCTCTCCTATTTCAAACAATGTGTATTTGTATCACGCTAAGACAGAAAAGACATAAATTTGGTTTATTCCTCAAAGGACTTTAAATGCGAAACATTTAAGTTTTTTGTTGTTCATATTCGTTTACAATAAATTAGTTATTGTTATCGCTGGATTCACGTGAAACATGACGTGATAAAACGTTTACTGCGGAGTGATGGAGTAAGCGAGTGGAAATTTGCATATCTGACCCCGTCAGCGATAACCCGTTCATTACGCTTCGCATATTCACGAGCTTTTGCTTGTACTTATGCATGCATGGTTTATCACGCAAGTAGGGATCAGGTTCAACTCGGATTCGATACCTCAACACAGAAACGTTTGGCATACATACATCGTACTGTACTCAGTCTGAGTCCATCTTGTACATTTTCGGGGACTAGATAACAATAGCCTCCTGGGAAAATATTGCGTGACGAGCCCATGGATGGAAAGATTGCACGACTAGCCCAAAGTACGTCTGTTTGGGAGCCTAAAGTGATGATGACAACGTAACAAGTTATTGAAAACTTGGTGAGTGAAAGTCCGACATGAATTTTTTTTTTCATTTTTTCATTTTTATTTAGGCTGGCGCTGCAGCAAAGAATCGGAAAGATTTTATTTCTGAGGCTTCCATCATGGGGCAGTTTTGCGATCCAAATGTCATATTTCTGGAAGGCGTTATAACTAAATGTAAGTTGATCGTAAAATAACGACTACGTAGAAATGGCTTAAAATTAAACTGTTTCTGACGAACAGGCATGATTAAAATTAAACCGGTTTTTTTTAGAAAAATATTTTAAAAGGAATATAAGCGATAAGAACACGTCGTTTCAACGACTACATGTTGTCTTTTTCAAATGTAAATTTTGCAGTTTGACAGTTCGTAAATATACATGTAGGAATAATGTGAATAATACCTTACAGTAAGTTAAGTTATGAAAGTAAATAATACACTGAAGAATGTTCATTAATCTAAAAAAATAAATAAATAAACAAAACGTTTTGCCCGAATGGAGTCCGATCGTGTGTTAAATTTTGGTCTCTTTTTATCTAATGTGGAAAAGAGAGACCAAAATTAAACACTCAATTGAACTCTATTCAGGTGTTTTGGTATGTAGCTGAATGAATAATAAGGAGCAATTGTACCCATCCATTGTAGATTGTGGCTTCCTCTGATATTTTTACTCTAACGTGAAAATGATACTATCAAAGACTTATTCGCTCTTGTTTTCTAACAGCCTTACCCCTGATGATTGTAATTGAGTTCATGTCGAATGGGTCCCTCGACCACTTCCTCAAGGTAAGATTTAACTCTTTCACTCTCAATATCGAAAAGCAAATAGTACCATGCAAAAGAACTGCCAAAGAGGTTTCATTTGAATTGTCGCACCATAGGATTTCATCCACAGACTCTAAAGTTAGAAAAAATGGTACCATGCAAAAGAACTGCCAAAGAGGTTTCATTTGAATGGTCACACCATAAGATTTCATCCACAGACTCAAAAGTTAGAACGAATGGTACATGCAAAAGAACTGCCAAAGAGGTTTCATTTGAATGGTCACACCATAGGATTTCATCCACAGACTCAAAAGTTAGAACAAAATATTAATGGTACCATGCAAAAGAACTGCCAAAGAGGTTTCATTTGCATGGTCACACCATATGATTTCTTCCACAGACTCTCTCTAAAGTTAGAACAAATGGTACCATGCAAAAGAACTGCCAAAGAGGTTTCATTTGAATGGTCACACCATAGGATTTCTTCCACAGACTCTAAAGTTAGAACAAATGGTACCATGCAAAAGAACTGCCAAAGAGGTTTCATTTGAATGGTCACACCATAGGATTTCTTCTACAGACTCTAAAGTTAGAACTACACTACATGTCTACATAATTGACTCTGGGCGTGAAAGGGTCATAGAAGTGTCATTTACTCCATACCTGTCATAATGAAGGGGAATCTTTCACGTGCAGACTCTTTTTTTGGCCTTACAGGAGCTGCTCTGCAGTTTAGTTCACATTTTAAGCCTCAAGCGGTAAAGAACTAACTTCTTTCGAAAATTGTCCGTGAAAAGCTCCACGGATGTACACTTCAAAAGCCCTAGGCTTGGGGGAGAGAACATTTACTGGGCAAATCGAGAAAAAAAAATCCTTCCTTCATCCACACACTCATAAGCTGACTGACCACAGTGCACCACTAAGGTTTGACTTTAGGAGTTTAAGAAGGGCAGTCCAGTTGGTACCCCTGTGTGTCTGGTTTTAAAACATTCCAATGCAATTGACTGTTAACTTTTTTTTTTCGGTAGAAAATGGATGGCAAATTGACAGTGCAGCAGTTGTTAGGAATGGCGCGTGGTGTTTCGTCTGGAATGAAATTTTTATCCGAAATGAACTTTGTGCATCGGGTAAGCAAAATTATGTGTTTTTGACGTAAAATGCGTTGTCTCTCGAATCATTCCTCATTTATCTCTTATAGGTAGAAAGAAGAAGCAAACAAAGCTAAAAACATAACTAAGATTTCTTCTTCGAGGAAGCACCACAGACATTTGTCTTGCTTGCGTTACACAACAGTTTGCGAAGTACTTACTTTGTAGCACTTACAAGTCCTACCTGGTTCGGTTCGGTTTAACGAAATTTTAGCAACGTTTTCTAGTCACAGTCTTCGTGACTACGTAAGGTTATTCCAAGGTGCGACTGGTATATGTTTTTTTTTAAAGATGCAACAAGATTAAAATTAAAAACTCCATGTCCATGTTTTCGTTTGTTTTATTTTTCAGGATCTGGCTGCTCGCAATGTGTTGGTGTCAGAAAACATGGTGTGTAAAGTGGCAGATTTCGGTTTGTCCAGAGAGTTGGAGGACTCTGCCTACGAAACAAAGGTACATCCTTTATATTAATATTTTCACTTCCAAGATCGGTTCAAATTAGCCTGCGAACAGGCTCCTTTCAGCGGCGTAACGGTTCGCTCCGCTCGTCGATCTTATTTTTAATCAACTCACCTAAACCCTTTCACTCCCAGAGTCAGTTATGGAGACATGTAGTGCAGTTCTAACTTTTGAGTCTGTTGATGAAATCCTATGGTGTGACCATTCAAAGGAAACCTCTTCAGCAGTACTTTTGCATGGTACCATTTGTTCTAACTTTTGAGTCTGTTGATGAAATCCTATGGTGTGACCATTCAAAGAAAACCTCTTCAGCAGTACTTTTGCATGGTACCATTTGTTCTAACTTTTGAGTCTGTTAATGAAATCCTATGGTGTAACCATTCAAAGGAAACCTCTTCAGCAGTACTTTTGCATGGTACCATTTGTTCTAACTTTTGAGTCTGTTGATGAAATCCTATGGTGTGACCATTCAAAGAAAACCTCTTCAGCAGTACTTTTGCATGGTACCATTTGTTCTAACTTTCGAGTCTGTTGATGAAATCCTATGGTGTGACCATTCAAAGGAAACCTCTTCAGCAGTACTTTTGCATGGTACCATTTGTTCTAACGTTTGAGTCTGTTGATGAAATCCTATGGTGTGACCATTCAAATGAATCCTCTTCAGCAGAACTTTTGCATGGTACCATTTGTTCTAACTTTTGAGGCTGTTGATGAAATCCTATGGTGTGACCATTCAAATGAAACCTTTTCAGCAGTACTTTTGCATGATACCATTTGTTTTTCAATATTTTACAAAATGAAATTTGTGATTTTTCTTAAATTTTGATGTTTGGCAATCAAATTTCAAGAGAAGTCACATTCGCTTTTTGTTTTGAAAAGTACTGGAAAGTAAAAAGAAGCATTGTAAAATATCGCTGACGCTTTAAAATTTCATCCAGAATCAAAGATTCAAACCACTTAAACAAATCATTGTTTGTCTGTGTGAAAGACAGGGTCAATCATTTATATATCGTCATAGACCCTATTCATAAATGGCGGCCGATTTATTTATTCTTTTATATTCATGCTAATCAGCCCAACTAGCCTCATTTTAAAGCAAAAATTCTTTTGAATTTTGCACATGCTAACAAGGCTAATTGGGCTGATTATCATGAATATAAAAGAATAGTAAACCGGCCGCCATTTATGAATAGGGTCTATGGAACTTTGATAAAACTTCTTCGTTGCCAACAGCGACCAAGTTGAAAGTTCAATTAATATCTCAAATTGGTACAATATTGCAATGCTACATTGTAGCTGGCTTCCATTTGTATGGTTCGTCACCAAAAGGTCTAAAGTGAATAGATAGAAACACAGTCACGGAACATTATGTTTCCAACTTTCTACCCCATGTCTGTCATTTCTTGTGCTTTTTTTTTGGAATCGTAAATTGATTAAAATCGCAAAAATGTTTGTAATTCTTTTGTATCATTATAATTATTATAAATGTTGCAACATAGCACCCCAACCCCCCCCCCCCTTCTCCCCCCTCCCCTTCTCCCCCCTCCCCTTCTCCCTCCTCCCCTTCTCCCCCCTCCCCTTCTCCCCCCTCCCCTTCTCCCCCATCCCTCCCCCTCCTCCTTCACTAACAATTCTTTAATTGTGTGTTACCGTTTTTGACTTTTTCTTCAGGGAGGTAAGATTCCTGTTAGATGGACAGCACTAGAGGCGATCGAGTATCGTAAATTTACCCCTGCAAGTGACGTGTGGAGCTATGGAGTGCTGTTATGGGAGATCATGTCATTTGCTGAGAGGCCGTATTGGGATTGGAGCAATTATGAGGTGAGTGTAACCACAGGTAGACCAACCTCAAAGTGCCAAGTTTTCACAGGCACTCTACGATTAAGCATGAACCGCGGAGGGGGAGGGGGCTTGTAGGGCTATAGCCCTACCACCTTTTTGCGAGGGTTGACAAATAGTTCTCAGTGCCATTTCATCCTATTAACGCTACCACTTTAAAGTGTGCTCCGCGGTCCCTGTTAAGCTATTAGGGTTGGTTTCCAATAGCGAGGGAAGCGTCGGAAACGGAAAGGGAATGAGAAACAAAATCGGAAACGCAATCGGAATCGCAAGGAAGTTACGATCTAGTGGAAAGCGGACTTATTTTAATGTATTGGGAATTTCTCAACGCTTCTGACAGTTTCTTATCTTCGGAGGCCGCCATATTGCTTGCCGAAATCAATCTCCTTATGTCCACCTCGTACTCACACACGGCAAACATGTGAACCAGTTTTTATTTTTCTTTGTAACTGATGTTTTTACCGTGTTTAAATAAAGTTATGTATGTATGTATGACTGGGAATGAGCTCTGTGATTGGCTTATTCTTCCGATTCCGTTTACGTTAACTTGTATCAGCTTGATCATAAATGATGGGAGAGGAATCGGAAGAAAAAGGAAATCTTGTGATCCTTCCGATTCCGATTCCGTCGAGCTTCGGATTCCGATTGTGACTCTGTTTTTTATTTTAACCAGTATGAAGGCTCCTTGCGCTTTCGACTCCGACTCCGACTCCGCGTCCGATGACGTCGCTAGTGGGAACCAGCCCTTAGACATCGTTTTTTTAACCTGTGAATACGCGCATGCGTAGTGAATGGGTTATCGGTAACGGTGGCGTAAATTCACTCACTCACTCCTTCCATCAGCTGTAAACTTAGTGACGTAATGCTTTGTTACGAATGCGTTTCGTAACAAGAACAGCATGAATCCAGCGATAACATATGCAATAACTAATTTGTTGTGAACGAATATAAACAACAATAAGCTTAAATATGTTTCGCATTTGGAGTCTTTAATGCAACATTAAAATCAATCTAAAAGGATTTTTCAACCGAGACAAGAGTTTTAATGACGTATTTACGAGTTGCGTAGTATTTTTTCGAGCTCCGCAGGGGCGTGAAAAATGTGATCAATGAGTAAAATGTCCGCACGTATTATTTGTTAAACCATCGAATAAGGGATTTATTATTCGACCGAAATTCTTGTATTTACAATACATGTAGCTTGTGTCTTGAAACCGGGATGCTAAAGTGTAATAGGGCCATCTACTGTGTAATACGCTCGGATATTTTGCGTGTTCTCTTTCCCTTATAAAGTAAATGACGCCACAGTCGAATAATAAATATAATTAATGTAGGATTGAAGGAGAGAGTTGCTTAGCACTATCAAACGTTATAAACTACAGTAGAACCTGAAGTACACTGGCGTTTAAGGATGGTCACTATAACAACTGTTTTTTGTTTTTGTTTTGCGATTCAAGGTGATGGATCGAGTCAAGGGAGGCTATCGTCTTCCACCGCCATTGGTACGTTGCGTATTTTGTAACTTTTTTGTTCGTGCATATGGTGTGGATACACTCAATTCATACCCTTGGTTCGCCTGTGAAGTGCGCACCTTGGTTCGTCTGTGAAGTGCGCACCTTGGTTCGCCTGTGAAGTGCGCACCTTGGTTCGCCTGTGAAGTGCGCACCTTGGTTCGCCTGTGAAGTGCGCACCTTGGTTCGCCTGTGAAGTGCGCACCTTGGTTCGTCTGTGAAGTGCGCACCTTGGTTCGTCTGTGAAGTGCGCACGTTTCCCTGTAGAAATTAGGGAACTTAAGGAACGCGACTTCTTATTTGTTTAGTTTGTCAAATTTGACCGAATTATCCAGGAGCTGAATTCGAAGGGATGGCTTTCTGTGCTCGATATTTTTCCTTTAGCTTTGTTCCTGCAGGAATTTGTTTTGCTAAAAAAAAAAGGTTCAAGTCGCGCTTTCGCAGTCGCAGGATATTTTTTCCCAGCAATTTGGATTACAGAATATTTTTTTAAGCCACCCAACCCCCCGTTCAGAAGTAAAATGGTCGGTCCCTTATACGGGCATAGTCGCAATTTGTTGAATGATATTGGGCATTGTTATATAGCTGGAGTTTTTCTCAATACAACGCGCTTTCATTTGTTGATTCATGGTCACATGACATCTAAGAAACAAACTGTTTCTCGCCAAACGTCCATGAGCGGGAGGCGGTATGCACGTCTCGGAACGCCTCACAGGATTGGCTGAGAAAACAATAGAACAAACAACAGAACAATGGACCCTAGCCCTGAAAACAATACATGTGCGTGATAACCAGGTCCAATGAAATTAGAGGTTCTGAAGAGGTGCATGGCATCTGATGAGCGGGCAACATTTGCGAAAGCGGGCAATATTTTTGACGCCAGAGGGTAACAGAGCACTGTTGCCCGCTAGCGAACATAATCAGACCGTGACAAAAGGTGGCATGATTATGATGCCTTATGTTGCTATATAGTAAATCACTTAATGACTGATCCGAGATTCTCGGGAAAAAAATTCCTGTTTCCCTCGGGTCCAGTCATGAAGTGTTTATTGTTACTCATTTCAGGACTGTCCTAAAGCTATTCACCAGATCATGCTAAACTGCTGGGATGCTGATCGCAACAAGAGGCCTAAATTTGCTGATATAGTGAAGAGGCTGGATGTGCTGATTCGCTCACCTGACAAGCTTAACGAGGATCTAACCGTAGAACCCAAGTAAGCAATCATTGTCATTATTGGGGCTTAACTCTTTAACTTCTAAGAGTGCCAAATATCAAAATTCAAGAAAAATCCAAATTTTGTTTTGTAAAATATTAAAAAACAAACGGTACCATGCAAAAGTACTGCCAAAGAGGTTTCATTTGAATGGTCACACCATAGGATTTTGTCAACAGACTCAAAAGTTAGAACAAATGGTACCATGCAAAAATACTTCTGAAAAGGTTTGTTTGAATGGTTACACCATAGGATTTTATTGACAGACTCAAAAGTTAGAACTTCAGTACATGTCTACATGCCTTTAGTAGTAAAAGTGTTAAACGCCATCAGTAATGCAAGATTCGTTATATCTTGCAAGTTCGCAAAGAAGTTCAATTTCTGTTTTATGAAGTAAAATAACAAACACGAGAAGGAGTGTTTATCAGGATTTACAAACATCGAGAAGTGGGTCGAAAAAACGAGACGCAATCAAGTTTCTTTTTTACCAACTTCGAGGTGTTTGGATTCCTTATGAAACACTTTCCCTCGTGTTTGATATATATTATGACGTTTAAGCCCCGATAATGACAATGAGGGGGAATGAAACAAATCGTTATGCTACTATAAGGGGGAGGGATACAAAAACATAGCTTATACAAAAAAAAAATTATCTGGCCCCTTCCAGTCTTATAAACTCAGTTGATTATTGAAACCCAATTTTCGTGTTTCGCATTTCGAGGCAGAGGGTTAAACAGAAAAAAGACAGAGCTGGGTGCAAAATAACCATTTCCTTCCCAGTTTTCTTTTTTCATTCGTTCCCGATTTGTAATGGCCGTGATTGCTTGCAGGTCCCCAAAGATAGAGTACACGGACATTACCACCATACAGGACTGGCTTGAAAGCATCAAGATGGGTCAGTACAGCGACATGTTCAGCAAAGCAGGGTACAAGCATCTTAAACAAGTGACCACAGAAGACGAATTGGACCTCAATGAAATGGGAATCAAGCTCATTGGGCACAAAAACAAGATTCGCAAGAGTTTAAGGGAAGTGAAGAAGACACTAAGTAAAGACACCGCCTTCTAGACCTCACGGATTTGCCAGTTCTGAGTTGGTCAAATAAATCAAGTTAAGAAATGGCCGTTGTCTCAAGTCAGGTCCCGCTGATATTACGTTCTTTACCAAGTTTTCCTGCTTTTGGCCTATATCGGACCCTTCGTTAGTGGACAGCGTTGGACACGCTTTAAAGTACTCCCAGTTGTCCGTTTTTGAGAGGTGTTCGCTTATGGAAAGTAAAATTGTAGTGCCCGTATATGAAGGCAGTGGCGAATCCAATGAAGCCCTCTCCACCCATCTTGCAAAAGAAAATGATTTTTTTTTTCGGTCTCTTTCATTTTCACATTTTTTTCACTTTCACATTTTCTAACATCCCTCCCCTCCCCCCTTCTCTTTACAACGGGGGTCTGGATCTGTCACTGGGAGGTGCTAAACTATATTCCCAAAATAGTCGCACATCTGCAAACTACTATCTCTCAATAACGGCCGCCTCTTTACAACAGACGGAATATATCCTAGCTTGGCAGTTGTAGACAGGTTGTATTGTAGCAATACTCGGGACAGACCATAATATCACTCCCTTTGATCTTATTCCGTTTTCGGAACGAAATAGTGTTCTGTTTATTCTACTTTTGACAAGATAGATAGCACTACGGTTCACTTGGTAAATTTTGCTATTTTTTTCTGGTCGCACCTTTAAATTCATCCACAGACTTAAAAGTTAAACCACCTTGTACAACAGTACTACAGGAAAGTACTGCTCAATAGCTTTGAATGTTCACACGTAAGGATTTCATCCACGAACTCAAAAGTTAGAACCACCTTGTGCAGCAAAATAAACAGCACCACAGGGAAGTACTGCTCAATAGCTTTCATTTGAATGGTCACCTTAGGATTTCATCCTCGAACTCAAAAGTTAGAACTACCTTGTCAGCATAATAAACAGCACCACAAGAAAGTACTGCTCAGTAGCTTTCATTTGAAAGGTCGCAATTGTGGATTTAGAGCCACCTTGTCAACATAATAAACAGCACCACGGGAAAGTACTGCTTGTAATTTATCCACACACAACGTTTCAGCCACATGCACTGTAGCATGGCAATAATAAACAGTACCACAGAAAAGTACTGCTCAATAGCTTTCATTTGAATGGTCACACTTTAGGATTTCATTCACAGATTCAAAAGTTATAAACCACCTTGTACAGCATAATAAACAGTACCACAGAAAAGTACTGCTCAATAGCTTTTATTTGGTCACACTTCATCCACAGACTCAAAAGTTTGAACAACGGAAAGTGGCTTACAGTAAGTGTTTAAAAGGAGTGAGAAGGATTGTACCAAAGGGCACAGAAGAATGGATTTTCAAAAACAAAAGTTTGTTTAGAAAACAAGCGGAATTATTAATTACCGAATGGTTAAAACGACTGTTGCGTTAGTCCGTGCAAGTTTCGTAGAGCCATGCCGTTTATAATTAATTTTGCCCCAAATTTGAGTAAACTCGTTATGCAGCTTGTCGCGCATGAAACAAATCTTGATAGCTAGGAATTTAACTTGAGAAAAAAATAGTTAAATTTAGTTCGAATAGTTACAAAATGCGCCTTTTAGCCCATCTGATTTCCAGATTTTACATTTAAAAGTAAGTAACTAATTTTGGTGTCTGAACGATTTTGTGTCCTTTTGTGGATTGGTAAAAGAAACGCAACCACAACTATTGCATTAATAAAGTTAAGATGTGTTTAGTGTAAAATTCTAGGCAGTATATTAGTTCTCCTTACTAGCTACCATGCATTTGATTTATTGGTTATCATAGGATCTTAGTGTTTGGAGGATGGTGGAGGGTATGTTCGTCAGCATTTTAAAATTGACATTTATTGTTTTGGCGTAAAACGCGATCTGGGGGCAGCCCTAACCACCCTCAATTTAGCTCTTTCACTGCCAAGAGCTGGCATTTTATAAAATACTGGAAACATAACACCACCTTAAGAAAGTACTGCTGAAGAGCTTTCATTTTAATAATCACACTTTAGGATTTCATCCACAGACTCAAAAGTTAGAACCACCTTGTACAGCATAATAAACAGCACCACAGGAAAGTACTGCTCAATAGCTTTTATTTGAATGGTCACACTTGAGGATTTCATCCACAGACTCAAAGTTAAAACCTCCTTGTACGGCATAATAAACAGTACCACAAGAAAGTACTGTTCAATAGCTTTCATTTGAATGGTCACATTTTAGGATTTCATCCACAGACTCAAAGTTAAAACCTCCTTGTACGGCATAATAAATAGTACCACATGAAAGTACTTCTCAGTAGCTTTCATTTGGATGGTCACACTTTAGGATTTCATCCACAGACTCAAAGTTAAAACCTCCTTTTACGGCACAATAAACAGCTCCACAGGAAAGTACTGCTGAAAAGCTTTCATTTGAATGGCCGTACACCTGACATGAAAGTACTGTTCAGTAGCTTTCAATGGCCCTTATCGTAGATGAGTACGCCACGCCAACATATCAGCGGTTTCTCGCATTCTTGACCCTATAGTCTCGTTTTTATGTTTACGAGAACCTCTGACGACGATGAGCGTAAATATCAAAACGCGACTATAGGGTCAAGAAAGCGAGAAACCGCTGATATGTTGGCGTGACGTTCTCATATACGATAAGGGCTATTGAATGGTCACACTGTAGGATTTCAGCTACATTGAAACTTACAAATTGGAACCACATTACACAATTTGACTCTTGCAATCAAAGGGTTAAACCAGGAAAAACATTTCTTTATTCCAATGGTATTGTAAGGAGAAGGAGAAATTGAATTAAAATTGTGTCAATTGTATATAGACGTATTTTGGAAATGTATGAAGTGGAAAATTTTGCAATTATGTTTTGTAGGTCGTCGATTTTTATTTGAATATCCTTTAGTTAACTCAAATTTTTGGTGCAAATATCAAAAAAATTGGGGAGTTATGTTTCTATTTCTGTTACCGTTTGATCAGGATCAGTATCATTATTTTTCTACAGCCTGTGGAATTCGAACAATAATTTAGTATAAAATAATACAACTTGAAAACGGGTATTTAGTGACACTATTTCATATTCTATAGTCGTTGTTCACTTAGGGTTGATTTTCATTAAGCGTGTTTGTTATTTGTTTTGTTAACAATATTAATTAACAATAAAGATGTTATTAACTGACATTTTAGAGTTTTTTTTTTGTTCCGTCTTATTTCAAAACTTGAAATAAAGTGGGGAAGATCAGGTGAGTCTAGCAATTTTTCCAGAGCATGATTTTTGTTTTAGTCTTGAGGCTGTGCAATAATTTTTTTTCGAGATAGTTCCACATTTTTCTTTTCTTTGGCTCGCTGTGCACGAATTTTTTCTCTACTTTTGCTGTGTAGCATTTTAGGTAAATGCGCAATAACCCGCCCCCTCTCCCCCACCTCATAAATAACATGGTCCATCACTGAGTTTGTCCTTGTCATTCAGGGAACAGCTAAATGAAGAGACTCGTGTTACTAAGTAGTGCAAAGCGTAAGGTATATTATTTTAACACGCAGCACAAAGGGTATTTCGATCTGTGTTTCCTGGGAACAGCTGAGGATGTAAATATAACATAATAGCTAACATAATTTCATATAAGCAAACTCAGTGAAATTTCAGCGGGAGCCTATATTATTATAGGCTTCTGAAAAGAGCCATTGTCAATGGTACAATCAGAAACCCCGTAAGTGGGTTGAAACATGTAACGTGCATTCACAGCTTCCGAATATTCATTTTTTGCTTAGAACCATATTTGGAAACCCCTCGCGTTCCCTCGAGATTGAAAGTAAGTTGTTCTAGCGAATTGATTGGTTTATATTTTTGCGTCGACGAAGGAGACGCTTCCTAATCTTGTCGGCTAGGCGGAACGAATCGAGAAAAGTGTCGGTACCAAATCTGCGCCATCTTGAAACGTCACAGAACCAGAAACATGCCTGAAGCGCGAATGCCATATCACAACGAGGTACCTAAGGAGACGCACTTTAATCTGTGATTACTTCTAGTTATCTTGATTTTCCAAATATGGCCGTAACAACGTCTTAGCAAATTCATTGAATAATCGGAAGCTTGGTTTGAAACGTACAAGAGACAGTTGCACGTTTCAACCCACATATATGGGTTTCTGGTACAATGGACAGAAGACACATTTGGAAATGTTATATCAGTATCTTGTGAAAGAACTAACAGATTTTTAAAATTGAAATATAAACATGTACCTTACAGTCTTAGTTTTTAAACTAAAAAAAATGGGGTCGCTCCTAGCAACAAACTTAGGGACTGTGCGATAATTATCAGGAGGGGACGGGGGATTGGAAAACCAGAGGGGGGGGCGCAAAAAGTAAAATCAAAGGAAGGATAGTGGGGCTCAAAGTAAAATAAGTCACTCAAGAGGAGAGGGGGGGGGGGGGGGGGGGGGGGGGGGCTTAACATTTCATTTCAAGTGTTTGCAGTTCTCACTGACTTGATGATCTGTTCTGTGGCTGAACTACAATTTCAATCTGTTGCAATACGATTATCTATTCTTCTCTATCTCTATAATGTAGAGACGAATATTGTGATAAAGCTTTTCTGGCTTTTTAAATTTGAATTGTCAACAACATTTGAACAGTAGAATATAGTTATACACCAGTGCAAATATTTTGGCCTGGTGAAAATATTTTGCTCCATTTCAAATATTTTGTACTGGTCCAAAATAAATTTAAAACTCAGCTGTTTAAAAACGTAAGGAAGTTCCTCGAAGCAAGATTTCATCGCTTAAAGCTCCCATTTTCCTGAGTATTCTTTAAAGCTTCTCTTTCTCTTTTGAATATTTTAAACGTGTGTTATTGCAAAATCACGGCCGGTTTCGGCCGGCACGGCCGTCAATGGGTTAAAGGAGTTTAGCTCCAAACAAATGATTTGACGATCTACTAGCTTCAATTTTCCTAAGACGAAATCAGGTTTAGAACTAAGCACTTAGCTCTATATTCCTCCAAAAAACGCTTGACTTGCACAATTAATTATAAGCAGCCTCAAATGCGGTCTTGACCACTGTTGGAGAAATTTGAAACCTGTCTTGAGTAGAAAACCGCAAAAAAATGGAAAGAAAAACGATTTTGCGAGCTAACCCTGCGCGAGTTCACGCCCGAGAAACAATCCGCTAGCCATGACCATGAAAAATGACGGACATGGTTCTACTATGAGGATGGAGCTCCGCGAGAGGGTTTTCGGCGAATTTTTAAAACTGCGGCATGGAGCGTTAATTTCCTATAATAAGGTATATATACTGTGTTTTATGGAAATTTTACCGTATTTAAAATAAATAGAGTAATTATATATGTCGCGAATACGTAAATACGTATTTTAAATTAAAATTTGCAATTGCCGAGTTGACAAAAATGCTCGAAAAATCAAAAGATTTGATAAAAAAGCAAGGCTGGTAAACGGTACGGAAACGACTATATTTGTAAAATATCCAATATTTCGAAGGCACAGCTATTCTTCTTCAGGGTCGAAAAATTAGTATTGGGAAGTAATAAGAACGTTATTAAACCTGGCAATGTGCCATCCCGGTTTTGTAAATTACCTTTTTGCCTGGACGAGATTTTGAAGAGAAGCACAGTGGTTTAAAAAAGTGTACGTAGGCATATATTGTATTTGAATTGTAAGTAGTGCTTTCAGTGTTGCAATTAAAACAAAAGATGTTCCTTGATGAACATATTCATTTAAAGCAAAATGTTAAAGAATTGCAACGCTGTCGAATTCAGAGTGCCTTAAAAATTCCTTTTTTTAATTAAGGTGGTCTGGGATGCTTAGTCATAACAGGTGACACACTCCTCCCGTATTTTCTCGATTTTTTACCGGGCCCTGTCTAAACGCCGGGTCCAACAAGATCGAGTTTTAACTAAACGCCCGACGTTTATTCGAGGTAAAGACGTTTATTCGGTCCGTTTACCGTAAAGCACGTTACAGACGAGCAAGTTTTCTATGACAAGTGTCCGTGACAAGTTTTACAAGTGTTACTTGTTCGTGTGCATGAGTACCAAGTTTTCTTTGACAAGTTTTGCCTTGACAAGTTTTATTTGCCCGTATGAACGAATAAACAAGTTATCTTTGACAATTTCTTCGTACTAGCCAGCAATACAATTATACAGTAGACGAAGAAAACACAACGCCATTTTATTTGTTAATCATCTGCGTATGTATATAACAAGGGAAAACCTTTTAGCATGGCAAGATTAATACCAGGAACTTCAGCTCTCATGAGCTCAAGAACCTCTTCGTAGTCAGTCTTTTTTTTGTTGTTGTTGTTCTTTCTATTTTTTATAGGATTCTGCCTTTGTATTCCACAAACTTTCTCTTGTTCGGAGATATTCTAGTAGAAGCGATGTGACAGAGTCGGTTCATCGAACAGTTTTAGCTGCGTCATATTGGCCATGACTGCTACTCCAAACAACAAGGCCGCAGAGCGCCCGCGATTTCGCAACGATTCTTGTCAATTTTTCCTTGTTGATCATACAGATAAGCAAGTTTTGCGATTTATCAAGTTTTTCTATGACAAGTTGTCTTGTTCAAAAGCTAACATGCCAGCTTTTGAACAAGTTTGCTCGACAAGGAAAATCTTGACAAGTTTTTATTTACACACGAGCATGTAAAACTTGTCAAGGCAAAACTTATTATAGAAAACTTGCTCGTCTGTAACGTGCTTAAAATCTCTATTGAGCCACCCGGGTGGCTTAATTATTTAAGGTACTTTCGAGGGGTGGCTTATTAGAGAGGGGGCGGCGGGAGGGCGGCTTAATAGAGAGGGGGGCTTATTGATCAGAATATAATATGATATGAACTTTATTCAAGCATCGTAATCTCAGGATTAAACTTGAATGCTACAATTACATGCTTACAGTCTTGAAACACAAGTACATGTGAAGCATTCGCGCAATCAATCAAGTTACAAACTGAACCGGTTCAATACTTGAATAAAACATAGTAACCGTACTTTAGTTCACATGCAGTGTCCATTGTTTCTTCTGAAGGGGGCGGGGGGGGGGGGGGGGGGGTCAATAAATTTCGTCTCCTTATTAGAGGTGGGGGCTTATTTGAGAGGGGTATTTTGTATTGGGTATTGCGTGACCGATTGTTACGCGGACTTTCTTTACCGAGATATAAAGTTCGTCATCTTTATTATCCTGGGGGTCACTTCATCGTTTCTTTATCCGAGTCAGGATGGTTTATATGGAAAGACAGATCAAACTCTCAATGTTAGGGAACATCACTTGAATTTCTGGTTAAAAATTTTTTGACGCTTCTCGTTTTTTATTTCCATCAAGATTTTAGGAACATTTTGATCAATTCAGCGTTTGAATCAGAAAATTCCAGGAATTTAGTAATAAAAGAAGTAAAATGTGATCACGAAACTATGATGAAAAATTACCCCTGTAAAATATACGGCGGGCCTCGAATGACCGCCGGGTCTACGAAGCCGAGTTTCAATAAACCCCTCCGGCGTTTAATCGAGAAAACTAAAAGAGATTGTCAAACCGACAACGAGAGCTTGCAAAACGACTTTGTCGATATACGTTTTATCGGGCATCGAGAGTTTTGTTTAGGATGTTGGGTGCTTACCATTTAGCCAAAAAATCCGGGAATTTCTGTTCAAAGTCAAATGGTTCAGACAATTTCCGGAAAGTCCGTTCGGAAATTGTGGAGTACCTCCAGAGGTAGTCCTGTTTTTTTCGTTTCGGGATGGAACGTTAGAAATTTTCTTACCATTTGAATTTAGAAAAATTTCAATCGCTATTAAAATCGAGTTAACGGTCTGGGTACCAGGATTAGGGAAATGGAATATTTAAATGGTGAGGGCAATCTCGTCGGTTGGTCGGTAAATTTGGAAAATCGCTTACCATTATGCAACGGTCACCCCAACCGGTTTTTCCTACAAATGGTAAGCACCCGTTATTTCCCTGTTACTGTTGTAAGGAAACGGAATCGAAGAGGTAATCAGGAGGGAATTTATTTGTGGATATGAAGGTACAGTAGAAGGAAACTTCTAGGGTCATGCAACTTATACCGTAACGTTTTTGTAGGGTTTAAGAATATACTGTGATTAAGAATGCAAAGTTTTTGCAATTGTTGCTAACACTTTTGACTCGCAGATGTCTACCGCCCTTGGTGATTTGCCTGCAGTCGGTCTACTTTTTTTATTGGATAAGTAGTGTCACGAATCAGATTTTTGAGGCAGTACAACAACAAGTTTTATTGGTCATAGCTGGTTGATTACCATGCAGATTACAAGTATATTCCTAGTCAGCCAAGCGAAGGTTACCAACGACCAACTCGTATGTATGCTGAATTCAAAACCCTTAGTGATTAGATCACAATTTTTTTTTAAAATTAAACAACATTGTTATGAGGACCTCAGATGATTTCAGCTGCTCAATGCTCGTCGAACGAAATAATCTAAGGTTACGTTTAATTTGTTTACCGTTGCAAGAATACTGTAATTTGAAAATATTAACGCAGAATTTCTATAGAGAAAACTGATCGGCTAGATTGACAGATCATAACTTATAAGTTGAAGTTTGTTTGTATTCAAATTTAAGATCGAGAAGAAAGGATTGCGTAACGTAACGTAACGTAACAAATCCATGTTTTACAAGTCCATGTTTTACAAATCCAATCCAGTCCAGTCCAAATTTTACAATATGCCATCCTGCAAGGCTTTCCGTGAACGTGTAAATTCCATCTACATTTTTAACCAATCATACTTGAGCATTCCCACGCTACTAATTGGTCTAATTGGATGGAAACAAATTTGCAAGGTCGTACCAGTTAGGCTTTGTTAGCGACAAGGGTAGGACAAGAACCTACTTAAATTATTATTCCGTTTTATTTCCATTTCAGAAGACATTATAAAAATAGAATAACAATATTGACGACATTGAAGTAACGTTGATATTTTAAGGCCTAAGAAGGCTCGTTTTTTGGATGTCTGGCGAAAGTCGAAAATGAATAATTTTTTTTTCACTCGATTAAGCCGTGGGCCATTATATCTTGTTATATCTTTAAACTGCGAGTTGAGAGTAGGATAAGACAAGAACTGTTGGATGAACCGAATACGGAACTCCGCAAAAAAAATAATGCTTGCATCTGGCATTCTTTTTTATCAACTCTTTTTACAAAAAAAAAAAAACCAGGACGCACGACCCACGACCCACGACCCACGACGCACGACCCACACGACGGCACGACCCACGACGCACGACCCACGACGCACGACGTAATACCCACGACCCACCCACGCACACCATTTAGTTTGTCCCAACTAAAACGGTAACTGCAGAAGCGTCAATTTGGACAGATATTTCTTCCAAACAAATTTCCATCAAATAAATTAAACAATTTTTACTTTAGGAATGAATAGTTTTGTTTTTATTTCTTAACAATTTCTCTTCTGTGTATACGTCTGATATCTTTTTTGTAATTAGGCGTTGGTAAAAAATATTTGCCTGGATGGTAATTAAAATAATGCCACTGCTGCGATGTAGTCATCCATTGAACTGAGAAGCCGTGCTGTTATTTTTATTAGATAAAAACACTAAATAGATAACGTTGTTCTTGGTTTGAAAACCATATTTTCGAGTAATTTTCTTATGCTCTGCAATGTGCCGAGGTAATAGGTCCAAGATAACCGTCACGTCACCAAATGAAGAAACCATAACGAGGGAAAATGTTTCTTAGACCTAACGAGGAAACACCTAACGAGGGAAAAGCTTTTCTAAAACAGGTTTTCCCTCGTTAGGTTTTCCCTCGTTAGGTCTAAGTAACATTTTCCCTCGTTATGGTTTCTTCATTTGGTGACGTGACGGTTATCATGGACCTATTGCAATTGACTGTTCGTATCGCTTTTTATTATTGAGGCCATTAATTATTTATTCCGTAGTGGTAAGATTTAATAAAACACAGCATATATAATTTCACCTGTTTAACCGACTTCGCCAGTTTCGCAATCAGAGCGCTCGCGAATCATGAAGAAACCGTTCTCTTTATAGAAGAATAATGCAGTTGAAGATAGTGGCAGTTTGGATCGTTCTCGGCTTTGCTTCGTTAGTTCAGGTGGCTGAACAAGCAGTTGAGGTCAGTGTTCTATAGCTAGTCGGTAACTAATCTGATTAATCATCGCAGTCTGTGCGGGTTTTCGCTTGTAGTATTGGAACCCAATTGACTAACGGGATTCTAGCTTGTGAGATGCGCTTAGGCTTTGTTCCTACTAGCGACATAACGATCATAATCATAATCATTAGGGGTGTTATATCGCTTATGTCGTAGTGGGAGCGCCGAAAAACATAATCACAAAGACGCTTAAGATCGACATAATCATAATCATAAGAAAATGGTCGGTCATTTTCTTATGATTATGATTATGTCTGTGATTCTAGCGCTCATAGTCGTAATCATAATGACGCATGTTCATTCATTGTATTTTGGCCAATGAATGTCCTAGTTCCAGTAATTTGTAGTTCATGATATTCCAAGATCATGGCGTCGAGTTTTGATGAGCGTCTTGAATTGCAAGCCTCGTGGAAAGTTTCCTGATATTATACAATAAATCTTTGACAGACTTAAATACACAGTGTATTATGATACTGCGATGGCGAAATAACTTCTGATAAGTTAAATGTAGTTGATGCGAGAAAGCCCATCCTTGCTGCAATTAATGCGTAGGTTTGCATAGTAGCCATTTTAGAAGCACCATGTTCAAAACAAACGAGAAAAGAATTTAAAGTCGACTGCTTGTACGTGTGTGTTTCCACTAGATCATAACAACGTTATGATTATGATTATGTTTATGATCATGATTATGATCGTTATGTCGCTAGTGGGACTGAACCTAGCCTTACAAACTGTTATGTTATGAAGCCAGAGCCGTAGCTAGCATGAGGCAAACCGAGGCACTTGCCTCAGTGAAAATACAATTTAAATACTAGTACAAGCATCGGATCTCTCTCGTAAGAGGCTAGGCATAAAAATATGAAAGAAGTGTTTTTTTTTTGCCTCGGTAAGACCTGGAAGCCTCAGCTGTTTGGGTATATAAACACTTTTAATTCTTCTTATATACTTCAATCGCACGCTAAATCTCTGGAACTGTGTGCAAATTAGCTCATCCAAGTAGCTTCCTTAGTCCCGGCTCGTTCAAAGTTTTTATTACTCAGGGTCGGGTTGTTAGAAAGCCGGTTAACGCTAACCCAGTATTAAAACTTGGTTAATTGTTTAACCCATTCGCTCCTACACCGGCTAAAACCGGCCGTACAATACTCCACTGCTTTAAAAAATTGCAACTTTCTCAATCGCGCGAACATTGCCCTAACTAGCAGTTCTGAGCATTGACTAGAAAGTCCCTCAAATTGAGATACCCAATAAACACAAAAAAGTCAGCGATTTTTGCAGAATATCAGCGTTTGAATTTGGACAATAACAAAAATGACCGTTTTTAACGTCATAGAAAAACAACAAAAATCACGTTTTTGCCTTTAGTTTTTTTTATTCAAATCATCATGGCAAACCCAAAAGTCAACATTCACAGCAAAATTCAGTCCTAGTCCTAGCTTAGCAGTGAATTTTTTTGCTCTTATTCGTTGCTCGGGCCGAGCTCTAGCCTCTCGTTCTAATGCATACTGACCTTGCCTCGATTTTCAATATCACCACCGCACTGCATGCTGGGAAAAAGCCAAAAATTTTGACAGCGCTCGATTCTTTCCGCACACATTTCATATTTATACTAAGTCCACAGCCACTCCGACCCACCGCCGAAATTTCGCGCTTGTTGTATTCTCCTGTGGTCGCAACTTCCAAAATATGCCGCGGTAGGTCGAGAAATTCATCCAGAGTCGAGTCCCAAAGCCACTTCGTTTCCAGGCGGCCATTTTTCCAGTTCAACGAGCAACGAGCCAAATTCGTAAACGAAGTACAACACCTAACTCGCTTCATTGAGAAGTGGACTCTGAACTACCTCCAAGCTTAATGATGCTCATCAGGCAGCTACTAAAGATGAAAAATGGCTGTGAACTTACCAAAAATCGTAGATAATTCATATTGGACCCTTTATTGCAAATCAACCAAGCAAAATGAGATCGTCACAATGACGTTTCCAGTAAACTCGAGCCTTCAGTGTTTAAGAACAGCAGCACTTTCAATGGTAACTTTAAATATGGAGTCACGAAATCCTATGGGGCGTGTGAATGCAGAAAATCGCTCAAAAACGAAAAAATTCTCAGGAGTGAATGGGTTAACTGGAATCGAAATTGGTGCTAACCCTAACCCTGACCCTAACCCAACCCGGCCCAGTTGTATTCCTCCTTAGTTAACACGGTCAGTTTTTGATGTAGTTACATCCAGCTCAGTATTTCTGTTATCAAGGCTATATTTTTGTTTTCCCTACATCACTTTCAAGAGAGGGAAAAATTTGTCTCTAAGTCGTTATCTAGTAAATAAAACTCGTTCTTTTATAATATTCAACAGGTAAAACGAGGCGAACACGAAGTCGTCAATTATGGCAACTTCAAGAGGTTTTTAAACTACACGCTGAATGTCTCCCAAGTTTTGGCCTCCATCTACGTTGAGGACTTTGTCGAGTGCGCCTTTCGATGTATCGCGACCGCGTCGTGTTTCTCATTCAATATTGCTTTCGTGTCGTCCATCAACACCAGCAATCATGTTTGCCATCTACTGGCTACAGACAAGTACAATCACTCCAGCAATTTTGTGCCGAGTCAGGAATTCGATCACTATGCTATTGCGGTAGGTTGAGTTGAGTGTAACTATCTTCTAATTCCCATTATTTTCCATTCGGATTACATGTACGGATGTTTCATGTTACAAAATATTGGATAATATCCTAAATGATAATTTTGTTCACCTACGGTGGTTACAGCTTAGTGATAATTTTGTCCCAAAGTTATAGCTATTGCTTAAACATCTACATCTAGTACATAATTTATTTGCAAAATCCTATAAGGACATCTAGCAAATTCCAGTGCAAAGTGTAAAAATAAATGAATAAATAAATATATGCAAATAAGGTAATAAATAATTGTGGTATAATAATAATGAAAAAAGTAACAATCAGTTATGGATTAGATTAATTAAACTAGCACTTAGGAAGAGATATAATTATTTACAGCTGCTTTAAAATCACTTATTGAGGTCATGTTGATGATATTTGGCGGTAGATTGTTCCTGTCATTAATTGTTCTAGGCCAGAAACTATATTTATACTCATCACATGATGTTTGCATTGGAATAAACTTCATTGGATCAGAGTTTCTAGTTTTCATTACAGTTTTATGTTTCACATAAGATGGTATATTGATCGCTGCTTGGCCATGTAGTATGTTATACATTAAAGTTAGTCTGTTCACTTTTCTTCTATGCTCCAGTGTTGGCCAATTAAGATGGTTTAGCGCTTGGGTAACACATCCTTCCTGTCTTGAATATGTTTTAGTAGCAAAACGCGCAGCACGACGCTGTACTTGTTCGAGCCAGGATTTTTGATATATCCTGTAAGGATCCCATGCAGCACTTCCATAATCTAGGATATGTCTCACTAAGGAGGTGTATGCTTGTGCTTTAACTCTTTCTGGACACGAGTGGAGATTCCTTTTAATACAGCCTAAGGTCTTATTAGCTTTATTCTTCACATCCAAGATATGAGTTTTCCATAACTTATTTCAACATCGCGGTTCACATTTGAATATTAAATCCACATACTTAAAAAGTTAAAGCATAATACGAGTCTTACCACATTAAACGGTATATTAAACAGGGAATTACTAACATACATTGTAAGTGAAAATACTACTCTTGTATTCTCCGGTCGATCACAATTCAGTTTTAAAGAAAAAAAAAAGAAAGTGTTAACTAAAATTAAATTGTCCTAATAAGATATAGTTCCCATGAAATCGTTTACATATTATATATTTATGTAATATTAAATATATCAAAACATTTAGAATGAATATTAAGAGAACCCTTACGGGCTTTTTCGTTCAACTTAAATTATAGATAGCGTAGTAGTAGGTACGTATTAGTGGTTCGGCGCTTTTATAACTTTAATCAGAAAAAGCAGCATTTTCTCAAACTATATCTACTGATAGTGGTCACCGAACAAACATTGTAACAGGCGAGCTATTCAGCAGACAAACATTTGATCACTGACAGTAATTTAAAAGTTATTGACATCATTAAATGAACGCGAGACATTCCAAGGTGAAACGAGTTTTAAAGGCATATTTGATAATCCGACAATCTCATTCCAGAGTACAGCACCCTCTCAGTGTACTTCTCCCGCTAAATTTTATCCGGGATATCGAATTACAGCTCATTTCGATATTTTGTTCTAAATTACTGAATTCGCCATCAAAGCTAACGTAGAAATTTTTGGTTAGCAGAACTGTAGAGATGGCAAATGAAAATAACCGCGGCGAAGTGATTCGTCAGCATTTATTGCTGAAAGCTTTTACTATATCAATTCTCGTCCACCGCCTTCACTCTCGTCCTAACCTGTCAAACCTGGTATACTGCAGTGTATTTTCGTGTTCACTTAGGGTAAAATGACGTAAGAGTCGAATAAAAATAAAGTGCAATACTATCACAAAATGCTGAATATTTTCTATATTTCTTCCCAGAGCCCATGTGAGAGCTTTCCATGTCAAAACGACGGAAAATGTCGCACACTGTACAAGGAAAATACCTATGTTTGCGACTGTCGTGAGGGATTTTTTGGAAATCTTTGTGAAAAAGGTAAAAAAACAAAATCACTATTGTATTACGCCAAGTCGTTCACTAGGCAAGAGATGGTATGATGATTGCAATCTACAGTCAACCGGTGCGATGGGATGTCTTGCTTATCATCATAGTTAAATTTGACGTAGGATTCACACAAACATACATCCTTTGTTGTAAGGCAAAAAGGTACACTTCATGCAATACCAACACTTATTTTGATGCTTTGACTGATAATTATCTTATTGGAACTCTTACTTTCAGATTGTCATCCTGTAGGCGTTTCGGATAGAAACACGATACCAGATGCTAGAATGACTGCAAGCTCACACTATAATAGCGGATATTATCCACACTACGGCCGACTGAATGAAGACAGGGGGAGAGGGTGGTGTCCAAGTAGCAAATCTGCCGGAACAGAATATCTTGAAGTTGATATGGTTACAGTGCATTCTGTATGTGCAGTGGAAACACAAGGAGCAACAGATATCGATGAATGGACAACCAGCTACAAATTACAGTTTTCTTCTGATGGTACAACATGGAACACTTACAAAGAGAACAATACTGAAAAGGTGTGTAAATAAAACAAATAGCTTGCTTGTATGTACGACTGGGAATGTGTAAGGATTCGGATGACAAATGATTTTACAATGTATAAGGAATGATAAGGTTACATTGTTGTGTTCACTTTCAATATCGCATTGAAATTTAGGCAGTTTTTTTTTCTTAATTGAATTTGCTTATTTGAAACAATGTAAGCTATTATGTTATATTCACATCCTCAGGTGTTCCCAGGAAACACAGATCGAAATACTGTTGTAAAGAACATCCTTCGTGCTGCCGTGGAAGCCAGATTTGTTCGGTTTTATTTCGTCAACTACAACAACTGGCCTGTCATAAGAGTTGAAATCTTCATGTTAAACTAATAATGATACCTTATGCTTTGCACTGCTTAGCTACATGAGCCTCTTCATTTAGCTATTCCCTGAATGACAAGGTTAGCATTAGGACAACCTGTTATGCTCTATTTGTTTTGTAGATCTTCAACTGCTGCTCGTATTTATATATGGTACATGTTACTTATTTTCCATTTGTTTCATAAAACGATCAGGCATGCACCAACAAACTAGACCCCACCCCCGACCTTTCCTAGAAATAATATAAGCAATGCCCGGGGGGGGGGGGGGGGGGGGGGGGTACTCAACAATATTTTGTACGGGAATGCTCCGCCCCGAGGTCCAAACCCTTACCCTTTCATATACCGTTTTTGACAGAAAAGGTACCCCTTTCATATACCTTTCATTGAAAATGGTACCCCTTTCATATAACTTTCATTGAAAATGGTACCCCTTTCATATAGCCTTTACTTGTGTCTGTTCGATATATTTTGAAAGGCGCTTTTTATAATACTTAAATCACAGTTTTCTCTACGTTTTTTATACTTCAACTTGTGTTTTCGCTACCCTTTCCTATTCTTCGTGAAATCCCTACCCTTTCACATACTTCAACTCGTGAAATCCCGACCCTTTCATATACCTCCAGCCTCAAAAAGGTACCCCTTTCGGGCGGAGCATCCCCGTATAGCCCATTATAGGGAGTACCCCCTCCCGGGAAGCAATGCTGAGACCCCATGTTCTGCAAGGCAAAACACAGTTTATAAGGAAGTAAGTTTATAAGGAAACAATAACTCAGGAGCTTCCCGTTCGTGGTGAAATGTATTACAGTAAAATCAAAGTGTATAATAACCTTGTATATCACAAACCTGTAGGCTACTAAAGTATGGCATCCACCACTATATAAGAACCTGTCGAGCCTAAAAATTGAAACAGGTTCTTAGTTGGAAAATCAGAAAATAATTGAAAAAAATAATAATAACAACTGTTTTATATGGCATTCATACTGTGTAAAATTTCACATAATTTCAATATACAAATTTGATATACAGTACACAAATAATTGCCTCTACTGATTATAAACTTATATGGCTTTAGTGAGTAGTAGACTTGCTATCAGTAACAGTAACAGTAACAGTTGTCAACCATTGCCAAGAGTGCTGAAATAAATCAGAGGAACTAGAACAGTGCGTGTGTTTGTTTAGAATGTAGCCTTACATTTTAGACATAACTATTTTGTCATATATAAGGAAGGGACCAGACCGATAATCGCGTTCGAAGAATGCAATCCTAGGGCGCTTACCATTTGTCAGAACTGCCCGGCCGGACCGCTCAATTCGTAAATATTATTCCATTATTTTCCAGAACTGGTCTGTCAGACTGGTAAATTTGGAAAAAGCATGCACCCTTTTGATGGACTTGTAAGAACAAGTCTTCAAAAAGATGCATTCCAGTTTCAAACGGACCGGTCTGGCCGGTCAGTTCTGACAAATGGAAATTGAGATTTTTTTATGTCCGGACTGCCGTTTGGCCACCCATATTTCGTTTTTCAGGGGCTCATTTCCGCTGGAAATTCCTTTGAACGCGTCTCCATAATCTCTGAATACTGCTTGTTTTTGAATAGTTGTTGGACAGGCAGAAAATACCTCACTTAATTCTCAGTAGACACAGTATATAAGAAATTGTGTGTGGCTTGATCTTGATGTACGTTTTGTCCCTACTGAGGGACTCATCCGCGACCTTTCTGAATTGTTGACTCGGCAAACATAACGAGCTCAGTCCCGTCAACATGTAACGATTATAGCAATCTCACCTAATATATCCCATAATGATTGCCACTTGCATTACATAACTAAAATAATTATACAATAGGAGGAGTGGCGAATGGTACCTTTAAAATCGTAGGTCTCGGAAAAGTTTGGTCCGTTCTTGAAATCTTGAAGTCTCAAAAGCCTCGTTTGCCAGGTGCTTTTTCTGTCTCGGAGTCTCGAATTTTTTCCCACAAGGTCTCGGAGTCTCGCGGATACTTTTGTCAACCTCAAGCATTCGGAATTCTGGCTCAGTGATCAAACTCGAATTTATTTCAGAAAAAAATCTCGTTTGGTCACTAAAATATACAAACACAAATAAAAACATTATACGTTAGTATTAATATAAGCTAAGTATGACCATAGTTTTCATTAAGATTTCAAGGCCACGTAGCAGGAGATTAGTGTAAAGTCACAGGAGCCGTCGTTTAAAAACAGCTCAGCTGGTTCCTTCCTAGGGGGGTCTCCCCCAGGAAATTTTGAAAAATTAAAGTCTCTTATAGACGTGTTTTTCGTATTCTAAGCAGCAATATTAAACCCTTTCATGTAGTCTAATACCGTACGGATGTTTTAATGTATGGAGAAACGTCAAGCATCGTACCGGGCCGTACAGAAAAAGAAGACTAGCCTAACACCGTGCAAACGTATTTATAGCCTGGAGAAGACAAGACTTAAATACCGTACGCGCACGGCGAACGAACGTACTAAACAGAGACTAACATATAAAGAAACGTCGAAAAGACGAGACTTTTATCGTACGAACGTTGTAACAGACGGAGGAACACTGATCTAGAAGACTAGTCTAATACCGTAGGAACTTGATTTACGTATGGGAAATGTATAGATAGCCTGCGAATACAGCCGCCTCTCATCGCTCCCGGCCGCTAGGAGCGTTCGCGTGCTCTCTCGCGCGAACGCTCCTAGCGGCCGGGAGCGATGAGAGGCGGCTGTATTCGCAGGCTAATGTATAGTAGACTACCATACGAACGTAATAACGATTGGAGGACATCGAAAAGACGATAACTACCGTAGGAATGCGCTAACGTATAAAGCAGCGTATAAAGAAACGTCGAGTTACTGAACATGCATAAAGCTGTTTTCTACGCCGAATCTCCCTCGCGATCTCATGTATTACCTACATTCATCCCTGATTACTTTAAGGGTGATATACTAATCCCTAACCCAGACAAACTGTTCAAGTGCAAGTTCTAATTCAAGTTGTCTCCCGGGGGGGGGACTCCCATATAAAAATGACGGGGGTGCTCGTCGGAAATTTTCGAAAAGCACCCTAAGAGGTACCAGAATGTCGTTTGATGGGCGTGGCTCAAATGAATTTTTACCCCTAAGAGGTACCAATTCTTAAACAACACATGTCATATTCTGGGCTTATTACCCTAAAAGGTACCGCGATAATTCCAACGGGGGTCATTTTTAATTTTAGCACCCTAAGAGGTACCAATGTACAAATTTTGACCGCTAAAAGGTACGACGAGAACCCCTGTCATTTTTATATGGGAGTCCCCCCGCCCGGGGTTGTCTGAGCATCCCATTACTAATGTGTAGGGTTAATGAAGTCTTCATTATATCTATTTTTTACTATTTTTAATAAAGCCACCGTTTTCTCTGTAAAAACGATTGCTTAATTTGAGCTATGTATATTTCTTTAGACTATAGCAATGAGTTCAGATTTCTTATACCTTCTTTTCAAGACGAAACATCACCATCTTAAAATGTGCATGTACAAATATTCCAAGGCCTAATAAAAGCTGACCCAGGTCAAATGATATTAAAATCCTTTAAAAGTCGCTATAGTGTTTCCTGTTGTTCTGAAGGGGTATCACGTTAAAACAGTTCAAAGTTACATGTAAAATCTTGTCATAAAGAGTCATTTTAGCCGAACACACACGATTATGTCTTCTAAAAGCCAATTTGTATCAGTGAGCCCTGGCACAGTTTTGTCTGTTTTCTGTTTGCTTCTTTATTCTGCTGGATTCATAAGAATCGAGGTTAAGTTTAATGATCACGAAGAAAGGTTGGTAGCTGTCGAAGAAGTCATTTCTCAAATGACTAAACGGACTAAACGTGGAATGGCGGGCACTTCGACAGAAGGTAGAGTTTGACGAGATTTCTGATTCATAATCAATGTGTCCAGCTCATATCCATTTAGACATTCTATAGTATAGGTATCCCCATTGGATCTTCTATCGTGATTGCAGATACCTTTTACTCAATGCAATTGAGTCTCGAACGTTTAAACTCATTTCCCTTGGGATTGCTCCTATATGTATATAAAAGTGACTGCTACCTATCGAGAGTTGAAAAGAGGGTTTTAATACCTTTCAGGGTGTTCATTTTAAAAAGATCATCAATTAAAACCCATTATTTCAGGGAAAGACCTGGGCGGTAAAGGGGGGAAACCTATATAAAAGTGACGGGATATACCCATTGTATCGTCCAGTGTGTTCATTTTTAGAATACCAGAAGTTCATTGTGCTATTGAAGTAATTTTTAGGGTAAACATATGGCGTGTTTTTGCAATCCAAAATGTAATGAGAATGGTACCTGTACCGGGTTCTTAGCTTTTAAACATTTTCCGACGACCTTTGCGTTACTTTTGTAAGAGTCTCCCCCTGGGGCACAATTTATGGTATGTTACCCTGTTAAGCCTTGGGTCAGGTACCATTGAGGTAATAACCCTGAAGTTTAATAAGTGTGAATATGTTTACCTTGAGAACCAGTGGAGATTTTAGCTTTAGAAAAAAGGGAACAGCTTCCACGATACTCTTGAGGTTTTTAAAACCTGAAAGTGAATTGAAACCAAATATCTATGAATACTGCTGCGACTTCCTGTGTTATCGATTCGTGCCGGCTTCAAGATAAGATAATAATGGCTTATGGCGCTGCTGGGATCTGTGATTATCGAAAAAGTTCGGCAATTGAAACTGTTTTATGCTAGAGTTGTAAAAAAATTATATAATTAAACATTTTGCTACTTTTTTGGTATAAATATCAAACATGCATTGTCATTCAAAAATGGCTTGACCGCATGCTGACTTATGACACGATCATATCTCGTTACAATAGCAACCGATTCTCACCAACCTTTGCCAAAATGTGTATCAGGCATAAACGAACAACTACCGACTGAGGGCGGCATGTGTTGAAAATGAATGCTGTTGAAAAAATCGGCGAAGCATCCCGGCACCCCCCAGTGTAACAGCAAGAAGCGTGTGGAGACAATGGAAAAATATTGAGTTGACATTTCTTTGATTTCTTTTACTTTTAGGAAATTCAATAATCTTAAAAGATTCTCAGAGTAAGAATGATGTAACCTCCAAGGCAAACCTGCGCAGATTCGCTAGACATATCACCAATAACACGCCTTTAAATCAGTCAACCAACATGAAGGAAGTTTTGGAAGATGTTGTCACGTCGAGTTTCAAAAAGATTTATCACAACACTGGAAACTTGAACTTTTGTCCGCGTGGAATGCCGGGACCTCCAGGGAGAAGAGGTAGAAAAGGTTCGCAAGGAGTGATGGGACAGCCTGGCAGAAGTGGGAAGCAAGGAATTATGGGTCCACCAGGAATAAGAGGAGAGAAAGGTGTTAAAGGAGATATTGGCGCACCGGGTATTCCAGGAATGAAAGGTGAACCAGGAGAATCCATTTCTTCAGCAAAAGTGACAATTTCCGTTTCTCAACTGACTGTGAACAAAAGCACCACTGCTTTGTTACAGTGCTCTGCTTCGGGAAATCCCGCTCCACAAGTAGCTTGGTCCCGCGTGAATGGAACGTTACCTAGTAAGAGAACTAAGGTGACGTCAGAAGGTATTATGCAGATCGACGACGTACGACTTGAGGATGCTGGGAAATACAAATGTATGGCGCGGAATATTCTTGGAAGGGAAGAGAAAGTTGCGAGGCTCGTCGTGCAAAGTAGGTCAAAGGGATATTTTCATGTATAAAGATCACATTTTAAATCTGCAGTTTTTAACCCGTGAATATGTACATGCGTAATGAACGGGTTATCGGTAAGGGTGGCTTAAATTCACTCACTCGCTCACTCACTCCTTCCATCAGCTGTAAACTTAGTGACGTAATGCTTTGTTACGAATGCGTTTCGTGACAAGAACAACGTGAATCCAGCGATAACAATAACTAATTTGTGTTAAACGAATATAAACAACACTAAGCTTGAAGATGTTTCGCATTTGGAGTATTTAATGCAACATTAAAATCGATGTAAAAGGATTTTTCAACCGAGACACGTGTTTGATGCGTATCTACCTTAAATTATTAAAATTTAGGCTTACCTGAGTATCTGTTCCGCGGTGGTCGAGTGGTTTAGTGTCGGGAATTGGAGTCGGGAGGCGCGAGCTCAAGTCCAGCTCAGGATCTTCTTCTTCTCTGACTGGACTGAACATTATGAAAGTGATGTCCATTTTTTTTTTTTGCATTCGTCAAAAATCCTTACGTGTAATTTAAAAAAAATATGTCGAACAGTGTCAGCGTGATCTTATAGATCGTTTTCACTCACGTGACAAAAATCTTGACAACCGTTGCTACGCCGCCATATTGGTGGACCAAAGTGTAAACAAACCCGAGTCGCGTCCTCTTAATTATACGGGTGCTGTGATCATTGTTCGATGTGGAAGCAAAAGCGGTCGAGATAGGGGTATTTATTTTACTTGAGTACGTTTTGCAGTTATGAATCAAAGTAAAGAAACCGACAAATTGCCGCAAGAGAGGCGATCGCGATGGATTTCTGCTATCCTTACGGACGAGTTTTGAACGATAGTGTGTAAGCCAGATATTTTGTTTCAATTTTCTGGACAAGCGGCAATAACAGGGATAGATATAATGTTGACTGGGTTTCGTTAATACTCGGGAACGACACAAAAAAAGAACAGGATAAAAGAAACGTCGAACAAGCGTCGCAGCGAGAACAGAGAGAGGAATCAAAAGGAACAAAAAAAGCCAAAGCGATTGTAGCCGAAAAAATCGCAGCAAAAAAAAGCGAACTAAACCCGGAGGACAAATGTCTGATATTGTGTTCGAGAACGAATCTCCAAAAGCTAAAACTAAGCCCCCAAGAATATTTCATGTCTTGCCCTACTGAAATATTTCATACGGTTTCGCCGGTGTCTGACATTTGCAGACTGCAGACTGCAGACTGCAGACTGCAGACTGCAGACCGCAGACTGCAGACTGACTGACACTAAAATTTCTAATGACAAAAATGTCATCAACAATTTTTCCCGCGTAAAATTAAGTCAGCCACATTCCCAAGATTCTTTGTGGACTTCGTCGTGTGGAACTACGACCCGTTCACCGTATTAAATGGCGTCAGATTCCAGGTACGATTCGTTGTTCTTCTTAGCTAGGTTAATGTTAGCTAACTAGTACGTGTCTTGGTTGTCCCTTAATAAAGAAAGTTTTGGTTATACAGTGTGTTATTGAACACTTATCTAAAGGTGTTGTCCAGGCGGTGTTTATCTTTGAGCGGCGCGAGAATTAATTGAAGCGAGTGTTGGTACATGTATTAAAAACCCATTCTCCTTTGCGCCAAACCTAATTTGCATGTGTAAAATGCGGCGCTTCAACAATTAAATTCGACAGAATTTGATAAATGTGACTTCTATTGAATATTCAACTGAAGTTGTAAATTCAACACAAATAAATTCGATGTTTGTGAATCAAATGTCAACCTTTCCCGGGAACTTTTTAAATTCGAGTTGACCCAAATAGGTATTAGATTTAGCCCATGTAAAATGCGTCGTTTAAACCAGGGCTTGCCTAAATCGCAGCTAAAATCGCATAAAAAATCCCTTGTGTAAACTGGCCTTTACTTTCTCACTGACGTGTACTTTTAACGTGCTTCAATGTCACACACACAACGTTAAAAACTGCATGCTGGAATTTCTGCGGCTTTACACAAGACTTGACACATTCCCTTTTATTTCCGCACGAAAAACGTTTTGCCGAACATATTTCCCCCATCCAAAGTGGAAATCTCGATCTAAGTGTTCAGTCTGTGGTAGTCTACCACCGATCTGTTCACAAGTCCACCTACTTCCACAACAAACAAGATCAGGGATATTTGAAACCTTTTGAATAATGCAAAGATTTCATAAAACATCTCCGTGATATCACGTAATTATCATAGTCGGGAATATCCCAAATATCAAACAACAATAACCTAAGAACAACAACAAATCTTACCTGTAATCGAACGGCATTATGGTTCTTTAGTGTCAGTCAGTCTGCAGTCTGCAGTCTGCAGTCTGCAAATGTCAGACACCGCGGTTTCGCCTTTCCTTTTACGCAAATTCGACCAAAACATTCTCGGCTGTTGTTTGCGCTCGTGCGATTTCCGTTTTTATGGCTTCGATACAGACCTAAAACTCTCTGATGAAGTCTACGATAGTTAAATGAAATATGTAGGAGAAATAAAGAACTTTTGCAGCTTATAGTTCGCAATTGCTGCCCACTAGTCTCTCTTTCAAACTGATCGTTAAAAATTCTCCACTCGCATGTACACAACTTGTGTACAATTGACTGAGTTTATCACTGAGCCGGGGTGTTGTCTATGCTTCTTGATCAGTTCCAAACAAACACTCGCCATATAATTTGAAAAGGATTCTGCTTGCCCAGCCTTACAACCTAGGCAATGAGCAGACGAAACTGTTCCTTCTCTTTCCGTATTGATTAAAATCGAGATTTTGAGTCATCGCTGGAAATGTCTCACCTTCGCTAAACTGTAGCAATGATTTGGCTTTGTAGTACGCTAACTATAAATACGGACACTGTTTTATTATAAGCTCCTAGTGTAGGCATCGGAAAGTTTTAAACTGCTAGTGGGTGTAAAGGCTGTTGATTCAACTGTTTGAATATGAGACAAGCAGTCCGGCTCGAATAAATGTCGACATGGGATGGATTCTAATTGCCGAGATTTTCTCCAAATAACGCTGCTTAACTCGCGATTCCAACTTCTTAGCATATTTCGAAATAGAAAAGAACAAGTCAAATAAAGATTTTCCCCAGACTTTGCTTCACATCCCGAAGTATTCATTTCTAAAATGCGACAACTGTAGATATGACTTGCATTGCACCCTATTACTGTTATTACGCAATCGAAAGTGGTCCACCAATATGGCGGCGGATCTGTCGTGACGTCACGTGAAAACGATCTATTCGCGGGTTGGCTCTTAGAAGCCTTTGATTAACATTGGCCGACGGTAAGCACAAGCATTAGAGTAAACAATAAGACACCTTATCCGATCACTGAAATGAATTATCTAGTTGTATTTATCTTCGTTTAAATGTTTTTGTATGCATACTCTTGTATACATGCATACTCTGGTTGTGAGTTTAGTCTTATTTTCCTTCGTCATTTCATTATTCAAAATCATGAAAGTTTATGATAATGAATGCCAGACAAAAGAAAATACAAATCAAAACGAAAAACAAACAAAAACAAACTTGAACCAAAACATATCTAAACATCGGCTTTGATCTAAAAGTTACTTTAAAGTTTTTCTCGGTTTTTTCAAGAGCATTTAATGTTCACATGCCGTCTTCAGTAGCTGTTCGATTATCCTTTTGACACCGACATTTTGGTAAAGTTTGGCGACAACCGGTTACTATGGTAACAAGATATGACATCATAAAATGCATGAGGTCAAGCGCTAGCTATTTTTGAGTAAAACTGCGTGTTTTTTACCTTTTTTCGGTGATAAAAAAACAACAACATATAAAATGCTACCAAAAGCAGCAAAATGTTTAATTATATCATATTTTGAAACTCTAGAAAAAAAATATTTGCAATTTACTCATTTTCCCGATAAGGTTGATTTTTTAGGAAAATCCAAGATGGCAGCAATATTGTCGGCCATTTTGGATGACGTCACAGACCCCCAGCAGAGTTACAACCCATAATATTTACATTATCTTGTAGAGCACATCACAGGCTCTCTATTAGATGTGAAATATCTTTGGAATATTGTAACACCGCAAAAACCCAAGAGGGCACAACCCCCCTTCCCCCCTCCCCCCTTGTACCACGGCGGGGGAGACTTTTGCGTTTACGTCCGAGGGTTATTATTATCAATATTTCGTTGTTTAGGTAGCTTTAATTTGTACGGCCTCGGCAATTCCGTTATTAAAATTTGCTCAACAAATGTTCCGCCATGTTCCAAAGTGCACGAGAGACCTAGAACGAGTGCTATTATTAGTCGAAGATATGAGTTATGAGGTTTATGCTTATGCCATGTTTCGTTTTCACTAGAATGAGGCAAACATAAGCATAAGCGGAAGCATAAGAAAGAGGAAAAATTTTGATCCTTTTCCTTATGCTTATGCTTACATCGGGCCCGATTTCATGTGGACATTAGTGCTGTTGTGTTTTCGCTTTTGTTTATGTCTAGACTGCTAGCACTCCCTCTCTGGATAGTCGAGCGGGCGCGCAATAAAGGGCATTGTGAATCAAGAATCAAACATGGTTTGTTAGCTGGAAATCAATTTAAGGAGCCCATGTGTGCTTTTGATTGAACTGATGAAAGGTGATTATTCGACAACTTATATGAAATATCATTTGGGATATTTTATAACCGTCATAACATTCCAAAAGTCAGTGTCTTTTATTCCACAGCTGTCGGAAATCCATAGGAAAACTGAAAGGAAAAGACAAGTTGTGGACGTAAATGTTGTCTAACAAGGGTTTTTGAAGACTATTAAATTCAGATTGTTTTCAAAAAGCTCGGGAACTGTTTTTGTTTTAGGTAGAGGGTCAACGGTGAGCGTTCTTCATTAATAAGACTACTTTTGTTTGTTTCGTTTTGCTCCTTTCTGAAGGTAAACCCATGGTTTCTTTGTCATATGGTCCATCATACGTTGAAAAAGGCAAAAACATCACTTTACCAATTTGTCACGTGACTGGTTTCCCTTCACCAAATATCACATGGTTTAAAACACACGATTATCTTGCACAAGCCAGAGCTGTTCTGAAAGACGGACAGCTTTCAATTATAAATGCTCAGAAAAAAGATTCCGGTTCGTACAAATGCCAAGCTTCAAATCACTTAGGACATGGCTCGGCTATTACACAGCTTAACGTTGTTGAACTGCCACATTTTAAAGTCAGCCCGCCAGCACAGCTTGAAGTGGGCAGAAACAAGAATGTTACAGTCCGCTGTCAGGCTGCAGGGGATCCACGACCAACAGTCACTTGGACAAAAGAGAACGGTGAGCTGCCTGCAGGAAGATCAAAGGTCAGTGTGGATGGAACACTGGAAATCTGGAACTTCGAAGAAAAGGACTCGGGGAGATATACCTGTGTGGCATCATCGAGTAAAATCTTCACCAAGGCGATATCAACTATGAGAATGACTGTTAAAAAAGGTAACAATTGACTACCTTCAGCTAGATTTATGTCTAAAGTTCGTCGATTTATCCCAGCGCGGAGGTTAGGAACAACCCGGTTTAATTTTTAGCTCCCCGTCACCTCGTTCCTAAGACCTACTGTTGTGTGGTACGATGCGTGCATGAAACTGACTCCACCCTTGTTGATTACATTCCGTTAGTCTCGTTGAACGTAGAGATATCCAAAAAGGAGTAACTCTTACGCGGGCCTGAAGTTTTTGTAACTAAAAGATTGTAATAAAGTCCCCAAGCAAGTCCTTATCTTCTACGCTCGCGCTTTTAAGATCAACGTCGGTGTAAAACTAGGGGTGCGATCGGACTATGTTAAACTTTTATCCCCAGAGTTTCGTTTAGGTCAGTAATGCATAATAACAGCTACTGAGTATATATGATTGCGGCACTGTTAAGACTTTAGATCAGGAACCCACTCTATCAAGACCATTTTTAGCATTTACCCTATCCAGACGGGGAGGGGTATGGCAATGCCCGTGCAGAACTTTGTGACTTTTTTAACATTTATTTCTAAACATTTTGACTTGACAGATTTCTATCAATGTCATGTCAGGTTTCCAAGACAACCAAATCTTGACAGACAAAAAAAACTTAGCTTCAATTGTTGTGTTTTCACCTTTAGTTTAATTTATTGCACTTTGTTTTTCTTTACATTTGATAACAAATGTATACTTTTAGATCATTTTACAGTAGTCCTGTAGCATTCCAAAGCGGCTCTGTGATTGGTCCATTTGGGTATTTCCTTACCCGAACTGTACCACACCAATCACTTTTCAGATTCGACGTCTTGTTATCACTTCGTCGATCGATTCATGTGTAGAATGGGGGTTGCAGAACTACACGACATTTACTTCGTGTTATTTAATGCCATTTGCTCCTTCTATGTGTTTAGTTTCTTATGGAGGATTTTGGTGTTGACTGAATAAACCTTTCAAATGCGCGTGGCTGTGACTGGAGGTCAAGGTTGTCTTTCTCCCTGACCTGAAGTCATAATTATCCTAAAAATTAATCAATCGTAACAGTGTTGTGATTCGTTTTCCCAGCATGTCAAGCTGTGGGCGTAGCCGACAGAAACGTGATACCAGATGCTAGAATGACGGCAAGCACATACCATAATAGTTACTATTATCCATACTACGGCCGACAGAATGAAACCAGGGGTCATGGAGGGTGGTGTACAAAGACTACATCTGACAGGACGGACTATCTTCAAGTTGATATGGGAGCAGGGTACTCTGTTTGTGCAGTGGAAACACAAGGATATAAATCTGGTGATTCGTGGTCCACTAGCTACAAATTGGATCTCTCTTTAGATGGGGTAACTTGGAACACATACGAAGAAAACAACAGCGTAAAGGTAAGCAAATAAACTAAAAAGATTGCTGTTAATCGTTAACAGTGCAAGTGTTACACTGACTACATTAGATGATTACATTAGAACATTGAACCAACCATAAAGTCACTGATAAAGTATTGATTCTGAACAAGGTTTGGCGCTATTTTTCAGTTATCAAAACAATTATCTCCGAAAGTAGAGGTGACTAGTGGTGAGAAATAGCTGTGAAAACACGAGCCGAATGCGGGGTGCATGTTTTCACGGTTTCTCTCGTTCTCCAAAACGTTTACTTGTGTTACCATAACTTTTAATGGAAACACGGAAAGCGTTATAGATATGAGATGGTGATAACCATCTCGGTACTACGAGCCTGGTTGGTTATTTATCCCTGACATACACTATCACATTTGTAGAATGAATGGAACAAAATCGTTTTTTTACAAATTCACTTTGGTCGGCATAAGCATACAGAAATTGATCGTCAGGCATCGTAAAAGGAAAGAGTACAGTGCCGAGTTTTGATTAAACATGGTAAGAAGGAAAATATGTGGTATGGATGAGGGACATAACCATTGTTTTGATCTCTAAAAGAAAACCTTTTTTCGTACAATGTTTAGAGAGAAAACAGCATCGAAATGCGAAATATTGATATTGAATTTGAGCAATTGATTAATGAAATAAAGAAAGAAATACAATGCGTGTTTGCGTCTTTTTTGAACGGTTTTATAATCTTTCTAATCCCCCATCAATTTTGTAATTTGTGATGTATTTTTTAATTCAAAGGTTTTTCAAGGAAACTCAGACAGAAATGGTATTGTGCGCAACTCTCTCCGTAATGACGTCAAAGCCAGGTTCATCCGAGTGTATCCCGTTACATACTATTCCCACCCTTGCATGAGGGTTGAAATATTTGTTCGCAAGTAACATTCTTCTTTAATTCTTCTGAGCTGTAAATATTAGAAGTATCCACCTCAGTCAATGCTGACAACAGTCTAACCTCCCATTAACAAGCTACGTGTAAAGCATCAGCTGAAGCATTGGTGGTTACATAGGTAATCGAGAGACTGGTTGTGAAACCTGAGAATTGTCTTTGTTCGATCTTTTTGTTATCGTTTTTCGGCCTCCACCGTACACAACACAATATATGTTGATCTTTTGTTCGAGAGCAACTGACCAATAGAAATGGTGCTATAAAGTTATTCAGTCATAGCGTGTGATCAAAAAACAAAAGATGTACACGGTCACGGTCGGTTCAACATAAATTGTAGCTCCTTTGTTATCGCCACTGAAGTCTGCAAGGTTCCATAACCAGTCTCGATTAACTACGGTGGTTGATACACTTGTGTACAATAGGAAGTGGCCGTGTTCTGTGATGTAGTTCCTTACGGGGGGATATAGATTACGAAAGGTCAGATGAAATGGGGTTTAAACTTGGATTCGTGTTGTCATATAATTATCTTAGTAAAGTATTGTTTCAGGTATTTTCTAGAACTAAAGGTATTTACAGATTTTTTCGTAGACAAAAGAAAAATACTTGCTAGTTCTTTTTTTGCATTTTATTCCTTTTCGTAGATTTAATTTGTATACATAACAAAAAATCTAACTTTTATCACAGTATATAACTACAACGTTTAAAACTAACACTAAACCAAACAAAAAAAGGCACGTAAAAAAGCAAAAAAGCTGAAAAATATGACTAAAAATAGTATGACAGCAACAAATACTAGGAGAGATTTCCATTTACCATACGATAGCAAAGGTTGTTGTGCTTGTTCGGAATGAAACGTTCGTTTTTTTTTGTGACTTTTTGCTTTTTAGTTTTTCAATCAAAAGCCTTATACTAAGAAAGAGGTCACTTATTTAGATTGCAGCGGTAGATAAAATATTTTACTTTTTACTAGAATAATGCATGTGATTGTCTTAAATGCTGTTGATTCCACTAAATAAAAAAATACCAAATAAAACATCCTTAATATGCATCTGAGACTTGTTCTAAGCAAGACATTCACGACATACTGGAAATAATACCAAATAAAACATCCTTAATAAGCATCTGAGACTTGTTCTAAGCAAGACATTCACGACATACTGGAAATAATACCAAATAAAACATCCTTAATATGCATCTGAGACTTGTTCTAAGCAAGACATTCACGACATACTGGAAATAATACCAAATAAAACATCCTTAATATGCATCTGAGACTTGTTCTAAGCAAGACATTCACGACATACTGGAAATAATACCAAATAAAACATCCTTAATATGCATCTGAGACTTGTTCTAAGCAAGACATTCACGACATACTGGAAATGATACCAAATAAAACATCCTTAATATGCATCTGAGACTTGTTCTAACCAAGACAGTCACGACATATATACTGGAAAGCATCAACACACTAGCAGTAAAATATTAGAGCAATCAGTTTCGTATCTGGATGAGGCGGCCCAGGGTATACGCCTCCTCTTCATCGAACAATAAGTTGTGCGAGGAAAGCTGTTTGATGTAAAATGCACAGAATAAGTCATACGTAATGTGTTTTATAATAGAGCGTTTTCACTCACGTGACCTTCAGTCCCGTGGGACTCAAATGACAAAGGCCATGGCAGCCATGTTGGTGTTCCTAACAAAAGAAGTTAATTAAAATTCTTTTGTACGGGAACACCAATATGGCGGCTATGACGTCAAGTGAAAACGCTCTATATGGTCCCGTAACTGTCGTCAACTCTCACCTTTCTGACACATTCCTATAGCGGACAACCCGTTATATATCACGGACAGCAATCCAAGATTCGGAGAATTTGATTTATTCAAAATAATTTCCGCTATTACTACACCTATATACAAACTCTATCGCCTATAACGGGAGCAGTACGCAGCTCTTACAAGGTCTTCTCTGAAAACAGTAGAACAAACAACACAACAATGGACCCTAGCCCTGAAAACAAAAGAGCTGCGTGATACCCAGGTCCAATAAAAAATTAGAGGCTGTTAAGAGCTGCGTGGTATCTGCTGTAGCGAGCACCAAAATCGGTCCTGACTGATGTCCGTTATATCAAGAGTTGACTGTATCCATTTCGCTTTAACCCTATTCAGCCTGGGCTTTTTTTGAGTTTCTGAGCCTGGGGGGGGGGGGGGGGGAGGGCACATTGTCTCCCTTCCTCGTAACTTTAAGAACATTAAGGCTATGACAATGAAACCTAGAGGGTACATAGTACGTCCAAAACTGTCTCCGTTGCGGTGCGCACAATGGAACGATGACGTCATATGACGTAGTTATTAGGTAATTAGTTATACGGCCGCCATCTTGGTTCCGCCATCTTGGATTTCTGAAATTTTTTAAAACCTCTTAAAAACCTTCCAAATTCACTCAAAATTAATCAAAACCAATAAATAAACGCTAAGTGACGTAAAAATATAAAAGTTATACCAATAAACATTGTTTTTCTTCATTCAAAGGTATAAATATGCAAATTTCAAAAACATGGCTGTCAAAATCTGGTTGCCATGGAAACATCAAGTCACGTAATCAAAAAATTGTCATATGAAATTGTTGCCAGATAAATTTTAGCGGAAAAGTCAAATAGTTTGATGGCGTTTGGATACATATTAAAGAAGTTATGAATGTTGAAAGTTAGCGCGGGCACTTTGTGCCCGCCCCCCCCCCCCCCCCCCCCCCCCCCGGCCGAATAGGGTTAAGGTGATTCGATACAGTTTTTTGGAGACCATACCTACATTTTTCAATCGGCTTTAAAGCGGTGTTTTCCAAGTCAGATCAACGAGATATTTTCACTACTAACTGGTTTTGAATTAAAGTTTTGCTAAATATATATTCTGATAAAATCGATATTACCATGACGACGATAAACAAGAAACTTGGAAATCAGTAAAAGTGAAATTTTGCGCGTTTAAGATTTCGCATTGAAAATCCCACATAGACATCTTAAAATATGATATATGGCATATATATTTTGCAAGAATAAAAAAATTCTGTATGTTTGATTTCAAATAAATCGCAATAACATTAATGAAAGGGCTCAAAAACTGATGACCCACCCCTCTCTGCTCCAGACCTCCTACCCCCCTCCCTCACCCACTTATACTTTTTGACCAGTCTCTAAGAACGTAGGAGATTAAGAACCTGTAGGCTAATAAAGTATGGCATTCTATCTTTATACAGCTATTTCAATTAACGTCGTATGAAAGCTTTAAGCCTACAAGCCAAGAACGCAAAGTAGTATGGGATTTTCTGCATAAATTCACCAAAATTAACAATAGGGAGCTTAAACAACCACGACAAATTAACAATACCAATGATTCGCTCTATTTTAAACTACTTTGCAGATGCTTTTATCTCCCCACACTGTCAAGTAAAAGAACGCTTCGAAGGCAATATGATTCGCGTCTGTATTTGCTTCCTTCCTTACTGTCGAATTCTGAAAGCCATAAAATTCCATTGTTTGTAAAAGACAGTTCGATTTTCGCAAAAGCTATATCAGGTATGCTTACGTCTTAACAGGTGACATAATAGACTAAATTTTTGCCCGTGGATGGTAAAAGTTTACCCTGCCACTGTTGCTACGTACTCCTCCGTTAAACTGAGAAACCACCATTAAAGTATTTTTAAAAGATAAGAAAACTCAATTAGATAAACGTTTTTTCTTAGTTTCAAACTACTTATGTCCGGGTGAATCTCTCATTTTCGGTATTGACTATTTTGCATGTCGGCTATTTATTATTGATGCTGTTAATTATTCATTCCGTAGAGGTAAGATATAAAAAAAACAGCATATATAGTTTCACCTGTTTTATCGACTTTGCCATTTTCGCACGCAGAGCGCACGCGAATCAAGGAGGAACTTAGAAGAATAATGCAGCTTAAAATAGTGGCAGTGTGGATCGCTCTTGGCTTTGTTACGTTAGTTCAGGTGGCTAAGCAGCATGTTGAGGTCAGTGTTGGTTAGCTAGTCGGTAATTAATCATCCCAGTCGACTGTCGTTTTTGCTAGCAGTGTTGGAACCCACTTCACTAACGGAGGCCTTAACGGGAGATGTTTGTGAGATGCGCTTAAAAACTGTTATGATATGTAGCCACAGCCCGATTTGGGTATATAAACACTTTTCAAGCTTCTTATTTCAATCGTACTATACATGTCCTGAACACCGTATGTAAAATAGCTTATCCAAGTAATTTCCTTAGTCCCGGCTCGTTCAAAGTTTTTCTTGCTCAATTGTAGTTGAATTGTAGGCCTTCTTTGTACAGGGTACTCCCAATCATTGCAGGTGTCTTTCGAAAAAAATCTTACATGAGCCAGTTTTAAGAGTAATATGGCAAACTATATATCAATAGAAAATGTAGTAAATATAGTTTTCGATTTAAAACATAATTTAACGAGCTTTTCTTTTACAAACGGCCAGGAGCCGATAAACCGCCAAACGACAAGGGATTGTTCGGGTATCGAATGCCACGGCAAGACCGAAATAGCTGCACAGTGTTATTCACAAGGAATCAACTCAACAAAACAGTGTCAGGCTTTTTCGATATTCTGATTGATTAGCGAGATATCTGCATCCAAAGTTGGAGTAGCTAAAAAATTTTGCGAGAAGTGTTGCGTAAATGGTCGCCACGGGAAAAAAAAATTGAAATATACAAATTCCCTTACACGGTTTTGTTCGTCTTCAAGTTATCCCAGGAATGTTTTGGCCAAATTTCAAGAAAATCCTTCAGTTCTACACACCCTTAAATTCAATTGAACATCCTCGGTCGATTGACGGTTTATCGGCCCCTGGTTGTTTGTTAAAGAAAAAGTCGCTAAATTATATATATTTTTCGAAAACTACGTTTATTAAGCTTTCTATAGATATATGATTATATATTGTTTGTCAGGCATATTACTCTTGAAACTGGCGTGTGAACGAATAACTTTCCTAAGGACGCCCGCGAAGGTTGGGTGTAACCTTAATTTGATATGTTTTGTACGTGGTCGCTATTTCGTATCTGTCCCTGTCAACCTAATTTAATTCAGTTCTTAAGCTTTTTAGTGTTATTATTATCTAGTATTTAACTATATTTTACGTTTCTTGGGTAGGCGCAAACTATGCTTTATTGTTAAATAAGTTAAATTCCACCGTAGATGTTTAATTTCCACAATACCTCAGCTACTTATATTTTCGAGGCTGTATTTTTGTTTTCCCTGCATGACTATCTCTGGAGGGAAAAGTTTGGCTCTAAGTCGCTTTCTACCAAAAAAAACACGTTCTTTTAAAATATTAAACAGGTAAAACGAGGCGAGCATGAAGTCATCAATTATGGCAACTTCAAGAGGTTTTTAAACCACACGCTGAATGTCTCGCAAGTTTTGGCCTCCATCTACGTTGATGATTTTTTCGAGTGCGCCTTTCGATGTATCGCCACCTTGGCATGTTTCTCATTCAATATTGCTACTCTGTCGTCCATCAATCCCAGCAATCATGTTTGCCATCTACTGGCTACAGACAAGTACAATTACTCCAGCAATTTTGTGCCGAGTCAGGAATTCCATCACTATGCTATCGCGGTAGGTTGAGTTGAGTGTAACTATCTTTTAATTCCTGATATTTTCCATGCCGTTTACATGTACGGATATGTTTCATTTTACAAAATGTTGGATAGTATGCTAAATAGGAATCTTGTTCGCCTACGGAGGTTACACTGTCTTTAGAGATAATTTTGTTCTAATTAACTGAACTCAAAAGTTCAGTCAAACAAACTTATTTCTATATCACGGTTCACACTTGAGTATTAAATCCACATATTTAAAAAGCTAAATCCACCTTTATTTAAATATATAGCATAATACGAGTCTTACTACATTAAACGGCATAATAAACAGAGAAGTACTGTCCAATTATAACATAGAATGAGGTTTATTTTGAAAGTGAAAATGCTACTCTTTCTAAAAAAGGAAATGAATGGACATTTATATGGTCGAATATATTTATTTCCCATGGAATAATTTACATATTATATATTTATACAATACCAAATATTTAAAAACATTTGGGAGGAAGACTTTAGAAACTCTTGCGGGTTTTTCCAAAGTATATATAATATGTTGTCCACTTTTTGATCAACTTAAATTATAGATAGTCTAGAAGTAGTTATCAATGGTTCGGTGTTTTTATAACTTTAATCAGTAAAAGTAACATTCTCTCAAATAATCTACTGATAGTGATCACCGAACAAACTTTGTCACAGGTGAGCTATTCAGCTTGCAAACATTTGATTGACAGTTACGCCTCCTCACGTATTACTGACAGTGGTTTTTGGCTGTTTAAGCGCGCATCTACCGTAAGTTAAGTAACAAACGACGGTTTGTTACTTTACTTTGTTTGTTTTGTCGTGGAGAGGTGTTTAAAACTGGCTTTTAAAATTGGCATCTTAAGAAATGCAAAGTGGTAGAAATTTTGGAGCAATAGCAAAATATTATATTTTACCGTATACCATAAAAAAAAAAAGAACCATGATATCGTACGGTTGTGCCATTTCTTCGCTTAATGGTACTGTTAACACTTTTTGGTCGAATTTTGCATTTTTTAAGGTTTTTAGTTGAGCATTAATTTAGAAGTTATTGAAATGCGTTTTGCAAAATCATTCAATGAACGCGATATATTCTAAAAGAATTTAAAGACATATTTCATAATCCGACTATCCCATTCCGGAGTGCAGCGCCCTATTGTATCTTTCTTAGAGCTAATTACATCGCAATCCGGAGCGTATTTTGAATCGTTCACGTGCAGTATTGTAAATAGCGTGTTCTCTGCTGTGGTTTTCCATGTTTAACCGGTCATCTACGCCTTGTTCTAAATTACTGACAAATAATAGCCATCAAAGCTAAAGTATGAATTTTTAGTTATCAGAATTGAAATAGTTGATAAGTAGCCGTAAGTATTCCATTCCGGAGTGCAGCGCCCCATTGTACTTTTCCCTCTACACTTCATCCGGGATATCGAATTATAGCTAATTTCGATATTTTGTTTACATCGCAATCCATTTTTGTTTTGGCAGGTACAAAAGTCGGAACGGATCAACTCGGATCGGATCGGACCGGATCCAGTGCGGGTCGGATCAACTCGGATCGACCCGGATCGATTCGGATCATAAAAAAATTGGAATGAAAAAAAAAAATTTACCGAATTGTAGGTTAAAACCCTTTCAGAAATAGGCCAAATCAAGTCAGCTTTGCAACGTTTAGAGCTCCGTGGCGTTCTCCGTGGCGTTCACCCGCCATTTTGTTTACTAGTGCCAGTTCCTCTCGGATCAGGTTACGAACTCGTGGTTTCGTAAGCTGAAGGTAAAATCTTGGCCATCCTTCTCAATGAATTTGCTTAATTCCAAGCAAATGATAGATTCAGTCACTCAGAATGTACATTTTTGCTTATTTTTTACAGCAGGCGATTTTGCAGTTGGAAATAGCAAGGGTTGACAGGCCGCACAATCTCTACCGGTGTAAAACATATGAGAACCTTTTATATTTTTGCTCTAACGAGTGTATCTTTTAAAGATTTTCCTTTTTTAATGTATATAATAGGTGTTCTTTAAAGATTTGTCGTAGAAGTGGTTGGTTTTGTATATGGTGCCATTTTCTCATTAAAGCTTGTTTGATGTTTGGCACTAGCGGTTGGTATTGTGTGACAAAAGGCAAAATGTCTTTTTAAGTTTTATTTCTGATAGGATTTTTTCTACCAGGTTATTTGGGTAGCCTCTAGTCAGCAAGCATTTTTTAAATTTTGAATTTTTTTCTTCAAAAGTGGCTTTTGAAGAATTTATAGTTCGTAGGAGTCTCAGGGCTTCCCCTTCACGAATCCTATTTTGATACTTGGCGGGTGACAAGAGGTGAAATGTGTGTATTGGAAGGTTTCGTTCTCAAAAGTACTCCCCACCATTAATAAATTCATATCAACTCAGGGTTAGTTCGACGGTAAAAAAACTTCCTTTTTGCTACGCAACCACGAGTTCTATAAACTTGTGACAAAAAGCAACATCGCCTGCTGTAAAAACAAAACAAAAACAATATGAACATTCTGAGTTACAGAAACTATAATTTTCTTGAAATTTAGCATTTTCATTGAGAAAGATGGCCTAGATTTTACCTTCCTGGCCTTCAGCTGGGTCCATGCTTATATGATCGATCGATGGAGCGTGTAACGAAACCACGAGTTCGTAACCAGATCCGAGAGGAACTAGCACTAGCAAACAAAATGGCGGGTGAACGCCACGGAGAACGCCACGGAGCTCTAAACATTGCAAAGCTTACTTGATTTGGCCTATTTCTGAGAGCAATTTTAACCTACAATTGGGTAAATTTTTTATTTTTTCTTATTTCATTTTTTTTTAATGACCCGAGTCTATCCGGGTCGATCCGAGTTGATCCGACCCGGACTGGATCCGGTGCGATCCGATCCGAGTTGATCCGTTCCTACTTTTGTATCTGCCTCATTTCGTATCGTTTACTGTACTTGCAGTAGTGTTAATAGCATGTTCACCGGTCATCTACGCTTGGTTCTAATTAAAATTACTGACAAAGAATTCGCCACCAAAGCTAAAGTAGGAATTTTTAGTTACAGAATTGTAGAGATGGCAAGTGAAAATAACCGCGGCGAAGTGAATCGTCAGCATTTATTGCTGAAAGCTTTTACTTGGTTCTTTAATTTTTAACTATCAATTCTCGTCTGGTCTGGTGCTTCACTCTCGTCCTAACCGGTCAAACCGGTATACTGCAGTGTATTTTCGTGTTTTCGTTTTCTATTATGGTAAAATCAATAATAAATAATAAATTGCAATTTATACTGTCACAAAATATTGAATGTTTTCTACTTTTTTCCAGAGCCCATGTGAGAGCTTCCCTTGTCAAAATGACGGAAAATGTCGCACACTGTACAAGGAAAATACCTATGTATGCGACTGTCGTGAGGGATTCATTGGAAATCTTTGCAGTGAGTTAAAAAGAAAAGGTAAAATAACAAAATCTTTGAATGTATTGCGCCAAGTAGTTCACTGGGCAAGAGAAGGTATGATTGCTATGTGCAGTCAAACTATTGGCTTCAGAAACACTGTTCACATCAATGTGATGGATATTTTCAGCAGTATTTTTATCGGCTCCGAAATCTTTCGAGAGGAGAGAACTCCGCCGAATTCAGAACTGAACCTGAGGGAGAGGATATACTACTTCAGTTTTCATTCTTTGGATTCACTTGACGAAAAACTCGTTTATAAACATGATATGAACACAAATCATCATCACTCACAATTTAGGAATTAACTTAAAGGAAAGTTATTTTAGAGAAACCTACGTTGCATAAATTTTAAATCCCTGAACTGGAGCCATAAATTATCTTGAAATTAGTCAATCGTAACGGTGTTGTGATTCGTTTTCCCAGCTTGTCAAGCTGTGGGCGTAGCCGACAGAAAATTGATACCAGATGCTAGAATGACGGCGAGCACATACAATAGTGCTAGCCATTATCCATACTATGGCCGACTGAATGGAACCAGGGGACGAGAGTGGTGTACAAAGACTGCATTTAACAGGACGGACTATCTTCAAGTTGATATGGGTGTAGTATACTCAGCTGTTTGTGCAGTGGAAACACAAGGGCATAACAACGGTGATCACTGGGTTACCAGCTACAAATTGCATCTCTCTTTAGATGGGGTAATTTGGAACACATACAAAGAAAACAACAGCGTAAAGGTTAGCAAATAAACTGAACAGATCGATGTTAATCGTTAACAGTGCAATGAAAAGACTACCTCAACTAAATAGATGATTATATTAGGATATTGAACTAACCATAAAAAAAAAACTGATAAAGTGTTGATTCTGAACAAGGTTTGGCGGTATTGTTTTCAGTTATCAACAACAATTATCCCCGAAAGTGGAGGTGGCTAGTGGCGAGAAACAATTGTGACTACGAGCCTGGTTGGTTATTTAACACCTGACATACACTATCGCATTTGTATAATGAATGGAACAAAATTGTACTTTTAACAAATTCACTTTGGCCGGCATAAGCATACAGAAATTGATCGTCAGGCATCGTAAAAGGAAGAAGTCGGTGTTGAGTTTTGATTAAACATGGTTATAAGAAGGCAAATGTGTGGTATGGATGAGGGACATAACCATCGTTTTGTTTTCTAAAAGAAAACCTTTTTTGGTAGCCGTTCAGAGAGAAAACAGCATCGAAATGCAAAATATTGATATTGAATTTGAGCAAGTGATAAATGAAACAAGGAAATAGATACCGTGCGTGTTCGCGTCTTTTTTTTTTGGACAGTTTTATAATCTTTCTAATTCCCCCATAATTTTTGTAATTTGTGATGTATTTTTTAATTCAAAGGTTTTCCAAGGAAATTCAGACAGAAATGGTATTGTGCGCAACTCTCTCCGTAATGACGTCAAAGCAAGGTTCATCCGAGTGTATCCCGTTACATTCTATTCCCACACTTGCATGAGAGTTGAAATATTTGTTCGCAAGTAACATTCTTCTTTAATTCTTCTGAGCTGTAAATATTAGAAGTATCCACCTCATTCAATGCTGACAACAGTCTAACCTCCCATTAACAAGCTACGTGTAAAGCATCAGCTGAAGCATTGGTGGTTACATAGGTAATCGAGAGACTGGTTGTGAAACCTTAGAATTGTCTTTGTTCGATCTTTTTGTTATCGTTTTTCGGCCTCCACCGTGCAGAACACAATATATGTTGATCTTTTGTTCGAGAAACTGACCAATAGAAATGGTGCTATAAAGTTATTCAGTCATAGCGTGTGATCAAAAAACAAAAGATGTACACGGTCACGGTCGGTTCAACATAAATTGTAGCTACTTTGTTATCGCCATTGAAGTCTGTAAGGTTACATAACCAGTCTCTCGATTAACTATGGTGGTTGATATACTTGTGTACAATAGGTGGTTTGCAACCATTCCCCGAGAATTTAAAAGACAAAAGCCCAGCGGCCATGCTGGTGGACGGAACAAAAGAAAGTAATAGATGCTAATGAAAGATCTTTTGTTTCGTACACCAGCGTGACGTCAGAGGAAAACGTCCTACATGTATAGGCAGTGGCTTCTGTGATGTAGTTCCTTACGGGGGGATATAGATTACGAAAGGTCAGATGAAATGGGGTTTAAACTTTGATTCGTGTAGTCATATAATTATCTTAGTAAAGTATTGTTTCAGGTATTTTCTGGAACTAAAGGTATTTACAGATTTTTTCGTAGACAAAAGAAAAATACTTGCTAGTTTTTTTTTTTTGCATTTTATTCCTTTTCGTAGATTTTGTATACACAACAATAACTCTAACTTATATTACAGTAAAGAACTAATAACGTATATAACTAACACGAAAACAAACAAAAAAAGGCACGTAAAAAAGTAAAAAAGCTGACAAATATGACTAAAAATAGTATAACAGCAACAAATGCTAGGAGAGATTTCCATTTACCATACGATAGCAAAGGTTGTTGTGCTTTTTCGGAATGAAACGTTCGGGTTTTTTTGTACTTTTCTTTTTAGTTTTTCAAACAAAAGCCTTTACTGAGAAAGAGGTCACTTATTTAGATTGCAGCGGTAGATAAAATATTTTACTTTTACTAGAATAATGCATGTGATTTACTTAAATGCTATTGATTCCACTAAATAAAAATGAAATACCAAATAAAACATCCTTAATATGCATCTGAGACTTGTTCTATGCAAGACATTATATTTACTACATACTGGAAAGCTTGAACACGCTAGCAGCAAAATATTAGAGCAATCAGTTTCGGATCTAGACGAGGGGTCCGGTGATTACGCCTCCTCCTCATAGAACAATAACTTTTCATAATTGTTGGTCGGTTGTACGAGGACAGCTGTTTGGTTTAAAATGCGCAGAACAAGTCACACGTATTGTGTTTTACTTGATTATTATCTTGTCATTATCATCAACTCTCACCTTTCGGACACATTCTTATAGCGGACACGCCGTTATATATCACGAACAGGAGTCAAAGGTTCGGAGAATTTGATTTATCCAAAAGTAATTCCCGCTATTACTACACCTGTATACGAACTTTATCGTCTACATCAAGCACCAAAGTCGGTCCTAAATGATGCCTGCATCAGTATCAAGAGTTGTCTGTATCTCTTTCGCTTTAAAAGGAATCGAAAATAATTTCGAGTAATGTTTTGTCAATCGATGACTTTATCTATGTAACATTGTAGAATAAAATGGTAATTCACGATCAAAACATGACTACTGATTTATTTTCGGCGCGAAACTTTGCTTGTGAGTCATGGGAAGTTATTTTTCAAAGGAAACCGCATTACCAATCAAACAGTAAACAGTGTCTCAAAAATTTGTCACCATGTTTGCTGTAAAGGAAACAATATTAGCTCTTTAAAGCAGACGTTGGCAGCTAAAAGTTAATCTATATTAAACATAAAGACAAAATGGACATTTTTTTGCTCTATTATTTCAATTCACATGTAGTACTGATTGAAAATAATAAAAAGGGCAGAAGGAATAAGATAATAGAGCAGAATTCAATCTAAAGAGTACGATTCAAAGATTAAAAGGCCAGTTTAGACCTCAGTATAGATTATCTAAGTTGTTAACTACTCAGGTACATTAGAGAACTGGGTCTGTCATTATTCAATTAAAAGCGTAAGGTTGGGGTTATCTATCTTCCTAACAAAACAAGTTAACGGCACTGCACTTCTTGAGACTTCTTGAGACAGTCGTTATTTGACATTGATGCTTGCAAGGTAAGGATCGACCAATTGAGCCCTATCAGTTTTTTTAGTGAAAAACGTATCTTTTTAGTGAAAAACAGTCCCATTATGTCACACCGTATCACACCGTGGAATGTCATCCCGGCACAGACTCAAAAGCTAGTGAGAACCACATTACATTTAATTTTCGTTCCGTCTCTTCCCAACACCCTCCTTCCCTCGATCCTGAATGACCGAAGAACAACAAGAACCAATATACTGTCCATGATTAAAATTTCTATGGAAGATATGTTGGCATGGCTCTCTATAGCTCTCTGCAACAGTGCTATATACAGTACGTGTACAAAATCAAGCAGTTTTCATCAAGAATAATACATGCATGGAATTGATGATTAACATTTGTCAAACTCCCCCTTTGTTTGTAAACGCTGACTTTGTCCTCTCTACAAGTGAGACAGATAGTGCATGAACTAATATCTGCATTTACATCCACGATCCATTTTGTGAAGCAGTCGAGGGTCTTTGTCGAGTCGTTCCAGTAATTTCCTTCCCGAAATGAGCATCGTTGTTTCTTTTATTCAACTCCTGATACTTTTTTCATATGGTTCATGCATTACTTGTTGTAAAAAAGTATTTTTGATCCTTTTACAGTATATTTTATCATATTATTATTAAGAATGCACTTGATAACTGGAACTTCATCCTAGAGCTATCGTTATATGAAAAGGGAGACTTTTCGTTGACAAAAGCCTAAATAAGATGGGTCTTTCGGGTCCCCACCCTCCAGGCCTTTCATGAGAAATCACCGTGCTTCCGCGTGTCCTGGCAGGTCAACGTTTGCGGTTATCGCATCTTTTGGTAGCCATTAAAATCCGCGACACATTTTATTATCTCTCATTGCATCTATGCTTACCACTTTTCGGCGTTGTGCTGTTTGCTATGCATGGCATTTCGAAACAAAATACTCGGTAAAGACCACTCAATTGAACTAATTAGTCTTTGTTTTCATTTGGTTCATAAATACATAGTTTCAAAAACAATTTCTGATTGGTAAAATAATACGGAAACGCCGGATTACTTGCGAAAGGCAATCACCACAACTTTTAAATATCGGCTGTCGCAAGAAAATTTCATACTGCTTAACTACAGTGCATTATCCATTATTTAGCGAATCGGCACCCTAAAGCGACGAGAAAACATTATAGAATGCATTAGATGACCTTTATTGAACGTCAGTCTCAGTAACGTTCATGATCGTGATATAAAATGAGAGACATATTTTCCCCTAAAATCCTTAAAAAATAGATATTCTCAGTCCTCCTCCCTCCGTACATCAAATACCTTACATAAGGAATTTCACTGTACGTTTGCATGACCTGACCGGAATACTGAATTAAGTTGATGCTTGCATTTTGAGATGGTTCATTATATATTCCCTTTGGTTAAACCAAGATGTCTCACGTGTGTCATTCCGCCATGCATCAGCCATCTGTGTTTCGCACTATTCATTTTTCCACTGCTTGTTGTGGTATTTCGAAACAACACTAATTCTTACTGATGAGAGGACGTAATTAAACCAATAAACCTTTTCTTTGATTTGAAACGCATATCCAAAGTTTTAAATCCTACGGTAAAAATATGCGGAAAAGTTCGACAACTTGCAAAAGGCGACTGATTATCACAATGATTGTAAATGTACGTATTTTACGAGCTCATGATGCGTAAGAAACAAAGCGGGGGAATGACAGTGCAATAGATAACCCAAAACTAATAATGCACTTTAAGACCTTCGGAGATCTCTACCCTGATATGAAATGGCAGACATCGTTTCTAACAAAATTAAAAGTCTATTCTGTATATCGTCTTACCCTTCATCCATTGGAGTTAAGGGGGGGGGGGGGGGGGGGGGGGGGGGGGGGGGGGGGGAGTGGGGATGGAGAGAATCCCTGAACCGTGGTTGTGGTTTAGTACCCAGGTCTTGAAGTTATAACCCTTACCCGTTTTTAGATCGAAAAAATGTTATTTTATGCTACCAATTTTCAAAACTGACCTTTAAGTTCATCGTCTATTTTTGTCATTCCGAAATGGCAAAAATGTATTCCCGAACATTAGAATTCAAAACGAAACCATTTGGATACCAAAATCTTCAATTCAAACGGTTCACACACCATACCCATAAATTCGGGATCGCCAGAAGAAGGCCACCCGCAGGCCCCCAGACTACATGCAAAAATATCTTTATCTCAAGCCATTTCCATTAAGGCACTTTACAGTGTACGTGTTTGTTTGCACGCCCAGACAGGTAGAATCAAGTTGATAATCGCTTACTGTTATCGTATATAATATCGATCTAGGAAAGCTTCTCTTTAGTTGTAGCACGATGTCTTACCCGCACCACATCCCGTTGCATCTGTGCTTTATACTTGTCACTGCAGCACTGCTTGGCCAAGGCAGTAAAGGTACCTGAAATCAAAGTTTGCTTACTTTTTTATCGCACATTTTATGATTTGAGTAATTAATAACCGTGCGCAAAAGGTTATTTGGCAGTGTTAAACTGAAAGAGAAAGAAACGTTTAGGGGTGGGGCACACAGTCACATAAGACTTTGGGATATAAAATGCTATCCTTTACCCATGTGTTCCTACCCGTATGTTGAACAATTGGTAATATACCAACGGTATCACCATTAAATCGACTTAATTTATTCTCTCATTTTTTTTTGCACAGCAGCCAGTTTCAAGGCAGGCAAACTCAATGTAACAACAGCAACCCCAGGGCTGTTTGCTTGCGAACGTGTCTCATTCGTACATCCTTTCTATGGTGGACAGGAAATTACTGTTCTTGCTTCGTTTGGTCATTCAGCAAAGAGTCCAACTCGTGGTAACGGTGGCGCCATCTGGGTGGAATCAGCAGACAAAAACGGTTTTACGGCTTGTATTTTAGAATACAGTGACGGTTCTAATAACACTGCAGAGGTAAACTGGATGGCAATACAATCTGCACCTTCTGGAACTCAAAAGGGGGCTACTTCCTTGAACGCTTGGACCACTGGAACAGAGTGCAAATGGATCAATTTCCCACAGGTTAGTTGCTTTTGTAAAATATATTTGTTTCCGACTGTTTCGGATGCGAATAGTACTGTCTAGGCTTCAAGCTGGCTTGGCTCCATTGGAATTTTGCCTAGCAAATGTCGGCTTGCTTGGTGTGAGCAATCCGAACGAAATGGTTATTATTCCTGTAACTGATTGTCCTTGGACATAACAGTTTGTCCCAAGCCCGCCGTATAATATAACATTCGGATCAGGAATAATAATAATAATACTTTATTCATTAATATCAATAAAGAAACATTAAAACAATGAAAAGGAGATACCTGAGGTTAACCCTTTTATAATCGAGGGTATCTCCCAAAAAAGGAATGTTTGCCAACATTAAACTGTACAAAGAGAATGTAAAAATATGTCAAAATTACTCGGCCCTGTCATTGATAAAAGATTCGTATTTCTTTTGAAAACAAACTTAACTCCCATTAATAAAGAACAACCAACCAAAACAAAACAAAGCATAACTAATGTTTACGGAATCTGGTGTCTGTTTTTGAAACTAAGTAGTTTGATCTGTTTTCCATTGATAAACCGAAAAAACTAATTAAAACTAATGGGGCATGTATTTATTTAATTTCTTAAGGTATTTTGGTATTTTGGTCAAGTCAAAAGGTTACAGGATGATTATTTTGTTCAGTGTTTAAAGACTGCGATGATGAGAATTAGTTAATAACGATTTGAAAGTAATCCACACGCACGTCGACTTCCTTAATTTCAACCCGTACAGTAAAAGTATGTGAAAACCCTGTTAATATAAACACACTTTCAATATCAGAGATGGTGCTCCCATATTAATCACACTACAAAAGTGAAACATCCAAAACAAAAGCAAACCATAAACAATGATCCACTTAAAATTATGTAAGCATGGGTAAATTGTTAGGTACTCTAGCGTAGGCTCTCGCACACATTTTAAAACTTTCGAATGGTATTTAACTTTCAGCTAGCTAACCATCCACCATTTAAACTTTCACCCATCCGTATACCATCCATATCCGTTTGTGTTTTGTCCATTCTTTTCTATTTTTCTCTTTTCGATAACTTTATTCCTTCTTTCTTTCATTACCCCAAGCTAAAGAAACATTTTCTTTTAGAATTTCCTGTCTCCTCCAAGTATACTCGTAACTCCTAGTCACCAGATTCCAGGGAGACCTCAAGATAGTAGTTAAGGACTTGGCGGTACCAGATCAGTTTTGCAAAACTGATCTGATACCAAGCCAAGTCTTAACTACTTCCCATCTGTTGGATTAAAAAATATAGAAAAATCAAATGAAACTATATGTTAATAAAAACAAAATGGTGCGTTTATTCCATTGCGTGATTTCCTTTGCGTCTAAACGCAATAAAACGCTGTTTATCCATCAGTGATATCAAAAGTGTGCGAAATATTATGCCTTCCACTCTTGTTTATATTGGTTGAGTTTCCCACGCGTGGGAATATTTATTGTCTCATCACCTTTTATGACAACCATCAAAGAGTTAGCATTTGGATTAAAAATAACATCTACGCAATGGAACAAAGATAGTTTCCCACGCGTGGGAATATTTATTGTGAGGAAATGAGTCATCAGATTGTAAACAGGATGGAGTTATCGGTGTGTGACATTCTCGGAAAAAACAGGGGAAGCCCCCTATGAAATGAGTCATCACTATAGCTATTGTTTCAGATCACGAGAGAAAATATTTTCAACATATTATGGGGTTTGATTTAACTTTACAAGATCTCTCAACTTTGCCCGGTCTGTTCTAAACTCAATAAAACGCTGTTTATCCATCAGTGATATCAAAGGTGTGCGAAATATTATGCCTTCCACTCTTGTTTATATTGGTTCAGTTTCCCACGCGTGGGAATATTTATTGTTTCATCACCTTTTATGACAGCTTCCATGATTAGTATTTGGATTAAAAATAACATCTACGCAATGGAACAAAGATAGTTTCCCACGCGTGGGAATATTTATTGTGAGGAAGTGACATCGTTCGGTAGCAATAAATTCGCGTTAGCCGATTTTTACATGTTCGCTATTTTTGTTTTCTGGGAATTTAGACACGTGCCGCTTATAGCTATTGTTTTAAAAATATTATCTCATATAATAGTATAGAATGAATTGTGATAAGATAATTCACGATGAGTTGAAAGCAATGGGTAATTTTATTTGTGATTTTTGTGACGTAAAATTAGTAGAAGTTGATAGTAGTGTGAGAGTGATCGAGTCATGTTGTAGTGAACAAGATATAAATAATATAGATGGCATGAGTGTTTGTCTAAATTGTGGTTCCGTACATGGATATAATTATGTTAATGAGTACATTGATTTTTATGAGAATAAGCATAAGATACGGCGAAAATCGGTATATCATCGGAAATATCATATCCAAAACACAATAAATGACATCTGTAGCCAACACAAATTACAGATATCAAACAATAATATAACTAAAATCATGAAAATTTTTGAGGAGATTGATAAAATTTTGCCACAGATAAATGGAAACCGAAAACGCATGATAAATATTGATTACATTTTAAAACAATTATTTAAGATGTTAAAATTACCAATTGAAAATGATATACCTTTATCTAAATCGAAAAGAACATTAACTTGCTATAAACAATATTGGGATAATATCCTATTGTTAATAGGTGATCAAATACAAACAATTATTAATAAATGATCCAATATCGTCATGCAAAGGGGGTTTCCCTATGAATGAGTTATTGAATGAAAAGTTTGTTAGTAAAATTTACTCTAAAAGTTTACTCGGAAGTGAATTTTTTATCATACTGTTTCTCGAATTTATCAGCAAGAGGACAAAGATCGATGATTATTTCATCAATCAGCCTCATTTCATTTATAAATGCGGTATGGTTAAATTGATTTCCTCTTAAACAAGACCGTAAATCAACTAATACTTTTTCATATGTTGTGTATGCAAATTTAGACATTTCTATTTTTCTTTTATAGTTTTTAATTTCGCTGTATGTCTTAATCAATAAACCACTACCACTAATTACTCCTAAAATAATAGGGTTTAATGTTATTGAACCAGCTATTGTACCAATGGATATTAAAGAAACTGATGATAAATTAATAGCTAAATTCAATCTCTTGAAATATTTGTAAGCCTTCTTATAGCACCAAAAACGCTTGTGATAAAATCGATATAATGCTTTGATTTCAGATAGTTTCTCTTTACTAATGCTTTTATCAATATGATTAAAATTGAAGATGTCTGTTTTAGTCATATATATTATATATTTAGATTATATTTTAGGATTTGAAATAAGACAATATAATACACCACTTATTTGGCCCATTATTGGAGATCTTTTTATTTTCTTCGGTATTGAAAGGCAGCAATATGTGTATCCAGGCCCCTTTTCATAGTCATTGTAAAATCTTCCAAATGCATCATGAAAAATAGCATGTTTAATTAAAAATTGGTAATTGGTATTTAGAGTACAAGAACCTGGTCCTATTAATCCAATGTCAGAGTGTTTTTCTAATATTTGGTTAAATGATATTGGCTTATTCAAATAGTTAACGTACAAAAATTGATATATTAAAGCCGATTTTAATATTTCATCTTTAGTATTAGGATGTAGGTTTTTTTGGGTTGTGAAAAATTTATTACAAAAATTAATTGACTGTGCAAGAATTGACATTTATATATATCAATATATTAGATAATTATATATTAAAACTCTTCAAAAAGTACACTGATATGGCAATTATAAGGTGCATATGTAATATGATCAATTGATATTAATTTGATTCGTACAACTGTATCTTCATTGAAATTGATAACTGATGACGCTATATTGAAAGTGTAATAAATTTTATTCGATGCTTTATTCCAATTTTGGGGTCCAAATGAATTGTTACCGATTAATATAACCATTTTTTTGTATCCTTCAGGCGGTTTATCGTCCAATATTATCAACCATAATTTTACTATTTTCAAATTAGTTACCGCAATAAATGATGATGAACCGTTGAATATGATATCATTAGTGTTCTTATTTTTCATATAATTGCCTAAAAATATGAATTTTTGTTTCTTTATAGGTAAACCAATTATGTTTCTACCATTTAAATCAATATCAGTCTCCATAACCATTTTTCCATTTTCAATTACAAAAACAGTATCAAATACATCTGGATCGACACTCGAAACATGTCCTTTAACACCATAAACGATTAGATGTGCTTTCTTTGTATTCCCTTTTGTTATTCTTCCATGAAGATCTATCATTATATATTCAGGTGGAGAGACCCGCCATTTGTGTAAATGAACAATGCTTTTCGTATATCCTTCAGTGTTGAAAATCTTTGTTGTTTGCTGACCGATGCTGATAACTGTTGAGACAACAGTGACAGATGTTGAACTAATATGAGCTTTATCTGGAACAAAAAACTCGATTACCAAAGTGAACTCACCTTGAGGAAGTTTGTATGCATTGAAACCTATCCTTGACCTGAAGTCATCATTATTGTCTGTTGTAAGTGTTATATCATAGGCTTTCTTATTGATTTGGTGAGGTGATGCAGCAAAATTGATAATTCCATTAACTACTATATTACTTTCTGAGGAGCTCTCATCTACATCTTCCATTAGATATCTGAAAACATCTTTCAATGTAGATGGAGTTATGTGTGACTTGTTTACATAACTCTTATAATCATCCGTTATTCGTGTGTACAAGTTTGTATTGGAATCATTGAGTTCGGTGTTGAAGAATGAAACATTTATAGCAGCGTCATTCTCATTTGGTTTAGGAGTTGCTAGATTAACAATCTCATTAGGGTCTACCGGTGGTTTGACATTAATAATCCTAGTATTCTTAGCATCATAATGGGTACCATCGTGATTCAGGAATATCCTCTTACCGTGGTATAGGCTGAAACAATCGTTATCACCACCTGTTTGAATATTGGTGATAGAATGATAATTAGCATCTAGATGGTTATTCAGGACTATCTGTTGATCTTTTAGATAGGTATTTGCCTTATCAGCTTTTTTATCATTATGTTTCTTCAATGTGATCATATTCACTGATGAAAGATCTTGATTTTCATCGGTATCTAGATTGGTAATCAGTTTTTGATCCATATCAATTTCACCAGGAAGAATTAATTTATTTCCTCTTAAATCAAGATCTCCCGTCATGTGATTTTCGCCATTCAACAATAATACTTCATATTTACCTGGTTTAGTTAGTAATCCAACATCTAATTGATGCTTGGTAATTGCATCTCTGTCATTACCCCCTTCCTTTAGATTGACAAGTTTTTTATTCTGCATATCATAGTTATTGTTTGGATCCAACTTGAGTCCACTACTTGCTTGAATTTTTTGGCTAATGATTCTAATATATTCAGAAATGTCAATATTTGTGAATTTCTTAAGGTTATTAAATATGCCCATCTATATTATGATATTACATTAGATTACTTCATCAAAATTCTTCTTCACACTTTTATTTTCTTTGTCCACAAACAGAAATTCATAGGGCCCTAATTTATTGAACAAACCAGGGTCTATTAAGTTTTCTTTGGCAATGAGATTCAAATGGTTTTTGGTAGTAGGAGGGTACAACATCATATGACTGCAGTTTAATCTAAGTTTCTGCGGAATATCATAGTAACTCTGGCTTAAATAAATTGGGCTTATCTTATGGTGGCGTCCATCTGTGAAGTTGTTGGCAATTTTATTTTGTATTTTATCAGGTGCATTAATTAGATCATCAAAAATGACAATTTTACGGTTGTTGTTGGGATATTCTGAAGTGTTTTTAATATCATCAGATGATCCAATTTCTAATACAGGATAACCAACCTTATCAGATATTTTATTCATCAATGTTTGTAGATCTTGTATTTTTTCCTGATGATGATTTGGTGTGTATAAATATATCTTATCATAATACATCAGTGGTGATCTTAACATATGCATAAGAGCATTTGTCTTTCCACATCGACTTTGTCCTGTAATAATCATTCTAAAATCTTCGTCTAAAAAATTGTTTAATCTTTTTTTTAATTCATCATTTCTATTTGTATCGTAATTCGGAATTTTCATTATATAAAATATGTTAGATAATAAATATAAGTGTTGTTTTTACACATATTTATAAATATAAGTGTTGTTTTTACACATATTTTTAAAGATAAGTGTCATTTCGACAGATAAATTATGTAACATATTTTATATAATGAATATTGACAGAATTAAAAAATATGCTGATTCAGAATATGATAGCTATAAAATTGTCAAAGCAGTTACTGAATCAAAAAATGAAATAAAAAATAAGGAAGGAGGGCGTGATATTGTAATGAGTGATTATTTTAAGACATTACGAGAGCCATTGATTGAAAAACAGAAAAAAACAGATGAGAAACAGGATCAACTAATTGAACAACTACGGGGAAATCAATTAGCTTTAACAAAGGGATTTCAGAATATAATTGAATCGAATAAAGACATAATAACATTACAACATGAGCTACCCCAAATAGATTACCAACCAGAACAAAAATCAAGAAAAGATCCGACATATTTTAATATTGATAACCGATTTAATAAAGATGATAAAATTGTTTTAAACAAAAACAATTTGACAATGCCCTCACAATTATTATCATTGTCTCCCCAAAAATTATTGGAAGAAAAGAAAAAATCTGCCGAATTAGCAATGGACTTGGGCAGAAATAAAAAGGGCAAGAGTGGAGAAGTTAAGGCAGAATATACTAATGAAATAGGCGTTCTTCGAAAATATAGGGATACGATCTCAGACGTATTAAAGTCGTTTGAGTATAGACAAAAAGGTGAGGGTATTCGAATATATAAACAACCAAAAAGAAATGCTTTCAAAATAAATGGTAATCAATATGGTGGCCTTCTTATTGATGTCTCAAAATTGATGAATGAAATGAAGCTGAATGCATATCATGGTGGTAAATTGGTTTATGAAGCTGATGCTGATAAATCACTCATAAATATGCTAACTAAAAGATATAATCCCAAAACAAACTACAGTCTGAATGCTGTAAAGATTTTTAACGATCTTAATATGCTCAGTAATATTGGACCACACAAATCATCTGGTAAGTCCAGAATGATTGGATCAAGTGTTATGTATTATCAAGATCCAAAGCAATTGGCTGATCGCATGAAAATAATAATTGGTTCAATGGTAGCTGGAAACAATAGTCCAGTGTTGCGAAATGACTTATCACAAATCAATGATGAATTAATGAAAATAGGGGCTATTGACAGAACAATGCATGAGAAATTATACAATAAATATATAAGCATATAATATAATGGATGTAAATAGAGTTTTAGTTTTCAAATCAATAGATGCTAAAAAACAAAACCAAAATAATAAACCAGGTAATTTCACTATAAAGTTCATTCCTGAATTAATTTTAGATGACAACAAACAATACTATATGGCATTAGATCATCTCAGTATGACTGCAAGTTGGCATAACATACGACCAGAATATTATAACAACCAATTAAAGATCTCAAAAAACAAAGGCACTTCTTGGCAAACAATAACATTCCCACCAGGTATTTATGACTATGATGATATAAATCAATATATTCACAATGAAATTGGAAAACTCATGCAAAAGGAGACTTATGGAATTGATATATTATTTGACCTTACAACATATAAGGTTTTCATAATGTTGGATGAAAACTATTGGATTGATTTCAAGAATAGCGGAAACTTTGCAGATTTACTGGGTTTCGATAAAACAGGGATATTGAAAGTGAGTTCTTATGGACCCTAATTTCCTAATATCAGCAACAGTATTGATAACTTATACATAAGAACTTCTCTACTAAGTAATTCAATCGTTTCAGGAAGGTTATCAGACGTGCTTTTTACCTTCTCAACGAATACAAAAACAAGATCTCTACCATTTGAAATACAACCAATGAATTATCTTTGGAATAAAATAAATACAAAAGTACTATCTGAAGTTACTTTTTATATCACAGACGACGAAAACAGGGAGGTTGACTTAAATGGAATTGATATATCTTTAACCGTTGTGATAAAAGAAGCTTAATTTATATACACTCACTATATAGATGGAACGAAGAGAAAGAGATCCAGATACTGGAGATTACATTATTCAAGGTGAAGGAATATTTGATGTTTTCAAAAATGTTGGAAGTAAGATAGCTTCAAAACTTGCAAGCAAAACAGCTAAACAACTTGCTAAAAAGGGTGCTGAAAAGTTGATAGAAAAGGGGTCGGAAAAAATAGGTGAAAAAACAGGTCAGCTTATTGGTGACAAAATTTACAATAAATTTAGTGATAAAACAAACGAGTCAAAAATAACGAATGAAACAAAAGGTGATGAAATAATCAAACTTTTACAAAAAGAAAATGAGCAACAGGCTCAAGATACTGACAAATATCAATATATTAAAGATGTTTATAATGATTTACTATTATAATGATTTTTTATCTAAACTAATAATATATATGAACGGAAATTTTCGAAGTCCAGAATTTGTTAAAAGATATGAATATGCATATTATGATTTACAAACACCTTTGAATGCTAATATTGGGGCAAATAATCGACAAACAAAAGATAATTACATGTTTGTAATAGATAATAGCTCAGAGGCTAACCCAATAGACTGGTATAATGCATATATTGAAGTCAATTTCAAGCTTCTTCAGTTAGATCAAGATCAAGATGGAGCCGGCGTCGGTGCCGGAGTGGGAAATGGAAATTTATTTTGTACAACAACAAACGGTAACACCTTCATCAGAGAAATACAAGTTGAATGTAATGGTATAAGTGTATATAACAACACAAAAGCCAATGAATCATCGAATGTTCTATCACTTTTAAAATACACTAAAGAATATGCCAATACAGTTGCTAAAGACAATTTCTTTTATTTAGATACTTCGACTGGAACAGCTGAACCAAGAACAGCTCAACCATTGTACAACCAAGGATTCGCGACGCGAAAAATTCTTACAGACGCAGGCAGTGAGAACAAAATATCTATCCCATTGAATATATATTCGTATTTTGCTGCATTCAAAAAGAATCTTCATCCAAATATAAAAATGAACATTTTAATCCGATTGGAAAATGATAACAATATTATATTTCGTAGCAATGCTGCTCCTGATTCAAAAGTTTTGATGACTAAATTCAGATTATGGTGCCCTAAACTTATTTTCAATGGTAGTGGTATGCGTCAATATCTGGAAAACTATCTGAAACCAAAAACTTGGATATACTTGAGAGAGCATTATGAAATAAATCAAACTGCGGCTGTGAGTTCATTTTTCAGAATTAGTACAGGTATAAGAAGACCAAGACATGTTTTTCTATGGGTGAATCCAACAGCTTCATATAATAATCAAGAAGCTAATATATTTACATTCAAGACATTCAGTATAGGTGCAAATAACAGAGTTTTCAGTAAAGCTCAGCTTGAAATGAATAATAGCATATATTATCCTCAACTTGAATTGTCAGCTAATGAAGAGAGTAGATTATACAGAACACTTATGAGCTATAGTTTTGCTTACAATGACTTTCTTAGTGGGTCATTAATTGATAGAAGTAATTTCAGAAATTTGTTTGGAATGATTTATTTCGACCTAAGAAATCAAGAGGAAGACACAAAAGATTCTGTTGTATCATTAACTTTTCGATATGAACTTAATGGTGTAAATGCAACTAACTATACTTTGAATGCTCTTGTTCTTCATGAAAAAGAGATCGAATTATACACAAGCAGCGGCAAACTACTTATTAAAGCATAAATTAATTATGTTGTTACAATATTTATAGTTTTTTAATTAAACATGTTTTGTAATTATCAAAATTATATAACATATATTATATACAAAATATGACAACTTATTATGAATATGGTGTGAAATTATCTCAAGGACAAAAACAAAAATTAGCAAAAGCATATGAAACAAATTCACCAATAACAATTCGATTAGCTAAAAATGAGTTGATGGGAAGCGATGGACTGAATTTAACTAAAACACAGATAAATAAAATCAAAAAAGCGATAAAAAATGGAGTTGGTGTAGATATTAAGATTTCAAAAACACAGATTAGAAAATCAGTTAAATATGGCGGTTCTTTATGGTCTAGTTTAATTTCACTTGGAACAAAAATGCTTCCAATGGCCACCAAATTAGTATCAAAAGCGGCACCAGCTTTAGCTACTGGGGCTTTATCTGCTCTAGGATCTTTGGGAATTGATAAAATTTTTGGAAAAGGTATTCAATCTGGTGGTTTCTTAATACCAGATTCAAAAATACAGCAATTGATTAAGTATAAACACCTTTTAACTAAAAAACAAAAACAAGACATTTTAGCTGCTATTCAAAATGGAGGACAAGTATTCATTCAACCATCACAAAAACAAAGAGGTGGTTTTTTGGGGACGATCCTAGCATCTATTGGTATTCCAATGTTGTTGAATGCATTAACAGGAAAGGGTTTAAGTATACCAAAAAAGAAAGCATCTGGATTAACAGTTTCACCTAAACCTGGAATGATGATGCCTTATTATCCACCACCATTTTATGGAAACTGGCCCTCAAATACTATAGGTATGGGAGCAAAAAAAAAAGTCAAAATAAAAACAAAAAAGGGAGAGGGCCTATTACTAGGCAAAAACAGTCCTTTTACAAAGTTAGGAATACCAATTCTAGGAGATATCCTGTAAAACCAAAGTTCAGAGATATTCCTCTTTCAAATATTGATTTTTTAAAATGGATTAAATATTTAAAAATAACCAATTTTAATGGTATTTATTCGAGGGATAGTTTGGATCATATCCACAAAATAGGATCTTGTATCATTAATCTTGATGATAAAATAGGTCCTGGTACACATTGGGTAGCACATTATAATAATATGAATGATAAGACTATATATTACTTTGATAGTTTTTCGTTACCTCCACCACAGAACTTGGTTGATTATGCTAAAAAATTGAAATTGAAGTATATATACAATTATGGTTATCCTATCCAGGATATCAAATCAGTTAGATGTGGATATTATTGTTTATATTTTTTGGATAACATTTATAAAAAATCATTTTATGATTGTATAAAAGTATTCAAATTAAATAACCAACAGTATAATGAACGATTTATTGAAAACTATTTCAAAAATATCTAATTATATTATATAAATGGTAAAAAGTTATTGTGTAAAACAAGGAAAGGACACTGAATGTGTGCCAGGAAGTGAAAGTTATATGAAAACTAAAAATGGACGCACCATAATAAAATGCAAATGTGAAGAATGTGGTATAACAAAGAGTAAATTTGTAAAAAATGGGGGAAACTAAATAGCCAGTCAGAGATGGCTGGCGGATTTTTAGATATAGAAGGTAGTCACAGTCTTGGTGAAATTGCTCTTAAATCTGGTATAAAAGGTCTCTATAATTTAGGCAGAATCGGAGCATCAAAAGCTATTAAATCTAATTTTGTAAAACGAAAGATTAAAGGAATGGCTGATAAATATTTGGATCAAGCGCTTGACAGTTTAACTTCAGACATTAGTAAGAAACTAGATCCATTAAATAAAGGTAGTGGAATTGACATTCATAAAATGATTGGTATGTTACCTAAGCCAAAAGGGGGATGGACACCAGGTAGTTACAAATACATGGGCCCATATAACCCATTAGATGAACAGTTAGAATATGATAAGGATACTGGTGAGGTAACAAAATGGTATGTTCAACCTTACAATAAAGTGGATGAAATATCAGCTCATCACGATATTTGCTACGATATGGGTAGAAACAAGGGAGATTGTGATAAGAAAATGGTTAAATCATTAGACGAAATACCTTACGGTGAGATGCCTAAATGGGGTCAGACTGCTAGATTCTTAATTAATACCAAACAAAAACTAGGTCTCGGTATTAAACAAAAAAGGAAGCCAAAAAACGGAAAGCGGCGTTGAGTAAAAATGATTGGGCTCAACAATTAGCCGATGAATTACATAAGCCAATCAAACGAAAATTTAAAACAAGAAGAGTTATTGTTAATGGAATAGATGATATTTGGAGCGCTGACCTTGTAGAAATGCAGAAGTTTTCAAAATGGAATAAAGGATATAGATATTTATTAAATATCATTGATGTGTTTTCGAAATTTGCTTGGAGCATTCCCATTAAAAATAAAACAGGTATTACAATCACTGAATCATTTGATGATGTTATTAAAAAATCCAAACGGAAACCTAAATTTATTTGGGTAGACCAAGGATCTGAATTCTATAATAAAACTTTCAAAGACTGGCTAAAGAAAAATAATATTGAGATGTATTCTACTTTCAATGAAGGTAAAGCTGTTGTTATTGAGAGATTTAACAGAACATTAAAATCTAAAATGTGGAAACAATTTACAGCTCAAAATACAACACAATATTTAGACATGTTACCAAAACTATTAAATGAATACAACAGTACAAAGCATTCAAGCATTGAAATGAAACCTATTGAAGCATCTATGAAAAAGAATGAAGGAACTGTTTATTTCAATCTATATGATATGGAACTATTATCATATACACCAAAATTTAAAGTTGGTGATAAGGTTAGAATTTCAAAGTATAAACGGAATGTGTTCGACAAGGGTTATACACCAAACTGGACTGAAGAAGTGTTTACAGTCGATAAGATACAATACACTAATCCTATAACTTACAAATTAAAAGATCTCAACGATGAAGACATACAAGGGAGTTTTTATGAACCTGAACTATTAAAAGCCAAGCAGGATGTTTTCCGTATTGATAAAGTAATTCGGAGGGATTATAAAAAGAAACAAGCTTTGGTGAAGTGGAAAGGATATAGTGATGATTTTAACAGCTGGATACCGTTAAAAGATGTCAAAAATATATAATGTTTATATATATCATGAGCGGTATTGAGAAATATATCAAAAAAATAAATTTTCAAATTCAGGAATGTGAAGATGAAATAGACAATCTTCATGATAAAATATATGATAATGAGCGTAGATTGGATCTGTTACAATATAAAAAGAAATTATTGAAACTTTATCATAAAAAAATACATGAAATTGATGAAGATATAACATTGAAAGAGTTACTGAATATTATCTGCAATGAGATAGAAAACAATAGATACGATGATGAATGTAATGTGTTGAAACAAACCAAAGTTGATAATATTAAATATCTCAAACAAGAAAATAGTATATCTAGCACAACAAAAACAAGCAGCAACGCGGATTTGGAAAGATGTAGAAATATTCATCTGATCCAGGGCACATGGGTTTAAAAAATACAATCAGTAACATTAGAACACTAATCAGGGATTTAAAGGGATATACAAAATTGTTTTAAAGAGATGTTACTATTTACAAGTATCCCAGAAATTTCTGAGATATTTATATCTTTGCATTCGCTATTCATTGGTAGCCAAAAATATTAATGTTTCTGGCTATATTTAAACGCATCAATGCAAACTATTTAAAAGAATATCTATAGTATTATATAGAAATGGAAAAAGAAGTAATAAAAAGAGGTAGAGGACGACCGCCTATATACCACACCCAAGAAGCCAAAAAAGAAGCTATTAAAAGATCCAAAACTCGTTATAAGTTAAATAAAGAGTGGTATTGTCGTGTATGCAATAACAATATCAACTACTCGCTTGCTGGAAAATTCTGTCATTTGAAAACAAATAAACATATGGATAATATTAATAGGAGAATCCATAATTTGATCATTGAAACACACCATGAAAACTAAGAAACATATAGTTTAATGGATCCATGATTGGATCACTTAAATTCTCAACCATACTTAAACGCACCAACTGAATACATATAAAGAATTATCTATACTATAGTATATAAAATGAACAAGATCGATCTTGAGAAACTTAGTAAATCAGAACTAATCAAATTGCTTTTAAAGCAACAGAAGAAAAAGCCTGAAATTATCATCGTAGATGATACCAAACCAGTTCCAACACCAAGGAGGCCTATTCCAACACCTCGCAAGAGTGTAAAACCAAACCAATCACCAAGACAAACAGTAAAAGAATTGGTTGACTATTTTGAGAGGAAAAGATTACCACCCCCACCTTCTGAATGGTTAGAAGAAATAGAACAATTAAAAAAGACACCAATTCCTACACCAAGGACTAAAAAAACAGTTAAACCTGTACCAGCTCCAAGGACTAAGATAGAGCAAACAAACAAAGCTCTAAACGGTTATACTAAATCCTTCGAAATTACATTAAAGAATAATAAAGACCCTTTAACACAATTACAACAAACAAGAAAAGGTATTGAAAACCATTTTAAAACCCTACTAAGTGATACAAAAAGAATTAAATTTGTTGAAACACTAAAGGTCACATTTGAGAAACTAGCTGGTGATGAAATAGTGCCTAAGACTGCATATTTTAACAGTGTGGCTCAGACGATTATTAACCACATAGAAATCGCTGAAGCGTTACAATTGTCTAAACAACAGATATTAAATAGTATGGGGTTAGTTTCTAGAGAAACTGTGGTGCTGCGTCGGTGGGGGGATGAAACACGAGAATTTAGTTTTATCGACTGAGTCGATAAGGTAAATTGACCACCGTAAAAAGATTCAAATAGCTGACGTTTCGAGCGCTAGCCCTTCGTCGGAGCGAATCAAGGAATTGTGGGTAGTGTGTGGTTTTATATAGTAAGCGGTGGAGCTACGCTATTGGTGGAAATTTGGTGACGTGAAAAACAAATGTAGATTAGTTGAATGAAAAGCGTTCGTTGATTCCGTGGGGTTTGAGAGTGCCGATTTGAAAGATGATTTTTTGTTCTAGGTTTTTTAACTGTTTTTCATTTTCCCAAAACTACTACAAACAAGTAAATGGAGTCGCCATGGGCACCAAAATGGGACCAAGCTACGCTAACCTTTTTGTAGGCCACATCGAAGACAAATTTTTTAATCAGTACCACGGAACCAAACCCGAACTCTACGGCCGTTACATCGATGATTGCATTGGCGCTACCTCTTCCAGTAAAGAGGAACTTAATCAATTCATAACTTCTGTCAATACTTTTCATCCAGCTCTAAAATATACCTGGGAAATTTCCGAAACCTCAGTCGCTTTTCTTGACATTAATATTTCAATCAACGGTAACAGTTTATCCACAAGTGTGCACTACAAACCTACAGATTCCCACAGTTATCTGTTACATTCATCCTCACATCCATCGCACGTTAAAAACGCCATTCCGTATTCTCAATTTCTCAGACTTCGACGTCTATGTAGTGATGACTCTGATTTTTCCAACAAATCAGAAGAAATGTGCCAGTTTTTCAAGAAACGTGGGTACCCTGACTCTGTTGTTAATACGGGCCAACAACGTGCACAACAGATCGACAGACAGTCAGCACTACAAACGCCACAGAAGGAAGAGAACGAGAGAATTCCATTCACCCTCACTTTCCACCCACACAACAACACAGTCAAAAGCATCATTTTAAAAAATTTCAAATTACTCCAAAACGACCCCGAAACTGGCAGAATTTTTTCACAACCCCCACTAATTTCATTCAAACGTGACAAAAACATAGGCAACTTTCTAGTTACGAGCGCACTGAAATCTGACGATGTACCGGGAACTTTCAAATGCACACGCACACGATGTAACACTTGTCCTTTCATTCACAACGCGGACAAAATAACAGGACCCAAACGATCTATTAAAATCACTGATCGTTTTACATGCACCTCCGTAAATGTTATCTACTGCATTACATGTACTTTTTGCAAAAAGATATACATTGGCGAAACAGGGAGGAGACTGGGCGACCGTTTTCGTGAACATCTCCGAGACGTTGAAAAAAATGACAAAGACGCATCCAAACCAGTCGCGCGCCATTTTAATCTTACTAACCATTCTAAACAACACATGACAATCTGCGGCCTTTCCCTACACCAGGGTAACACAGAAAGCCGTAAAAACCTAGAACAAAAAATCATCTTTCAAATCGGCACTCTCAAACCCCACGGAATCAACGAACGCTTTTCATTCAACTAATCTACATTTGTTTTTCACGTCACCAAATTTCCACCAATAGCGTAGCTCCACCGCTTACTATATAAAACCACACACTACCCACAATTCCTTGATTCGCTCCGACGAAGGGCTAGCGCTCGAAACGTCAGCTATTTGAATCTTTTTACGGTGGTCAATTTACCTTATCGACTCAGTCGATAAAACTAAATTCTGATATTAAATAGTGTAGCTCAATGGATTTCTGAGGGTTCTGGATGGACAATAAGATCTATTGACAACCACTATATTAATATTGTTAAATACGAACCATTAAAGGGATCATCTTACATTCATTTACCTTCAGAACTAAGAAATAGTGCTAAGGGATTGATAAACATGAAAAATAAAGACAATGAGTGTTTTAGATGGTGTCATATAAGGTACTTGAACCCTCAAGACAAATATCCACAGAGAATCAAAAAAGTCGACAAAGATTTTATTGAAAAATTAGATTACTCTGGAATTCAATTCCCAGTGACTGTCAAACTGTATAATAAAATAGAAAAACAAAATGAAATCAATATCAATGTATTCGGTTATGAGGAAAAGCAACCATATCCTATCTATGTATCCAAAGAAAAGTACGAAGATCATATGAACTTGTTATTGATCACAGAAAACGAAAACAAACATTATGTATTAATAAAAGACTTCAATAAATTCATGTACAATCAGACGGAACACGAACACAGAAAACATTTTTGCATGCATTGTCTACAATGCTTCAGTTCTGAAACAATCCTTAATAATCATAAAGAAAACTGTATTGTAATTAATGGTAAACAAGCTGTAAAAATGCCTGAAAAAGATAATAACATATTAAAATTTAACAATTATCATAAACAGTTAGCTGTTCCATTTGTAATCTATGCTGATTTTGAGGCTATTACAGAAAAAGTACAAGGATGTCAACCAAACAATGATAAATCATATACTGAATCATATCAAAAACATAAAGACTGTGGATATGGATACAAAGTTGTCTGTTGCTATGATGATAAATACAGTAAACCAGTTCAGGTCTATAGAGGCGAAAGAGCTGTATACAAATTCATGGAAGCTATGCTGGAGGAAGTTAAATATTGTAAGAAGGTTATGAAAAAAGAATTCAATAAACCATTAAGAATGACCAAAGACGATGAAGAAGAATTCCAAAAAGCTGATAAATGCCACATATGCGAGAAAGAATATAACAAAACCGATCTAAGAGTAAGAGATCACTGTCATATCACTGGTCAGTACAGAGGATCCGCTCATCAAGATTGTAATTTAAAACTCAGAATAAAACCAGAAGAAATTAAAATACCTGTGATATTCCATAATCTCCGTGGGTATGACTCTCATTTCATCATGCAAGAGATTGGTGAAATAGTCAAGAAGCATACATATACAAATAAAAAAGGTGGAAAATGTCAAATGAATATCAATGCAATTCCGAATAATATGGAAAAGTATATGGCTTTCATGTTGGGTAATCACTTAACCTTTCTCGATAGTTTCCAATTCATGAGCTCTGGTTTGGAAAAACTAGTGAGTAATCTACCAAGAAAATCATTAAAATATACCTCTCAAAAATTCAAAGGTAAAAAGCTTGATCTGATGGCTAGAAAAGGAGTGTATCCATATGACTTCATGGATAGCTTTGAAAAGTTCAATGAAAAACTGCCATCAAAAGAAGAATTTTACAGCATATTGAATGATGAACATATATCAAATGAAGATTACAAACATGCTCAAAATGTGTGGAATACCTTCAATCTTCAAAATATGGGTGAATACCATAATTTATATCTTAAATCTGATATCCTTTTGCTAGCTGATGTGTTTGAAAACTTTAGAAAGACCTGTCTAGAATACTACAAATTAGATCCATGTCATTATTTCACATCTCCAGGTTTGTCTTGGGATGCTATGCTTAAAATGACTGATATCAAATTAGAACTTATAACTGATATTGACATGTTTCAATTTATCGAAAAAGGAATGCGTGGTGGAATAAGCTACATTGCCAATAGGTATGGTAAAGCAAACAATAAATATATGAAAACATATGATGAGAAGGTGCCCTCAAAGTATATAATGTATCTGGATGCTAACAATCTATATGGTTGGGCTATGTCACAATACCTACCTACTGGCGGTTTTAGATGGATGACACAAAAACAGATCGATAAGATAGACCTAGCCAAGTATAAAGAAGATAGTGAGAAGGGTTTGATACTGGAAGTAGATTTAGAGTATCCTGAAGGGTTACACAATCTTCATAATGACTACCCGCTAGGGCCGGAAAAGGTTAAAGTAACTGAGAGTATGTTGTCTGGGTATTGTAAAAACATCGCGAAGAAATATAAAATATCAACTGGTTTAGTTCATAAATTGATACCAACCTTGAAGAACAAAGAAAAATACGTGCTCCATTATAGGAACCTTCAATTATACACTGATCTTGGTTTGAAAATAACTAAAGTCCATCGAGTACTAGAGTTTGATCAATCTCCTTGGTTAAAACAGTATATCGACTTTAATACAGAAAAAAGGAAGAACGCAAAAAATGCTTTTGAAAAAGACTTCTTTAAACTTATGAATAACTCTGTATTTGGTAAAACGATGGAAAATATTAGAAAGCGAGTAGATGTAAGACTAATCACCGATGAAAAAAAAAACTATTGAAATATGCCAGTAAACCAACGTATGTTAGTAATAAGATCTTCAACGAAAATCTAGTAGCTGTGCATAAGATCAAAGAAACACTTACCCTAAACAGGCCGGCATATGTGGGTATGTGCATCTTAGATTTAAGCAAGACGTTAATGTACGATTTCCATTATAACTACATTAAAAAGAAATATGAAGACAAAGCCAAGTTACTCTTCACAGACACAGACAGCTTGACCTATGAAATCGAAGCTGAAGATGTATACCAAGACTTTTGGAATGATAAAAATAAATTCGATAACAGTGACTACCCTGAAAGCTCACCGTATTTTGATAAGACAAACAAAAAAGTTATTGGCAAATTCAAAGATGAAGCCGCAGGAGTTCCTATTTGTGAATTCATCGGTCTACGATCTAAAATGTATAGTTACACGAAAGACAACCAAAAAGGAGGAAAGACTGCCAAGGGAATCAAAAAGAATATTATCAAAAATAATATCAAGCATCAAGATTATAAAGAAACGTTATTAGGAAATAAACAGATGCATCATACAATGAAAACAATCCGAAGCAATAACCATCAATTAGGAAGTTATGAAATCAATAAAGTATCACTCAGCTGTTTCGATGACAAAAGATATATACTGGAAGATGGTATAAATTCATATGCTTATGGACATTATAAAATGAAAAAGAATTAAATCAAAAATAACTTTCCTTAATTCAATCCTGTGTAGACTTCCTGTGTTTCCGAGAATTGTGTCACGCAAAGGATTCTATTATGTGGAATCACGCAATGGAATAAACGCACCATTTTGTTTTTATTAACATATAGTTTCATTTGATTTTTCTATATTTTTTAATCCAACAGATGGGAAGTAGTTAAGACTTGGCTTGGTATCAGATCAGTTTTGCAAAACTGATCTGGTACCGCCAAGTCCTTAACTACTCAAGATGCGTTGGCAGTATGGGTGGAGGACTTTCGCGAGGACAGCTTTAAAGTATGTCTGAAGGAAACCAAGATTTTCGAAGGACTTCACAAAAATATTAAAATCGTGAGTACATTTTTGGATCCTGTTCTGCTTGAATGGTAGTGTGTATACTACTTCTGAGCAATAATGATCCTCAGATTCCTCAGATTTTTTATATTAATAGAAATATTTAACGAAAAGTCCTGAAAATTGGAATATATAGATATTGATGCTGAAATTGTTTTAGTGAATTGGCTTAATGAAACAACTTAACAAGTAATACAATATTTTTCCACATATGCCTGGCTATATTCCGCAGCATGATTTTTTGTTTATGTTTTTTTGTTTGTTTGATTTTTTTTTAAAGACATATACTCACTTAAGGTGATGTTAAACACATGCAAAGAACATTAAAAGGTAAATTAATAAAGAAAGAAAGAAAGAAAGAAAGAAAGAAAGAAAGAAAGAAAGAAAGAAAGAAAGAAAGAAAGAAAGAAATCATAACTGATAACTCGGTCAGCAGGGCTAAACTAATACAACACCAGGGAAGATAGATTACTCTTTTTGTGATAACATGTATTCATGATTCAACCTCGTGCCACATACATATAATCATGACATTAAATGGACTGGTCTCCCCTTCAATAGTACAGTAGAATAACTCAGTACTAGTCCTGGGTATAAGTACACAGGGAAAGGTTCTCATGGGTTTACTGTGCATGATGTATTTATTATCTCTACCGTTTTCTTGTAGGACTGGATGGCATTTTCCAATCTGAAATTCGACAATTTTACCTTGTCCGACAGTCTTGTGTTTACGAACAACAACTCCCGATCTCAACAATATAACTTTGCTTCTTGCCAGGTAAGGGTTCAATGAAATTAGCATTTAAACTGTCAAGCATCTCCCCTTTACCCTTCTTAGTCGCATCCTATTTCTCTAGCTACCGTCCCGTGACTTTGGTTTTGCTTCAAAATAAGACAAATAGTATCGATCTGTTTAACAACTGAAGACTTGCCTTCATTTACAGAAAATAAACTTCACAAATTCATTCTTTGCTCCTCCCGTGGTAGTGGTGACACCAAAACGTAATTTTAACAACAGCAATGATTCGCGCCTCTCCAGCTCTGGATGTGACGTAATAACCTCATGGGTTGCGGTAAGAAACACTTTACAGTTTATATATTTTATTGTTTATTTTATTTCATGTTTTCACAACCTAATTTCGAACACAGAGTTATGTCATGTGGATTTGACTTTATATCTCAGCGGCTGTTACAATACATATAAAGAAAAAGTGAAAGCTGAGGAGATTTATTTTTGCGTGACATTATTACTTTTATAAAACTATAAATTTAGTTCCACCCTAGTTCATTGGATCTGTGGAAAATATAAAATATGAAAGCAATAGCCCAATTTTCGATACAATAAAATTCAACTTGAAACAAAAGACATCACCACGATGCTTAGGGGAATAAACCATATAAATACCTTATATCATTCTCCTAAGCCTCGTAGTGATGTCTTTCTTTAAAGTTGAATTTTAATATATCGAAATTGGGCTATTCAGCAGTGCTTTGCCAAGGTACTGTTTTGGCATTTTGAATTTTGTTCAGCTTCAAAATGGATAGTTTATGCAATATTTTAATTTTCACTACTTCAATTTCTATTTCTATCATTTCGATAAGTCGATATTGCGCATACGAGATTCTAGGATGAATGTTCTTCAGTGTTCGTAGTCGATGTGACACGTGCTCTGTTGGACTATGCCATCACCAATTATAACATTATTACTAAGTATAGGGCCATGCTACAACTGTCATACGCAACGTGTTATTTTATCATCGATATCTATACAGTAACCTTGACAACAAAAACAACACCAAATTATTATTATTGCGCTTATATCACGAAAACAAAAAGTCAGTAATGTTTTTTGGTCTGAAAACAGCAAAAGGAGGATTGTAAGGTTGTATGGAGATTTAAAAATGAATTTTGTCCAAAAGCAGTAACTGTTCTGTTACCATCATGCATATAAACTCATCCAGCTCCAAACTAATCGCTGTCTTTCCTTCTCTGAGAGATCCTCTTTTTCGGTTTTCATTTTGGGAGGCTAGGGCTTTCAATGGCTGTTTATTTATTTATTTATTTATTTATTTATTGGACACAGTTTAATGACACGTAATCTTTCCACAGCAATTCATAAAGTTTTGATAGGAATGTCGACCCAAATGTTGAGATTTTCATTATCAAATTCACTTTATGAAATTCATTTCATTTTTTCACTTCACATTTGAGTCCATTTCAGCCTCTTTTCTAATTTCGTTATTGATTTTAATTACTTTTGGAGCATCCAAGTCAGGTTTTTTTCGTAGGATTTCAGTTTCAATTGGTGTGACTGACAATGTGTTGATGAAAGAAACGGTTTTGTGTCTGTACAATAAGCTCCTGGTCTGTGTCTACAAAAGTTGAAATCGATCTGTGACAAAAAGAAGCCAACTGCACTGGCTATCGAGTTTATTTATTGGATAAAAATCACTTTCAAGAGAACATTGCCCCTTATTAATTTACAGCTACTTTTAAATACGTTAAAACATACCGGAGACACTCAACCGGAAAGTTACGAAACAAAAAAACAACTTGCCTGTCTGAACATGCTTGCTGCCCTTTTCTCCTACCCAAATTAAGTTCCATATTTTATTCTGTTACCTGAACAAAATGTCTAATTTTGCCATTTTAGCCAATCAGTTAAAATAACATTTCACTAGCTAGAGACGTAAGTCAGCTGTACCAATATCTAAAGTGGAAAAGCGGAAAAGTATTCCGAAAAATATTCTAAAAGGAGTAAAGATTGAAAATAATTGCCTAACGAGTAAACAGATTCAAAAGCTGACGTTTTAAGCGTTAGCTCTTTTCCAACGGGGACGACGAGCTAACAGCAACCTCTGAGACCCAGGGCAGATACTGCAGTGAGAGCGAGGAAAAGTCGTAACGAGCGGAACTGAAAAATAAAACGCCCGTTTTGACTTGTCTTTGCCCCTACTGTCTGCTCCTGGATCTCAGAGGATGGGCTAGCGCTCGAAACGTCAGTTTTCGAAGTTTCTCTTATCAATTTAGCTGGTAAAAACAAAGTTTTGTGTTCTACAGACTGAGTATTCGTCGGTGATTCGTGGTGGGAACAACAAATGTAATCGTCAACAGACTAAAAATAAATGAAGGTATTTTTTTTTTCTTTTTTAATCTCAACCATCAAAGTTGAACCTAAAAAAACTACAACCACCTAAGATCGATTGTTATGTGTGCCATTGACATTAAACATATATTAATTCCGATATGTGTGGCTCAGACTGGTATGAATTAAGAATTTAATTGACAGAATTCGTTCATGCTTAGCGTGCGTCTATCGAGTTATGGATGCACGCGGGAAGTTTGAAGAGCACGAGAGAAGCGTCTGAGTTGCTCGAGGCGAGAGCCAAAATGTGGTAAGAACATCAGAACATAAGAACATCTTATGTTCAACATAAGAACATCTTACCAAAATGTGGTAAGAACATCAGTGACACACTCGTCTGCGGCTCGTGTGCCACTTTTTTGTTCTTACCACATTTTGACGTCATCTGTGATCTATAACTGAACAGGCACGGCCAAATGGAATCTATTTGTTAAATGGATGCACGCGAGCTCGCGCTATTGAATTAGATTGGGCGAATTTCCTAGCTATGTTATAATGCTAAATAAACACTGGCATATTACTTTTAAAGGGACACTGTCCCCTAGCAGAATTAACAAAATTGTTTGTATTTAATTTCCATGATACATCGCCTTATGTCACCTAAATACAATTACATTGGATGAAAAGACTACATTGGATGAAATAAATTTTGAAATTTATACCCGTTATTTAGTCTTGTTAGTTCATATTTATTTGCACTCATCACTTTTGGCGATTTTGTCTTCCAGTTTTAAGAAAATAAAAACCAAAGCAAGCTCTCGGCTATAATCATGAAAACACGATATTTCAGCCGCGACACTGTACACTGTCCCTAGCTTTAAAAGGGAAAACTCCGCATTCAGATCAATCATCAGATAATTGAAAGCGGTTAAGGATTAAAGAACATGTCATAGCGAGTTCTTTATGCTGAGCACGTACGATCATTCCGTTCACGATGTCTTCTAAAAACCACGGTGTTTCAGTGAGTCCAGGCACAGTTTTGTCTGTTTTCTGTTTTATTCTTTATTTTGCTGGATTCATAAGAATCGAAGTGAAGTTTAATGATCACGAAGAAAGGCTGATAGCCGTCGAGGAAGTCATTTCTCAAATGACTAAACAAGCAATGGCGGATACTTCCACTGAAGGTAGGGTTAATCGAGGTGTCCATATGAGTACTCTATTCCCTTGGATCTTTGTATGGTGTTTGTGGACTGCATAATCTAGATTGCTCATACCTTTTACTCATTGCAATAGTCTCGATCGAAGGTTTAAACTCATTTTCCTGGGGGGACTGCAAAATGTGTATAAATTAAGCGAGTTGTACCTTGAGAGTTCAAAAGAGGGTTGTGGTATCTTTCAGAGTGTTCATTTTAAAAATATCCTCAGTAAAACCCCCTTATCCCGGAGGAAAGACGGGGTTGGGGGGGGGGGGGGGGGACCTGATAAAAAAGTGGCAGGGATACTCGTTGTACCCTTCCAGTGGCTATTTAAGTATTTATAGGATAAAACAGGTGTTTTTGCCATGAAATTATTCTAATAGAAGTTGTGAATGGTACCTCTACATGTTAGGGGTAAATATAACTGGGAGACATTCCTATACTAAGAGATTCTTTACCGGGTTCTTTAAAAAATGTCCGACCACCTTTGCGTTACTTTTGTGTGTGTTCCCCCCGGGGCCAATGTTATCATGGTATTTTACCAACCTTGGATCATAAAAGATTGTTCAAGTTTTCATTGCATGTATATGAGTACCATTGAAATTTGATAAGTATGAAGATGTGTAGCTTGAGAACCAGTGGAGATTTTGGCATCAGTAAAAAAGGGAACAGCTTCCTTGGCACTCTATCGACACTACTGCGACTTCCGTTGTTTTGTTCTCGTGCCGATTACAAGAAAAGGTAAATATTACGGCTTATGTCGCTGCTTGGGATCTGTGATAATCGAAAAAAGTGCAGAAGTTGAACATGTTTTATGCTAGAGTTGTAAAATATCATATAATTAAAAATTTTGCTGCTTTTAATTTATATCCTTCCACCATAAAAAGTAGACAAAACACGCATTGTTATTCAAAAATGGTTTGATCGCATGCTACTTATGACGGCATATCTGGTTACCATAGCAGCCGAATCTCACTAACCTTGGCCAAAATGTGTATCTTTGAGTGATAAACGAACAACTACTAAAGGCGGAATGCGTGGAAAATCAGCGAAAAAATCAGAGAAAACCCTTAAAAGGGGAAAGCATCGAACTTCTCCTCCGCCCTCCTCCTTGTACGACCGAGGGCTGTAAACTGTATTCCATAGTGTACTAGCAGGTAGTGTATGGAGACAATGAAAATCAATTGAGGTGACATTTCTTTGCTTTTTGCCACGTTTAGGAAATTCAATAATCTTAAAAGATTCTAGTAAGAATGATGTAACCACAAAGGCAAACCTACACAGATTCGCTCGACATATTACCAATACTACGCCTTTGAATAAGTCAACCAACATGAAGGAAGTTTTAGAAGATGTTGTCATCTCGAGTTTTAAAAAGATTTGTCACAACACTGGAAACTGGAACTTTTGTCCACGTGGAATGCCGGGACCTCCAGGGAGAAGAGGTAGAAAAGGTTCGCAAGGAGTGATGGGACAGCCTGGTAGAAGTGGAAAGCAAGGAATTATGGGTCCACCAGGGATAAGAGGCGAGAAAGGTGTTAAAGGAGTTACTGGCGCACCGGGTATTCCAGGAATGAAAGGTGAACCAGGAGAATCCATTTCTGCGGCAAAAGTGACAGTTTCCGTTTCTCAACTGACTGTAAACGAAAGCACCACTGCTTTGTTGCAGTGCTCTGCTTCGGGAAATCCCGCTCCAAAAGTTGCATGGTCCCGCGTGCGTGGATCGTTACCTAGCAACAGAACTAAGGTATCGTCAGAAGGTCTGCTGCAGATTGCTAACGTGCGACTTAAGGATGCTGGGAAATACAAGTGCGTGGCGCGGAATGTTCTAGGAGGGGAAGAGAAAGTTGCGATTCTTGTCGTCCAAAGTAAGTCAAACATATTTTTTCTATGTAAAAATATCATATTTTTAATCTGCAGATTTTAGTGCTGATGGAGTTTTTTGCGAGAGTTGTCGTTCAACTGTAAGTCAAAATAAAATGTCCTTTCCTTATTAGTCCATGGTTTCAAATATCCTCTGGATTATGATAAATACCGTAAATTCAGATCAATAGATTATTTTAATTATTTTCTAGCAACTTTAGTTAGCAGCTTTTTTATCTTCCACAATTGTATAATCCAAAATTTAATTAATTAAAAAAGGTTACGTTATATTGAACGATTGGCTATTGAGTTTCAAGAGTTATTTTCGACTATTGAATGACGTTTTAAGTTAATAAAAAGCACAGGAACTAAGGGTTACTTATTATATTGTTATTTATCTTTTTGTTTTTGTTTCGCCTACTGCAGGTCAACCCAAGATTTCCCTGCCGTTTGGTCCATCTTACGTTGAAAACGGCAAAAACATCACCTTACCTGTATGTCACGTGACTGGGTTCCCTAAACCAAACATTACGTGGGTTAAAACACACGATGATCTTGTACAAACCAGGGCTGTGGTGAATGGTGGGCAGCTGTCAATAACAGATGCTCAGAAGAAAGATTCTGGTTTGTACAAATGCCAAGCGTCAAATCGCTTAGGACGTGAATCGGCTGTTACACATCTTAACGTTGTTGAACTGCCACATTTTATAATCAGACCACCAGCACAGCTTCAAGTGTGGACAATCCAGAAGATTACAATCCGCTGTCAGGCTGCTGGAGATCCACAACCAACAGTCACGTGGATGAAAGAGAACGGTGATCTGCCTGCAGGAAGATCAAAGGTCAGTGTGGATGGAACACTGGAAATCTGGAACCCCAATAAAGAGGACTCGGGGAGATATACCTGTGTGGCATCATCGGATGAGTTTTTTAAGGAGTTTTCTGCAATGAAACTGACTGTAAAAGGTAATAACGTCCTTTCATTTACTTTTACCTTTCATTGTTTCAAATGTTGTTTCGGCATCGCCCAGAATGCCGCGACACATCCGGGACTTTTATGCGTGCTCCGCGCGAAATTTCAAAATCAATCAGAATGCAAAGCGGTTAACAATAAGGAAAATGACCTGAAAACGGAAAACGATCGCAAGGATCGCAACGTTTGGTTTCCATATGATCGCAAGGGTCGCAAGAATCGCAGCGATCGTCGATCGTAACGATCGCTGCGATCGTTGCGATTATATGGAAACCAGGCTTTAAATAACCGGCCCATAAAGTTTTACGCGACGGTCATGGTAAACACTTCAACGAACACATCACTTTATGCGAACTTTATTGTCAATCTAAGATAACTGAACCCGCGAAACTTAAATAAGTTCTCGAATAGAAGAGCTGCCTAGTCTTTCTCTGCATTCATCGGCGCGAACTGGATCCACAGATACGCTCCTAGTCTAAGGCGGCGATGAGTTCTTCTGGCAGGTGTTCGGCCGGCTTCCACGTGTTTTCTGCTGGAGAGTAATTCTGCCACTGAATGAAATACTCAACGTTGGCGTTGCCTCCTCGATTTCGTTTTGCGACTATGCGCTCAACTTCATAAACACCGATAAGAGACTAGAGTATTCCCAAAGCTTAATCTGTAGACCAATTACAGCCGACTAGTTCTGTATATGCAAATTATTATGCTGCCCATCAATAAACTGGGCACCGTAAGTACATGTCGCGGAAGACAATGACATTCTGGACGATGGTATTAGAATTTTAGTCTGTAAAGGAGAATTTCAATACTCACCTGGTCGAGCTCGCACACTGATGCAAAATATTCTCCTCGAAACACAAGAAGCTGCGTTTCAGCAAAAATATCAAATGATGACAAACGCAATAACCTTTATTTCACTTTAAGAAGAAAAACGCACCTCTTAGACATTCCTACTCCTTGAAAATGAATTTGTTTGCTTCTCGGAACAGATCGATAGAGTCGGAAGATCCATGAGCATTTTCGCGGCAAATATAGGTACCGTTGTTGTTTATTTTTTCAACTGACTTTGTTCCTTAATTCACCTGCAATATTATATCGTTGTTATTTATTCAGTTGGGACCTGTTCACCAGTTGGCGCAGCGGACGAAAACACCATACCAGATTCTAGAATGACGGCAAGCTCACAGTATGGTAGTTGTTGTCTTCCATTCTACGGCCGACTAAATGGAGTAAGGGGAAGCGGAACGTGGTGTGCAAAGTCTAAACCTGAAAGGACAGAGTATCTTCAAGTTGATATGGGTGCAGTGCGCTTTGTTTGTGCAGTGGAAACACAAGGGGAAAGATCGAATCCAGTATGGACAACAAGCTACAAATTACAACTTTCTTCAGATGGAATAACATGGCACACTTACAAGGAAAATAATGTTGAAAAGGTAAGTAACTGTTATTTAACAAGAGGCTCCAAGCAACCTATACTCATGCGCATGCGTAAGAAAGTTTTATGATATATTCTAAACATGATGAGAAGATGTCTAACATGGAGAAGAGTTACTCCTTTCATTCAGTCATAGTTCCTGCAAACCACGTTGTTTACTATTGAATGTTTTTTAAATGAAGGCTGTACCACAATGAAGCCAGTGATTGTTATATATATAACTAACGTGAGAACTTTATGCGGAGAGCTTCAGTTTCGTCTACATAAAGAACGACAGAGTACATGGAATAAATCACAGTAAAATGGCAGAGAATCTCTTAATGATAAGTGTTTCGTTTCTCTAAAAACTTCAATTCAGAATCAAAACCAACTGAACAAACACACAGCTACCTGGACAGAGCGGCGTAAAGTCTGAATGCGCTGCAACGAGGTCGGTAGTGATTCTTACAAAAATTGACAGTGTAAGGACACAAACAAACGTTTAAAAAATTGTTACCTGTAGTTTCATGTGTGTCATGCATGTTTTTAGTGTCATGTGTGTTAGTCCCTTCCATCTTCAAAACTAGTCTGAAGCTCAAGCATCGAAGTACGAGCTTATTGAATTGTCCAAAAAAATAATGCGTTGGGGTATAATGGAGAGAGATCGTTTATTCATACGATTGATCCACTTATTAGAAGCTTTTCCCAAGTGCTTTTTCAGTAACTGATTTTAAATATAACGCCTCTTCAAGATAACGGAGTTTGGAGATACCAATAATGAAATGTCCCGGCGTTAATTCATTCAATAAATAACACAGTATAAGTAAAAACCCGTGAGGCCATGTGATTGCAAAATGTAAACCTTTCCAAAAATATGTAGTTCACTCGGGACATTCGAATCCAATTTCTCAGTCATTTTTGTCAATTTGTGTTCTTTAAAACCCCATACGTATTAACTATGATGTTCTTTTGTTTTTATATTCAGGTTTTCCCAGGAAACAAAGATCATAACAGCATAGTGCAGCATTCACTCAGTACTGTCGTCGAAGCAAGATTTGTTCGGTTTTATCCAGTTTCTTATTATACGCATCCCTGTATGAGAGTTGAAGTATCTGTGTTAAAATAATGTGGTACGTTATGCTTTCCTCATACAGTAATGATTTAGCGCTGTAATAGTTTTAGTTTCTTTGCCCCTTTGTGCTAAGAATTGTCCCATACGTAGACCCCAAAACAATTAACGTATGAAGAAAAAGTAATTTTGTGCCAGACTAGTTTGTGAAGTCCATCAAAGCGAACCTTTTTAAAAATAGTGTGTAAGTGAGGGACCCAGTCAGTCAGTAAGTAAAATCCCCCTTCAGCCACGGTAGCTCCATTAGCTTACATCTCTCACCCTTTGAGGTCCCTCACTAGTCAGTTAAATAATGCTCAATTCAAAACAATTAAAAATACAATTCAATTGAGACACATGTAGTAGAATGAAGGGAACTTCATCCTGAGTTAAATATATATGATAAGATAAAGCATGCAAGGCACACTGTTTTCAAGACAGTCGCCTCCCTTCGCTCCCAGCCGTTCGATGCGTGTGTTTCCCTTAAAGGCCAAGCAGCCTGGATCGATAAGAAGCGGTTGAATTGACGGGCCACGCCCTTTCCAGCTTGCCGATTAGTTAAAGCAAGGCCAGTAAGCCAGTGTGTTTAAAGGTCTAAGCAAGGTTCGGTCATCGGCTATCCAGTAATAAAAATGAAGAGATATTAACAAACAGTTTTAACATAGACCAAGTTCTGTGTTTTAAGTAACCTGCTAGCAAGCTCTCAGGCTCGGGGGCAGGGGGTTCTCACAGGTTCTGTTTCACCCGGCCTGACCAATCGATGAAATTGATTATCGATGATACTCGATAACAATCGATAACAATCAATGCCAATTAATCGATTGATATTAGAAAAATGAGGGGAAAGACGGAAAACCGTGTGACTTTTTTAACATGATCGATTTTCATCTATTATCATCGATAGTTTTCCATCAATTCTTAATGCATCAACTGTGCTGTAATGACTTGTTGCCTACGATGTCATGCAGTGAAAACAATTTTATCAGGAAACGGCGCAAGCGATGTTACACTAGCAAATATAACCGTAAAAGTGCTATTATGCACAATAAAGTAAGGTAAACCGACCAAAGAAATAGATACTTGTATACACATAAATAGTTAGTAGAATTACTTGGGCGTAAGCGGCTTTGTCTAATATAAATCCGGTTATATACAATGCGAGATATAGATGATAATCGATAGCAATAGATGCATTTCAATATATTTTACTTGTGACTATCGATTGGTCATCGATTGGCCGACACCAATCGATATCAATTAACTAATAATTATCGAATGATATCCGTTGATCCATTAATTTCCGATCATCGATTTTCATCGATTGGTCATGCCGAGATTTTTAGGGCAACTATATAATTTGATTTAAAGCAATAATGTAAAAAACGAACCTAGTGAAAAGGCCATTAAACATGACAATGAACGGTTCCACCATATCTGATTTGTTTCCGTACGGAGCTCGTCAGCCGTTTATGTACACCTTATTGAACAGAGTTAAATAAAATATGTCCCCTTTTGCACTTCTCACATCATGCAGCGTTTCACTGTTTTCGTATATTCGCGTTTTTGTTTGAGATTTGACGGAAGCCGAGAAGTCTGTTATTTGTTTCGTACTTGACACTTCATGCTAAGTGGAGGAATCTAAAGGCTGGCTTCTACTTGATCATTGATGGCCGCGATCGCGTAAGATAAGTGTCAGCGATTGGCTGATTTCTAGCCTATGAATATTGATATCACTTGTGAAAGAAGATAAAAGCGTTTAAATCGAATAATGAATACATGTCTTTTTAATAACGTAATCTCAATGACCCCAGTCTATAGTTGATACAATCAGATCAGATTGTAACAGAGGATTTGTTTCCTTAGACGAGACACATTGCTCCACATTGTGTCTCTCTACCCAGGTGTATAAATGGATACCCGCGACATAATGCCGGGGGGTGACCCTGCGAGGAACTAGCATCCAATCAAGTGGGGAGTAGCTGCAATACTCCTGGTTGCTTCATGCTACATAAACCGGGTTAATTTCCGGCCTTTTGCAGGCCTCTATGGCTCGTGTGCGACTTAACCTCTTTTACCGGGGATAACCTATATCACTAGAGATTTGAGTAAGGCGATACCCAAAACCGAGGAAAACGAATTCATTGCGTTGCGGCTAGCATGTTCCAGGCCTGGGAAGCGAGGAGCGAAGGATAGGAGACGCGCAAAGGGAAAAGTATCGCGAGTGCCGTAACAGAGGATACAGAGGGGCTAGGCGCGAAAGAGAGCAAGGACGTTTTTCACCGCTTGTTTTCTCGCGCCGGTTTTCAGCTGATCCCTGGCTTCACAATCTTAACGCCTGGAACAGACTATCCTATCTAACACCTCCTGAAAAATATATTTACACCGACGACTAGACTTGAATTGTTGGTAATATAATATAACACAGACAGGATACGCGTTGTGTAGGCTGGTACACACTGTTGAACAACTGATATTAAAAATCTAGATCACAAAACATTGCTGGCTTAGTTCCAAGCTATTTCTTTTTGAGTGCAGCGCCTCGCAGGGATATTTTATACATATATACATGTTATCGGAAACGTCCCCTGCCATCCCGGAATAATATTTTTGAAACTGTTTTGCAATTCAAGTCGCCTTTCCATTCTGTTTGTTTATAGAGGTATCTGTACAGGGTTACAGACCTTGTCATAACGTGTTTGACTATTATTCGTAAACATTGAGCTGAGGATATTAATTCAAGCTATTGCATTGAGTGTATAATTGCCCGCAGACTTAAATTGTTTCACAAAAAATGATATATGTAAATAGATCTTTCTTATCATTAAATCCCAATATGTTAAAGTTAAGATGCTATTTCGTTCATGTTTCTATTCTTAAATATATTCATCCGCCATTAATTGCTTAGGCCGATAAATGACTCAGATCAAACTCGCTAATTCATTTAGAGTCGCTATAATTAGTACATCCTGTTGTTCTGAAGGGGGTATCACGTGAAACAGAGCAGGGTTACGTTTCACTGACGTTTGGTTATAAAGAGTTTCAGTTTAGCCAAGCACGTACGGTCATTTTGTTCACAGAATGTCGTCTAAAAGTCACGGAGTATCAGTGAGCTCCGGTACAATTTTGTCTATTTTCTGTTTGCTTCTTTATTCTGCTGGATTCATAAGAATCGAGATGAAGTTTTATGATCACGAAGAAAGGCTGGCTGCTGTTGAGGAAGTCAATTCTCAAATGACTAAACAAGCAATGGCGGACACTTTGACAAAAGGTAAATTTCGACGAAATTATATTTTTAAGTATCTAGCCCCCTGGTTCCTCGAATCGATTTTGTATAACCTACCAGTAAAGCTTTACTTAAACAGGAACACTGTCCGTGACAACAATATAAGCCCGGAAGGTCTAAGACGGGTTTTATGGCAGTGCAGTTACTCCCGGTCTGTTAAATCAATAAAATCGAGGATCGATGAAATCGATATCAATCGATATCAATCGATGCCAATTAACTGATTGATATTGGAAATCGATGATCAATCGATGACGTACGTTTTTGTGATAATTCGATTGACCATCGATTTCCAATAAAATCGATTAATTAACAACATAACAAGACTTACACTGAAAACGGTTTTTGAAGTTGCCAAAGCGGAGGCAGTCACCTTAAAAGCATTGCCACGATCTCCCCTTTTCTTGCTTGCGGAGAAGTTGTCACCTGGAACCCTTTCACAACGACATCGGATATCACAAGGGTAACTTCCCGCTCGCGATGCAGCGTGGCTTGACCAGACATTGTGTTCGGAATTTTGTTACCCGAGCTCCAAGAAAACACGCAAAAATCGATAAAAACGATAATTTGCGGGACATTTTTTGTGATTATCGATTGATCATCGATTGGCCGATATCAATCGATATCAATTAACTAATTTTATCGATTGATATCGATTGATCGATTTGATTTCCGATGATCGATTGTCATCGATTTAACAGGCCGGGAGTTACTCAGCAGACTTAGGCTTCGGATCATATGCCATTGCAGCTGATGTACTGAATAAGGCGGTTAAATTAGGGCCGACACGTTTGGCTTAACCAGTAACAATTTAGGACACTTTTTTCACTCTTTCAAATATGTGGCTGAAATTCTGAAGTATAATCATTAAATGGAAGCAATCGACCATCTTCTTTCGGTGGCAGTGTTCGCTTTTCATATCCCCTCTTCGAACCAGAGATCTAACAGTACTGCATAACTTGCCAAAACAAAATGCGTTTGACTTATAGCTATATTACATCAGGTCTTATATATTAGAATAGTGTTGGTTGTGCTTTCCTAAAGGACGAGAATTGAAATAAAATATTATTCAGTTATTATTCAACTTCGTGTGTTGTTTCTCGGATTGAAATACAGTCGAATCCATTCTTGCAACCGCTCTCATAGCGACCAAGCTCTACTGAGTTACGACCACCAGATTGTGAAACCCAGTTTGAATTGTCACTCATACTCTGTAATTAAAAGCTCTCAGTCTATAAAGCGACCGATCTCGCAAGCGATCGTAACGACCGCGACCACTTTTGAGAATTACCTCTTTAATCAACAATTTCATGAAAGTATAGACACATCAAATTTACAGTAACATAGCATAAGCGCTAATGGTGCGTTTATAAACATTTCGAATTGAAAGTTCAAGATGATTTCCGGCTGGAGCAAGCTTGATGCTAAAAGCTGTGGTATAAAGCAGATACCACCTCGTAAGCGACATGCCTCTACTGTTTCATCGCGTGGTCGCTTACGAGAGCCCATTGAATTCTTAGAAGAAATTTCCTCTCGATAACCGTCAAAAGCCCTAAAATTTAACCGTCAACCGTCAAAATCGGAAAAATTTAACCGTGGACAGTCAAAGTTTCCTTACCCCCCCCCCCCCCCCCCCCCCCACCCGTCGCTTACGAGAGCTTTGACTATATATCTTATTTTGTTGATATCATCGTATCACAATATCACTCTTTCTGTTGAGTGATAGCGTTAGCTGCATTTATATGTTTTTCCTTTCGCTAGTTTGTCTTTATAATCCCTCTACAAGTTTGAAGACTCTAGTGAAAAATGGGAATTATCGTTATGCGAGGAAAGGAAGTTTGACCAGAAGAAGCTTAGGAATGAAATCATTTTAAACTACATTTTTTGCATTTTATTACATTTAGAAAATTTGGTTATCATAGATTTTGGGGAAAAGGACAAAGCAAAATTGCAAAGATTCACACGGAGTGTTGCCAATAAAACGCCCTTTAATAATTCAGCCAACATAAAGGAAGTTTTGGAAGATGTCGCCTCCAGCTTAAAAAAGATTTGTCATAGCTCTGGAATCTGGAACTTTTGCCCACGTGGAATGCCGGGACCTCCAGGGAGAGATGGGTCCAAAGGTGACAAAGGCGACCAAGGGAAGAAAGGAAGAAAAGGTTCAAAAGGAGCGATGGGACAGCTCGGCAGAAGTGGAAAGCAAGGAATTATGGGTCCACCAGGAATAAAAGGAGAGAAAGGTGTTAAAGGAGATATTGGTGCACCGGGTATTCCAGGAATGAAAGGTGAACCAGGAGAATCCATCACTGCACCAAAAGTGAAAGTTTCCCCTTCTCAACTGACTGTGAACGAAAATATCACTGCTTTGTTGCTATGCTCTGCTTCGGGAAATCCCGTTCCACATGTTACTTGGTCCCGAAGGAATGGAGCGTTACCTAGCAACCGAACTAGAGTGTCACCAGAAGGTCTGATGCAAATTGATGACGTGCGACTTGAGGATGCTGGGAAATACAAATGTGTGGCGAGAAATATTTTGGGAAGGGAAGAGAAAGTTGCGAGACTTGTCGTACAAAGTAGGTCAAACAGATTATTGCTTTTATTTAGGATTGTAGGATTTTATGCACTAAAGGTATATTTTTGAATTTCAAGTTTTAAAATCAGCATTTCTTATGATGGAACCAGTTAGAAGAATCCTGTGGGTTGTAGAAGATATTTAATAAACGAGTGTTTCAATATGAAACGAGAAGGAAGCCACCTTTAAAGGGCTTATAATATTCAATGCTTTGTCTAAATAGGAGGCAACTATTTATTAACTTTTTTTTGGCTTATCACAGGTGAACCCAAGGTTTCTCTGTCGTTTGGTCCATCTTACGTTGAAAAAGGCAAAAACATCACCTTACCTGTTTGTCACGTGACTGGGTTCCCTGCACCAAAAATCACGTGGCTTAAAACACACGATGATCTTGTGCAAGCCAGGGCGATTGTAAAAGACGGACAGCTGTCAATAATAAATTCTCAGAAGATTGATTCTGGTTCGTACAAATGCCAAGCGTCAAATCACTTAGGACATGGCTCAGCTGTTACACAGCTTAACGTTTATGAACTACCACATTTTACAGTCAGCCCGCCAGCACAGCTTGAAGAACAAAAAAATCAAAACATTACAGTCCGTTGTCAGGCTGCTGGGGACCCACAACCAACTGTCACTTGGACAAAAGAGAACGGTGAGCTACCTGCTAGAAGATCAAAGGTCGGTGTGGATGGAACACTGGAAATCTGGAACCTTAAAGAAGAGGATTCGGGGAGATATGCCTGTGTGGCATCATCGAATGAAATTTTCAAAGCGTTTTCTGCAATGAAGTTAACTGTGAATAAAGGTATGAAAGAGCTTGAACCTTCGTTTACCAATAATTACTATTCTTTGCCTTTGCTGTAATCTTAAAAGGATATGCTACGGTTCTGCAGATCATTACAGTCTGTGGAATTTATGCTTAGTCTTGTGCTATTACAACAGACATTTGTGACTTCAAGTCAATACATTGGGCTTTCGTTAATCTACCATGTGATGACATGAATAGGGGTTAATTAATAGCTGTTTATTAGCAATTTTGATATTCTATCAAAAGTAACGATCCCATATAATTTCAAATCTTTAATGTATTTTTGCCTTCGAGATCGATGTGTTCTGTTTTGAGCCTGGTGTCCTTATACGTATATATCCTGAATTTTTAAACGGACTTATTTCAAATTTGCCTTTATTATGAAGGTGTGATGCAGTTATAAATGCAAAACTCAGGGTAACTTTCGTTGTCGTTCTGTCTGGTTGTTTCATCACGTATTAAATAATACAATAAGTCATAGTGTTACAAGCGCTATAACCATTTTCGTGCCCTTCAGAAATTCATTTATAATTTAAAATACCACAGAACTATCAAAGCACTGTTAGAAATGTGTGTACATGGACCTTAATATACTGTTAATTTCTCTTATTGGTATTTTTTTTTACATATGTCAGGTGTATTGAATGGTGTATTGTAATTCAATGTTTTTACTATACGTTTCGTTTTCTTTAATAACCACCTTAAGGTGGTTCGATACAGTTTTCTGGAGACCATACCAACATTTTTCAATCGGCTTTTAAGCGGTCTTCTCCAAGTCAGATCAACGTGAAATTTTCACCACTAACTGGTTTTGAATTTAAGTTTGGCAAGATATATTTTCTGGTAAAATCGATATTACCATGACGACGATAAACAAGAAAATTAGAAATTAGTAAAAGTGAAATTTAGCGCGTTTAAGATTTCGCATTGAAAATCCCACATAGGCATCTTAAAATATGGTATATAGCATATATTTTTTGCAAGAATAAAAAAATTCTGTATGTTTGAATTAAAATAAATCGCAATAACATTTCAAACCTTACTATTTGTGTACTGGTATTAAATTGATCGAGAGATTAACACTGGTTTTGTGAAATTACTTAATGATAATGTCAAAAAGTAGCTTGATGTTATTTTTGTAAACCTTGAAAGTTTTGTTTACTTTCTCTTTTGCGATCTTGAGAACTACCTTTTTTCCTAACATCGCATCATGTGCAATTTTTGGGTAATTTTCGATTTTAATGGCTTTTGAAAAAATCTGAGAAACGGCTCGATGGATTTTTTTAAAACATTCACTGTGCATGCTTACCGATGTGCAAAATATTATCTGAAAGTTTCATTTGCATTGATTCACTGGAACGCCTTTAAATTTAAAGATGAAGATGACGTACGAACCGGCCGAAAAAATGGCGTTACAAATTTACGTTTTTAAGTTTTTCTCAGTAATGATTTCAATTTCAATTTTTGATTTCTAATTTTCTTGTTTATCGTCGTCATGGTAATATCGATTTTACCAGAAAATATATCTTGCAAAACTTCAATTCAAAGCCAGTTAGTGGTGAAAATTTCACGTTGATCTGACTTGGAGAAGACCGCTTAAAAGCCGATTGAAAAATGTTGGTATGGTCTCCAGAAAACTGTATGGAACCACCTTAACAAGGCGGGTTATCACGGAATGTCTCTCGGACTGCTGTAAAAATAATGTTCACATCAATGTGAACGCAGTATTTTTTCGACTCCGAAATCATTCGAGACGAGTGAGACGACTGAATTTAACTGAATATGAGCGATGGATATATTGCTTCAGTTTTCATTTTTTTAGATTCACGTGACAAAACACTCACTTATATGAACACAAATCATTATCATTCACAATTTAAATCAGGAATTTATTTGGAAGCTAATTTTGATAAAACGAGGGTTGGGGACATTCGGTTTTGTCTACTATATAGCTTGAAGTTTAAGATTTTAGTTTTAAATGCCTGACCTGAAGCCATAATTATCTAGAAATTAATCAATCGTAACGATGTTGTGATTCATTTTCCCAGCATGCCAAGCTGTGGGCGTGGCCGACAGAAAAGTGATACCAGATGATAGAATGACGGCAAGCACATACCATAATAGTGATTATTATCCATACTTCGGCCGACTAAATGAAGTCAGGAGATATGGAGCGTGGTGTACAAAGACTTCATCTGACCGAACAGACTATCTTCAAGTTGACATGGGTGTGGTGTATTCTGTTTGTGCAGTGGAAACCCAGGGACAGAAAAATCGTCATTGGACCACCAGCTACAAAATACATCTCTCTTTAGATGGAGTAACTTGGAACATCTACAAGGAAAACAACAGCGTAAAGGTAAGCAAATAAACTGAATAGATTGATATTAACACTCGGACGTACGGAGGGGGGGGGGGGGGGGGGGGGGGGGGGGGGGGGGGCGGAGGGGGTGTATTCTACCCACCGCCCCGGTTTTTCTCCGATTTTTTTCAAGAGCATTTATTGTTTGCACATGCCGTATTCAGTAACTGTTCGTTTATCGTTGAGACACATTTTGAGACACGTTTTGGTGACAGTCAGTTGCTATGGTAACGCGACATGACATGATGTCAAGCCATTTTTGAATAGAAATGCGTATTTTTCACCTTTTTTCGGTGAAACAAAAAACATATCAAACGCTACCTAAAGCAGCACAATGTTTAATAGTATCATATTTTAAAATTTAAGTAAAAATTATTTGCATTTTTCGCATTTTTCTGATAACTTATCGTGTAGAGCACATCACGATGGGGGTATAAGTTTGCGTATAAGCTCGAGGGTTAAACATTTACAATACCAGTGAAAAGACTACCTCAGCTGGGATATTCCATTTTATTCAACATGCATGGCCGATCTATTTTCAGTCCTTTCAGTCCTGGGGCAAAGAATTGGAAAGCTTGCCTATTTTTACGGGTTCTTCTATAAATTTCATTTAATTTCAAACTTCTAAACCCCTCTCGCTCTCGCCGGAGAAAGAAATATAACGCTTGGGGAAAAGGCTACTAGCTAATCCGAATCTTGCGAAATGAGTCTTGCTAAGAATTGCGATCCCATTCTTCATTGTTTTAGTCAATATATATCAAAGAACTAATTTAAACCTTTGTTATTGTTCCATTAGGATATATCGGTTTAGCCAATCATCTTTGGTTTTACAAGGTGTGCCGATAAGATAAGATCATGTGCTATTAGCTTTGTTAGAGAGAACTGTGTTCTATTGAGAGCGTGAATTCGGACTAGCCTTCTTGAATAAAATCTATAACGTGAAAACTGTGACAGTGTGGGTCTACTGTAACTTTGAATCCCCACACACGAGCCGAGGACGGGTGTTTCCACACTTATTGTCGTCCTCCTAAACTTTCACTGAAGAATAAACTTACACAAATTGATCGTCAGGCGTCATGAAAGGAAGGAATGAGTTGTTCTGATTAAACATGACGAGAAGGCAAATGTATGATATCGATCAGGGACAAAACCGATGTTTTGTTTTCCAACACGTTCTTTTTAACCGATTAGAGCGAAAGTAGCATCGAATTGCGAAAAATATTGATATTGAGCAAATATATAAATCATTAAAAAAAATAATAAATAAAATGCGTTTTGTTTTACAGTTTAACCCTCGGACGTACACGCAAACTTATACCCCCTCCGTGGTACAACGAGGGGGGGGGGGGGACAACCCCCCCCCCCCTGGATTTTGCGATGTTGTATTATTTCGGAAATATTTTACGTCTAATAGATAGTCTGTGCATGGTGTGCTCTACAAGATAAGGTAAATATTATGTTACTTATAACGTCATATCTCGTTACCATAGCAACCGGTTGTCGCCAAACTTTACCAAAAGGTGTCTGAGGGTAAACAAACAGCGACTGAAGACGACATGTGCTAATCATAAATGGTCTTGAACTGTATCGGAGGAAAACCTTAATGAAGGGGGAGGGGGAGGGGGGGGGGGGGGGTGGGGGTGGAGGTGGCATCCACCCCCCTCTTGTACGTCAAAGGGTGATCTTCCTTTCAAAATTCGCGATAAATTTATTAATTTGCAGGGTCTTTTTTATTCAAAGGTTTTCCAAGGAAACACAGACAGGAATGGTATCATGCGCAACTCTTTCCTTAATGACGTCAAAGCAAGGTTCGTCCGAGTTTATCCCATTACATACTATAGACACCCTTGTTTGAGAGTGGAAATATTTGTTCTCAAGTAACATTCTTCCTTAATTCTTCTGATCTGCAAACATCCACCTCAGTCAAGGCTGACCACAGTCTAGCCTCCCCCTGACAAGCTACGTGTGCAATAGGCAGTAGCTTATGTGATGTAGTGGCTTGTGGGAGTATGTAGCTTCTAAAAGGAACAGACGACACGGGGTGTAAACTTGGATTCGTGTAATCATAAAGTAATCTTAGTAAGGTATTGTATCAAGTATTTTCTTGATCTAAAGGTATTTAAAGATTTTCTTGTAGACAAGAAGAATAACTTGCTGATTTTTTTTGTATTTTATTTTATATTTTAAATATTTTTAAATCTTTTAAATCTCACGCCAGTTTCTCAACCAATCAGAAATAAAACCAAAACCAATCGCGACTTACTCGCACATGTTTTCCCGCGCTTGGCGCTGGCGACATGTATTTGCTTCGAGTTCTGATTGGTTCATTAGATTGTCTGCGTCTGTTGTGATTTTCCATAGTGATTACTTTGGTTCTGGTTTTAAGACGACGCTCAATTGAAAACTGCTCTATTCAGCTGAGACCTGGCATTAACGTCATACCAAAAAGCTTGAACACACACGCAGTAAAATAATAGAACAATCAGTGACGGATCTAGCGGAGGGTCCCGGGGCTTCCGCCACCTTCTTATAGAACGATAACTTGTTAGTTTCTTACAGACCTAATCGTTGGTCAGTTGCATGTGTGAAGATAGTGATAATAAGTTAGATAAGGACACTTTAAAAGATACAAAATGCCACAGTTTATGTTCACCTAATTGTTTCAACATGTTAGATCATGCTTCCCCCAATTTTCAGCTTAAGATAAAGGAAGTTTTGCATATTAAATGGAACAACCTTCTTTAAACCAACAGTTGTATCATGTTAATTTAAAACTTTCCTTATAATCACGCATTGTCACGCATTCATTTATTTTGTTAAAGGTGTTTTCTCTCATTAGCATTTCAATTAATTATTATAAATTCAACTTTCAAATTTCAAACTGAAGATGACAAAGGATTGTCGAAACATGTATTTTAAAATTAAAACTGTTTTCCTTGCTCTGAAAAGTATAACTTGCCTGCTATTATCTAGACCCTTCTGTGATTATCATTAACCCAAAAGTAATAAATTTATATTTGGTATTTTTTATTCATGTCTTGTTATTTCGCGATTTTTTTAAACGCAAAAATCGCGAAATTAGAGACGCACTAAAATGAGTGATAATAAGGAATATAAGGGCACTTTAAAAGATAACTTTTTTCTTAGTTTGAAAACCATATTTTCGAGTAATTTTCTTATACTTGACTATTTGCATGACTATTTATTATGGAGGCTATTAATTAGTTATTCCGTAGTACCAAGAGAGGATAAAAGGTAAGAGAGGCCTTCACCCATACATGCCCTATTCCATAGGTAATCTGTCTCTGGTGATTTTTGGAAGCGTGGATTATCCACGCGGAAACATTCGCGCCATGTGATTGACTGTTATCTAACCCCTTGGGATCTCTACAGCCTTGGTGCCGGCCTAAAAATAACTTGAGACAGATTACCTATGGAATAGGGCATGTACGGGTGATGGCCTCTGTTACCCTTTATCCTCTCTTGGTGGTGCTTAAAACGTTTTAATTTTCACAAAAGCTGCGTCGGGGATTCTTATCAAAACAAGTGATACACTTAATTGCAAAAACGTTGTCATAGAAAATACAAAGCATCAAATAGGAATTAATTACCTCAATGATATTCGCAGAGTTATAATTTCGCATACATGACCTTTCAACAGATATTTCTTCCAAACAAATATCTATCAAATAAGTGATAGATACTAAGTGATAGTAACTTCAAGAACATTACGGCTTTGACAATGAAACCTAGAGGGTACATAGCACTTCCAAAACTGTCTCCTTTGCGGTCCGCACAATGGAACGATGACGTCATATGACGTAGTTATTAGGTAATTAGTTATACGGCCACCATCTTGGATCCGCCTTCTTGGATTTCTGAATTTGTTTAAAACCTCTTAAAAACCGTCAAAATTGACGCAAATTTAATCAAAACCAATAAATAAACGCTAAATGACGTAAAACTACTGAACAAAAGTTATACCAATAAACATTGTTTTTTCTTCATTCAAAAGTATAAATATGCAAATTTCAAAAAAACATGGCTGTCAAAATCTTGTTGCCATGGAAACATCAAGTCACGTGATCAAAAATTGTCGTATGAAATACTTGCCAAATAAATTTTAGGAAAAGTCACAAAGTTTGATGGCGTTTGAATACATATTAAAGAAGTTATGAATGGGGGGCTAATTGCAAAAACGTTGTCATAAAAATTCAAAATACCAAATAGGAATTAATTACCTTAATGATATTCGCAGAGTTATTTTTTCGCATACATGACCATTCAATATATTTCTTCCAAACAAATATCTATCAAATAAATGAATCAATTTTTATCTCAGGAATGAATATACTTTTTCTAATGCATTACCTTTTAAAAAGTGCTTTGCGAGTTTTTATCAATTGAGCAAAGTTTTCCTAGCAGTCCTTATCTTGAGTTCATCATCTGCAATTAAGTCAAACTACATGTAGAATAAAGGGTCTTGCGTTTTGTTTACTATAAACCAAACTAACTCTGATTTTAGTTATGAAAACGTGTTACATTTTGGCGAGCCCGGTTCAGACGCCGAACTTTTCATGAGCCGAACTTAATTCGAATTTGGACCGACCCAAATTAACAAAAGTACGCCTGTTGATTCAGACGCCGACCTTAATTAGCCGAACTTAATTCAGTTTGAAGAGAAACAAATCGAAAGGTCAGCGGTTTTCAGGAAAAGTGTAAACATGGCGAGAACAAGCACCAGTCGTCCCATATAAAATAAGTTATAATAATTCATGCATTAGGTTCGGCTCATGAAAAGTTCGGCGTCTGAATCAAAGCCGTTCCAAAGCCGAAATTCCCCGGCTGAGCCAGGCGGGAAGAACGGCTGAGCCATTCCAAATTCAAATAGCCGTTCTTAACTGATTCAGACGCCGAACTTTTCATGTACTAAATTCAAGGTATTAGGTTCGGCTCATGAAAAGTTCGGCGTCTGAATCGGGCTCGCCAAAATGTAACATGTAGTTTCAACTTTTGTATTCGTGATTATATTCATTTATTATCTAGTAACTCTTTTCATTTTAGAAAAGTTTAGCAAGGAACATTTTACACTTGCTGTAATTATATGTTAATCAAGCGAACCTTATGTTGTAATCGATCAAGTAGTCAGTTATAGATTATGTATGATACCCAATTAACCATAAAGAAACAAATAAAAAGAGCATTGTAAATTAGAGTAGGTTAGAAAATAGCTTAGGAGAAGAGACTGAGTAAAGTCAAAAGAAAGAGGTGTACACATGCATGTAAGGTGATGTATTAAACTTATGCTGAATATTGAGCGGTAAAGAGATCGAGCATTTGAATGATAAGCTCGATCTCTTTATTGCCGAGGAATTAGTCAGATATATTTGCAGGGAGTAATAATTTAAGTCTGAGGAAACATTCTGTGGTAATTTAATGATGATTTGTAAGACCTATGGAATGTTTTGACCGCTTATATTTCAAACATGAAAAAACGTGTTAAAAATGTTTCAGCGATTTAATTAAAATCGAACAGTTTAATTTCTTTGAAATTTTCCCATTTAGTGTGCTATACTGTGTAGATTATAGCGCATTTATTCGCTTGTTGCGGGTAGCTCCAAAAGCGAAAGATATTTAGGAAAAACTGTTTGCCATATTTGTTTACCGTTGCTATGGAAACGCTGATTAACATAAAAAGAGCATTATTGAAAACTTTCATCCAAGCCTAACATATGGTATCAAATTCAAATTCATTAAGTTAAAGTAAGATTATGTATAAGCGCATTCAAAAAGGGAGGTGTGACCCAAAAACAAACTACTTGGAGCTACGTTAAGTGCAGTCAATGCGAGGAAAGTTTCATGTTGGGGTGAAATGTTTCGTCGCAAAAAGAGGATATTTTCTAGTTAAAATATACGACAATGGGAGGAAGATGAAAAACAAGTGTCAAAACGAATCAAAATATTTCCTAAGGACACCGTCACTGCTCTCCGCTTTTCCACTCTATACCACAGACCAACATTTTTAATGGCACCTGCGAGTAGAAACATACGGGGCAATCCATATCCTTACGAAACCTTTAATAATGGTTTTGATTTTATTTGGCTGAACCAGAAAATAGGAATAACGCAAATGTGCGCGGAAATATGAAAAGATTTCTTTCAGTGGACAACTTGATGACTCATGATATAAATGAAGGCAGCAGAACACTGCAAAATTGAGCGAGTTGACTGTACAAGCGAGAACATTCACAAAGCATTATTGGTTATAGGTTTTAGACCGGTATTTCTTTTTTATTTACCAGACATTCCTTTACATACAAAATAAACATTGTCCGAAAGTTATCTGACCTTTTGCGAGCAACATTTGTTTAAAGGGGCTATGTCACCATTTTTAGCGTTACTTTAAAAAGCCAAAATACATCTTTATATCAGTGAAAACTCAAAAATAAGAATCCAGTTTTGTTTAAAATTATTCTACTAGTGATCTAAAAGTAAAAATAAGTGTCTTGAGCTGCAGATGGCCAGGATGGAAATGGATTGTATCTTGAAAAAATTGGGCCAATTTTTTCAAGTTTATCGCTTGTGTCTTAGAAAATTCGTTAAAACTCCGATTATGGTTTATTTTCTCTCTGCTAAAATTCACTTGATATCTTCCTGTTAGTGTTCTTTAAGCATTTCGTGTACGACAAAGGTACTTAGTTTTAATTTGGGACGGTTTTGACCCCCGAAAACCTCAAAATTACCATGACATAGCTCTTTAACATTATGACATTTTTTATTTCAGATGATTTGCAGGGAGATCGCAACTACTTCAACTGTATAAACACATTTTCAGTTAATTCACATTTTAACAGGGATAATAAAGAGATACATGTATCCTTAATAATGCCTAAAACCACTGCAGTTTATTTACAAAGCAGTAAATGTATCAATGTTAAACTGTTAACAATAAAGGAACACTGTCCTGGCTGATGTCATGTTCAGTTTTTTATGATTATGTCCAGGAGCTTGCCTTATTTATCTTCAACTAAAAAGAAAACATTATTCAACTAGAAAGAAAAAATTCGCCAAAAGTGATGAATGCAAAGAAATATGAACTAAAAAGAAAAATAACGACTAAAATTCAAAACAATCAACTGCAATCCACTTCCATCCTTGTAATCCTGCACTTTTTGTCCGAAGTACTGCTTCTGTTTTCCTCTATATAATCTTTTTATTCAATTTAGTTATATATTTGGCGATATAACATGGACATAAAAGTAAACACAATGTCGTTATAAAGGCCTTGTCAGATACGAAAAACGCACTCGGTACTATATACACAGGATTTTTTGTAAACGTCAAACATTAAACTGCACCTCCTCGACAGGAAACCAGCTGTTTACTGAAGGACTTCGTTCTTCTTCATGAACCTCTGAGCCCTCTGGGGGCTTTCTTGGGCTGAGGTAGTTAGAAGAAGCACTTTCCCCCAGATCTAAGGGTGGCACGGACGGTTTCCTCCTCATATTGTTGGGAAGTAATACGGGACTGATAGCCCTCGGAGTTTTAAAGTTAATGAGGGGTGACCCCTTTTTTTTCTTCAAAGGAGGCCAGTCAGTACTTGAAGATGAATTAGGCCTTGAATTGGAATCGGATTCTTGAATATTAAAGACGGAACCCGGACTGGATTTTTCGTCTCGAAGCTCTGTTGTGCAACCCTTTTGCGTGAGTTCACGTTCAGTTGTGTCACGAAATAATCGTTTCAAAGGTACCCAGTCATCAGTGCTTGCACGAGAGTCAGGCTTTGAATTGGAATTCAAATCATAGAAATTAATGGCAAGAGCAGGACTGTTTTTACCATTCTCCAGGTCAGCTGTGCTTTCAATGTCCATTAGTTCTGTTGTAGTTTTAATCGATCGCACTCTTTTCAATGGAGTTCCATTCCTCGATAGATCCGAAAGCTGTGTTGCTGAACTTTGCTGACTTTGTTGTTCTATCTGCTTTGTTCTCCAGGATTTTAACAACAGAAAGATAATGATGGCTGCAACAACAAAGCAAATTACAAAAGTAACTGCCACGGAGATACCAATAGCTGCAGATACATTGGAGCTTGAAGTACCTTGTTCTGGTGCTATTGAACCTATAAAAAATAATAATTAATCTAAGTAAATAAATTATACTTCCGTAACTCTTAATTAAATCGTGCTCTTAATGCTAATAAATAAATACTAACCAAAAGGGGGATTAGGCTGTACCGGGTGTTATACAAAAACATTACCTTTACGCTTACTGGATGCAAAAGCAATTCAAATATAACTATTATTTGTGTGGTGACGTTAACTCTAGGTGTTTTGATTAGTCACCGAGTCGCTAAATATGGTTTTCTATTCAGTTCGAATCTAGTTCCAGTTTTTTGATCATTAGTTTTGCATTACTGTGCGCGCAAAATCTGTTTTGGAAATTAAGAAACGAGCGAGTCCACCAGAATTGATTAATGCTTAGCCTTAAGTTCTGATGTATTGTATTAATGCTTAGCCTTAAATTCTGATGTATTGTTGTTAAATTGTTGTTAATTTTATTATTGTTTGTTGTGTTGTCTTCTGACACCGTACTTGTTGTTATTTTTCTAGTCGTAGTTTCGAATCGTGAATCAACTATAAGTCCCGTTAATTCTCTCGAATTTGTTTTCTAAAATAAATTCATGTTGTTGCTCCTTTTGTTATCCGGCGTTCCTACCTTCCGTTGTGAGATTTCCGATGGCTATTGTTTCAGTGATCACTGGGAAAGTTAACGTTGTAGGATTGGTAGTCGTTTCCTTTGTCAAGAAGAACGCTTTATGCAAAAACCTTAGTGATGACAATCCAGCCTTGTCGCTGACACCATTCTTGGAAATCACAGTTATGTTGTACAGTACAGCGGAATCCAGGTTAGATATCGTCGCTTGAGTTGTTTTAAGGTCGATCTTTGATGGCCAGAACAGCGCCCCCAAACAATTGTCGGAGCAGGAACCCATATTGGAGCATTCGCTACATCGCAAGTCATATTTGACATCCGCGCGTCCACCATCGAATACAGGGTGGGACCATGTTACTATGACAACTGTGTCTGTAACCACTGTTATGTTAATGTCTCTTGGCTCCGAGGGAGGTGCTAGCAGAAAAAATAAAACATCATGAATAAGAAGAGTCCCACTCAACTTTCAAGTACTTGGTTAACTTGTGCAACTTCTCTAACCATCCCCCCTTCCCAACCCACCCCCTCCTCTTTCACTCCGGACTCCACCCCACTTCACGCATTTGCTAACCTATCTCTGCACGATACCAGGTGCCTTTCTCAAATAACAAGGTCACATAGCGCTCAAACTGCATCAAAACATTTTTGAAAGCTTGAAAGTGATGCAATTATATTGATTTACCTGTGCAACTGTCATTAGTGGCGTCTTGAGGTGCCCTGTAAAAGCCATTTTGACAGGGACAGGAGTCACGGTTTGCACCGGACATACTGTTTGAAGGACATGTAATGCATGGATCATTACCAGCCGAATCCTTGTAAAAACCTGAATTGCATACTGTGAAGATAAAAAAAACAAAGCATACTAATGAAAGGAGTTCATCAACAGTAAAAAAATATTTATTTAGTGAAGGTGATAACCTTTTAAATAGTACACTGGACAAAACAATTCAGGGTTGGGTTAAATGATAATAACTTTTAAATGTTCTACCTAAATTCCATTAAAAACGGCGATATCAGAGGCAAGAAAATTTCACACGTGGACAATTCTTAAAATACATGAGTGTAAACGTTAAGAACAGAAAAAAGGCGGGAAAACGCGTGCGACAGCATCGGTATTCGCGCCAACAGTGCGCTATATGGTAGCGGATATCTACAATGCGCTTGAGTTTGCTTCGCTGCAGAATGTGTTTGAAACATGCAACGAAAATCGTTCTTCAGCTCTTTAATTTGATAGAGCTGGCAATTAGCAGTCCTTGACCTAACTTCCACATTTACATCCGTTTTGTGAAGCAGTCCGCAACAAAACATTCGGCGCTGTCGACATGAGGGTCTTTGTCGAGTCGTTTCAGTAATTTCGTTTCCGAAACGAGCGTTGCTGTTGCTTTTATTCAACCCCTGATACCTTTTTTTCAAAGGGTTCATGTATTACCTGTGTATTACCTGTTATATAAAAAAAGTCTCTTTGATCCTTTTGCAGTATTTTTATCTTATTATTAAACTCCGGTCTCTGCAAGTGCACCGCTTACCACTAAATTAGCTTTGATCGTTCATGAACCTTTTCCTTTATGATTTCTTGTCGCAGATAAATGCTTCCTCTCTGCTTTTTCCTCTGCTTACGAGACAGATATTTTAGAACGACGTTTCTGTTTGTAGAAACGATTGTTTAAATCTACCTTTAAAAGGCTTTTCACGAGAATTGAAACGATTAATAGCCATATATTATTTTCTAGGTAAAATGAATCAATAAACTGATAACTAGAAAACATAAACATTGCGCAACCATGATGAATTTTTGGTGGGAAAACCTATCGGTCGCGCGTACTTTACCGCCTTTTTCATAGTCTTAATGTAAACGCTGACGTATTTTAAAATCACTCCATGTGTGAAATTTTCTTGTCTATTATGTTGTCGTTTTAAATGGATTTCAGGCAAAGCATTTAAAGTTATCATTTAATCCAATCCTGAATTGCTTTGTCCAGTGTGCTATGAACGCCTGCAAAAGCACTTGCAGCAAACAAGTCTTTCTAAACAAACATAAAAACCGTATAAAAAGACACTGTCACATTTTCAAGGGTTAAATGATTTATGACAAATTGAAATGACAAATTTGAAAGATTGTTAACAAAAGGTATATTTTCACTAGATTTTTAAGATTTTAAGATTTTTGTTTGCTCTCAATCTGGTTGAATCACATTGATGTTGTAGATGCCGTTGTGATGATGGTCATGATGATGACGTTAATGGTGATGGCGATGGTGATGGTGATGGTGATGATGATGGTGATGATGATGGTGATGATGATGATGATGATGATGATGATGATAATGATAATGATGACAAATTAGATGAAGGAGGAGGAACTTTATTCAACTGACCGAAAATTAAACATTTACTCTTTTGCTGATATTTATAAAAACTTCCATATCTAACTATATACAGTCCTTGACAGGCAATTATAATTATAATGTATGCTAACTTATGAATAACACAGTTGGTAGTCACTACAATTTTATCTCACCAGTGCAGGTATCGCCAACCAACTCGTATCCTGCAGTACAAAGACATGTGACTTCATAATCCTTCACCCATTGCCCAGAACTAAGACACGTCAGAACAATTGGGCTGTTGCTAGGATACGGAGAAGCCCCATTAGAGCAGGTACCATTTACTGTAATGTTGTGTTGACTGGATTGAGGCGCCGCTATTTTCTTTAACACAATACCTTGTTTCACAAGGCTGGGGCAATATGTGTACGATAACGTGACGGACATTAGCGCAAGGCAGGCACCTGTGTCTTGGAATGCAAGGTAAACGCCTCTACCATTGACAGAAAATGTTAAGTTTGCTTGATTCATTTGTGGGACACTCCCAGGCGTCCACACATGGGTTGCGTTAACATTGTCCACAAGATTAAACTTCCCTGATTGAATGTCTTTCTTGGTGATTCCACTGACCACATGAGGTCCATTTGATTGCAGTTCATAAACACTGAACGTCTGTTTGCAATAAGGTAACCCTGTTGGACACTGTCTAATTGTGAAAGAAAGCTCTACGAGAACTTCGTTGGCTTGTTGTAAATCGATGTATTCAGAGATGAGCCAGCTGTTGGTATGGTTCTTTGCTGTTTCTGAAAGATCACAAACAATGTAACCTCCGCTATTGCCATCATGTGACCACTGAAATGAAGAATAGAAAGAACGTGACCTTCAAATCTTTAACTTGCCGGCCGAAGACCATTTTCAAATAATCTCCAAGATATTCGGAGAATGTTAATGTCACGTGCTCTGTTACTTAGTTTCTTACTTAGTTGCCAGGATCTTCTCTCATCGATATTTTGAACACCGAGAAGACTGGAGACGAGGTTGAGATGAGATAATGGTCAGCCGGTAAATTCTAATAACTGGCCGGTCATTAAGAAAAATGAAACCTTTGCCGGTAATACAGTGTCGGTAGAGAGACTCTCTTTTTTGGTGTTTTTTCGCTTTGTTTTGCTGGAGAATTCGTCGCCGACATTTTGCCTTCGCCGAGTGGGATTGCGCTGCTACGCATGCGCTGTAGGTCTTTACGTCTTACGGAAGAAGCGAACATGTTTTTGTACCATTTATACGATCATGTTCGCGACTTAGATAAGATGCGTCTTAGATAAGCCCAACTAAAAAAGCCAGTCCTCGGCTTACATAAGTCGCGACCTAAATAAGATGCGAACACAGTTTTTGTATCATTTATACGAGTGGTTCGCGTCTTTTGTAAGTTGTGACTTATGTAAATCGCGACTTATTTGGTCTCGTATAAATGGCCCTAATGAGACTCTTTTTATATTTAAAAGAAAACATTCAGTTATAGCCAATGAAATGCATTTCTTTTTAGTTTGCCTATGTAGGGGGCATTTTTCGTTACAGGACTAAAAATGCCGCTTGAAAGAACTTAATACATTTATTTAAACTTTTAAGCGCCCGTGAAGATTTCGAAACTACTCTTATACATTGTAGGTACCCGAATTTTCCACTGGTATTTAAATCACTTTCAACTGGTTTCAACTTAAAACGGCATTGCCACGCATATTTTGCTGTGTTTTGGTCAAAATGCACCAAATAGTTGACAAAGTACCTTTGTTCAAACATAAAATTGCTCTTAGAACACCAAGAAGAAAATATCAAGTGATTTCTTCAAGAAAGAACAAACCATTATAAGTCAGTTTTTGTGCGATTTTTCCAAGACACTTTGGAGAAACTTGAAAAACATTGGCCAATTTTTTCAAGTTGCAACCATTTCCATCCTGGCCATCCACTGCCAAAGATAACGAATACAAGTTACTGTGCACTGATAGAGTATTTTTTAACAAAACTGGACCATTATTTGTAGGTTTTCATTGAAACAAACAGGTTTTTGGCTTTTCAAAGTGATACTAACAATAGGTGACATAGCCCTCTTAAAGTAATCGGATATAGCACTGCACTGATGTAAAAGGTTTATTCTGTTAAACAAGTTGGTTGAAACCTTTTGTTGAGCCGCCTCTACACAAAATCTCAAAGTGTGACCATTCTAGTTAAAGTTACTAAGCAGATAATTTGTGTTATTCATGTACTTGTTTTGCCCCTCCACGATTAGCTTTCCAGCTATTTGCAGGGCCAACCAAACCACCCAAATCTTGTATTATTGAACAAAAAATAAATTGTTGTTGTTGTTTGTTGTTTATACTTTCTTGTGAATGGTACTGTTTATTTTATTTTGCAAGGTGGCTCTAACTTTTAATTGTATGGATGAAATCCTAGAGTACATATGCATTGTACAACAATTCTGATCAAATGAAAGCTATTGAGCAGTACTTTTCTGTGGTGCTGTTTACTATGTTGAACAACGTGGTTCTAACTTTCGAGTTCTGTCGGATGAAATCGTACAGAGACCATTCAAATGAAAGCTATTCAGTGAGCAGTGTACTTTCCCGTGGTACTGTTTATTATGCTATACAAGGAGGTTCTAACTTTTGAGTCTGTAGATGAAATCCTAAAGTGTGACCATTCAAATGAAAGCTATTGAGCAGTACTTTCCTGTGGTGCTGTTTATTACGCTGTACAAGGTGGTTCTAACTTTTGAGTCTGTGGATGAAATCCTAAAGTGTGACCATTCAAATGAAAGCTATTGAGCAGTACTTTCCCGTGCTGGTACTGTTTATTATGCTGTACAGGGTGGTTCTAACTTTTGTGGACGAAATCCTAAAGTATAACAATTCAAATCAAAGCTACTGAGCAGTACTTTTCTGTGGTGCTGTTTCTTATGCTAGCTAAACAAGGTGGTTCTAACTACTTTTGAGTAATTGGATGAAATCCTAAAATGTGACAATTCAAATGAAAGCTACTAAGCAGTACTTAGCCTTTTATAGGTTAAGCATTTTTGCTGCTTGTCTCTCGAATATTAATGGTATTTAAGTGACGTATTAGACACTGATTTATTAAATTTATCAAATTTGTATTCTGGAACGCTTTGCAAGTTCCGAGCTCTCGGGATCACGAATATTTTAATATTACTCCCTGGACTTGTACGTGCGACTTTAATCGCCCGCTTTGTCCGTTCAGTCTGTTTGTCACTAATTCGTTAGCGTCAGTAAACATTAAATCCAGTCTTATTGCGTCAAAGCAATTATCTTGAAGTTCACATAGCGTTTTGTCCACTGATGCCTTTTCGAAGAAAGAAAATAAGAGATTAGAGATATTGGCCTGCCAATTTTGTATGCAACATAAAATGTTAAATCAAAGCAGAGCTTTTTGTGCTTTCGAGCTGTTGCAAAAATACATCGAATAATTAATCATACCAAAAGAAAGGAGTTTGTAAGATGGTTAGGTTGTCAATTGAAGTCTTACTCGTCAGAAGCTGGACAAAGGAAAAAATACTGCATATACGAACTGCTGCTACTGCATAAGTCATCACTGAGTGAACGGAAAAACAAAAACTCCTGCTCAGTAAAGTTAAATAAAGATTAGAGGCCATTTAGATGACTCAAGACTCAGTGCACGTGCTTAGAGATCACAAATATTGACTGAAGCAACCCATCAGCTCACTATACTTAATTCAGTTACATAATTAGATAACTTGTTCTTAATATTCGATTTCATTCCTGATTGACAGCAATATTTTTCAAATTCAGTCTTGGCTTGAAGGTTCCTATACCAATTTTATGCAATGAAAAAAGATAACTGAAGCCAAATGCACACCAACTACATACATTTTATTTTTCGTGCCAAATCTTTGACCAAGCTGTTCAGGCAATTAGCGTGAAACATGTATTTCGGAATGTTTATTATTTACTAAGTAACATAAACAAAGAAACAGGAAAACTGCTTCCTAAGAAAATAATATAACAGGAAACAAAGGCAGGCTTTTGTCATTTACCTGTTGGTTGGCATTTTAAAAGGTTAAACTCATTACGTTTGAAAAACGTCATAACGTCAGTCATCGGCAATATTTGAATGCTTGTATATCCAGTATAAAAATAAGAGAGGATTATTTCAGGAATATATATGTGCATAGTTACGTAAACAAAACTGTACGTTCTTATAGGCATATCTCTTGCGATCTAAATCGACGTCGTCATTGCTAAACAAGCAACACACAACGGTTTAAAACACGACCATTTCTTGCTTTCAAGACAAAAAAATTTCAAATCATACAGATTAGCTTTGGTTTCTTTGTGCACTTTACAATGAAACTTTATTAGATACCGGGCGTTCTGTAATCAATGTGCTTTTACACGATACAATTGTGCAAGGTGGGCCAGGCTGTAATTGGTGGAATTCAAACATTCGAGGGGATCTTCATGTAGGGCCACTTTTATGAACTCAAAGCGTGTTTCAGCTTATTTTTCCATAGCCTAATGTTTGATGCTGGATTCCTCCTATCAAAGCATTTCAGTAGGAATACACAGCAGTGAACTTATCTGTCCCATGTCTTTAATTCAAATGCATTTTCTTGTAGCAAGTGCCCTATAGTCACATTTTTCTACATTCCATTGAGATATTGGCATTTTCCTACTTACATTGTTTTGTATGGGTTGCTTTTGAGGTGAAGACATTCACTTAATTTCAACGAAAGAAGACAGTTGGGTTTTAAGTGGTGACACATTTTAAACTACAAGTGGTTGATGTACAAATTCATACGAAAATAAGCAGAGTTTGATTATGCTTCACAACAAATATTATTTTGTTAAAAGTACTACACAAACGAAACAATTCAATTTTGTTCTTTGTTGACCTGAACATTGCTTTGTAAAAGGTTCATGACGCACAGATTACGATGTTCAAGCGTTAAATGTTTTCAGTATGTCTCTGCTTTTTGAACAACCAATACATTAGATGTACATATTTGTGTCTGTACAATACTATCCGACACGGTGCATTAATTTCTCTATCTGAATTCGGTTATTATAAATGCTCAGCCAGCAAATTCAGATTGTATTTCTTGGCGACACTGCGCGCAAAAGTAATATTGACTTCACTCAAATAAATACCTCACCATAGTTACTGTAACTTTAGCCACCATTTTTGGTTGTAAATGTCGCCGAGATGACACAAAGTCAAACTTTTCATACAAAATGTCTTGTAGTTTCTGAGAGCATCTAGTAAGCTTGTCCTACATGTGACATATAGCTATTTATTGTTGTCTTGTTTAGGTCCAATGTCAACAAAATCACCACCTTTCACATTTACTGGTATTTGCAAAGAGAAATTTATGCCTTTTTACATTGCTCTTTTCCTTTTGGAAGAAAATATTAAGCGAAAATGATTCCTTTCTTTTTTTCTTCACTGTTCAGTCTACTTCTTATTTCTTGGCATGGAGGTTTAAATAAAAGGCAAGAGGTTCAGAGAAAATTCTTAAATGGGACGAGACCCTCTCTAAGCAACATACTAAAAACGTGCGAGTTTTAAACGCGCTGAGATCAATTAAGAGTGATCAGATGAAATTTTCGGGATTATTTATTTACTTACCCCACTCCATAGTCCAAACTCGAAACGTGTCAACCAGTGCCACGACGTATTCTGGTTTTTGTGCAAGAGAAGATCTGAAAATTAAAACACAAATCAAACTCAAATAAGAAACGATATACTCATTGCTGAAATGATTAGTGCCCGATTAAAAACGCATTTAAATTAAATCGAGCTGATATCGATGTACTAACCTTTCTCTCCTTTAACTAAAAATATCGAAAGGCAAAGGAAAGCTATGATCGCCATACCAAGAAATCTGTGGTACCGCTGTGCTTTCATATCGGGTTCGTTAACAAGCCGAAAATCTTTTAGCGTGTTCTATAGACCGAAACTTGAAGAAATAATATTTTAGCAAATATCCCACTTGTAAATATGTCGCGAATTGACCAAGTATGTCGCTACTCTGGATAACGTTACAAACACGGACTCGCAGCAATTGCAATGACTTACGTACCATTAAGACTGAGCAGTTTTATTTTCATTTCCTTTTTTTGTAATCAAGGATTATGCAAATCAGTTGAACCTTCAAGAACTAAATAAGAAACGTCAACAGAGTGATGTAATTGATGAGGCCGGTTGGTAAGTGGTCCGTGAAACAGGTGTTAAAAGCCTTATCGCACGTTCGGGCTATAATGAACAACACATTGCATTTTGATCGATTGTTTGATCGGAGATACATCCCAAACTGAGCAATATACATGCCATTATCAAATTGAATGCGAAAAAAGGCTAAACAGTTGGTAAGTTTTTTAGAAGTACATTTACGTCGAAGTCTCTTGGGAAATCGCTCTTTTGAAAAGCGTTCTATTAGTCCGTGCAGTAATTGGCTGATCATTAGTGTAATCCGCCAAAAGCATCTTACCGAATTTAGGGTTACTAATGTTAGTCATGAAAACTTAGATCACTAAAACTTGGGAGTACATATTTAAAGGACTTGTTTGCCGTTTCGTTTTATAGATTGAGGAAACAATATATATTTCTAACATAACGGTATTAGTTACAACTGAACATATTAACTATTAGTCGTTCATGGCCGGCACGAAAAGTACTGTGTTTGTCACAAACATAAAATTCGATAAGAGAACAACAATGAATTAATTATAACTTAATTGTACTGTAGTGGAGAAGCCGGATAAACGAACAATAATTTGGATTACCTTTAACAAAGTTTATTGCCGTAGGTAAACCTCATAGTAAAATAGGATTTTGTGTGACTGCAGCGAACTAATTGTTATTGATGAAAGTTGAGTTTACTGAGAAAACAATTGAAAAGATACACGTGCGCTCTCGGTTAGATTTAATGGTTACTTAAGAAAGAATTCATTTGCACAAATTCATAGAAAGTAACTTTTAAAGTCGTTTGATTGTTTTGATTCGTTTCCCTAACCCATCAATCTCACCATCAATTATGAAATCGCTTTGTTTTCCGTTCGGGTTCCGTCGGTGTCGGCATATTTTACGTACAGCATCTTCAATTACTGCACTTGGCAATGTAGGGTTAAACCAACATTGTCCAGGAGGTGAAGCAGAGATTACCTTCAATAGAAAAAGAGAGAAAAAAAAACGTTCAAAACTCTGGAGAAAAAATGGAAGCAAATGCCCAAGCTTTTGTCAAAGATGTTGTAGATGAAACCTCTTTTATTGGCTCGAATGTTGCTGTCGAGACAGCATCATTTTTACTCCTATCAAGCATGTTTTAACTCGTATCGTCGTAAAGCGTTTATGATTGCTAGATATTTCCGCTTCACTGTTGACGAGAGTTCATCCGATCTTTGTTAACCTTCATTGGTTTTTTTTTAGCTGTGTTTTTGTTTTCTATCTTGTCAAGTATTTCCCTCATTTTACGGAAATGTGACAAAAACCTGCCATTGGTTTATGAACCACAAAAGCTGTTTGGATTTATATATTTATATAGTTATTTATAGTGAAGAGCATCTTCGCCTTCATCTACCAATTATTGTTGAGGTTAAAGGGACACTGCCCGACTGAAATATCTCATGATTATGACCAGAAGTTCACTTCAAGTTTGCTTTACCATTTTGAAATAGAAAGAAAGAAAAAAAAAATCGGCTTCAACGTAATTGGAAGATATAACATGAAAATTAAGTAAAAACAACTTTATTATTTGGCCGGCCAAGGTCCCACAACGAAAACCCTGACTATTGAGAAATGCTTATGTATGAGCCGTCGTGAACGTTTGTTCTATCCAGGATGTCATATGAGAGGTCAAGACCTCACAATTTAATATTTTAAATCCTCGTTTCTCGTAAAAAGAATTATCTTAACCCAATGTCAACAGACACCGTGATTCTCCTTTAAAATTTCTCCTTTACACGACCCCTCAAGCATGTAAATTGCTTTAATTACTGATCGTGTAGAAATAAAGGATCTACTACTACTACTACTACTACTACTACTACTACTACTACTACTACTACTACTACTACTACTACTACTACTACTACTACTACTACTACTACTACTACTACTACTACCACTACTACTACTACCACTTCTACTACTACCACTTCTACTGCTGGTAGCGAAAAACAAAAACTTAATTATTTCAGCCGTTTTGAGGACGGTATTTATGAAGAACTGCTAATGTAAGAACAATTGGAAATGTAAGGGTGTTTTCCGTCATGATATATAATACACCATCACATTCCAATCCGAGCAAGTTCAACCAAGTGAGGGTAAGAGGTTAAAAAACCCAGCTGTCAGAAGGCAGACCATGCAGTTGGTCATTTAAAAGCGTGACCGATTCGTTGAACTCAGGTCTTCTGCAAAACAACTCCTGGACGTGGTCAGAGCGGGACTTGAAGTCGGGACCACTGGGTTTCCTGTCCGGCGCCCTGACCACTCGCCCCCTTGGGACGCAAGCATACTCTTTCTGTCTCTTGAACTGATACTATTATTTATAACACCTACTTAGGGGGCAACTTTCAGTAATTGTTTGTTTATGTTAGCGGGGACGATTGTGTTAATTTAGATCTTTTGATTTTGCATTTGGGTCAGCTCCGCCATCTGCGCCAAGAAACTTGGCTTGGTTGCCACCATCGAACAGTGGAGGAAGATCAGACGTTGTCTATGACATTACTTGTTTTCGGTGCGACCCAACAGGTAATTGTAACAACAGACAGCCTTGTCATGGTAGACTGCAATACTGGCCAACAAGAGAAAACAATATCTTCACTCACGTGACCTTAACAGGCTTAAAACCAAACACATCGTACGTGTTGATGGTAGCCGCAGAAAACGGCGTGAATTACCTGTATGGACCAAACTCTAATAGGAATGCTGAGATTCAGTTCGGGACGAGAATTTCAGGTGACTAAAGAAAACGTTTTCTTTCATTTTTTGGTTTCTTTTGTATGGTGATTGTTTTGGCTAACAACCACTAATTATCCTTATTAACCCTTTGACTCCCAAATTTCCAACAAAAAACGCTTTTTCGGGCTACAAATGCCATTTTATGGCCATTATCTAGCCAAATTGAGGCCGAACAGTCAATAACATCGTTTGCAGCTCGGCAAACTAAACCCTCCTGCCATTTGTAGAAGTATTTGAGAATCTGAGTTCGGGCATGCGCACTGATCGAAATTTCGACAGTTTTTGAACGAGATAAACACGACTTGCCTTGCCTTTTTCTGTTTTATTCTCAAGCCCGTTCCTTTAGTTTCCTTTTTGTCTGTTTTTTTTTTGTCAGTTTTGTCGACCTTTTAATAGACTTTCTTGACAATGTAAAGTTTTCGCCCAAACGTCGCTGAATGTGGAAATTTTGATCGTCAAGTAGCCGTCGGTGGGAAGGGCAAATTTTCTTTTGATTTTGTAATATAAAGTTAAGAGGTTGTTTGCGTGAAACTTCAGTTCAATTAATCCAATCGGTCTCATCTGGGTATGTTTAGCAAGATTTCCTTCTTCCCTTGCCGATAATTGTCAAAAATATCTTCGGACGCTAAAACTGATGACGTCACAAATGGTACAACATGTATAACCCTAAACAGCGCCTAAAAGCGTCCTTGGGAGTCGAAGGGTTAAAAACTCCAAGTGTCATTTTGAAAAACATTGCAAAACAAATGGTACCATGCGAAAGTACTGCCGAAGAAGTTTCAGTTGAATGGTCACACCATAGAATTTCGTCCACAGACTCAAAAGTTAGAACTGTACTGCATTACATGTCTCTATAATTGACTCTGAGAGTAGATGGGTTGAAAGTTCTGATGATTTACAAAAAAATAATAAAACGTTGTGTGTGTATATATTAAGACGAATTAGGGCCTTTTCGTTAATTGTTGTCATTGAAGACCATTGATGGTAAATTCAAAAGTTATTCCAAACAATTCATTACTTACCAATCAACAACCACTTAGTAGAATTATTGCCGAACAAATGAATTCAACTTTACTGATTGTGATTTTGATTGTGATACTGATTTCACCATAGCCTGACATACGGTTTCCTCTGGTCGTTTCTCAGAAAAGACCGACTGGGCAAACCGATTCACACCGCTAACGATTGTTGCTATGGCAATAAGTGTAACGGCGTTTGTAGACGTCCTTATTTTTCTGTTGGTTTCCTTTTACAAGCGGCAGAGATGGAAGAAAACTGCATTGGATGACATTGTTGCGATGCAATGATGTCAATAGTTTACTATTTTCTTGGTTAATCCTTTAAGTACCAAGAGAATGTCAGTTGACAAATTCTCCTTAATTATGTAACTGGTCTCCTTACGTTTCTTATAGTACTAGTTTAATTTATTAGCATGGCAGTTCATCACCTTGACATTTCAAAGCCTAGGAAGAGTAAAACGGTAAAAAACTGTTATACAACTTCAATAACAATGCCTTCGGATGATAAGATTAAGATGTAAAAATATGATGGTCCTTAGAGCTCATACTAAATAAACTACAATCAAATGTTGTAGGAGATGGCCTTAACTTTTAAAATCGTTTTATTGTTTCCCATTGTCTTATCGACCAATTAATTAACCACAACTAAAAACAAATAATTGCTTCTTATTTTTCTTCTTCTACTTCTTCTTCTTCTTCTGACCGACCGACCGACCACTTTCCTAATAGTAAAGCAATATAATGGGGAATAAATGATTTTATGACCTATGGGATGGTCTAACGGAGAAAATGACTTTTCGTTTTCTTAATTAAAGCATGCAGTTAAGTTGCTTTTAAGCCTCATAGCTAACAAGCTAACTAAGCGCTGTTTTCTCAAAGTTAATTTTTCGCTTGTAGGGGACACATTAAAGAACTACAACTCAAAGGGAATTCGTTCGATTTTCCTCAAATTTGGACCGAAGCTAGGCTAACATATAATCAACAAAAAGGTGTCGGCGAATTTCTTATTTCCGAAAACTTTTTCGTCAAGAGCCATTTCCGTGCGATCATTCCTTTTTTTTCTCCCTTTTTCGAAAATATTCTGTAACTTTTCACTGCAATTGAATATGGGAAATCGCCGACACGTTTTTTTAGCGCTTCGTGTCCGAAAACCCGAGAACAAATCAAATTATAATTAGCAAAATACAATAATCGCTTTGAGTTATAGCGTTTTAAAGCTGATTCGGACGTTCGAATTTAGACGTCGTAAAAAAATCGACAATAAGCCATTTTCGTATTTAAAATTACCGCTGAATTCAAATGACACTTTGATACAGGGTTAGACCCGACCTGATGTAAAATATTCACAAATACCGGCAGAAGGTGCGTGAAATTTGAAAATTAAACAATAGACAGAGCTGTAAACAGGTAATCTTCTCGCCTGAATTTGTGAATATTTTACATCAGGTCGAGTCTAACCCTGTAAAAATGCCTCTTCAATGCTTTCATTCAGCGGCCATAGCTAATTCGAAACTGGACTATTCATTTTATTACCAAATGGTTTCCATATTTAGATAGCCAGCTCTATAAGCTTTAATTTGATATCTGGGTTTAGGTATATTAAGTGTAATCTTAAGACGCTAGAGCTGTTATACTGGAGACACCCCTGAAGGTACACTGTAACCTTAATAAACCAAAAAATTAACACTTTTAATATGAGAACGCTGTATAATTATGTATAAAATGTCAATATCCAAGAAAACAGTCTAGTAAGATTAATTTTTTATAAGTTTCATCATCATGGGCTGTAAACGTGCAATGAAAAAAAAACATATCATGTTAAATGTCATGTTTTACCACCAAAATTCCATTAGAAAGTTTCTTTAGAGAGATTAATAGGAAATCAAACTGCTGGTGGCTACACTTTAAAGAGTATGTCAGTTTGAACTAAATCGTCTTTCAGCTAATAAGTGTAATAACCCCAATTAGCTTTAGTCGGTTCGCATGTTATCAATCAGTACTGATATATATTCAACCTTGTTCTCGTGCGTACAAGTTATAGAAAGGCAAAATTGAAACAAGTAATTTTTACAAAGTCAATAATGTTGAAGACTATCTAGGGAAGAATAAAAGTTTAACTTCCTAAAGAATAATAACAAAAACAAGATGAACAACCTATTATGAGACTCCTGCATGTAACTTTGAATAACAAATAAAAACATGAACACTTTTAATATGAGAATGCTGTATAATTATGTATGAAATGTCAGAAGTGTCGCCAAATATATCCGAGTAAACAGTCCAATTTTTTTAATAAGGTAAAACTTTAAAACAGAATACAATCTTTCTACTATTTTATAGATACGAATTGTAAAATATTATGTTAACTGACATGAAGTATTCGTTAGGAAACATATGTCCTAATTGAATAGTTTTATTCATATTCATAATTGTGGTGGAACGATATTCAAGCATGGCCATACTACATTTATTCATAGCCATGGAGTAGATCAAAACGTCCGCAAGACATAACAGTTTGTTTACATTAAGCAATAACAATTTTTTTTAAAACGATGTGTGCTTAAAACTCGGGAAATTTGCGTCATTTACCTATTTTTCCGACGTTTGTAACTTTAAAAAAACTTCGTGAAGATGGTCTATCGAATTTGTTTTGTTTCAAGTTTGTGTTTTCGAAACCTTTTTATGTAAAAGAAGATAAGTGGTGGCTGCGAAATCCTGAAAACACTAGTGAAGCCTTGCATTAATTATGAACTTGCGACCCTAATTTTAAGTTTTGCGTAAGAATGACGTCGATTTTAACAATCGTTTATTAATAAATACAGATGTTCCTGTTTTTGTTTAAAGCTTTGCTGTAAAAATGAAATACAATATTGATTAAATGCTGCAAACTACACCGAACCAAGGCTGAAGTAAATCGTACCAAATAACTTCGTATAAAGCAATGAAAAAAAATTCAAGGACAATTAATTTGTTGAAACATCTCCCTGCCGAAAGCTTACCTGTTTAATTAGCACTGTTGTTTTGACATTCACCGTTAACTTATTCTAAACACGCCTGCATAATTTTCTAAATAGGTCTAAAATAGAGTCTGCATACGGCATACGACTTCTAAAGGTTGTTTTCCGGTTTGACAGGAACGATCGCCAAACTGCTATTACAAAGGTAAGTAATACATAGCAAATCAAACAAATATGACGATAATGTCCAAGCTATCATCTTTTTGTTGCAATTTAGTTTGAACTTGATCAAGAAACGTGTTGTAAAAAAGCAAGGGATATTCTAAAACAGGAAGTTTTCTGTATTTGTTGTCCAATTCGGAAATAAAGTGGCAGAATCTAACACGGGCTTGCAAAATCTCTTACAGTTTGGTATATACTGGCAGGATCTCGCTTGGTTTTCAAAGATATTTTGAAAGTAAGCCTTTAAATTTTTCGTTTTTCCAGAAATAAATTATGCCTTGATAAGGAACCAGTTAATAGCGATATTATTACTTTGGATTGTTATCTTTGGAACCGCGCGTTTAAATTTTTTTTCCAGTGGCTAGCAAACTATCTGCCATAATTTTACTCTTAAACGAAAAATGCCAATGAAAATTTCCTCAACATTTTACTGTCCGAAGCAAAGTATCGCCGAAATTTCCACACACGTTTTGCTTCTTTCATTCATGTGAATAAAATATCGGCGCAAACTAATTTCTTCTGACATTTTGCTGGTTTTCTTGTAACAGGAAAACTAGAAAAGCTTATATATAATAGCAAAACAGAGACTTACTTAAATAAGCATAAAAATTGTTTATTTTCGAGAATACGTAAAATACAAGGCGATCAAAAACTGTTTATCCTTTTCGTGTAAATGGCTTTCAGTCTTCGGGCAGACGGACTCCTCATTTCGTCTAATAGTTTCTATTGACGAGAAGAATTATCATTCTTAAGCTTCCCTGCCGTCAATCATAATTAATACGAAAGCCAACGGACCATGTAAAAAAGAAACAAACAAAATGGATCGAAATTTACCAATCATAATGCACGGACGTGACTTTTTGAACTCATTAAAGTGAAGATCTGTTTCCTGAGAGATAAGCTAAGATGATTGACGGCAGTGTAAAACGCAACCGTTGGTGAAATTCCGCATGTTATTGAAAGGCGCAGTAAAGCTCGGGAAATTTACCTATTTTTGCGACGTTTGTAACCTTGAGAAACTTAATGAAGATGGTCTATCGAATTTGTTTTGTTTCAATGAGCTGTTAATGACGTGCAAAGTTTGTGTTTTCGAAACCGTTTTATGCAAAAGAAGATAATTAAGTGGTGGCTCAGTGCGAAATCCTCAAAACACTAAACAAGCCTTGCATTAATTATGAACTTGCGGTCCTAATTTTAAGTTTTGCGTAAGAATGATATTGATTTTAACAATCGTTTACTAATAAATACAGATGTTCCTGTTTTTGTTTAAAGCTATGCTGTTAAAAACGAAATACAATATTGATTAAATGCTGCAAATTGAACACTGAACCAAAGCTGAAGTAAATCGTACCAAATAACTTCATAAGCAGTGAAAAAAAATTCAAGGACAATTAAGTTGTTGAAACATGTCACCGCCGAAAGCTGTTTAATTAGCACTGTTGTTTTGACATTTACAGTTAACTTATTCTAAACACACATGCATAATTTTCTAAACAGGTCTAAAATAGAGTCTGCATACGGCATACGACTTCTAAAGGTTGTTTTACCGTTTGACAGGAACGATCGCCAAACTGCTATTACAAAGGTAAGTAATGCATAGTAAATCAAACAAATATGACGATAATTACCAAGTTATCATATTTTTGTTGCAATTTAGTTTGAACTTGATCAAGAAACGTGTTCTAAAAACAAAGGGGATATTCTAAAACAGGAAGTTTTCTGTATTTGTTGTCCAATTAACACTTTTTGGAAATATAAAAGTGGCAGAATCTAACACGGGCTTGCAAAATCTCTTAAAGATTGGTATATACTGGCAGGATCTCTCTTGGTTTTCAAAGATATTTCAAAAGTAAGCCTTTAAATTTTTCGTCTTGCCAGAAATAACTATTATGTTTTTGATAAGGAAATAGGGAACCAGTAAATAGCGATATTATTACTATGAATTAATTGTTATCTTTGGAACCGCACGTGGAACTTTTTTTCCAGTGGCTCGCAAACTGTCTGCCAAAATTTTACTATTAAACGAAAAATGCCAATGAAAATTTCCTCATTTTACTGTCCGAAACAAAGCATCGCGAAAATTTCCACACACGTTTTGCTTCTTTCAGTCTTGTGAATAAAATGTCGGCGCGAATTAATTTCCTCAGACATTTTGCTGGTTTTCTTGTAACAGGAAAACTAGAAAAAGCTGATAATAGCAAACAGATACTTACTTAAATAGCCATAAAAATTGTTTATTTTCGAGAATACGTAAAATACAAAGGTAAAAGAGTTTTTGATCGCCGCGATCCTTTTCCAGGAGCTTTTCCTATAAATGGCTTTCAGTCTTCGGGCCGACGGACTCCTTACTTTGTCTAACAGTTTCTATTGACGAGAAAAACTATCACTCTTAATTAGTCTTTTGATTGTAGTTACATGTAAGAACTCTTCTGGAGCTGTGCTTGCGTTTTTATTTATAAACCAGCACGCAGAGATCTCCCCATGCAACAACGCAGTTTTAGCTACTTATTTCAGTTAAAGCTGCTGTGGATTATCATGCAGAGATAAAAATCGTACTCTTTAGCCATTGTCGAGTTTCATCATGATTATGGCGGTTAAACAAAGAAGCTTAGGCTCTCTGTGTTGAGGTAAACTGACTTCGAAGCAGAGTACAATCATTTTACTATTTTATAGATGCGAATTGTAAAATATTATAGTATTTGACATGAAGAATTCCGTTATGAATAAATGATTATATTAGCTAATTGTGGGGCCACGATATTCAAACTGATCATACTTCATTTATTCATAGCCATGGAAAAGATCATAACGTCCCCACACATTAAACACCCTCAACACTACGTAATACTTAGAAATACTCATTAACTTATACCCCATTCACACCAACGCTTAAACATGTTTAAATGTTGTTTAGTTTAAAACAGGTTTAGAAAAATACCTTCTAACCTCCCTTCTATCTGAAGTGAAATCTTTACGAAAAGAAACTTTGTTGACTTAATTGCCATTCATGTAGTTTGAGTCATATACATTTCAAAACGTTCAAGATAGAGGCTAAAACGTAGTTAAACGAAACAACATTTAAACATGTTAAACCGTTGATGTGAATGGGGCATTAGTTTAAAACAGAAAAAAGGAATTAGACAAAAACCTAGTACCAACCTCAATGTCTTCAATTTTAATGGTTAATTCAACATTTTCACTACTGAGCTAAAGTTTGAATATTATGAAGACTGTTCTACAATTCTAATTATGTTCCTCAACACAGGAAAGAACGTCATCCTTACACTAATTACACCAGCCAAATTTTCTAGCACTAAAGTCTATAGTTCTAGCAGAACTATAGACGAAAACGTATTGGTCAAATTTTTTTTGATTGGTGTGATAATTTAATTTTTTTTTTATAATTTTGCGTGCAATTGAAACCCAATGTTCGGTTTTCTGGTGTCGCTATTAATAACGACAGGACTCAATGTCCAAAGTTCAGACAAAATCATTTAGAGCTCTTGGCAGGTGGTAGTTCGTCAATCCGGCCAAACACGTTGTTAGAGGCTTTGCTCTCTTAATTTTTCCAAAAGTGAGCTACTGTCTATTTTGATAGCTACTTCGTCAGGTCAACCAGATAAAACGACACGGTATAACAATAATGAAAGATGAAACAACAGTGTATTCAATGTAACGATCGACTTTATCGATGTTTTTTGTTTGTTTACATTGTTGGAGGGTTTGTTTTCATCAAGCAATTACAATTTTGAAAAAAAGTTGTGAGCTAAATACTCGGACAATTTGCGTTATTTAACTATTTTTTCGAGTTTTTTTAACTTTGAAAAACTCGGTAAAGATTGTCTATCGAATTTGTTTTGTTTTAATGATCAATTAATGGCGTGCAAAGTTTGTCGAATTTGAAACCTTTTATGACTTTTATGCAAAACAATGACTGCGAAACATTCAAAATACTAGTCAAGCTGTGCGTTAATTATCAACTTGCTCTAATGTTAAGTTTTGAGTAAGAACGATCGATATTAACAACCGTTAACAACTCACTCGAAACGCTCTAAATCGCTCCTAAAACCACACAGGAGACAAAAAAACACACAAGCGTAGTAAGGTTAAAGAAATCATACCAAGGTGTTTTCTTTACAGAAAGCAAAGGACAAATTTTTTACCCTCCCGATGATTCTGGCTATCCTGTTAGCAGGGATATTGTTTATTTGCGCGGTGATGATTCTACTGGTGACCATGCAACTCAAGAAACGTTGGTACAGCGTCGCTAAGAAACAGACCCAGAAAAACAGTCCTATGGCTAAAGTTAATTCTGCGGAGAATACCGAGGATACCATCATTCTATTGTGAATCGAAATAGGACTTACTAAGCTTGCTAAATTTATCTTCAACTGATAACAAGGAGAGAAAATGTTTTTGCTTAGCTGTAAGATTGGAAAATAATTAGCTAGGTAAATCTGTCACACGCAGATGGTTTAAATGAATTTCGAATTTACAACAAGCTGCATGACGCGTTTTTCGAAATGCTAAACAGAACTTCTGAAAGCCTGAAAGCAAAGAATAGTAACATGAATTACGAGAAATAGGGAGGTAAAGGCCCTTTATTTCACTTTGTAATATATTATCAAGAATACAGCTTTAAAAAGTTAGTACATTTTAAATTGACATTTTTATAGCGATCTTTGCGCTAAAGAGTGTAAATATTTCTATGCATTAATATTACGACAGTATTCGTAAAAGTTCTACCATAAATATTTTATCAATTTGGTTTGTAAGTTAAAAATTGTACCTTGATATTTATTATTATGTATTAACTGGCTAAGATGTCATTTTGGAATGAGAAGTAAGAAAATATTATAGCCTGTGTTTGCTTGCAATAGCCTCTTCTAAGTCGCGTGATAAGCCTTCACGCTTTTTAGTTGAACACACGAGAAACATTAAGGAGTACCTCGGACGTACACCACTTCGATAATAGGGAGAATGGATAATACGTATTATCAATCATGGTATTTGTAATATGTTTAAAATATTTTAAAGGATAAAATAATAAAGGATTCAAAAACTGTTGATTCTTGTCTCTGCAGCAAATAATACATTATCACACGTACGTGTATGCCGGGAATTTGTGACGCCATGCGAAATGGCGGCCAAGATGTCCACTTTCTTAGATTTAACTAATAATTCCCTTCGGAAAAATGCGGAAATTCGAAAATTAATGGGTTTTTTTGCTAGAGTTGTAAACTACTAAGATATAATTAAACATTTTGCTGTTTTAGCCATTTTTCTGTGTCAGCAGGTTGCTACAAAATTAAGAACATACTATTATTTTAAGCGTACTTAAAACAACATTTTTTTAAAAAATTAACAGTGTTTCAGCATCTTGCCATGTACGCAACTCAGTCGATAAAACCAAATTATTGTGCTTCACCCCCACCGACGCAGCACCACAGTTTCTCTATAAACTAACCCCATACAGAAATTGAACATTGTTTTTCATTACATTAACAGATTATTACTCAAACTTCTCTTTCCCAATTATAATTATAAATTAATATGACAATGCAGATATTGATTGTTGTTGAAGGTGCTGAAATGGACTATACTCGGAGAAAATTTTAAGCTGTTAAAGTGTGCGGTCAAATTCAATATTCATACATCTGGTATCACAGTACCACAATAAAAAGTTAGTGTTTCACGTCAGGGGCCAACGACACAGCACGTCAGCTCCTTTAGAAACTAACTTTCGAACATTCTTTCATTCAATCACTCATTCATTCATCAATTCATTCAAACCCGCCTGCTGCAAACCAGACCCTGAACTTCGCAATATAGAATATAACAATAAAGTGATATGCCCTTTAGATTCCCATCGGAATTATTTGTTATAATGATTCCGGGTTTTATTGTTCATTGAGAAAAAAAATGTTTTCTGCTTTAGTAAATAGATCTTTCGCAATATTCGAATCAAGCGGCTAAATTTCGATTGTGACGAGCACAATAGTTTGGTCGGTATTTCCCTAGTTGAAAACTCAGACCCCAAAATGTTTGATATTTTTCTACGACGGACGTTGCAGGTCGTTTAAAAATATTTAAAAAATATAGGGAATTGGTAGAACTTGGCCCATTACTTCTTTCTATCTTTTTACCCCCCCCCCCCCCCCCCCCCCCCCCCTCTCTCTCTCTCTTCAAAACTATGATTCACTTAATATATTAATATATTCGTATATATTCGTTACGCCAACGAAGCTTTAATTTTAGTTTCGCGAATGGTCTTTAATGAAAGAAATATGGGTCTCGCAACACTGAATAGTTTTTAAATTTCAGGAGTCTCGCAGTCGCCGGTTTTTTTCGAGTCTGGATTATTATTTTTTTTTTCTGGTGAAGCCGTCTCGAAGTGTCGATCTCGATCTAGCATTTTAAAAAGAGAAAACGTGTCGTCGTGTTTTTCGTCTTAAATCCCCCTCCCCCCCCCCCCCCCCCCCCCCCCCTTGCTATTCCTTTTCCTCTACTATTGCTGCCTTTTATTCGGGAAACGGTGCAATATTGGCTAAATTTTCGCTGAGCCGTACAATTGTATTCACAGGTGAACGATGCTGGTAAAAAATATACCCATTATCCGTAAGCCAAGATTTTCCTTTTTCGTCAGTAAAACGTCGTTTAAGCAGCTATTTTGCAAAAGCGTGTCCTTTTATTGCCTGTTGCAGCAAAACAAGCTCAACAACTTTTTATAGCCGTGTCGAAATTTCTCGTTGAAAACTGCGTACAAACACGGGTTGAGAGCGCTGTTGCTGTGAGCGAGAAAAATGCGCCAAAATCTTAAGGGACAAGGCATCCAATCGAACACGACTTGCGCTATAAAATAGGTCAGCCAACAGAAGATGAAGGCAGCTGTGACTGTTAACAACATGTAAAGAACTTTTCTGCTTGCTTTGTCGCGAGTCTCTCGTACAACTCTTGATCTGGCTGTGTTAATGTCATCACTGAACGCCTTGTGCTGCCGTAGTGTTACTATTATCGTCAAATAGGATGCCATAATGATAATAAAAGGAAGACCGTAGAATGCTATTAACAGGAATGTGTAGTAAACTTCTCTTGCTTTATTGTTCCCGAAGGCTCTTTTCATGTCTGCATCGCAAACAAATGTATTGCTGCTGCTTTTAAATTCAATCTTCAGCGAATAAAAATAAGGAAATCGAACAGTTGTCGCTAAGAACCAGATGAAAGCGATGATGAATTTAGAGTTTTTAACTGTCATTCTCTGCCTTAATGGAAATACAATGGCGAGGAATCTGTCGACTGCCAATGTCATCAATGTGAGAATCGAAACTAAGATACTCGTCCCGTGTAAAAATGGAACTATTTTACACAACACTGAGCCAAATACTCCTTCCACCAGCCACTCAGTACCTCGCAGCCACATAACAATTATTCGGGGCATATAAACCAAAGTGATGGTCAAATCCGTGGCGGCTAAGTTGACAATAAAAATATCTAAAGCTTTTCGCATGTTTTGCAACACTACAATAATTGCCATGGAGTTGCCTAAGGTTGATACGGCAATTATGACACAGTAAGCGACAACTCTAGCAGCTTGCGTTGATGTCGCGTCGTGGCCAAAGTTGCAATTTCGTTGTGAAGTAGGAACAAGCGTTGCTTCACTCTCAAAACCTCTTTGGCTTGCGTTGAAGCTGCTGTTGAATTCAATGGCAGCCATGATAAAAATACACGTCAGTCACAAAAATGTTCCTGAAAGACAAAAAAAAGCTTGACTGGAAAAGCAAACCACCCGTTGAGAAAGGCAGGAAATTTCAATATCTGAATATGCTTGATGGCTTTTTATTTGATTCCATGCATGTACGTGTACAAAGCATGGTCAGGACTGACTTGAGTTGTTGGTTAATATTTTAGGAAATATTAATTAGTGGCTTACTGTTGCATCTTTATATTATTTACATTCGTAAGAAACAAATTGAACTAATGCTAAAATTCAATTTCATTAAGAATGCCATGGGAGATAAAACTTTGATGAATTTCGTAATATTTAAGTGGTTTATGACTAAGAATATACTTGATTTCGAAATATTGCCCGTGAGTCAGGCTGATCAGTTACAGAATTGTAAAATCTATTTTCAAGCCAGTGTAGGCAACACTCAAAAGTTTCAAATAAGAAAATGTTTTTTTTATCAGCTTTGTGCAGTTATATGTTTCTTCGTATTCTGTAAACTAATGGATATAATGGATTTCAGTTGGCGAAACTTAAATGAACCTTTCTTATTTTCTTGCACTATATCAACGGAAATTACTTTAAATTTGTTACCGGATACGAATTGTATCTACATTTCGGAAGTCAATAAAAGCAGTTTTCTTTTTTCCTTTTTAATATTAAAATTTCAAATCAGGATAAGGTATAAGCCATAAAAATAAAATTGAGTTTTTTTAATATGATAGTTTAGAGCTCAATGAAAGACAAATGTAAATACAGATCGGTTGGTGTTCTTATTAAACGAGCATGCACCCCACTCTTTTAAAATTCTGATTTTTCAGATTTTTTTAAGAACGGAGTAGAATGACAACTTTCTTTTTCTTTCACTGAATTGATCAAACCCTATTTTTTTCCGGATCAGTCATCTGTCATCTTTTCCTTTAGTTTTATAAGTATCAAAGTAAAGTACCTACATTTTGGCGAAAAGACGATTGTTGTCACGATTTCATATTAAAGGATTCCTTTTCACTTAGGGGAAGTAAAGAGGCGGGGCACTAACAACCCCGTAAGTGTTTTTGCAATATAAGTTGATATTTCATTCTGTCCAATGCAACTTTAGAAACAGACTGATAACACCAAGTTGTATAATGAGGGTTCTTACAGTGATAGAAGGTGCCCCGATAGAAGGTGCTAACCTCGCCCCCCCCTCCCCTTAAAAAAAAACTACACCCGCTTCTCTAACCCTGTTTAAAATTAAGCCACGAGCTTATCCCCGGCAAATAATTGCAATAGACACTGTTGGACGAGACATGGATTCGGTGATAATGAAAAACATAATGTTTAAATGCAACCAACGAATAAATAACTGGGTAGAGAATAATGCAAAGGAATGAATGTAATGAAAATAAGCTTCGCTGTGAAACACATCATAATTTTTCAGTAAAACTACCTAACCCTAGGATGTTCAAGAGGAAAAGGGAAGTTACAGGCCGTTTTCATTTTGAGTTAACGTGTTCAGTAGACTTTCATTTTTTGTTCGGACACATCTAAAGGTGATTTTATTTTCACAGCATATGTTGTTTCACTATTTATCAAGTCGGTTCGATTTGATTCTGTCAATTCGATCACAGAATTAGTTTTCATTTAAAAAATTATTAATAAGTAAATTTATCTGTCAAACGATATTTACAATATGTCATCCGGATTGTCACATGTTGTTTTATCAGTAATTTCCTTTTCACTAAAGGCAGCCGTAACAAGAGTTACAAAAAGTTTCTTCCGACAAAAAAGAAAACTCGGTAGGGAAACCGAGACCCCGTTGGGAAAGGCAGGGAAGTAGAATATCTGTAGAAATTGAAGATTTTTCTGAGTTTTATTTGACCCTATGTTTTGACCCCATGTTTACAAACGAGAATGCAATATTTGCAATTGTTTGTAAAATAAGGCCAGCTCTTGAACAAAATTTCGTCAAAGCGTGAAACATGTACACGTTGCTTCCTCTTGCAACTTGATATTATTTGCATCCTGAAAAATTAATTAACCTACGGTATAATCCTTTTTACTCAAGTTATAGCGAAGTTTGCGCCACTTATTGCTTTCCGCCCTAATTGTTTGCCAATTGTTTGCATTTTTTCCACAGATCAATTATCGTATATCGATTATCGTATATACAGGGCTCGGCAACCTGTAAAAACAACCCGTTTTTTGTTGCCATTTAGATTTCACATCTTGATGGGAAGATATGATTTAAAAGAGGCCAAAAGACAGTCAAATGTGAAAATAGACTTGTGTCTAGTGTCTTGTTTTTCAGTTGTTTGTTTGTTTGTTTTTTTTTGTTTAGTGTTGTAAGTCCGCACGTTGTTGTGGGTTTCTCAGAGCTCCATTTTTTTTAGAAATTTCCCAACTCTTGTCATGGAGTTGCCTAAGGTTGATACGGCAATTATCACACAATAAGCGCCGACTCTAGCTGCTTGCACGGATATGGCGTCGTGACCAAAGTTGCAATTTCCGTGCCTTGCCTCACAATCAGAATTTCTTTGAATTCAATGAATGGCAGCCATGATAATAAACAAGCCACAACATGTTTCTAAAGGACAAAACAAAAACGCTTCACTGGAAAAGCAAACCACCCGTTTAGGAGGGCAGGGAATTTCAATATATGTAGACGTTGAAGATTATACTTGATGATGAGCTTCCGTCGATATCATGTTTACAAACGAGAGTGCAATATGTGTTATTATTTGTAAAGTAAAGCAAGGTTTTTAAGACAATGATTTGTCTTGTTTGTAAAACTTTTAGGAATTCAAAAATTAATTCGTGGCTTACTATTGCATCGTTAAAATTATTTACATTCGCGGGAAACAAATTAAACTATTGCTAAAATGCATTTTCATTAAAAAGCCCGCATGGGATATTAGATTCGATGCCTTTCGTACTGATATTTAAGTGGAATATACTTGATTAAGAAATGTTGCCTTAAGAGACTGGTTTACAGGATTGTAAAGTCCATTCTCAAGTCAGTGAAGGCGACACCCAAATACTTCAAATACGAACATAGTTTTTACTCGTGGCAGAATGCCAACGAGTATTAAAATGAGCAGTGATTCTAAGTCACAAATGGACACCTCAGTTTTACAACATTCTAAAAAACTTTTTTTTAAGTGTTTTTGAGATTAGACATTAGATATGAACCAGACCTGAATATTTGGGAGGTTGATTAGTCATATTATTTTGCAATGTGCTATTTTGCTGGGTGGAAGAACAGACGAAGATTTCGTAGGAGAGTCTAAGTGTCGTAGATTCTATAGGGTGAAGGATGGAAGCCCACATCGAAATGAACGGGTTATCGGTAACGGGAACTGATATGCAAATAAGCACTCACTCACTCCATTTTGTCACGTAATGTTCTAAATTAGTTTTGTGTCGAATGTGTTGCGTAGCAAGAACAACGTGAATCCAGCGATAACAATAACTAAGGTTTTGTAAACGCAATTGAACAACAATAATATTAAATATGTTTCTTATTTGGAGTCCTTTGAAGAATAAACCAAATTTGTCTTTCATGTCTTAGCGTGACACAAATTCGCATTGTTTGAAATAGGAGAGAAATGGACTGACACGTTTATGCTCTAAAGGTCAACTTTCACATGTCGTCAGTGGATCTGTTCTTCAAGTAAAAATATATCCTTGCGATTTACTCGGAACAGTGTATGTAGACCTTAAATATCACACATATATCGCGGATTACGGTATTTTAAAAGATATCGAGCCGTGTTTATAATTTAAACATACCGTACATTGCGTTACGCGTTGAAAAGATACATTACATGATTTGGCAAAGTGTTAAATTGAAACAGTCTGCAAAAGGTTGCGTGCAAGCCGTGAGATCGATAACGTGCTCTTATCTCGCGTAACTTTACTCCTTCAATCTTCGGTCTCTAATTGACTCATGCATAAGCTCATAGTATCGTATAAATTTCTATACGAAACACTCACTTGTAGAACCGGATTTATATATGTAAAAAAAAACAATGGATTCTACATTGTGAATCTTCAATTGTGGAGTAGTTACACTACTAGCTATACTTTGAATTCTTAATTTATTAAGTACCTTTAAAGCCCTACTCGTAGAGTTCTTGTTTCTACATGTCTTCATCATTTCTAATTGTGAAGAGTTATTTTTTGGATTGTCCATAACTTTAGATCGCATCTGTCATAAGGACTGTTTGATATTGTGTTCGCCGCTTATTGCTGTGGGATTTTTGTTCCGGCAAGTTTTGTGTTTTATATAACTTTGCATTTCAGTTAGCGATCGTGGTTTCAAGTGTCGGCTACTGGATGTAGGCTTACTTTTCAGATATAATTTTATGTTTCTCCGTAAAAGCACTTAAAACACTAAATGATGCACTGGGTTTAATAAAGATTCCACGAGTTCAAGCTAAGTACAACTTCTTGTTGTATTAATTTTGTGCTCTTGTGTTTCTTCGTATTCCCTCAGCTAATGGATTTTTTTCGGCGTGTATTGTAGTTGGCAAAACTTAATATAACCTTCCTGTTTACGTGCACTAGATTATTATCACTGTTTAAATAAATTCAATACATTTATAATTTAAATTAATAATTTACTTTCTGAAAGTATATTATTATTATCAAGCATTCAGAATCTATATTTCGGAAGTTTCCTTTTATTGTTATTAAAATTTTAAACCAGAATGATGTATGAACTATAATGATAAAATCGAATTTGGGGAAAAGATAGTTTAGAGCTTAAAAGACAAATGTGAATGCAGAAAATACAGATCAGTTTGTAATGATTAAATGTTCTTTTTGCAGCGAGCACTCCATTCAGTTTTAAAACTATAATTCTCCAAGATGTTTTTTTCTTATGGACAGTTTCTGCAGTTTTTGCAGTTGAGTCATTTGTTTTATTTTTTTAAAAGATGTCATGCTGATGAATCCGAACAAGGACGAAACAGCTGTCCATGGCTTCCACTGTCCGTGTGATATGGCTGTGAGCATGCCGACTGGCGCGACTTGTGTGACCATTGCTTTTAGATGGTTTATCAAAATAGTGTTATACATGTATATTCATCAACGGGAGATTTCGTCTTTTTCGAATTTTTATCATTTACCTTGCTGATATTCGGATAACTTAAAATAATGGAGAATTAAAGAGATGCAAAACAACTACGTGAACGTTTTTACGACATAAAGCATACTAACACATTCAAATTATACAAATTGTCTGTGAATACTAACACAAGGCAGGGTCCTTGATGTAATAACTTTTTACGAACTGCTTTTTTTTAGTACACAACACTCAGACATGAGTGGGGGGATAGGTAGGGGACGAATGCAATACCATATATTTTATAACTATAGCAAAAATTAAAATATTTTTAATTTGTGCATTTTTTCCGACAAATTTGAAATGACGGGCTTTGGCCAGGAAAAAAATATATGCAAATTAGGCTAAGGGTAGATTGAATCTACCCATGGCTTATCATTAACTGAAAGAAAAGACCGCATTTCGCAAGACTGGTACTTCAAAGGTGTCGCTTTTAATCTTTGCGGTACCGCTTTTTCCCCCTTGTTGACTTACAAAGCGCATGCAGAGCGATACACGAATCCTCTATATTTGTCATCTTTTGGTTGTCGAATATATTTTCCAGACGCTTTTATTCGCGTTATTTCGGTGTTTAACTCGCAAGGACATCTGATCACGTTTGGTCTCGCGCGAAGAGCTAACCTCCCACGCATACATTTTTTATGTCTGCGTGGGAGCTAGCGAAGAGTTAGCCAGCAACACAAGTAAACTCACAAAATTAATAATTTTCTGTTAAATAGTTTATTGTTCAATGTGTAAAATTTGCGTCGTTCGCTCTTAAAATATACATGCACATAATCGAAAAAAAGACTGAATTCGGAACAACACTGACCAAGTTCGCCGATTACATTGAACGGAAAGGAAGAACCCGGGGGGGGGGGGGGGGGGGGGGGGGGTACTCCCTAATAAGGGCTAAATAGGTATGTGCGGCCCCAAAGGGTAGGGTTTTTCAGCCGTTTTGGTCATAAATTGGGTATCGATTTTGGCTATTTTGCCGCCATTTTGGTCATAAATAGGGTAACAATTCTTGCACTGTTGTCTTGAATGCACTTTTTTAGAAGAAGGTACTTCCTTATCATGTCCCCCTCCTTCCATCCGCGCTTTGCCTTCCTCTCCAGCGGCTGCTTTGTAGGTCATAAATAGGGTATCAAATTTTTGGTGAGGTCATAAATAGGGTAGGGAAAATCGCAGATTTTGGTCACAAATAGGGTAAGGGTTTTGGGAAGCGGGCCGCACACCCCTACCCAATTTTTCTGCGAGTACCCCCCCCCCCCTCCCCCCCCCGGGAGGAAGAACAACAATAAGAACCTACGTGAAATATAATCTTTTACATCAAGTTTTCGAAACAATTGTTTGAAGATCAGAATGCAGGACCACGTTTAAATGTGTTCCATTTGGTGGCTCGTTTCGCTCGGCAGTGGCCGTAAAGAACGAGAAATGCATCGTGGCGAAATGTGCGTTGTACAGTGTTTCACAATAGTCGGAACCGAAAGGAAATCAGTATTTATCGTTCCTCATTTTACAAGACGGCAACAAGTTCGTTTATAGACAGGCGTTTGGTCGGATTGTCACAAACAGTTTTCTAGCCACTTTTAGAGATGGTGTAGTTGCCGTTAGAAGTAGGTCTAGAATAGCCACTGAAATTTTTCCCAAGGAAAAAATTACCGATTTAACAGTTTGCCTCTCATTTCCGGTCATAATTTCTGGGGCTAGTGTGGGTAGCGCTTCTTGTAAGCGTCTTGGCTGGAGATAGTGAAATATATACACGGTATGGCAAATATATACAGAGAAAACGGGAAAATATTTTCGGTTCTAGCACAAGAAGACAAATACATGTAAGACAAATATCTCAAATATAGCCCTTGAATTGGTGGAGGGCAATACCTTCGAGGAATAAAACAATGGTTCGTCCATTTCATAGCCTGCGAATACAGCCGCCTCTCATCGCTCCCGGCCTCTAGGGGCGTTCGCGCGAGAGAGCGTCTGCGATTTACTTTGAGAAATTCCATACTGATGACGTAAATCACCCGTCGCTAATCTCGTATAATTATAATAATGTGCATGCGGTGAAACCAAATGAAATGAAAGGTGTTGACAGGCCTATCACAAATCCAACTAGCGCCTGGGTTTTGAGTGTAGTTTGAAACAAGGGGAGGTTCTTTATAGATTCGTCTGAGCAAAGATTGTGATTCATTTGTCCATGAGGATGTAGGCACACAGGGTTGTATTGTGTTACAAAGGATAACATTTCCTTGCGCGCAGTGGTTTATTATTTCTGTTTCCATCTTTGCCGTGAAAATATTGGCGAAAGAAACTGCCATTTTCGACCCCGGCCATTGCGGTGCCATGAGTCTAAAGGTAGCCTTTCCGCTAAAAGCAGACTGATGATGATAATTACTGGATTCTTCTTCCCATGTATCGCCGATAAATGTTCATTCATCCAGACGTGCACGAGTGGCGCCGTTTGAAATATCAGTGACTTGCCATATCCGGTCGGTAAATTGACAAAAGTAGAAAAACCTCTTCACCGCAGATAAAAGCCTGAAACTGACTTGCTTGTAACGTCAAAACATTAAACATAGGACAAATACATTGAACGCAGAGTCGTACAGTTTCTAACGACAGACAAGATTAATCCTCACAACTGGCGATTGAGTTACAACACTGCATAATTTAAAGCATAATTATGTAAAATTATCAAGTTGGCCAATCAGCGCTCCTGTCTTGATGCGGGACAGATTTTCGTCATCAGTATGGAATTTTTCAAAGTAAATCGCAGACGCTCTCTCGCGCGAACGCCTCTTGCGGCCGGGAGCGATGAGAGGCGGCTGTATTCGCAGGCTATCCATTTCATAATGAGAGCTCTATTGTCGTATGTGTTAGTGGGTTATTATTACTGTGAACCTTCGAGGGTGCCTTCCGGAAAATCTTTCGCACGCGCGCTATTTTAATTCGAAATCCCACGAAACAAAACATCACTATAAAGCTAATAAATTGTAGATTCCAGAAATAACAATTACTTTAACAATTAAACGCAAAACTGACGGTGTTTGCTTCACTGAATTGCCAGCCTCCGTGTTAGCGCGAACATCAGAACAAATTAATCTCTCAATCAAGATTTAATGGGCTTAATCACACACTTTTTCGATATTTTCATTGGTTCCCGAGTAAATCCACTTTAAAGTTGTACAAGAGAAAATTGTTCTGCGCGCGTCACACTGTGGGCTCCACGAGAAAAGTATTTGGAGTTTCGTAAAAGCCCCGCACACTTTGGTTCATTAATATCCAATAACGGCATACTGGCCAAGTTTCGAACATGGCCCATTCTCGCAAAAACAAACCTCCAGTTTTAACCCTCGAAAGATTATCACAGTTTTCGCACCTCATTAAAGCGGCAGCAGTGTATGTGAATTCGGTCAATCGCCGATTAGCGGAGTTATTCAAAGAATAAAAAATCACGGGCAAAACAGCAAAGTTTCGCGCAACTGCAAACCCAAATGAGCGGAAAGTACGACAACGCAACAGAATTTTCGTGGAAACAATTGTAACAAAGCATAGACGACCGTGTGAAACATGGAAAACCGCCGCGGAGAATACGCTATCGTGCTATAACAGAATACGCTATAACGATGCCGAATGCGCTCCGGATTATGTAAAGAAAATCAGTCTACAAATGACATATAATGCGAGATCCCGAATAACGTTTGGTGGAAAAAGTACAAGAGGGCGCTGCACTCCGGAATTGGGTTATCGGATTATCACACCTGTAGCTACTTGATATAAAACGCACTGCGACTTTCATCCTTCCATTTAAACACAACTGCACTGCTAAGGCACAGAAACGAAAAACACGCCCGTATCACATCGATCACATCATTGCCGTTTTACAATGGTGCAGAAATGATACTCCAACCCTCAAGAAATAGCTAGGCGTGGACACTCTCAAATTTTTGCCTGCATCCAAAAACTCCTGGTAAGTATAATAATCGAATTTTTTTTTCAATCCCATGATTAACTTGCGATTAAGCCCTCCCTTACGGTACGAGCGGGTAAAAAAATGTAGAATGGAACGAACGTTGGGACTCTTAACGCACGAACGCAAGGGGTAGAGGGAGGGGTAGCAGAAAACAAATTTCGCCCTCCGCGGTCTTGCGTCAAAGGTATCTCAAAATTAATCATAGTTAATCAACGGACTGGAAAGAGACTTGCATCGTGTTGTCACTTCTATCATCGCACTTCCCGTATTTTATTCATTGTAAACTTGGGCTGCCTGTGGTCTTTTCTCTAATTTTATTTTTTTGTTCTCAGGATGATGGTGTCGCGTTGAAAGGTACGGTGTGGCCGAGAAAAAGTTACAATTATGCTGGCATACATACCGAGCACCTTCTTCAACAGCGCCAGGAAAAAGAGACACAAACGACCACTTCCCCCTTTCCCTCCCCATCGAGGGAGGCACCAAATATTTTCAGTATAGAGACCAACACGTGTCTGATATTGTTACGGCACTGGATCAGCGAAGCGAGAAAACACCTACCTGAGAGACAAGAAGGTAGCTAAGAGCAGCGTCCAGCTCAAATACTGACCACGAAAGCTGACCTTAAGAGTTTATGTTTCTAAAGTTTTTTTTTTGGTTCATGATGGTAATTTCCATTTTTTTTTTTTAAAGAAGGTTAGAGATAAGATAGGAATAGAACAGTTAACAGGTTTTTAGCAAAACAAGTTTTAAGTTTTCGTGTTCAGCCTAAGTGATCAAATTTTATTGGTGAACAACATGGTGCATTGTTCCATCTGAGATTTCATACTGAAAATGCTTTAATTTGGTACCCCATCTCAGACTAAAGAGTTGCATTTTATAACTGATATCAGACAGGAAATGAAGAGAATGTATTATCATATTTACCTATTTTATAACAAGCTTAATTTAAAAGGAGAGAAATATATTGCTTAACACTTTTGTCTTATAAATTAATAAAGGAAAATATAAAAGGGTTTTATATATCGGACTGAAAATTGGTTTCCTATTGTTCATAGATTAGACCTGCAACGTGAAAAAATGAGACACAGTTTAGTGACACACACCTGCATGGCATAGTTACCAATCCCGCCCTTCACCCCCCCCCCCCCCCCCCCCCCCCCCCCCCCCTAACCAAACACAAACACACATGCATATATACACATCAATGCTAAACTTACACAGTTTGACCTACAGGATTTTTCTATCTGTAGTGTGCTATGCAGAGATTTTTCTTTCTTTCTTTTTCTTTTTTTTTTACTTCGGCAGGCTCTTTCGATTTCTTGTGGTCTTTGTGGTAGGCACTCGACAGACACTTGCTTTTTCACGTCATTTGAGACTTCTTGGTGGAGTTCAGAAAGAACTGACCACCCAAGACAGAACAGTTAGTAGAAGTTTTGGATTCAAAATGTTAATGCCCTGATTTCAGATAACAACAGTCCAGAATGGACTGACTACCCAATAGAGACAGAACAGCTAGTAGAAGTTTGGATTCAAAATGTTAATGTTCTGCCTTCAGATAACAACAGTCCAGAATGGACTGACTACCCAAGAGAGACAGAACAGTTGGTAAAAATTTTATAGATTCAATTAAAATGTTAATTATGTCCTGCCTTCAGATAACAACAGTCCAGAATGGACTGACTACCCAAGAGAGACAGAACAGCTACTGAAGTCTTGGATTCAAAATGTTAATGTTCTGCCTTCAGATAACAACAGGCCAGAATGGACTGACTACCCAAGAGAGACAGAACAGTTGGTACTGAAGTTTTATAGATTCAATTAAAATGTTAATGTCCTGCCTTCAGATAACAACAGTCCAGAATGGACTGACTACCCAAGAGAGACAGAACAGCTACTGAAGTCTTGGATTCAAAATGTTAATGTTCTGCCTTCAGATAACAACAGTCCAGAATGGACTGACTACCCAAGAGAGACAGAACAGCTAAGTACTAGAAGTTTTGTATTCAATTAAAATGTTAATGTCCTGCCTTCAGATAACAACAGTCCAAAATGGACTGACTACCCAAGAGAGACAGAACAGCTACTAGAAGTTTTGGATTCAAAATGTTAATGTTCTGCCTTCAGATAACAACAGTCCAGAATGGACTGACTACCGAAGAGAGACAGAACAGCTACTAAAAGTTTTGGACCCAAAATGTTGATATTCTGCCTTCAGATAACAACAGTCCAGAATGGACTGACTACCAGCAAGAGAGACAGAACAGCTACTGAAGTCTTGGATTCAAAATGTTAATGTTCTGCCTTCAGATAACAACAGTCCGGAATGGACTGACTACCCTGAAGAGAAACAGAACAGTTGAATGTAGTAGAATGTTTTGGATTCAAAATTTTAATGTCCTGCCTTCAGATAACAACAATCCAGAATGGACTGACTGCCCAAGAGAGACAACAGCTAGCAGTATTCATTGACTAGTTAATTCCTCCATTCAAATTTATTCTGTGAACATACATGCATCTCACCATATCGCCACTTAAGAAAATTTCCAATGAAGTCCAAGCGACTGAATTCACTGAAACCGACAGAGGCCAACGGTTGCGTATTTCGCCTTTGAACTTTTGACTGAATTGTCAGTAAATAAACCAATCAACATTCGTTATTTTGAATGAGGCTATCGTTGGAAAATTCCAATAATCAATTTTAAACCTGAATTTTGATTTCAATAATGCAATCCGTTCCCGATTAGTGAAAGTCATTCCCAAATGATAAGCGAAATGCGCTGAGTATTTTGACTGTAATAAATTATTATTACTACACACAGTATTATTATTATTTGCCTTCCAATCTTAGCTTTTGACCTCAAGCAATTCAAACATGTTTCATCGGCATCGACTCCATCAGCATTTGCATGGCTATGATACATGAAAAACAAAAGTAAACAAGGTCTTAATAACTTAACACTGTACCAGTATACAATATTTATTTCAGGTGAAACAACTACAGATAGAACATGTATCAAATTAATTTTGCTTAAATATAAGTTAATATCCATACATGCCTGAGAATTAAGTAATTTGATTGGCATCTCTTGGTCATTTGTAACAAACTTATGTAACACTGATCAGGGCTTCATTATTAACAAATATATAAGGGAAAAGACCCTTAAAGTGCAACTAACTCCCAATAATGTTTTTCGCCAAACAAAATCTCCTAATTGTCCTGATTACCTGTGCGAAAATGTTTTTTACCATAGCATTTTTCCTTGATTTTTTATATTTTTTTAAAGTTTCAAATTTTGGCGGTTCTTTTGGCCATTACCGAGCAATGTGAAGAATGGGTCCGAGTTTTGCTTGAATGTCTTGTGACGTCATCGAAGGAGATTGATTTTCATGATGCGAAGAGCAAAGGAACTGTGGGCAAACACAAAAAAGGCATCGGAGTGCACAAAATCCCGTTTTTGGCTTTTGAGTACCATTCGCGTTAAAATGCCTTCTCCTTTGTCGCTTCGCAGTGATATGCTTATGAGAACGCGGCAAATGGTTTCCTTCGATGACGTCACAGCAAAGTTCATACCCAGCTTCCACAAATGCTCGGTAATGGGGCAGAAGCACCTAACTTCAAACAGCCGTGGAAATGCGGGGATTTTATCAATTACGATAATTTTTTCGCACAAATAATCAGGACAAACAGGAGATTTTATTTAGAGAAAGAAAAAAATTGGGGTTAGTTGCACTTTAAGGTTACTATGATATATATATTTCTATCGCATGTGAATCATACATCACTGGACAGAAATCTCTAACTTGAAACCAGTTGAATTAGGCATATAGCACTAGAGTACCAAGAGCTCTTTTATTTTTTTAATTTAAGCATACATTTTTTAACCAATTACATGTAAGTGCCAATCCTCTGATAATGTCAATCAAACTTAAAATAATAATTAAAAAATAATGTTTACCCTTATAGCATCACAAAATGCACAGAATGTAAATGCTACTTCAATATCCTTTACCGCCCAAAACAAAATCCTCATTTTCTGTTTTATTGAGAAGCAGTGATAGGACAGTGCTTTGTAATCTAGAGTCACTGAAAGCAAGATTGAATCAAAAGTTGCTTTCAGATTTGTGCAGTAGTCAGGCATATAATATCAGTTTTGGGGATTTGCACTTCTAAACAGCATCATACTGTACTTATGCTAGCACTTAATCAGTTAATTAATACTTGTAAAAGAAAAATAAAAGAAAATTATGAGCAAAATTTCCTTATACAAAATGAAATATAATCACAAGATTCTGTGTAATTAATTTCTTGTGAATATCAATACTTTAGTCACAAAATACAGCGTATCTAATAAAACAAGTTCTAACTTGGAATTTCAACAAGTACCTGTGAAAGTGATGTTATTTTTTGCCATCCGGCACATAAATACCAAAAGCTTCTTAATTGATTGCATTCTTTTGACAGTTCAGAATCAGTAACTGTTTAAGATTATCTCTATACAAAAGTAAAAACAACCACAAAACACATTTAAAACAAATACATGTACATATATGGGCTTTAACTACTTAATTAAAAAATATATCAAAACAATAATTGCCTTTTTTCCTCACAGTTTCCTATGGCAATGCAGGGACTAAACTGACAACACACTTTCTGAGCTTTTGTTAGTCGGAACAGAAAATTAACCAATTAATAATAATAATTATTATTATTATTTGAGGGGGGGATTAGGTTACAAAAATTACAATTAATTTGTTAGCAAAAATACAAGCATTCTGATTGCAATTGGTTGCATTAAGCCATATAATGTTTTCTTGTGTCTCAATTTAGTTTATTAAGCTTATTAAATTACTAATAGCTTAATTTTTTTTCACTTTAGTTAGAGAATTAATTTGCATCAGAAAAGCCACTTGCTGGTAAATCCAACAAATACCGAATTACTATGCATTGACAAAACTATCATTGATCATAGTTACATCAACTGACAGGTAATTACATTTGTTTAAAAATTATGTATTCACACACCTCCAAGGGGTCACCCAGCAAGCTTAATGTGAAACCCCATTTCTTCTGTATCACAGGAATGAAGTCGCTGCTCTTCTCAATCTCCGTTTCTAGATTGAGAATTCTTCCTTTCAGTGCCTTTATTTCCAGTTCGAGGGAGTCGATAAGAGATTTTCTCTCCGCTAGTCCGGCGCTAAGCTGAGTTTGTACGCGTAAATAATTCTTAGACTAATTCGTTTTCGCGGTTTCCCGCGCAACAGTCGAGTGACTCCGAATCCAATATGATGACGATGGTGTTCACCAATCTTCGAACTGACTCGAATGTGGACGATTTAATCAGACCGTCTGGAGAAATACATTTTTGGCGAAGAAGACCAGCTCACAGACCAAAGGTAGAAAAAAACGGTAGTCGGATGCCTGATAAATATTATAACTCGTCGAGAGAGATTTGACGAGCTGAAGTTCCCGCGCTTCAATCCTTTGTATTTCGTCGGGAAAGATCCTTGTAAATATCTTAGCAAAATCAGTAGGTCTCGTGCCACAAATCTCCTTGGTATTAAAAGCATATACCACTGCTTATGCGGGTCAAGGGATGCGCTTGAAATGCTCTGAAGGGACGAAACTTGGAACGGAGGCCAAGCCTCCGATGGTCTTTTCTCTGTCGTTTCTCCATGAGGACGGCAAAGCGAATGGTTTATCGATGAAATAGTAGAATATTACCTATTTAGTAAGAATTTAACTTTTCACAAACACCCCGCTATGGAAGAACGCGAACATGCAAAATCGTGTACATTTCACCCACGTACGTCAACAAGCAATGAACAATGGAATCGCGCGAGACCACTCATGGTCTCGCGCGCTCGAGCGTTTTACTCGCGCTTTCCGAATCATCAGTCATTTTTAACGTGTATACATGCATTCTGCAGTCCGACAAAAACAAAAACAATTAATAGCTTGTGTTTTTCACCATGCATGCGGGTCATGAAACATTTTGTCACTTTCTCTCACTGAAATGCGTTTTGTTAACTTCACTACACTCGAACAATAAACTACTCGCGATCGGAAATTATTTACGATAGCTCTTTGTAATAACTCTGTTTATAAAATAGGGTGACTCAAATAAAAAATGGCTTATTGCACCTTTGTAATAACAGGTACACGTTCAATAAGACGTTCTGCGTGGAATCCGCGAATCTGGATCATTTTACTATCGAAACAAATCAATCAGTTTAATTATTGGGAACATCGTCATTTCGACAACTCTGTCGGAAGCGCTAATTAATATCTGTCGCTCATAAAAACACAACCCAGAAACTTCATGCGGCTCCTGTGGAGAATTTTTTTTCAGGTCTAAACTCCTCCCGGCGGGGGGGGGGGCGGAGTTTAGTAAAATCCAAGATAGCGGATGACGCCACATATCCCCTGTTGTGCCATAGCTCATATTATAATTCAAGACATCGATACATCGTCCAAATATGGTCATAACTCTCGTAGGTCAACATGATGTATACCAGCGATGGTGGTAAATTTCGTATTTTGAAGGAAAGTGAAAATGACCACTTCCTGCAATTTCGTATCCTTGGGAGAAAAAATGCGCGAACTATTAGATAAAAAAAGGAAAAGAAAGGAAAAGAAAAGAGAACAGAAAAATTCTTGATCACATGATTAGACAAAAAAGGCACGAAAGTTTCGCGTTGTGTCGCAGAGTTTCTTGGCGAAGCTGAATGAAAGCTGACAAAGCTGGTTCAAAGTTACAACCGCTCGCACGGAGTGAATATGAAAGAGCACAATCTTCGGAAAATACCTTCAGTCAGCAATCATCTCTGGAATATGATATAGACTTGGTGCTTTCTCAGAAAATATTCTAATTTTTGTTTTAAGCGGATTAAAGTTGATCGATCTCGCTATAACGGCTGCAGGAACTAAAACGAGCAATATTGTAAACAACCGCAGCGATTGCTTCAGATCGTACTTCTATATTGAAAATTTGGTGCTGATGGAAGGGACTAAAAGTTACATCAACTACAAGTAACAATGTTTAAAACGTTTTTTAAGGGGTGAATTTTTTTAAGACATACTGCACCCTTCCTGTACCCCTCCTGTACCCCTATCATTTGATCACAACAGTAAACACGGTTATCTGGTTACTTTTTTATTAAATAAATATGATCAAGGATTTGCGAAAACTGCCTCGAATAATAAATTTCTTGGATGATAAACCTAAAAGGTGAACTCGGCGTTATAGAAATATAGCCGAACCTTACAAGTATTCTAACTGACTCAAGATGATTAATTACACCGAAACGATGATTGCAGTGCACTTTGTATAAACCTGATGAAAGAGACTAAAATACCAACTCTGTCTGTTCCTTTCCATCTAAGCTTTAAATAGTCTGTATAATTGTGTAATCGTTTGTTATTAATAATTATAATTCAACACATTGATACACTGCCCAAATATGGTCAAAACGTTATCGATATACGTTATGTCTACATGACGTATAACCAGCGATGGCGGTAAATTTCGCATTTTGAAGGAAAGTGAAAATGACTGCTGCCTGCAATTTCGTGTTTTTGGGCGAAACAGTGCGTGAACTATTAGTTAAAAAAGGGAAAAGAAAAAAAAAGAGAAGAAAAGAAAAGAGAAAAAATATTGTTAACATGATTGGACAAAAAAGGCGCGAAATTTTCGCGTTGTCGCGGTCGCAGTGTTTAATGGCGTAGCTGAATGAAAACTGAAGGAGCACAATGAATTTCGTAAAATTCCTTTAGTAATCACCTCTGGAATACGATATAGACTTGATGCTTTCTCAGAAAAGTTTCTGATCTTGTCATTACGGCTGTAGGAGCTAAGAAAAACGAGCAAGTTTGTAAACAACATTGATCGACTCAGCTTGTACTTCGATGTTTGAAATTTTGGTGTTGATGGAAGGGAATAAAAAGCCAAATCAACTACAGGTACGATGTTTTAACCGTTTCTTGTATCCTTTAGCTGTGAATTTTTGTAAGACATACTGTCCACGCTGCAGTTCTTTCCAACTTTTCGCCGCTATGTTTAGGTTCGTAGCCATGTGTTTGTTCAATTTATTTTGATTCTGAATTGAACTTTTTAAGATACGAAACACTTGTAACTAAGACATTCTATGCCATTTTACTGTGTTTTAATTCTTGTAGTCAATACTCTGTCCCGTTCTTTGAGTAGACGAAAGCTCTTCGTAGAAACTCTCAACTGATTGTGTACGCTAAATTAATTTTAGCTTGGCAAAAGTTTCGGCATTCGCTGTTTGTTGTTTAAGAAATGGTGCGAGGTAAAATATTGTTGTTAGCCTTTTTACTTAATGAAAGGTTGTATATCTCAATGAATTTTTTCTCGAAACTGTGATTTGTTATCAATGTCTTGAATTATAAAACAGTTATAGTGTTCAAGTTTGCGCAATATTGACAAAGGCGCCACTTTCATTCATGAACTGTGTGATGTTGCAAGTTTCACGCGTTAAAACATATGTAAGCTTTTTTAAAATAAAAGGCTTGTCGGCGATATTTTCTCTTCAAACTGTGCTTTGTTATCAATGTGTTGAATTATAAAACTATTATAGCGCTCCGGCCTCGTCGGCTAAGTATTAGGCGATATCACGCGCGCTTTCGAGCTATAATTGCGTCGACGAAGGCGCGTCGTCTAGGCGGAACGAATCGAGAAAAGTGTCGGTACCAAATCTGCGCCATCTTGAAAAGTCTTGATACTAGCACTATCTGATAATTGAGCGTTATGAATAAAATTTGTTTGTCTCCGCAGACAAACCCAATATTGTACAGTTTTTTTTATTCGCTTGAGAGAGAGCAATGAAAATTTCTGGACTTCATTCAAAAGAGATCAAAATAACTACTGCAGCTAATACTGTTTGCGTACGTGACCTACATGTAGCTTGACGTTGAGATCGCTTGCGCGTGTTATTATAAATTACGTTACAGCATTGAAAGCACACTACTTTCGTAGATGAGAGGAAAATATGACAACTTTTGGGTTGATTTCACCGCAATCAGCCCCGGAGAAGAACCTTCGTCCATGCTTAACTGATTAAACATATGCTGAATACAACTTCTAGACGTTGAGATACTGACATGTACTCGGAGGCGTATCATTTCAGAATCGGAGAAATATAAACCGAAATGAAATCAAGACAAATATACTATTTATATGTCGGAAAAATCTGAGACCTTTCGGATTACACAGCACAGCATAATTGAAGGATTTTTGCCCGATTCCACGGCGATAGCGTGAATTTGTTTGACGTCGGCCCGACGTTTTTGCCTGCGTGACATATCTCTTGACATAGCCCCTAAAACTGAGGTACTACGTAGATCAAGACGAGGTGCCACGGGATAAGGAGACGCACTATAATCTATGATTACTACTAGTAGTTAAATATATTTTGAACTTAAACAAAGTGTTGGTTTATTGTTTTAAAAGATACAACTAGACACCTCATTCGTATGCAGGAAGGCACTTATTAGTATGCAGGAAGACAAAATTAGTATGCAGAATAACACAAAAGCTATAGGCAGTTGACGTCATGAAAACAGGGGCACCCAACGAATCTGTTCCTCACTTTATCTGTTCACCAGCGGAATTCTTGCTGGCTGGAAAAATATTTTGTACATATTTTTTTTTAATTTCCATTTTTGCGCTGGTTGACTTGAGAAAGGAGTCGCAAGAACAAACTGTGCTGGCTAACTTGAGCAGATCGAAAAGAGACTGGATCGAAGAAAATCGGAGGACACTTCGGGGCTTTCGTAGGAACACCTGGAAATGCTTTTATATCATTTATTTTAATTTATTTCAGTAAAATAATCAATCCTTTTTACCAAAGATTGTTTGTTGGGTGCCCCTGTGAAAAGGGAATACGCTTAACCAATCAGCATCCAGTGATTTTCTCTTCTTGTTATAAAGATAATAAACGTCAAATTTACGAATGAGATGATTATTTCTTACTTAGATAAAATATCTGTTGGAAAATATAAGTTTCTGCAAAGTTTATTTTGTTCTCCGTTGCCTTGACACGCAAAGTCGTGTTTTTAATTAAAATGTTGTTAATTTCAGTCTTTGTGTTATTATTGAAAGCAAAAGTTTGACAAGAGGTAATGGATTTTAGCTAATTGTTAATTATATCAAACATCACCCGCTGATAAACGTCTAACTTATTGAAGCACCCAGGTACACTAACTTCGTTTCTTGCGGGCGAGACATTGCAAAGTAAAACGTTACTTTGTTTGAAACAGGTAAGTTAGTTTTCTTCTTTGGGATTCATCTTTATATTCGTTTACCGTTGCTATCATTTATTTTTAAATCAGCTATCGTTTAAATATTTTTTTCTTAAATGGATATATAGCGAATATAAGTCATTATCGGTCTTACGATCTTATTCGCTTGCACGCTTTAAAACTTTAAATACACTTTTCATTTTCGAAATTATAAATTAAAGAAATAGATTGTATTCATTGCTATGGTTTAACCGTTTTACTCTCAGAGTCAATTATGGAGACATGCAAGTTCTAACTTTTGTTTCTATCGACAAAATCATATGGTATCATTATGACTATCCAAATGAAACCTCCTTGGCAGTACTTTTTTATAGTACCATTTGTTTTACAGTATTTTACAAAACGAATTTGGGATCTTTCTAGAATTTGGATTTTTGGCAGTATTTAGAGTTAAGGGTTAAACTTACATTTTTAAGAGATATACGCCAACCTTTTTCTAACAAAATTACAACTGACTAAAAATCTAGTGACAGCGTGCAAAGAAATAGCTGCACAAGTAAGGAACTACAGTATTTTAAAAGGGCAGGATCCGAGAGCTGCGATAAGTAAAACATATTATCAAATTGACGTGAGATACAGGAGTGATATACAGCTGACTTATTATTTAAAGCTCATGTCAGGTTCTACGGAAAGCAATATGAGTAATTGAGCGTGCCAATCTTGAGAAGTGGCGATCCATAAAGTATGTATTTGATAGCCACATTTACTGTAAGAGCGCTCCGGTTATTGTTTTTAATCGTTTTTACTCATAATTGTCAAGTAACCTCAACTTAAAACCATCCCTTACATTATTTTGGTATTGCTCATCTCGTGACTATGTCGAAAAAAAGTAAAGCGGATTAATTCAATGCTATCAGCGGTGAGTTAATCACCGGAAAGCAACTAGTACTAAAAACACTCCATAAAGCAATCAAAACTGGTCGAGTGCTTTTTCATCGCTTCTAAAGCGGATAATTTCCGTTAAAAGAAAAATAAAAACCTGTTTTTATATTTTTAGAACCATTGTTGGCTTCTGTACTTTAACAAGTTATTGCATAAAACGGCCAACCAAACTGAGAAATTGAATCCGAATCCAAATGCTACTAACAATGCAATAGGATCACCTGTTCTGAAATCGAATATTACTGTTGACACATAAGAGGTATTTTTAATTATTATTATAATTTCAAGAGGTAAGAGGTAATTTTAACTACCGCTTTTGTCAACAGTATCAGTGTACGATGTCGATTGTACTTTATCGTGACGATTTCCTATCCTATTGCCAAATGAAATGTCCCGACATGCACCGACATGCGTTGCCTTAATTGATCGTACTTAACAACATTATGGAAGATTAACAAGAGAACCAAGTAACTGTACAGTAATTAAAAATCCTCAGTTTCATCATATCGAACAAGTTTTCGGAGCCGTTAGTTCCACAATCGAAAACTTTATTAATTTGCTGTTGTAGATTTCTCATACTTACCAAATTTGTATCGGATATATGTAATGATCATATATGTGAACTGCGAACTTTTAAAACGGGGTGAAACAGGATTGTAACCATTGTTTTGCGTCATTTTTTAACTTCATCGCGCATAATGGTGATTTCACATATTCACATTACCAGAAAAATAAATGTTGGTTGTCTCCGTCAATGGATTGTGTGGATTGCTGCAAGCGCATGATGGGTAAATACGCGGCACAAGCGACCCTCGTGGCATTTCTGACCATTCATGCAGAATTTACTGTTTTTTCCTTGGTGGCATCAACTGCAGCCCCGAGTGGTAAGAATACATTGCCATAATTTATTATCATGCTCTTAAATTGATTTTTTTTATTTTTCTCTTTTTTATATTGTCTTGATATCGAAGACAATCATGCATATTTCTTCCATGCAACCTCGCCTCCAGGGCTTAGTGGGTAAGAAAATAAGAAAAGTAGTTCACTAATTACAGTCAAAATACTCAGCGCGTTCCGCTTATTATTCTAGAATGACTTTCATTAAAGTGCCTATTACCCCTAGAAAGTTATTTTCAGAATCAACTCTATGTACATTGAATAGTCGAATAGTAAAATATTTCTGGTTTGTGAGTTATAGAAATTTGAATTTACAAAATGCTAATTAGATGACCTCAGCCCGGGAATTTGCCATTATTTATACACCAATTTACAATGCGCAGTTTACAGCTTGAGGATAATTAATTTGATAAATAAACTGTGGATAGTCGATTGATTCGTAAAAAAATATTACTTGGAGGTGAAAACAAGTAGTTGTATAATAAATGATTCCCGGGTTGACGTCATCTAATTAGCATTTTGTAAATTAAAATCTCTATAACTCACAAACGCAACGTTCAAAACCAGAAATATTTTACTATTCAACTTATTCAATGTACATAGAGTTGATTCTGAAAATAACTTTCTAGGGGTTATAGGCACTTTAATCGGGAACGGATGGTATTCTTCTTTTCAAACTTCTGAATTTAAACGAAATATTCAAATCTTCCACCGTAGCCTCAGCGTGACCTCACTTGAAATATCGAATATTGATTGGTAAACTTTTGTTGATGGTGTCGATGGACGGTAAATTATCCAGAGTGCAGATACCTTCCAACAAAAGCCTGTTGCGTATTTTAGCTGTGTAAATTAAGTGCTTGGTTTTTGTAGTTTCCATATTTTAATAACCTCAAAAATATCGTTACGCATTACACTCACTTTGCCACCGCCAGTTGCGAAGGGAAGAATTGTTCCATATGTCCTGAATTGGTTCAGAATATTCCGAACAACTCGATCAGTTATCTTCAAATCTCTTGATATTTCTTCTGCTTGGTAACCTTGATTATATAAATGTACAATCTCTTCTCTTACCTGGATGGGAAGCGGTTTACCAGGTTGATAAACACCACCAAGCACATTTCTGGCGGCCATTACGAATTACGTTACATCATTCCAAGCACTTCCTCTTCCATATTAGAATTTACTTTGTCATTTCATCCAATCAACATTCGTTATTTCAAATGAAGCTGCGGTTGGATGATTACAATATTCAAATTAAATTTAGAAGTTTGAAATGAATAATGCCATCCGTTCACGATTAATGAAGGTTATTTTCGAATAATAAGCGGAACGCGCTGAGTATTTTGACTGTAATCATGCGTAATGACAACCACATCTGATACCCCTCCCCACTTTTTGACTACATCTCATATGTCTTTATAAAGGTACACTACTAAAACCTTCATGACTTATTAGGCATATTAGGGCATTGAACAAGACTGGCTTACGTCTGATATTTTCTAGGCAACTATGCCAATATCTTTTTTATTTGTGTAAATAACAGGTAATGACCTTGTCATCGCATTGAACGGAAACAACATAAGCACAATTGACCTGCTGCATCGATTAAATATCAGTGGCGACTTTCGCTTTGGTGCTTTGTGCCCTAAAGTCGAACACTCATGCAAGACAAGATGTCCTTATGACGTAATAAACGACACAGCAGAGCGACATAAGGAGTTGCCTTGTTATTGTGATAACCATTGTCTTAAAGCAGGCGATTGCTGCTACGATTTCTTCTCTAGGTAACTGATTGATTGAAAATTCGGTTTCATCAACTGAGTTGATAAGGCAAATTCGCCACCGTAACAACGAAACGTCAACTTTTAAATATCTTTATGAACTCAGTTGATAAAATTAATTTTTCAAGTTTCACTTTCCCACTGATGCAGCACCATAGCAGTTTGTCTAGAAACCAACCGCTTTATTTTGTGGGTACCCTGTTCCATTAATAAGGGGAGAATTATTTCAGTATTCACTTTTGGGAAAGTTTCAAAGGGAATAAAGAACAGGGGAGGGGAAGCATTACTGAAAATTAGTTGAACAAAAAAACATTATTTGAACATGGTGTCGCTTAATTGAACATTAAATAACACACCAGCTACCTAGTCAGAAGTAACATAAAAGGACTTATCAAAGGAATAGTGATGGTGGGGAGTATGCACAAAATTTTGCTTTTAACTAAGTTTATAGAGTGATTTTGCAACCAGAAAGAGATAGAAAAGCAGACGTTTCTGGCATTAGCGCTTCGCTCTACCCAGAGGGCTAATGTCCGAAACGTCCGCATTTGTTCCACCTCCCCACCGACGCAGCACCGCCGTTTATTTTTAAAAGTACGTAACCCATTCGCGTAGAAAAGGTTCAGTAGAAAAATAGGCAACACTAAAAGTATTTAATTTTGTGATATTCATGTTCTCTTTATCCAACCAGCTGCAGACATGAGCAACAGGTCGACCAACACAAACAGTGGGAATGCGTCAACATGAACCGCTCTAGTAAATACGGTGTTATCATGAAGACAAAATGCCCAGAAAACAATGTCGACCCGTTATGTGAGACTATAGATAGCTCGGACCTCCTGAGAAATTTGCCTGTAGTGGATGAGCAACAAAGCGTTGTCTACAGGAACGTTTTTTGCGCTAGATGCAATTATGTTAGCAGTGGGTCTTACTGGAGCATGGCGGCAGACTGTGGCCGCATACCAGCATCCGCCCTTCCCACCGACAAAGCATTATTTATGGCTTTTATCAGGGAGAACTGCACAATTAACTACACGCCTAAAGATCGACAGCAATCTCACATAAAAACATGCCTTGCCGCCGCAAATACCTGTTCTTCAAAGGAAAGAGTGGAGAAGGAACCTATTTTGGAAGACTTATGTTCGTTCTACGCCTTTCCAGTTTGTGAGAATTCATATAAGAACCCACATTGTGGGTTGTGTAATGGTGATGATGTCACTAAATATGACTGCGGATGCATTATACTCACACCGACTACTGATACCAAGATATCAACTACAACAATTTTACCAACAACCCAGAGGAAATCTACCACCATTCAACACAGAACTACGTCTAGCACCCCATCCCAGCCTCGGCCTCCTACAACTCCAAGAAATCCCACGACCTCTTGGTCAACAACACGATATCCGTCAACCTCTGGGACAATACCAGTGATCCCTGGTACAATACCGAATACGAAACCAGGTCACCCTTCAACCCCTGGAACAACGCCGCGTACAACACCGTTTTTCCCTGGCACAATACCGGGAACATCACCGAGACATCCTATAACCCCTAAACCAACAACCTTAAGACATCCTACAACTCCAGAAACCACAAAAGAAACAACCCCAGGCCATCCAAGTACACCTAAGACAACAACCCCAGAACATCCTACAACTCCAGAGACCACAAAAGTAACAACCCCAGGCCATCCAAGTACTCCTCAGGCAACAACCCCAGGACATCCTACAACTTCAGAGGCCACAAAAGTAACAACCCCAGACCATCCAAGTACTCCCAAGGCAACAACCCCAGGACATTCTACAACTCCAGAAACCACAAAAGTAACAACCCCAGGACAACCTACAATACCTGGTAAAACAACCCAAAGGCATCCAGGGATAACAGAAAAATCAACCCCAGGACATCCCCCATCCCCCGGGACAACAAGACCAACTTATCCCACAACCCGTAGGACCACACCCCCATGGCATCCCACAACTCCAGGTTTTCCAGGTACATTGCCGATAGGCACCGTCCCATTGCCAGAATCAACTACTCCAACTACTCCAACATTTCCGCCTACTCAACGTGTTACCGTACCACCACCTCCTCCTCCTTTAAATATACTGTTTGATTTTTCTTCCGACTCAAATCAAATAAAAATCCAAGGCAAAACAACAGTGGTCAAACATCAAACGTGCAAAGAAGGATTCGTTTACGATCCCTTCGTTGACACGTGCAGAGAAGTATTCCACAGTAAAGTAGTTGTCAACACCAACAGCTCGGTTACAAATTCAACCAATTCAACCATTGATTCTACGATGCTAAACTGTTCATTCATTCGTCTGAATTCTTCGAACACGATTCAGTATCCAAATGGAACTATGTGGGTGCCGTTATACCAAACCATATACAACAAAACAGAATATGTTATCAATGGTTCGTACGTATTTGTATGCAGTAACTTTCGCAGCCAGTACTCGATGAGGGAGACAGTGTGGTCCTATGTGGTGTCCCCACTGCAGATTATGACCTATGCTGGTTCTTCAGTTTCGGTTCTTTCATTGCTGATATTGATCATCATTTATGGCATTTTTAAAGAACTTAGAACCCTACCGGGCAAGAACCTTATCAATCTCTCTTTTGCTATGATATTTTATCACATTTTCCTTTTCGTCGCTGGTTCAAGAAATAACCAAAGGCTTTGCATTTTGATCGCCATCCTACTGCATTACTTCCTGCTGTCTTCATTTGCATGGATGAGTGTTATGGCATTTGACGTGACAAAAACGTTTGTATTTCGCGGTAAGAAAGTTTTGTAGGTATTTTTTTTCTGTTTTTATTTTATTGTTACGTGCTGTTTTCACAGCATTCGAATATTGCATTATAATCTTGGAGGTAGTAGATTCTGAAAAAGGCTTGGCTTGCTTTTCAATGCTAAAGTTGAATCCCTCCTTACAGACACCTCTCTAACAACATTCCCTCATACGTTCAATAAAAACAACGCGATTATTAACACGGACCATATATATGTAATACGGACAACGGGCACTAAATTGATATCGGCCACAGAGAGTAAATTCAGATTAAGTTATCCTCCTTATTATGGAAACTAAACAGTATTGAAAATTACTAAAAGGAGTAAAATACATTTTTTATTTTCACAAATCGTTTAACAATTGTGAAATATAACAAACAAACTTAATCAATTGTCCCATTTTCTCGATAAAAGCTGTATGTATTTTACTTCACACATTGTCGCAGAGTTATACTGTTCATTAGATTACAATGATAGCGAGGGACCCCCGATCCCCTTATTTCGCAAAAATATAAGGCCCGAAGAGCTAGAGCCGAAAATAACTTTTTTCCCCTTCTTCCCCCCCCCCCCCCCCCCCCCAACCCCCGCCAATTCCCCCTACCCATTGCGATGGAGCGTAAATTCGTCACTGAAGAGTTACAATAGTACTTAAGAAGTTTCCGGACGACTCACTTTCCTTAATAAAAGTGTTCAATAGCAATTCTCCTTTTTTCTACCCTCAATATTTATGACTTTTCTTTATTTCTTTTTGCTAACAGAGGACGTACGTTCAACCCAAAGGAAGAACACTCATAGGAAGACTCTCATCAAATACTGTGTCTGCGCATGGGGATTACCAGCGGTCGTCTCTGTCACGTGTCTTGTGTTGGATCATACGGGTGCTGTCGAAATAGGATATGGTAAGCATGCGCAGATCTGATCAGTTTAAGAAGCGGTGGCACTGAGAAAAATAGGCTATGAAGTCTTCCCCCAGTTTATGAAACTACACGATGTCTAAAATAATGTTTATCAAAAGTTAAAGATGGTTTTATAAGTTACACACATGTAATTAACAGGCGTTCGCCGGGCTAAGAACTATACCTCGTTAAAAAGTAATGTCAAAAGAATCATAATATATTTCAAGCGTTAAGCTTTGTATCTCTAAATATCCCTTTTTTTTAACAAATGAGCCGAAATATAGCTAGTAAGTTTTGGCGAATGTCTTTTAAATCAAAGTTCTCTAACTCAGTCAAGAGAGGCTTAATACAGTACTCTCAAGCAGCAATTTTTGTTTATTAAGGTAAGGGTGGATTCTGTTGGATAAAGAATGGCACTGCATTATTGATCGCTGTTGGTATTCCTGTTGCACTGGTTATCCTGTTTAACTTCATTGCACTCACTTGGACAGTCATCGCAATATACAACGTCCGTAAGGTGAGACATTCTCTGGGCAATGATTTTTGCGTCACATCGAGTCAAAAATTAGTCTCCTACGCATCGTTGTTTGGGTCGTCATGCGCGCATGAAATAGGAAATAAATCCGTATTATTATCAATATACGCGGCCAAATAAGAAACTGCCTTCGAGAAAACACGCGTGAGTGGCGGGCAGCAAAGGCATTTACGGCCCTGTTTCTGTTAAACAGTTTTTTCTTATTAAATGAATTTGTACGATTTGGCCTTGTGTATTGATAATAATGATAATCACATGACTTTTGTCGGGCATATAGTTTATTTGTGACCCTCGTAGCATCATTTGCACCCTCGCTCCGCTCGGCGCAAATGATGCTACTCGGGCCACAAATAAACTATATGCCCTCCAAAAGTCATGTGATTGTCCTATTATGCTGTATGGATCACCTGCGTAAATTGTTGATCATCGATTGTGATTTCGACAGCAACACTTTAGGATTATTGAGATTCCTAGGAATCAGTTTATTGGACGATTCTTGTAAATCTTTAATAATCAGTTGACCTCAGAGGGCTACCAAACAAAAAATGCAAGACACTGAAAGTATCGTCATTTTGTGTTACACTAAACTTGTTTGGTGTTGAGTCGTCAAAGAAAATACAAGGTACCTTTAATTTGTAGGATTATAGATCACCAGGTTGAGGTAAACCCATTTCATAACGATGTTATTTCATTTACCAAAGTACAAAGGAACTAATTATTTACTTTTAATAGATATGGCCCACGCAGTGTTGTGACACACGGTATTTTTGACGCATGCTGGTGTATCTGTTGAGTTAACTGATTTATTCCACAACAGGTAACGAACAAACTGGCAGACCAGGGAAGCCAGTCAAGTCTCGCACTGCTGTACATCAAACTGACCTGTGTTCTTGGCCTCACATGGGTGTTGGGGTTTCTGAACTCAATCGTGAACAAAGACGCAACCACATACCTTTTCGTTGCCGTTAACAGCTTGCAAGGTGAGATGGCAACAGTTGACAATTAAAGTTATTCCACAATTCCGTGATTCGTTCTGACAAAAGATTAGCGCTCGAAACGTCGGCTTTTGAATATCTTTACCTAATTAGCCTATCACCTTCAGATCAGTTGACACAAAGACTTATTGCGTCTGTTTGCAGGGTTTTTCATCTGCCTGACGTTTGTTGCTAACAAGAGAACGGTAGCTTTACTAAGAGGAATGGCAAAGAAACACAGTGGAACTCGAAACAGCAATGAAACGTTTGACACAAAGTTGTAAGATAATTGATAAATTGATGTAGTTATCTGCTATAGAAATGTCACGGCAGTGAAAAAAGGAAAGTATATCAATTTCAAACTTTACAGTTGCACAGTACAGGCGGCATCAGTCCTGTGCTAACCAAATTAGCACCAAATGAAGTTCATCTTGCATCGTCTAGAAGATAGAGTTAAGGATATTGTAATGGCTGTTATTTATCTGATATATACCGCGAACTCTTTCTAAGCCGGACGGACATATTCGGGACTAGCTTAGCCTGTCCGCCTTGTAGACGTGTCTGCCTTATCGAGAGTTAAGTTAAATACAAACAAGTGAAATTCGGACGGGACTCAGTGTTCGTTTTGAGACTGTTTGACTGTATATTGTAGCGTTTTGTTTTCTGTACTACGAAAGACAAGAAGTGTATTAGCGGCAAACCTGATTAAAATCAGATATACGAGTCTGAATTTGGTACTTGAATATGTGAACTCCATTTTTATTTGTTTCTTTATGACTTAAAGCAAATGCAAGATATTGAAACGACTTTTCGCTATATGATTAGACCGCATGTCGTCAGCTGAGCAGCAGCCCTGTTGAGCCATGACCTTTAAAACAGGTACAAACTTGAGGTAAAGGTTATTCAATGAGCATTTATTGCTGTATAGTTAGGATGTTTTATTCGTTTAGATTTTTGGCCCTAGATATAAGGTTAAACAGTGAATTATTTCACAGTGGGTTTAATTATAATATAATAACCAAAATGCCATTGACTATCTAAAACCGCCTGCATCAATTTGGCCTTCACTGAGTAACGCGTCGGAAAGATGATGCGCACATTTTAGATAAAGAAATATTCATTCTCGATGTCCCTATTCGATCTAAAACTCCAGCTGTCTTTACATCCAGTGGACAAGCAGAAAAGCCACTGCAACGATAAGTATACAACAAATGTTCCCGGATGATTCCCGACTGAAAAACCCATAATTCTCTGAGGGCACTTTAGAAGTGTCATCTTGTTGAACGAGTGATTGACATGACGAATCAATAGTAAGCTTGACATCTGGTCGAACGCCGCTTGTAGACTCGGGATCAGTAACTACAGTAAGTGGTTCATTCACGCCATCTGGAGAGCAGTCATTTAAACTTGGAATCTGTTAACAAAACATTATTATTGTCAGCAATGCAGAACCCATCGCTATATTGCCCAACCTCGTTACCAGTGAAAGGAAAGAAGAGAGACCCTGGGGACGAGGTTGCATGTGACCTCCATAATCATAACGAATTGAGGATAAATTGTTAGAAACAAAGTCGAAATTTCGATTATTTTAACAACAAATGGAAATACTTCTTCAGTGTACCAAAAAATGGATATTATTATCGTCTATTTTCGCTTTCAATTTTCCCGCGCACCGCAATTTTGAATTTTTATGACGTGTTACGGTTCCCACTATTGTTCTTTTGTGCGCAACAATTCCCCACTCCAGAAACTATGAAAAGTATCATAATACTCTTTAAAGTGCAGGTTTGGGTAGTGCTTGATGTAAGTCTGATTTTTCCAATTTCTTTTGTTTTCAGCACGAACTGCACGTGCTATGCTTCAACTTCTTGGCAATTTGCATACGGTACACACTTGCATACGAACACACAATGCTACATCCTAGCGTTCCTACATGTACTCTGAATTCCATTGTGCCATTTTAACAAAGAAACTTGAATAATTACACTCCAGTGAGGCTGAGCCTGCGCATAAAAGATTATTATGGTATTTTTCGGAGTGGCCTATTAGACAAGCGAAACACGTCATAAATATTCAATAAATATTCGAGGGAAATTTAAAAGCGAAAATAGACGATATTTACATCCATTTTTTGTACACTGAAATTATATTTGTATTTGTTTTCTTTATATAAAAATTAAAATTTAGATTTTATTTCAAACAATTTAACGTCAATTTGTTATAACAATCGAGGTTCCCTTTAAAAACCGTTTCTGTTCTTACTGAGTGTTGCCATTTCAATTTAACATCTCGGCAAAGGTTTCATGCTGCTCTTACAGGCTAATAACACAGGAGTAAATGTTATTTTAGATTATAGTCATGTTGTATACAATGTTTACAGATTGCCGAATTTCAAGCACTTAAGCAAACAGTATCTAATTAGCAAATGAATATGTTCAAAAAAAAAGTTATCAAAGCGCTTTGGAAACTAAATGTTCAGACGTTTCGGGACTTCTGTCCCTTCCTCAGTGAATAGCCGTTAACTGAAAACGTGCGTCAGCTGTTTAAATGTTCCACTGATGTCGCCATGTCGCAACATTGTAGTTTTAGTTTAGTTTTAGATTAAAACAGGTTTAGAAAAATATCTCCTAACCTCCCGTAATATTTGGAGTGAAATCTTTACTAAAAGAAACTTTATTGACTTTATAACCATTCCAGGTAGTTTGAGTCATCTACATTTAAAAATGTTCAAGATAGAGGCTAAAACGTAGTTAACTAAACAACATTTAAACATGTTTAACCGTTGGTGTGAATGGGGAGTTTTACTTCATCCGCGCGCGCTACAATGTTGCGACATGGCGACATCAGTGGAACATTTAAACAGCTGACGCACGTTTTCAGTTAACGGCTATTCACTGATCATGAGGAAGGGACAGAAGTCCCGAAACGTCTGAACATTTAGTTTTCAAAGCGCTTTTATAACTTTTTTTGAAAATATTCATTTGATACTATTGGCGCTACACAGTTAATATCTAATTAGCAAGACCGCTTTCTTTGCTCGAGTTTTTCTCCGCTTTAGCTGGGCGTTATACTTAAATAATTATCTGAATTTGTTGTCTACTACCTCTGCATGTAAAGACATTTTACCCAATCAACGTTGCAGAAAGTCGTGTCATCGCTGCTTGCGCAGGCGACAAGATTTGTGAAAAATGTGACGCGTTGACGTGCGCGGGTGCAAGTACAACTAAAACCACTTGTGCACAGTCGAACAGGCAAGCACAAATTTTGTCAAGGGAACCGACTTTTTTCGGGGATGATCAGCGTTGTAATTTCCTTCATGTGTACAGGATGAATAGCTACTGCGCGTTTGATTATTGTAGCTCCGTATGGGGCAGTATAGGTGTGTGTCAGTCTGAGAGACTCCAAAAACTCCAAAATAGGGCTGCACGTTTAATTACTTTCTCTGACTTAAATGTTAGATCTTCCACTTTACTCGGTGACCTTGGTTGGGATTCTCTGGAGCGAAGGCGTTCAAAGCAACTAGCAATTATTCTGTTTAAGACTCTCCACAATCTTTCTCCGACTCGTCTAAATAGTGTTTTTAAAGCTACATCCAGTGTTCACTCACATAATCTAAGAAATTCAAAATACAACCTTTTCGTTCCTAGACCGAGTACTGAAGCAGGCAAACGAAGTTTTCAATATCGCGGTTCTGTTCTCTGGAACAGCTTACCTTTGAGCGCTAAGATACAGCCCACTCTTAGCTCTTTTAAATCATGCATTTAATTTTTATCTAATTTAATGATAGTTAATAAAGATAATATAGATTATTAATTTAGTTAGATAATTTAAATTAGTTAAGTACTTAATCTATTGTTTAAAAAACACGGCTCGATGGAGAGCATGTTTTATGAATTGACACCGTGTATAAATAAAGTTTACCTACCTAACTACCTACCTGTTCCTGAATCCTCTTTTCTTTACTTTCGTTTATTGACAGTCAAAACAAATTATCAAAATTATAAGAGTTTATTTAAACAAAGCCAAACCTGAGGTAATTGTATGGCTGCATCTAACAAGTTCCTCATCTTCTGACATTTAACGCAATCGTCCACCCAATCTTCCACTTCTTCATCGCTGTCTTCAGTCCTTCGATCTTCTACGTAATGTAGCGTCAACTGGAGTTCGAGCCAGGCAATCTTGTTCGTTAAACGCTGAGATTATCAAGAGAGATAAATGGTGATTTTCATTGGTCTTATTTCGGAAAAATCATACATATAAATGACTACACATTTCTTAAATCTGGAAACCAAAGCCATTGAATTGGACGCGCTATCATGTCTTTTAAATTAGAGCTCGTCGAGAAACTTGATTAAAGGGGTTTCAATCCCGAATTAACCCATTCTAAAGAAATAACATAATATCTGAATTGAGGACTCAATATTTAATACCCAGATTCGCTACTGTTTAGATGGAAGTAGGAAGAAAAGAACGAACGACATCGGGAGGAAACATGCATGTTCCTTTTCTCGCGCCATATACCTATGATTAGCCTGCGCGCAGACGTCTCTGCCTCGTTCCTCTTTTGATTTCGTCTTCATTCTTCATTTTGCGCCAACCACGTGCACCTATAGTGCACTTATTTAAGCTGCTTCAGTTGTCTTCTCCTCGACTATATTAAGTTTCTCTCTCTGTGCCAGTAGCTATCAACGACCATTGAAGCTTTCATCTTTATGTACATTTAAATTAACTACTGTAACGGAACAGGATGATACAGGGGCACCCAACGACCGAATGTTTCCAAATACGTCAGAAATGTCTAATATGTATTTCTCTATGCTTTAGAAGCCTGTTTGGTTAATTTGAAGCTGCCCTAAAAAATATTTATCTGTTCGGATATCTTAGGGGAACTTTGGTCGCTTCGAAAGTTCTAGGGGGCTTTTTTTTCTCATCCGAAAGTTTTAGCTATCCTGATGGGTATTTTCGAAAGTTCGAGGACACGGAGTAGCCAATACTTTCATAAGAAAATTTTAGGGGAGATTTTTTTTATACTTGTGCGTATAGCAATTTAGCGAAAATACTAGGCAATATAAATGCTCATCCGAATATTACAGGCGTAAAACCTATTCATCCGAAAACGTTAGGGGGTGTAAATTATACGAATGGCACTGAGTCCTTCCTTATGGTTCCAAACAGCAGGATCTTAACTCAGTTGTTCTACTGCATTCATATGCAGGATTCATCTTTGTTCCGTTTGTTTTGTTTGTTTTAGCCGACAAAAAAAACATTCGAAAATTATGAGACATAAAATTATTTCCGAAAATTCTAGGGCTAGGGCAACTTCATGGTTTTCGCATTATTTCCGAAAATTCCAGGGCAACTTCGTGATTTTCCGAAAAACCTCGAAAAGTCTAGGGAATCGCTCGGTGATATTTTTCGAAATTTTTAGCCAACCTTCCATCCGAACAGATGTTGTACCGAAACATGTCGTTGGGTGCCCCTGATGATAACCTTTATTATACGGCCTTCTCACATAAAGTGTTCTGATAAAAAAAAAGATTTGCAAATTACCTGGATAGCTTTTTCCCTGGCCTTCAATCTCTTCCGCAATGTTTTGTACCCAGCTTGCTTTTTCGCCAAGCCGTTCATGATTTCGACGATAACGTCCTCATATTATGTAAAGTGAAAAACTTAACTTTTGTTGAACTCTTAGATTTGCTCGATTGTAGATATTTCTATCTTTTTTACCGTAAAAGAAACATTTCGCAAACTCAGATATAATTCCGTCAATTAGTTATGAAGTTGGCTGAAATAAAAGCACGTGCGCTAATTGATAATTTGCAATTATACCTTTGATGACGTAAATCGTACGCAATTCTTATGTCCAAGCCGATCTTCTGTTTCCGTTTAACTAGGCCGCCGTATTGCGCGCGCTTAAAATATTTCAGTGACAGCACTATAATCCCGCTCACCGCCAAATTTTAGGTCTGGATTCTCAACAAGCAGCTTCATCTTTCCGCTGTAAGGTCGTAATTTAGCTTCATGAGGTTCAATTTTTGGACAAATTTCTCATTGAACAAGACGCCTAACTGCGTGTACCCAGGCAGTCGTTGTACTGAGATGCATTATATTGCAATTTATTAGCCTGCAGAAGAGGCAATTTTTTTGGCGTTTCTCAAGCGAGGGAGGCGAGCGCGAGGGATTCACGCGAGGGGAGGAGCTTGGTTTGCCCCGCGCGCATTCTCTCGCGCTCAAAAAATACGCAAAAAATAACGCCTGTTGAAAGGTCCCTACTTATCTCAATCTCCTGTTGAAGCAAAGAAGTCTTGAATTGTGATATTATTACTGCTTCCATCTTACTATACAAGACATATAATCTTCATAATAAATCAGTTTCCCAACAAACAACCTTTGATCTTTAGATGAATATTTTTGTATTATTTTGTATTACTTTTACAAAAGACTCTTGAAATATTTTTCCTGAGCATGTACTCTCTCCTGATGAAAACACCATAGCCAGCCAATCAGATTGTTATATCTGCAGTAGCCTGTAATTTTATTTCCTATGGTAATGCATCTTGTTTATGAAAAGTGTGAAATGCGGGCAGATAGTAATTTTAAAAACAAGTAATAATTTTGCACTTTATAATTTGAAAGTGAGCTGTACCATTTATGTTTTTAGTATACTAAATTGGTTGTATGTGATTTTCATTACATTACAACAACAACAACTTTATTGTTATTACAATTATTACTACAATTACAAGTACAAATACAATAAATAAATTATTATAATAATAAATAAATTATGTAAACTAAAAAAGAAAAAAAAAAGCAGATTAACCAGCAGGGAATACATATATTTTGACTTCTTTGTGGGTTTATAGATACAACTAATACAATAGCAGGGAAGCCACATCAAAAACCCTGTGCATCCACTATTATGTTATAGCATTTTCGAGAACTGATTTGCTTTGAAGTGAATCACACAATAGTCCTTCCTTGTTGTCACTGAAAATGTTAAAACTTACTTCAGCTCCACAAACACCGACAGGTTTTGGTAAATCAGATGATGATATATATACACATTTAAACATACATTGTCACATTCTTTTGCCAATGTCTATGTTGTGATGTAATTTTGTCCTTGGTGCAAATTTTATTTTCCTTTGTTCAAAACTCATTATCATACATTATACATTTCCATACCCAAAAACAATGGAAAATAAAATTTGCACCAAGGACAAAATTACACCACAACATCCACACACAGTATTTTTCAAAGAGTTAAAATAACTGATAAAGTGAAGTTAAATTAACTCCTTGCACTGGAGTTAATTTTTTCGGAGTTATTTTAACCCCAAAAGCAGTTACCTCGCTGTATGGTAGAGTTAAATTAACTCCATTATATTAGTGACGGAGTTAAATTTGGAGTTAAAATGATCCCCAAAATGGGATTATTTTGAACCTAAAATTTTTACTCCACTTTTGGAGTTAAAATAACTCTTTGAAAAATTGCAGTGCAATAGTAGCTAAAGTGTTTGAATTCCAATAACTACATGATTTAATTATAGAGTAGCAGAGAGAGTAGATGGCAACAACACAACTTAGATTGAAATTTACGGTCTCATTTGCATAGTTCTGAGGAAGTACTATGCTATTTTGAACTTCATTAATATGTACCCCCTTCACCTCAAACATATCATCGTTATGTAGACTCTGAAAATAGTATTCTAAGCTATCAAGCGATAATGCTTCAAAAAGTACACATGTACCTTGAGGATGGCCTCTACCATATACATCCCTTGCATGATAATCAAATACTGTATTTTGAACCCCATATCAACATTACAATAGATAAAAACACCAATACATCCCACAGTTAATATAAAATCGGTGTAGAGATAATAGTGATTCAAAGGCTCTTTGTTAAGAGGTACAGTACTGATATCCCTCTATTGAAGGTCTCTTGATGTACAGTACCGGTGTAGCTTTTGCTGTATTCTAGTTCATAGTCAGTATCAAGCACATTTAACATTGTAGCTAACTCTGTCTGCATTAAATAGGACTGTCTGGCTAATTGAGATAAACTTAAATACAGCTCATTATTTGAATGAGGTCGTTCACAGAACTGATTCCTTGTTTGTTGTTATAAATCAAAGAGCACAAACCCATTGCAAGACATTGTTGTCTCGCACTTTGTCCAAATACCAACTCATTACCTTGGTTATATGGTGCTGCTATTGTTTTGCTGGGGTCATCATACATTGGGCGAGGGCCAGGATTCTTTTCTATATCTGTGCTCAGCTTAAATTTACAATAATTCGTTACATGAGTTCGAGTCTTGTAAAGACACATAACTCTGTTACAAGAAAACAATGAGCAATATCGTTTAGTTCGAGATTTTTACTTTATTATACTTTTACGATGTCTCAGAGAATTTCAGCTTATGTTTCCTAACCTAATATAACAATGCTTTTTTAAGACTTGGGTACTCGAACAGATACATTTGTAAACAAATTCTCTAACCTTTCTGCTCTTGTTGCTCAGACGTTGTAGAGTTCGTACTGGGATTCTACTTGGTTCACAATCACGTCTAAAAATAAAACTCAAATACGATGACGCTCATTTGGTATATCATGATTCTAGCTCAATAGGTTCACTTACAAATGTTCCCTCATACATTGATCTCTCGAAAGGCTTACGAATCAACCAGTTCCGAAAACGCTCAACGTCTTTTAGTGTGGGTCAACCGCGTACGGCGTGTTCGTTTGTATGTGATTTCTGCGCCCTAGAAATCATGGAATCCGTGCTTTTAACGACGACAACTTCTGTAAATGCTTACCACGTGCTCAGCTGCCCTACTCTACGCATGCGCTGACTGCTGGGACTTGACACATGCAATTTAGAACCCCCACGGCGATTTGTGACTGAACGTGGAAAAAAAAAAGAAGAATTCTCTCCACATCAACGAATGTTTGGCAAACTTTCGCTGAAGGCGTCGGCTTTTGGTGATTTCATCTCTCTGTACTCTTATTGACAATATTAATGAGCCAATCAGCGCGCAATAATCCACCCAGTTATTGCAAATAATGCCTCATAGACCAAAACCTGACAAAGGTTATTAAAAATTATAAATAATTACAAATACAGCGAAAAATCACTCTTTCGACCGGATTGTGCCGCGTGTAAACATGGTTACAATGTTTGTTTGTTTGTTTGTAGCAATTTGTAAACCACACAAAATTCACTATATGCCCTTTATTTATTTCAAGCAAGATAACTGTAACAACTCTTTAGAACTGAGATTGTAACGTAACATTTTATGGCGAATTCTGCTATACATAGCAAAGGAAGCTAGCACATTAGCTGGTGGTAACCTACTTTACAACAATACTGCAGTGGACAATTTTATAGGATAGATTAGTTTTCAATGCATATTTTCACGGTTTTTTCTCTTTTCAGGATTCAATTAAACACTCAGTTTATGATGTCTACAACATATAATTTTGTTCGAAGCCTGAAAATGAATGGGTAATAAATATACATAAATATACATAAATATACATACAATTGAAATAGCAAGAAAAATTGATGTCGCTGAAAAAAATAAGTTATCTAGTATGTAGTTGTTGCAGTTCAGTAAAATCCTTGGTTTAATTTTGATTTTCCATTGTTCTTTTCTACATGTATGCTAATATATGATAATGAATATCAAATAAAGGAAAATTTAAATTGAACCAAGGATAAAATTGAACTACAACATATATAAGGATAAACCAACGATAAGCTAAAGGCCCGTTTACACATGCGATTTTTGATACGATTTTTGTCTCTCTGAGTGAAACTCTCTCTCTCCAATGCAATTGCAATCATGCAAACTAGCGGCGATTTCCTGTGCGATTCGGGTGCGACATTTGCTTTGATTTGCTTTGATTCGCCACCAAGTTGCATCAGGTCTCGAACATGTTCGAAACCTCTGCGAAAATCGCGAGACAAATCGAGCAAAAATCACACTGAAATCGCCACCCGTTTACACGTGCGATTTGAAGATGCAACTTGCGCGCGACAAAATTGCATTGACAAGTGCGACAAAAATTGCACAAAAAAATCGCCTGTGTAAACAGGACTCTGTAACTCTTCCTTATAAAACATACAAAATCAATAATTTGCTTTTAAAAATGAAGTCGTTGGTAAATTAGAGATTTGCTAATAGATCATAATTCTTATTACAGGCAGGAATTTTTCACCCCTTTCTTACAATGAAAATAGCAAAAATTTGATCTCGGATCTCGCTGAAAGAGATTAGGTACATGTAGTAGACATGATTTACCTGAATGTTCTACACATTCTCAAATTCGCATAAATTTATTGTGGCGAAACATTACCCTTTTAAAATTGCAAAAATGCCTGTCGTGAACATTTCCTGTAATAGAGTAAACAGAAAAGCGTCTCCTCTACTTCATAGTTCCGGGAGTAATAATAATAATTGCTAATAACTTTATCACACTTTTCCATCCATCAGGAACGTCAACTGCAAATGGGACGGAAAGTGACTCCAACCGGGTACCTATAAATGTTTTTGACGTGCTGTTTCCGAACGAATGTAAACTATATTACCTAGCACGCATATTATTTGACAAATAGTGCGGACAACGTTGATGTCTTACTTTTTGATTAAAAAATGGCCACTCATCTACAATACAATAACTTTCGTTTATACACAATGGGGTTTAGGAATTAACTTTATGAAGGCTGCGGAGTTACAAAGCTGTTGTGATTACTTTTTCTTCCCGCATGTTTCTGGCGCCAGTCTTATTCTGGCAAGTCGACGAGTTTGTGATTTTCGAGCCACCCGACTTTGCCGACTGCGACTTCCAAGTGTTTTTCACCTTATTCAATGTCCTTTTGTTTGCCACAAAAGCGAGGAAAATGAAGAACCCTGAAATAAAATTTTAAAACAGTTAACGAGTTGGATTTTGCCTCAGAGAAACTGCCTGTAGAATGAAGTATCTGGGTGTTTGCCAGCTTGCTGGGATAAACAGGAGCGAGGTACAAAATAGGCAATTGAAGGTGACGGTTTTATGTCCGTATAAAAGATATTTGACTTGGTTAAACTAAAACGAGGTTACTATTAGTTACTGCCAGAATCGATTAGAAATGTTAGAAAGGTATTGCTACCATACGATTGTGACATGTACACGTGCCATCCACTAAAATCGAGCTCTGTGAACTCACATTTCCCGAAAACACTAACTAGTAGCATTTTGCTTTAGGAGAAATGGGTAATATTTTTCATTTGCAATTTTCAGTCCCGAGGTAACTAAACTAAACTATCACTGAACACTTATCCCTCAGGCAATTCCAGCAGTGCCCATCTCTCGGGATTGGTCGGGCATTTGGTCGCGCTTCAATCCCGGGGATCGCCGGACATTAGCCTACCTTCAGTGTACCCCGGTTAATTTAACATCCTCGTGTTTTCGACCTCAACTGGCTCCAGTTCTCACGAGAGATTTGTTGCGAATTCGCTTAAATTGGTCACTAGAGGAAAACTGAGGAAAAGCGCTTCTCTGTTGACTTAGTTTGCTTTTGTGCATACTGATAAGTCATAACGGGTATAATCAAGTTTTGTGGAACAACAAATATATTTGTATCGAATCTCGTTCAGTCTTTAACCAAAAGCTGATCAAGTCCGGATTCATAACGATTCGTGACCTTGTTGACTCGAATGGCGCTCTAAGAGAAATCAGGGAACCACTACACTCAACTCTTTCACCTGTCGACCATTTCCTGCTTTTTAGCCTAGCTAATGCCCTTCCGAAAGAATGGCGCAGAGTGTTAAAAACGAATGAGACTCCTGATCATTCAAATGAAGAATTCGTTGATCTCACTAGATTTTCATTATTTCTTGAAGGGAAGAAAGTAGATATAGAAAAGGTCCAAGCTAGATCAGTCTATGATCATCTCATTTCTAAAATGTCGACAACGCCGACAGCTATGATAAAATACAATGAAATCTACAATACAGCAAACTATCAGCTAGACTGGGAAAAAATTTACTCGCTATCCTTCCAAATAACGCTAGACACTAAATTAAGAGAATTTCAATACAAGATACTTCATAGAATTTGTTATACAAACAAAATGCTTTTCAAATTTAGAATAGTTGATTCACTGCTATGCTACTTCTGCAAGGAAGAGTAAGAGACAATAGAACATTTTTTCTTCCAGTGTGAAATTGTGTCTCTTTTTTGGAATAAAGTAAATAACATCCTAAAATCGCAAAAGCTTATTTCCGCCCCTTTCGAAATCAAGGATATTTTCTTTGGAATTGTCCGTGCGGTCAACAACAATGTTCTTATTAACAACATCATTCTCGAGGGTAAATACTTTATCTGCCGTTCTAAGCTTAATAAATCTGCTCTCTCCGTTAGTCTGTTTTTAGAAAAATGTAAGAGAACGTATCAAATCGAACGTTTTATTGCGAGAAGGAACAAAAAGCTTTTTCTCCACAACAAACTATGGGAGCCCCTCCTCCCTCTTTTGAAACAATAGCTATAACTTTTTTTTTTGGTATACAAGTTATAAGGGTTTAAGTATGTTAAAAATATTGTTAAGTCTAAGTATCATTCTGTAAGTATTGGTAGTCTTTACACTAGATCTCAAGTAAACTTAACGAACGCTCAAGTAAAGTACGATTTTCTTACTTAGCTCTTACTTAGCTCTTCATACACGGGTAAATGCAAAAACTTAAGTTGACTTGAGCTAGCCGAGCGAAGACGCTACTTAAAAGTAAACAAATTTATAACGCCGTATCTTCAAAGGAGAAAGCCCATAAACGTAAAACTTTTGGACGAATAACATAAATAACATAACCAATGAATGATTTAGAACATGTTAAAAGAAATACAAGCTGTAAACTGTAGAATTAGCTGTTCAGATGTTCAATTTTGATGACGATGTCTCGCGCGAAAACACTCGACGATAAAGACACCGTTGTCGTATGCGTAAGGATCAAATTCGAAGGAATTGGTGTATCGTGTCCTTCGTGACCATCGTTTGACATTTTGATAATTTCGAAAACAACTTGCAGCTACCAATTACCAAAGGTCGCAAAACAGTCGAAAACAGCGATGCCACGATGTTTGCGAAGGCATGGAGTTAATTGGCTTGATTGGCATGGTGATCCGCCCCACGGCACGATAAGTCGACTTGAGTTTCGATAAGGATGGTTTTGCAGAACCTTAAGTCTTACTTGAATCCTTTCAATTTGCCGACTTTAATGAGATGCTAAGTCAAGTGCGTTCAGTTTTTACTTAGATCATCACACACAATTTTTTGCCGGCTAAGTAAGACTTAGGCGCTCTTAAGTCTTACTTAAGTGCCCAGTGTAAAGAGGCCCATTGTTTTGTAATTAGCGTAAGTATCGTATTGTAAATAATGTAAGTACTGTACTGTAAGAAGTATATGTATTGTTTTGTAAGTAGCGTGAGTATCGTATTGTAAGTAGTGTAAGTACTGTACTGTAAGAAGTATATGTATTGATTTGTAAGTAGTGTAAGCTTTGTATTGTGAAATAAAATCTTTCTTGCAGAAAAAAAAAATAACGGTATACACCCTCAGTTTTCCTACTGACCTTGTAAACTGTTGCAAATCACAAACAAGTAAGCTAGAAATTCGACTTTAGCAAACGGAACAATAAATCCCAACACCCAGGTGAATCCCAAAACGGACGACAACTTGATGTACAGGAGAGGAAGGCTGATCTGTTGACTCTGATCTGCCACACGCCGGGTGGACTGAGGTAACAAAAACATAATAGAAATTAGGCATGTTAAAGTGAAATCACACTTCTGATAGACATCTACATCCTCTGAAGATAATCACTGGACTTAATCACCTGTTAAGCTAGGCGAGAAAGGAAAGGCCAACTACTAGCAATTATTTAGTTCAAAAGTTTATTCTGCAAACATAAAAATCATCTTTGAATTTGGTGCTGATCTGTCTGTAGAATGGAATGAATATGTTCGCGTATGATCTTTCGCCTGTTATTCACAAGTGTAAAGAAGCCATAATTCTGTAAAAGTAGCATGTTCGTGTTCATATAAAACCTTAATACAACCCACCCCCTATAACACATTTTTGAGTTAATTGCAGCCCCAACTCCAGGCAAGACAAAATTCAGGCCGCTTCAAGACCGCAACCAAACGTTCCCACCTCCTCCTCAAATAAATTGATCTTTTAGAGAGAAACTGATTGTTATACAAAATATCTCTAAGCAAAAACGATACCTTTTGAACCTTCCAAATAGAGAACAGAGTGAATGAGAGAGCGACACTGTCAAAAACAAGAATTAGCGCCACAGGCACACCAAGGACCACGAGAAGTGCTTTACCATTTGAAATCCAGCAGATTCTATCACCTAAAATAAATCCCGAAAATTCAAATTAATTAAAGGAACCTAATTTTAAATATGGTAATACGAGCAATGTATATTAAACAAGAGAGATTTTACAGTTTAAGATCACTGTAGTAATATATATAGATAGGCAGAGCCTAACAGCGTCGCACTTTGAACAAACTTAACTAAGGTGAAACTTAACAAACGTGAAAGGTCGGAAACACAATAATTAAGATTGACAACTGGGCTTTTTTTTCAATTTTTAATCGCAATTCTCAAAAAACAGTATTACCCGACCCCAGTCTGCATAGTACATTTAGACCGTACAAAAGTTCACAAAAACAACTTTTCTCTGTGTGGAATAACTAGTACGACTACTTTCCGAATAAAATACAGTTTTTGTTTGTCAAAAATTTCCCGAAAAACTGATTTGGAAATCAAAATTGCAAAAATACACAAACATATTTGCATAAGGCGACGCGAGTGAAGACAGAAAATCTAAGTCTTGTTTTGTTTACATAAAATCGGTTTTCAATCTATGTAAAGAATGAACAAACACATAAAAATGGACAACACAATTTTCTTTCGAAAAATTTTATTCAAATCTTCATTAGTTTATGTTTAAAAGCAAAACACGTACCATTTATAGCGCATCAAGGCAGAGCTGTCCTCGATGAAATTCAAGATAACAACACGACTTAATTTGAGCACTTTTCTCTGATAAACATGTCTCCAAAACTTAAGAGAAGACAAAGGAAAATTCAATCAAAAATTGATATCAACATAAATTCCCATCGAAAAATGTGATTTATTTTACCTTTAAGTCACTGGACTGCTTGGAAATTTGTTAAAACTCCGCTTCTTCGGTTCTGAAATCCGTCATAAAAACAAGGAATCTCTCCGCATTGCTCCTGCATTGATAAAAACGTATGAGGATTCCTCGAAGCAAGATTTTATCCCTGAAGGCTCTTCTTTTTCCACTAAAGCGGCTTCTGAGTATCCCTTCATTAGTATCCCTGTCTTGAGTAGCAAACCGCGAAAAAATGCAGGGAAATAACGACTTTACTGCTCCGCTAAACACTGCGAAAGATCCAACTTTTAAAGTGTTTACCGAGCTAACGGCTGTGTAGCCGCACGTGTGGCGTCATACGCGCATGGTTTGCGACGTCATACGCGCCCGCGAGTTTGTCTTGCGCGACAGACGCACCGACACATGTCACGGAGGCGCGCCCGCGAAACATTCCGCTAGCCATGACCATGAAAAATGACGGGCATAGGTTCTATGAGTATGGGGCTACGCAGCGCGCCTTCGGCCCGCGAGTGCTCCACTATCAATTTTGACGCTTTTCTTACATGATGGGATCCACAATGGCGGATCCAAGATGGGCTGTTTTAGATTCATACGCGAATATTGCGTCATATGACGCCATCCGAAACATGACCTGCCATATCTTAGAACGTTTTTAACGTACTGTGAACTCTCTAAGTTTGATAGCCATAGTTTGAATATTTTAAGTGACGGGGGATCTCAGTCGGTCCCAGAAGGCGGAAAAAAGTTATGTGAATGTGGATAAAAAGTGGATTTTATGTTATTATCATTATTATTAGTTAAACTAACCATATCCAAGAAAAACGGCGCCTGTTGTGTCAAGAATGACGCTAATGATGACAATAACAGCAGGAGAGGTCCAGGCAAAAATGTGGTACTTTACTAGCACTACTTCACTGCCTCCGGATAGTGACGAGTGGGAGGTCTGTCCTGGTGTTTATTTTATGAGGAAAGTAACAAGTAAATAAACATCTGCATATATTTTCTTTTTTAATCAAGGGCACTCACTTCAAAGTATGAGGTTAAATATGTTAATTCTTCAGCGAAAACGTTATTTTTGATACTTATATAATCACAAGTCGCATCCATATCGCCTATCTTTCAATATTTTATAAAAAATATAGGACGGTTAAGTTAAAAAAAGGACACTGTTAAGATTTATATCCAGAGAAATGCCATCCCATTCTAGACAATCCAGTGGAAGATATTGTCAAAACCGACCATATTTTTCGGATACACTTTTATCCCAGGCCATAAAGTGGCGAGTTCAGCTAGTATGGAAATTTAGTTTAAACAAGAGAAACTTTTTGTGTATGTTTCCATTGTTAAAAAAACTGTGTCTTTATTACCTTTCTTTCCAAACGTCTTGGCAACATCAAAGGCCATCACGCTCATCCAACAAAATGATGACAGCAAAAAGTAATGAAGCAGGACTGATACCGCCATGCAAAGATACGGGCGATTAGACTGACCGGTAAATAAGAAAACTGTGTGATATGACAACATTGCACAAGAGAGACTCATCAGGTTCTTGCCAGGTAATGTTCGTAACTCCGCAACGGTGATATAGACACCCAGGAGGATAATCAACGATATCATGGAAATCGCACAACCAACATATGTTATTATCTGCTTCCCAGTTATGTTTGTATCCTTCGAAACCAGTGTGGTCGTTTCAGTAAAATTCCGTGTGAGATCCATGCAAACAAATACCGTGGAACCATTGATAAAGTAACTTCCATTGCTGTATATTATCTCGTGCAAAGGAATCCATATCGAGCCATTGGGATACACAGTCACGGAACTTAAGTCCATCTTAACGAAACCGGAACCTTTACAGTTGTAATTGATGACTGATTTGTTTTTCGAGCTTGGGGTTACAAGTACATTTATACATTTCTCCATAAATGGATCAAATTCGAAACCATAACTACATTTCTTGTTCTCGACAACAGTCGTTTCGTCTCCTATCTTAACAGTTTGGGATGAAGAGGAGAAGTCAAATAAGATATCTAAAGACGGTATGCCACCCGGTGGTTCTAGAGTCGGAGGCCGTGGTGGCCCACAGCCGCAGTAATACGCGCTAATGTCATTCCCACGACAAATCTCACAGTGGGGATTCTTTGTTTGAACTTCGTTACAAACAGGGAAAGCGTAAAAGGAGCACAGACTAGGCAACAATGAATCACGAAGCTCCGATTTCTGGCATCCTCCCTCTACTGCTAAGCACTTCTTTAAAGTATTGTAGTTACCACGTGGTTCCACAAAACTCCATTCACAATTCTTCAATATAAACTCCAGCATCAACGATCTGTTCTTTGGAATATCTCGTGCCGTGTAACTTCCGTCACAGGAGGCAGAAAATTTCCAGTACACTGGGTTACTGACATGATTGCATTTGGCACAAAAAACATTCTTGTACACAGTATTGTCTGCCAAGTCAAAGACAGGTAAATTGAGAGAGGAAGACGTCGTGGTGCACAAAGACTTCACACGTCTCTCGGAATGTCCTGATGGACACCTGTCAATCATAGCGTAGCCATAGAAATCTGTTTTCTTCGTCTTAACACACGTATCCCTTGAAAAATGCCGTTTCGGTGGAAGGTCAGCAGCACATCTTACAACGGAAAATATAAATGGAAGATCAACATTAGAGGCAATGATTACTTAAATTCCCAACATTCATCCATATGAAATGTGCCTTTAATAATTGCTCCTTCCAATCAACATGTCGGAAAAGTGAAAAAATAATAACATAGATAAATACTTTGATTTGAAATAAGAAAACTTGTGCGAAGTTATGAAGGTCAATTGAGAACAACATGAATTTTTTGGTTGAATCTCCCTTGCCAGTTACTCTTATAAGCGTCCATGTCAGAAACGGAACATCTGATACATACAGTCAGTTTAGCCAGTTTATCTCATATAGATTGGCGATTTTTGGCAATGGAGATTTTTCCAAAGTATTTCTTCCTTTAGTTTCGGCTTTGATTTGTCTTCACGTGTACTAGCTTGAAATTAGCTTACGAAAACCTTTTAAGCAAAATAAATTAAATCCTCGATTAAGTTTTTAATCTTTAATCAAGTCTGCCGTACCTAAGATAATTTTGAAGTTGAACTCAACTCGACTTCACTTACATGCCACGGCAGACCTGGGATAACTTATGATGCTGACATTAAATGATCTGAACAGTAACCGAGGTTGTTCCTACCGCTAAGTCGCAGGCATGTCGGTCATGTCGGTGGCATATGAGACTGAGAACCAGGCCCCGGTTGTTCAAAGAGTAGATAGCGCTATCCACCGGATAAATCACTATCCAGTGGAAAAGCATTAGCAAAACCAATTGTGTTATCCACTGGATACTGATTTATCCGTTGGATAGCGCTATCCACCTTTTGAACAACCGGGGCCAGGCTGGTATTTTAGTTAAAGAGTGCTGTCAGAATATTCTGCTCAAAGATGGCAAACGTTGCAGATGCAACAATATATCGAGCGTGCACTTTAATAGCTTACCTTAGAAAGTAGTCATGGCAACAATCACCAAGCTCAAGACATAACTCATCGCAGTAACAAGGTTTCTCTGACATTCTCTCTTTACTTTCGTTTCCATCTAAAGGGCAGAATGATTCACAGGAGAAGCGTAATGATAGACATATGTTGCTCACGTCAAATGGACCGCGGGTCATGTTCAGTTTAAAAAGAAGGTCTTGTGTGCTGATGGTCTTGTCGTAATACTGAACAACAAAATCCCCAGAAACTAAAAAAAAAAGAAAGGAAGTTATTGGAGGAGGATCACAACCGTTGTCTGGGTTTTGCAGGGGAAGGAAACTTATAATGTTAAGCTACTCTTCCACTGAGAATGTTACGACTTGACTAGATAGTTTCGGAATTCTGAATCTCTAACAGTTATACCCGGACCGAAAGGAGTGGGGTTTTCGAGCCGTTTTGGTCTGAAAATTGGTATGATATACCTACCGTGAAGCATGAAATTTTTGCGGGTTTAATTCTTGCGGATTTTGCGGATACCTCTCGATCCGCAAAAATAAGTTTCCGCAAAAAAAAAAACTTGCAAAATAATACTCCGCAAAAAATTAACAACCTTCAGTCAAACAAAGAACTCAGCTTTTTAATATAAACTTGCGTTACTGGGACGATATAGAACGTAATAGGACTATTGACATTGGTTTTTTTATAGACAATAACAGTTTTTTTTTTTCAATAGTAATAACGTTTTTTTTTTCCTTTAGGACAGTACTCTATCACCTTCGAGGATTTAATAGAATTCAGTGAAATGCATCTAAGTAGAGCGTAGCGTAACTCGTAATGTTCTGCTGCTTGAACAGAAAATCGAAAAAATAATTCCCAGCAGAAATATTAGTCATCTCGAACCGCAAAAAGTTGTTCCTGCAAAACACAAAAAAATTCGCAATCCACAAAATAAAACTCCGCAAAAATTTAATGCTACACGGCGCGGTATTGTTCTGATTGTGGCTTAAAGATTGGGACATTTTGATGGTTAGGTCTGAAATGGGTATTTAAACTCGGATGTTAAGGTCAGAAAACAGGTAAAGGTTTCAAAACGTGGGGTGAAAAAACAGCTAGAAAGATCGCAACTACTGGATGCCAGAGGAATACTTGTGCGTCCTGAAAGTTTGTTGTAATATTTTTTACCCTAGAAGCTACCCTTTTCCCTTCAAATGTCCCATCAATTTATCCAATCTTGTGCTCAAATGTGTTGCAAGTGGAACTTACGGGACTGTTTTGTTGGAAGAGTTGTGTATTGCGTAGTTTCCCTGGGTGGCGGCGGTGGAGTCGGTCGAGAATCGGAACTTGTAGTTTGAGCTGAAGTCGGAGGGCCAATCAGACGAAGACAAGCCAAAATAATCAGATACATACTCTGGCAGAGAGCTTACTCAAGGTAGCGACTGCGAATGGGAAAAGAGTACATGAGAAAAAACGACAAGTTTTATAATTTTTTTTGTATAATTAATCGAAGTTCGTTTCATTTCATCATAAGCTTTTTAAGCCACAAAAGGTTCAGCCTGAGAAAACAGACGTCGTTTCGCGGCGCCACTACTGGGTCAGTTTCGCAGGGGCCCCAGTGGTGGCGCCACGAAACGACGTCTGTTTTCTCAGGCTACAAAAGATTCGACAAGAAATGAATTCTTATTTTGTAATTAGGTGTTTTGAAGGGAGAACCAAGCGGGCACATTTTGGTGTTTTCATCTTTTCTGACGAATTTTAACATGAATATCCGTATGCTGCAAAATCGACGCCCCCCAAAGTCCCCTATCCCGTGCGAAATGATTTCCGAGAATTCTCGAGAAAAGCAACATTCTCAGGAATTCTCAGAATTTCTCAGGATTTCTAAAGAAATCTTGGTACATTTTGGTGCGACCGAAATTTCCCGGAAATTCTTGGGAAATTTCGAGATCACCTCCAGCAGGATTTAACACCTTCTCGGTTATTGCCGAGAATTCTCGGGATTTGGCTGAAATGTGTGAAAACCAGAAATAAGCTTGCTCAAAAGAATGGGTTTTCAGGATTTCTCGGGAAATCCCAGGAATAACTTGAGACGCTATTCACTATTTACTGAAAATACGTTTGAATTTGACTTCAGTCTACAGGAGTGATTGTCATACATGTATAAGCTTACTTTCACAACGAAAGTATGGAGGCCGAAGTTAATCATCAACCTCACATGTTGCCCATTGTCGGCTTGTGGGCCGGGACTTGAATACAATTACACAAGGCGATATCGTACGGCAAGATACATTTGATGTTCGCTTTTTTTGGCTCATCCACTCATTCCACACTCATTATCCCGACACAATCATTTTTTGAAATAGTATTGACGCCGTAACGAAATGAAACCTTGGCCGGTATAAAAGGTAATTCCTCGATTATAATGACATCTTAAACGCGTTTGTAGATCGAAGCTTATGCATAACATAACATATGTTGTTATTATTCAGCGAGATGCAAATAGCTTAGTGGCCCCAGCTTATGTTGTATTCTATATTTTGCCGTATAAAACGTGTGTTTAGAGTAGGAAGGCAATGCGATCGCATGTCAGAGCACACATTTCTAAACAAGCAATTTATGTAGCGTCCCGCAAAGTAAATATTAAGCTTAAAAAATACGTGAAAGATTACTCACAATTGCGTCTCTTCTTAAGATTAAATTGACATATTAAAGTCATACCTTATACGTGTTTTATGAGGGACCTCTCATCATGGAATCCTGCACTTTTTCACTCGAAAAGACCCAATAATTCAAGTAAATAATCCGGCTTCTGATCTTTATAGATTCGCGCGCGCGGTGACCTCATTCCCAGTGTCCTCTCCACTTAGCGTCATAAATCACGTGAGCACAAACAAAGGCCGTTTGAATTTGTGGCGGCCATCTTTGGTGTATCAAACAACCGTTTACGTACATGTACTTTTTACAGTGTGTTTGGACGCTGTTTAATCCAAGAATGAGCTATTTCTTAGCAGTTGAGATTAATATGTGAGACGACGGTCGACATCAGGACGCTAAAATGTGAGTACAAACTTAACTTTATACTTTGTAATCTTTTCAGTCAGTACGAAGCTTTCATTTAAAGCTTTATACAATGTAAGCTTAAATTGGGCTGTATAAGCTTAAGTTACTGAGCTTTGGCTTTATACAATGTACGCTAAGAAGAGTGTAGGATAATTTCTTTATAGCAGTGAATGGTTTAATATTTTATCGAGCGCATTTTAGTTTGGTGGGGTAAAACAGTATTCGTCCAACTGCCAAATTCAAAATATTTGAACCTCGATCGACCGGTTAACAATTCGGTCAGCCTGGTTCTCGATAAAACGAGACTGTATTCATTTATTCGTTAATCGTTCGATTGTTCTCAAGCTTACTTCATGATGTTAGATCATTTTAGTTTTGCTTTTTTTATAGTTGTGTCATATCCACTGTAAGATGTGGATTTAGTTAATTTAGAGTTTTAAATAAGCTTAATGGTCTCTGTGTATGTACATGTACATGTAGTAGGGACATTTTTTGTTGGACCATTGATTTGTCAGATTTAAAAGGGGCTACTGTATTTCGCCAGTCTTTATTGTCATAATTATTGAATAACCGAAAGGCATACATGTATTTTAATTCAGGAATGGAAACCTAAAAATAATGGCCCGGTTTGATTCAAAATTAAATTACTCTACAAGTACACTGGAACTATACACCAGGCTCCGGTTTGTTCAAAAGGTGGATAGTGCTATCCACCGGATAAATCACTATCCAATGGATAAGTATTACAGCGGTTACCATTAAGGTGGCTCCATATAGTGTTTTGGCGCGCAAGGCATGGGTACGAAAATGGCCCGAGCGCGTGTTAGTTTATTTTTATGATGTCCAAAAATAAAGAGGTTTTTACGATAGCTAAAACGTTAATTGCGCACGTTCCACACGGTAAATTTTCATAAAAGTTGGCAAATTGGTAGGATTTTCTTGGTTCGCGATCACAGAGAAAAGACAACAATCTTTGTACAATGTACATACACAAAACCCAATAAACGTTAAAAACGAAGTGAGTAAATTGCTGAAAATTATGTACCGATTGTTTTATGGCTTTGTCGTATGAGACTTACTGAATGTTTATACTGTTTTGCAAAAAATCGCTAGTATTTACTGTGTAAAAACCGAGAAAAGGTGTCGAGAGGTTTGCTAGCCTTGAACAACAAGCCCCAAAAATCAATCAGTGGTTGCCATAGTAATGAGACAAGATTGCCAAATTAGACTTCTTCGTAAAGGAGAAAGCCTAAGCTACATGTATGTGTATACTATGCCTAGTATTGCAAAACAGAACTCTAGAAAGACAGCAATAAGGTCATGTATATTTTATTTGGAAGACTGGCCAATAGCGATATGGAGCCACCTTAACACGCGACCCACTGCACTCAAAACAGTCGGATAAAGTTGAGTTTTAGTGGACGTCAATCAAAGAAAAGCTGTTAAAATTATTTTAGACTCTGACAGGATTTCAAGCAAACAGAGCTAAAAAAGTCAACAATTTTACCCGGTGAGAGAAGGTAAAACTAAAATCAAACTCGATTTCCAAGCCAGTTTAAACAAAAAAAAAAACCTGCTGTTTGTAGAAACTGTATTTTTAGAATAAAACTTTTAAATTTCACTGTAACTCAGTGATGCATGATGAACTGTAGGCGGATCACAACTCATAAAGCCGTGGCTGCATGAAGCGCCAGTTTTTACTGTATATCATGTTGAATGAAATCTTCTCTGTAAAACTATAATTGACTTTAAAATTTGTTGTTTTAAAATGTTTACTGCAGTCGAACCTCCGATTGCGACCACCTCTCGTAAGCGACCACCTCTCCTCAGCGACCAGCTTTCCAAAATACCAAAAGTTTCCAAGTCAAATCACTATATTTGGAACCTCTTGTAAGCGACCACCTCTCCTAAGCGACCGTGACCACTTTTAGAGCTAAGGTTAATGTACAGTTTTTTACGCTTGTTAACATGTAAATCACCAGTAATATAAAAGGGCTGTCAAATTTAAAGCTAGCAATCTAATCCTTATTAGTTCATGTTCAGTTCCCCTTAACGTTTAGACAACATTAAAGATTCAATATTATTATTTGTAACTATCGTGAGACTTGTTCCATCCGCCTTATTAGGTAGTTTATCAGAAGCGAACCATGAAACTCTGAATAAATATTTTGGAAAGCTTAAATATTAATTTTTTGTGACTACTAAAAGTTATTACTGTACATGGGGTTAGATGGGCATTGGCACATTGGGTAAGTCTCTGCAGTTACCATATGCTAATAAGGCAAAATTTTGACCTAATATGGTCTGAACTCTCGTAAGCGACCACCTAGGCTTGACATTTTGGGTGGTCGCTTACAGGAGGTTTGACTGTATTTCTTTTTGGTAAAATTGTTTGGAATCCAGTCGGAATTTTAATTGTTAATGGTAACCGCTGTAACAAAATCTTTTGGTTATCGGCTGGACAGTGATTTATCCGGTTGATAGCGCTATCCACGTTTTGAACAACTGGGGCCAGGATGGATATAGATTGCAATTTGAAAACATTGGCTCCATGTGTTTTGGAAAATTTGCTAAAAACTGATCATGGCTTGACCTTCAAGAATTCAATTGATACATGTACATGTATGTTGTTCTAAGAGCATTTTGTGTCCAGGTCCCGGTTGTTCAAAAGGTGGATAGAGCTACCTGTATCCAGCGGATAAATCTCTATCCAGCAGATAACGCAATTGGTTTTGTACATGTACACGCTTATCCGCTGGATAGCGCTATCCACCTTTTGAACAACCGGGGCCAGATAAATTTCTCAGTTTTATTATTAGCACAGTCTGAGTCAAAAGCATAAACTACCTGGACATAGCCCCTTTAAAAGCAAGTAAAAACATTTTATATCTTGTCTGATTATTTATTTGACAAATGATTATTATAATATACAGCTGTACATGTACATTTACAGCTGTACAGTCTGTATGTATGTGCCTGGTCAGTCTTTCTCCTTGAACAAAAAAGATTATGCGTGTGATAAGACAATCCCAAAGGAGAATGATATTTTTTTGCATGTTCTTATATTATTACAGTGTATGTACATGTAGCTGTTGTGGGTGTATTGTGTGGTACTGACACTAAAGTGACTGCATGTTCTAAATTGAAACTGATTTACTGATTTTATGAATGGAGACACCATGGTTAAATAGAAATTACAGTCTGTAAATGTACACCAAAGCATAAATCTATCTGGGCACAAACTTCAATGGTGCATGAAGCAGGCTGATTTTTAAGGCATTTCAAAGAACATGTGGGATGAATAGTACCAGTAATCTTTCAACATGTGGCACAAACTGTCAGTAATACATGTGCATGTATGTACAGTACCAATTTTATTTACATCAGTGGGTTTAAAAAGCTTAAAGGTTATGCAGTAGGGCTGAATGACAAAACGTTTCAGTGTCATATCATCAGAAAGCAAAACTACATGTATTTTCTCCATTTATTCATTAAAATCCATACTGTAAAATCCTGGTTATACAGTAATATCACCCACTTGCATGTTGGGATCAATTGTACCATAGATAGTGTCGGTGCGATGTTGGCCGATGGTCAGTCGACATGTCCGCCGACATGTCGGTGTCAAGTCTCGGTGGAATATCAGTCAAGTGTCGGTAGTCTATCGGTCTAGGGTCGGTATATACATGTACAGTGTAGTCCATCGGCCAAATATCAGTAGTCTATCGGTGAAATATCGGTCACGATATCGGTCGAGCATTGGTTGTGTATTGTTCAAGTGTCGGTATTGCAAAAAAGACAGACAAAACTTATCAAAGTCACTATGCTACTCTTGAAAATTTGGCCTTCCTCAACAAACTTGCATGACATGCAAATGACCCATAACTATTTTTGTGACGAAACCTTTTCGCTGCTTGCGTATAGTATAGTTAGTGTAATATAAAACTGCTACAAAAATTTCATGCTACAGCTGTACATGGTACAGTGTAATCCTTTAGATGTTAAATTAGGTCATACAGCTGTACATGTATATCATAACTCTGTCGCGTTATTATACATGTAAATTAATTATAGCCTTTTACATTGTATTTTATTTTAACCTATATGAACATTTTCTTTAATAATAAAATTCCTTATTAAATGTTACTATGAATTGTGACACTAATTGAATTTTTCTTTTGTTTTTCAGTGATCAATCATCCCAAGGAGAAATTAACAACATGATACTGAAGGGGACAACAAAAATAACTGAGAAAACAGTTTAAAGCATACATTGTAAAAAATTAATATTAATGATGGGTGCATGCCACCGAAAAACTTTTCTGATTACACCCAGAGTTCAAGTTCATTACCTTTCATAACCAACTTTAATTTGTTTGTAAATGCAAAAACATAACAGCAAAACAGCAACGACAAAGTTTTTGAACAGATCGACAAATTCTGGCAAGGTAACAGTTACGGGCAAAAGAGTAAACCGAGGTGCCGGATATAGCTTAGAGCTTCCCTGCGAATACCTCTTTTATGGTGATAAGTTTTCATGTGAGTGGCTAAAGAAAAAATTAGGCAAAGAAGGATTTGATTGTGAATAGCTGTGCTGTACTTTGTGCAAGACTTTTAGTTGAACTTTGATCGCGGATGACAATCATACAGCCTGATATCGGTCTAATCTACAGTTTGTTGACAGCTAAATGTATTGATTTATCTTTATTAATCGACTACTGTGAGTATGTATTTGAAGGACGTAATCCAATACTACTATTGTCAATTCAGTCTGGTGTCCGCTTAATAGAGGTTTCTAACAATAGAAATTAGCCAAATACAATTTATTTTAGTGTCCGCATCCGCTTAATAGAGGTCTGCTGAATAGGGGTTCGTTATAAAAGGAAATATAAGACGTTAATTTCTGGACCCGGCTTAGTGTCCGCTTAATAGAGGTTTCACTGTATAGACTTAGAATTTTTTTTAATTTCAATCTTCTTTTCGTGCCAGTCATCTTACATGTAAGTAACAAAAATAGGTCTTATTTTATTCTCAGTTCCAAATTTACTTTTTATTTTTTGGTTTTCTGAAGCAATATATTTCTTCAAAAAATTATCCTTTATTTAAGTGATATACTGTATTTCTTTACAGAAGTCTGCTTTATTTACAAGAATTGTGTACATAAAGTAATTTTCATCTTTTCAGGTTTCTGAAGTGACATGGGTTTTTTTTATTTTTAAATGTGTGTACATAAAATTATAGAACTGATCCAACATAAATGGTAATGTATCTTTGTGAAATGAAAATTGATTCTGTGTTGTTCTTGGTAATGGTTTAAAATTGTGATGCTGCTGCTGAGCTCACATTTTTTCAGTTTTTCATTAACTAATCTTATTTGTATCCGAAATACCAGAAATTCTAAAGAATTATTGAGATTCTCAGAAAATCCTGTTCCTGGGAGTTCCCAGGATTTCCTGGGAACTCCCAAAAAATCAGAGAATATTAATTTTTTCGATTCTTTTCCCAAAAATTCCTAAGAATTTCCGGGAAAATTTGTGCAAATTAACAAAAAGGCTTTTTTTCTGAGAATTCCCTAGATTTCTTGGTATTCATTCTTGGGAATTCTAAGGAATTCCCAGGATTTTTTCTGCCATTTTTAATCTCCTCTTCCCAGGATTTTCTGAGAAATCCCGGGAAATTTGTGCAAATTAACACGAAGGATTTTCTGAGAGTTCCCGGGATTTCTTGAGATTTATTCTTGGGAATTCTAAGAATTTCCCAGGATTTTCTTGAACAATTTCGCACGGGATACCTGGAATTGAAAACTCGTTGAGACAAAAATCGGTTGGCATTAAAACAACAAGATATGAAAGCAGTCCTTGCAAATGTTAGTTGTACTCCACTTTCAAATTGTGTGGCACCGTTATACACACCCCATTAAGCAGTGTTTTAAAGAATAGCAGAGGAAAATGTGCATAAAAGAGTGACAAGGGGCTGCAATAGCGATCATTTAGTACAGTGGTTCTATTGCGTTGCTGATTTAACATTATACTGGTTAGTTTATGCAAATATAGCCCTCTGTTTAACCCTTGGCCCTTGGCAATTTTTTTTGATAAAATAACACCATAGAAATTTTGACAAATTCTAGGACATGGGGTAACGAAACGTGGACTAGGCAAACCGGAAACCTTTGCGTTTCTCAAACCCAGAAAAAGAAATAAAAACTTCGTATCTATGTCTCCCTGACTGTCGTAAGAAAGGTCCAGAAATTAATCCATGGTCCACTCCATATATATTCTATCTTCTGCTGAACTTTCTAACTTACCGACTCGCTGCGTTTTCTATAAAAATGAAAAGACGATATCAATAATAATTATAATAATAATAATATAACTAGCAGGCGCCAAGTTAAATATAGTGATTTTACAGTGCATTACTTACTTTTCTGCTCTTTTACTGCAATAATCATGTCTAAAACATTCAATTTTACTTCCTTTTGCCAAAGCTTTCACTTACTCCAAGAATTTCGCACTGCGCGCCTAATACTAAACTGATATTTGGAAATGTCGGTTGGTATTTACATTTTAAATTTTATAAATTTAAATTTCTGCGTACCGTTTTGTTTTCAACTTTAGTTAAAAATGGTACATTTGTGGGGTTTTTTACATTTTATGTACATTATTGTAAATTTTTCTGTACACGTGTGTGTTCTCTTCGCGCACTTTGAGCAGTAAGGTAGCACATAACGCCAGAATTAATAAAGTTAGGATAACCTCATCATGCTAACATTATGAATGACAGATTAAACGCACCTGCTAGAATTGACATTTATCTTAAAATATTTATTTTCTATTTTTCTAAGGTTGAGTACTCCTATTTACCTGATCTTTTTTTATTTTTAGTTTCCTTTATAAAATGAAATCCTTAATTTTACGGGTTCTAAAAAAAAAAATCAACTCTTAGAAGCATTTAACAATAATAAAATAAAATGGCAACGACTTATTAAATAGTCAAGTCATATCGTTTTAAAGACAGGAAAAAAGAAACTTATCACGAATAAATCCGGTTTTAGAAATGTTAACAAAAATAATTCAACTTGATCTTTCAACTAAAATGTACTTTTGGCACTGAATTTACCCGGGAAATTCACTTCTAGTATGATGGATTTCTCTTAGTTTCTTGCAATAAATAAAAGCTACCACCATATTCAAAGATTTCAGTTTTGAATTATTCCTTTTTGTGCACGTTGAATACTTCGGATATACCTTTAGCTATAAGAAGCTAAAACGACGTTCAACGAATAATTTACTGTAAATTAGAAATAACTTTTCATTTGTTTAGCTTGTTAATTATGTTTCTTTTTAATACCGCTGTTGTTCAAGTAAATCTAACGGATAATTTTTCAATTTTGAACTTTAAAGACAGTTTTCATAAGACTGGGCAGTGCGTCAAATAAATACAGATAACATATGTTTGCTGGCACGTATTCGACAGTGCTCTTCACATACCCAACGCATAGAAGACCTGCAAAGTGGTTAGGCGTTCAATAGCCTAATTTCGATATCTTAAAATCCAACTTCAAACAACAAACATCACTACGAGACTTAGAGGAACAAACCATATACACCCCTACTATCTTTCTCCAAAGCCTCATTGCTATGGTTTTTTTCCAATTGTAATTTTAATATATCGAAATTGGGCTATTAGATGGCTAAGAAGTCTGAAGAAAACGGACACAGAGAAAAGTCATTGAAAATAACAAATACAAATTACTGATGCAAAATTCAAGTAATAAAAAAAGATTTTAAAACGGTTTTAATATTTTATTATCTTCAGTAAAACGTGCAGTCTTTTTCATCATGTTCCATTTGCTTTTTCTTTGCTGGTGTGTATGAATGGTTCAATGTTTAAAACCTGCCTTTGTAAAAAATGAAGTTCAGAATTATATCAAACCATAGCGATCCTTAACGTGACATAAACAAATAACCTTTACTAGCCTATTACTATGGAAAAGTTTCGTCAAAAGCTTTCCCAGGATAGGATTTATCCGAATTGATGTAGACAAAGTAAATCGTCACTTTAACGGGAATCGAAGCCGAATATTTAGTTATAATAAAAAATAAAAAACTTACTCGTTTTTCAGGTGGAGGTGGTGACGAAAATATCCAAATCTTGGAAAAAGAAAAAACATCGCAACATACTCAAACCCGTGTTGAGTTGTTCAAAACCGTGTTGTTTAAATCGAAATCGGCGACTTTATTAATATAAAAGAGAGCATCAATTAGCCTTCAAGTCTTCATTATGTAAATCATTGTGCTGTACACGTAAGACAGCTGCGCATATTCACTATCAAATTTCCTGTGAAGTCTTTACATGTAAATTAACACAATATTTAATTTTATGTAATTCGTATTGCCTATTGTATTTTTTATTAACTAAAGTCAACGCAAATTAAAAACTTATAAATAGCTTACGACGATGTCATGCCCATGCTCATAAGATATTGTATGCTTTTCTTACAAGTTTTGTTACAAATATAGAACTAATTAAATTGCTTAGAAGACTCATTTTGGTCGCCTTTACATGGAATATATTCTAACTCGGTTAAAAAAAAAGAAACACAATTCAAAGTCTTTCTCGTTGTCATTGTTGTTACATTAATAAGTTGGTGTGATTTTCTTTTTGACTTTTGACTTATTAACACTCGGACGTAAACGCAAACTTATACCCCCACCGTGGTACAAGAGGTGTTGCAAAACCCACCCATCCCTACCCTTGGGTTTCGAATTTTTTTAAATCTAATAGATAGCCTGTGATGTTCTCTACAAGATAACGTAAATATTATGGGCTGTAGCGCTGCTGTGGGTCCGTGACGTCATCCAAAATGGCTGACAATGTGGCCGCCATCTTGGATTTTACTAAAAATTCAACTTTATCGGGAAAATGCTGAAATTGCAAATATGTTTTGCTAGAGTTGCAAAATATGATACAATTAAACATTTTGTTGCTTTTGGTACCATTTTATATGTTTTTTTTTCTACCGAAAAAAGGTGAAAAACACGCATTTTTATTCAAAAATGGCTTGACCTCATGCTACTTAAGACGTCATATCTTGTTACCATAGCAACCGGTTATCGCTACACTTTACCAAAATGTGTCAAAAGGATAAACGAAGAGCTACTGAAGACGGCATGTGCCAAAAACAAATGCTTTTGAAAACATCGAGATAAACCTTAAAGGGGTCCTCCTTGTACGTCCGAGGGTTGATATAAAAGTAAATGCAGAGCATAGAACTTGTTGAAGCGCCCAAAAAGAATGAATCCATTTGTTACTCATGCGCGATTGTGCACTTCCGGTTCATACTTTGCCATATGCACTTCCAGTTTCTTGACTTCCGACTAATCTCACTTCCGGTTCTAAACAATAGTCTTCTCACTGAAGTGTCATGACACCGTCTCCTTACTCTGGTAGGATTGGTCAGAATTTAAAACTTTTAACTTTAACAACAAATATTTAAACAAGGTAGCCACTTCAGTTATACAACTGTTATCAGTGTAAGCCCTGTAAAATAAAACTAAAATAAACAAAAAGTACAGAAAATTTACATATATAATTTCTAAAATGAGATACCTATGCAGAGATCTATCCTTTCTAAATTCGTTGCTTACCAATTTGATCGCTTAAGACGAACTTTTCAAGAAAATCCTTGATGTAATCGACATGAAGCTAATAGATGTCAAGAAATCAACGAGTTCAAGTCTTCTGCCAGAGTTATGAATGAAAACAGTAATTTTGTGATGTTATAGGACGAAAACAAGCTTCGCAACAAAACGAGACTACGCCTCGTGCACATCTAAGAAAATGTGTCCCACATGAGAGGTAAAGACGCTGTCGCCACTTATATAAAGTGGCGACAGCGTCTTATATAAAGTGGTGACAGCGCACATCATCAGCTTTTTAAGAGCTCCCTCGTGCGGGTGGACCGGTAAGGGTGGGACGGCTGTAGAGACTCTGCTCCCTGAAACTCTACCCCAGACGGGTCAGCATCTTACTCAAATTATGTTTCATTTTTTTTTTACCTTTATATTAACATGTTAAAAGGCGCGTTTTAACTTGTATCTATTTTAAATGGATGTATCTGGCACTGTAAGTTTGATGTAAATGTTAAGAAAGCTATTGTACTTGTCCCCCTTTAAGGCGGGATTCTACCTGAATGCCATTTTTCCGCCAATGGAAATATCTCGTTCACGTTTCAAGCAATCCAAAAACCCTTCGATCATCTCATGAATCCATGTTATGGGATGTTTTGTAAATTTTCAGGTGATTTTTTAGTATTTTTGGGAAGAAATAGTTTTTTCTCAAAGTGTTTATAAAATTTAGAGAAATAAGAAATATTGAAGATTTCGTAAAGTTTTAAAATTAGAATTTGTAGTTAATAATTAATAGACGGACACCAAGTTAGTCCACTAGCAACCTGGGGTGCTCTTGCGTGGGTATCAATCATTTTCTTTCTTTTATCCCTTCTTTAAACCTCTTAAAATTTCCTTCAAATTCAAGTACCCCCCCCCCCACCCCCCCCCCACCCCTAACCTAAAATCTGCTGGCTTTAGAAATGCATTGACCTGTATACCCCTTCGGCGGAAAAGGGTTAAGCGTTGAAAACTATTAATCTCTACTGAGTTAACTTGTCCAACAGTAAATGAAAGCTCGATAACTTAGTTAAATGTTGTTAATTCAACACTAGAAGAACCGGCTCTAGGTCTTCTTGAACAAGCCTTGCATGTTAAAATACTCTTAAAAGCCTTTCGGAAATTTTCTAATTTCCATGCATAAACAAATGGATTGATTCCCGAATTTGCTATTACCAAAACCCACTTAATTTTCCTCGCATACTGAATAAACAAGCAATCGCAATTAGTACAGAAATTTACGATATAAATACAGACACAAGAAGGCATGTAGCAAGCTAAGAATAATATTAAATTAGGCAACAGTGTCTTCGTTATCTTTCTCTCCCTTTCAACTGCTTGTTTCAAGACCATGTTCTCCGCTGAGCTGTCATGAAAACTGTCCCATTGCTGGACTTGGCATCGTAAATGCTTAAATATTTTAAAATTGGTTAAGATGAGGACAGTAAAGGTGATTGCAACTGAGGTGTTGGCAAAGACAAAGCGAAACTTGTTGTAGCCGACAACAAAGTATAGCAGTGAGACCAGGGTGGAGACGATCCACACCGCGACGGAAACTATGAACGCTCGGCGTGGATTTACCTTTGCTCTGTATGTTAGCGGGTATGTGATTGCAAAATATCGGTCCAACGCCAATGCTGTTAGACTAAGGAGTGACGCGGTACAGGAAATGAAGTAGACCATGTGCATCCAAACTCGAAACTGTTGGCTAGGTTTTTTTAGGCCATCTGTAATGGGGTAAACTGCTCCAAGAGGACATGTGAGAAGTCCAACCACAAGTTCTGCAAATCCAAGGCTGGCAACAAAATAGTTAAAAGACGACCGAAGGTCTTTGTTCGGATCTAGAACAACAGCGAGTACCACCAGAAAGTTACCAAAAGAAGCAACTGCACCTGATAATATCACAAAGGATGCGGTTGCGAATGATAAATACGCCGGCGCTGAGATGTTCGCGCAGGGATATTTGTTGAGAAGGGACATCCTTGGCGAATCGAGTTCGGTAATATGCTTCTAGTTTAGAGCGGTGTACTTACGCACCAAAAATGTCAAATTTTCCAACGAAATTGCGATCGTCTTAAGTTAGGTTCAATGTCCTTTCCATCGAAAGAGGTACTAGTTTAACTGCTCGCTATGTGATGAATAATTAAAATAAAAAGACAGATTGAGTACTTATCCGAAAAATCGACTCACTACTTTTAATTCATTTTAGTGTGTACTGCAGCTGATAATCTCATCTCAAGTGACAATTTCGTAAGAGAAACGATAGTACATTTCATTATAAATATTGTCTGTTTTTTTTTAACTTAAATGTTTTGATGTTTCCTAGGTTTTAACTAACTGTCTTCCATGTCATATGAATGGTGCTTCCGTTTACGATATGAGTTATATCTATTGTTACCGGTCTTTATCTTTCATCGAAAGTAGTATCACCCCGCGCGCAGCACGATATATAGGACATATTTGCTCGGTTAATTAAAGAAAACAACAAATGGTAGAGTAAACACCTTTTTTAATGCAATATTGTTTGCACTTTGACACGAATCGAAATACGCAAAATGTTGTTCAGTTTACCGAACTATTTACAACTTCTCAAAATGCGTTTTATTCCTACAACTTTGAATTGACTAATTTCCAGCTATAAGAAACAATTAGCTGTGAAAAACTGAACAACCTTTAATAACATTAATCAGCTTACGAATATTAAACCGCTTGGTAAATATAGAGTGGAGTTTCTCGAGTCGATGTTTCCAGGCACTGAAATCAAGATAAAAGTGAAATCTGCAAAGGACCACAAACTATAACGCTGCTAATGCACTTATCAGCGGCCATCCGGGGGGGGGAGGGGGGGGGGGCGGACCCCGAGGACATGGAGCGGGATTTGTCAACTTTGTTCGCTAATTTTAAGCCCAGGATGGGGGAATTGGATTACTTTTGCACTTTCGTAGCAGGATCCCCGGGGAAAGACCCGCGGGATTTGTAGCGCCGCCGCCATTTTGCAGATGGAGCTGGAATAGATCGTTTTCACTCACGTGACAAAATTCTTGACAACCGTTGCTACGCCGCCATATTGGTGGACCAAAGTGTAAACAAACCCGAGTCGCGTCCTCTTAATTATACGGGTGCTGTAATCAATTGTTCGATGTGGAAGCAAAAGCGGTCGAGATAGGGGTATTTATTTCACTTGAGTACGTTCTCAGTTATGAATCAAAGTAAAGAAACCGACAAATTGCCGCAAGAGAGGCGATCGCGATGGATTTCTGCTATTAGTCGGGCAGAATCCTTACGGACGAGTTTTGAACGATAGTGTGCACGTGTAAGCCAGATATTTTGTTTCAATTTTCTGGACAAGCGGCTATAACAGGGATAGATATAATGTTGACTGGGTTTCATTAATACTCGGGAACGACACAAAAAAGAACAGGATAAAAGAAACGTCGAACAAACGTCGCAGCGAGAACAGAGAGAGGAATCAAAAGGAACAAAAAAAGCCAAAGCGATTATAGCCGAAAAAATGTCAGCAAAGAAACGCGAACTAAACCCGGGGGGCAAATGTCTGATATTGTGTTCGAGAACGAATCTCCAAAAGCTAAAACTAAGCCCCCAAGGATATTTCATGTCTTGTCCTACTGAAATATTTCATACGGTTTCGCCTTTTCTTTTACGCAAATTCGACCAAAACATTCTCGGCTGTTGTTTGCGCTCGTGCGATTTCCGTTTTTATGGCTTCGATACACAGACCTAAAACTCCCTGATGAAGTCTACTATAGTTAAACGAAATATGTAGGAGAAATAAATAACTTTTTCAGCTTATAGTTCGCAATTGCTGCCCACTAGTCTCTCTTTCAAACTGATCGTTAAAAATTCTCCACTCGCATGTACACAACTTGTGTACATGACTGAGTTTATCACTGAGCCGGGGTGTTGTCTAGGTCAGTTCCAAACAAACACTCGCCATATAATATGAAAAGGATTATGTTTGCCCAGCCTTACAACCAAGGCAATGAGCAGACGAAACTGTTCCTTCTCTTTCCGTGTTGATTAAAATTGAGATTTTGAGTCATCGCTGGAAATGTCTCACCTTCGCTAAATAAACTTGTCCGTAGCAATGATTTGGCTTAGTAGTACGCTAACTATAAATACGGACACTGTTTTATTATAAGCTCCTAGTGTAGGCATCGGAAAGTTTTAAACTGCTAGTGGGTGTAAAGGCTGTTACAATGATTCAACTGTTTGAATATGAGACAAGCAGTCCGGTTCGAATAAATGTCGACATGGGATGGATTTCTAATTGCCGAGATTTTCTCCAAATAACACTGCTTAACTCGCAATTTCAACTTCTTAGCATATTCCGAAATGGGAAAGAACAAGTCAAATAAAGATTTTCCCCAGACTTTGCTTCACATCCCGAAGTATTCATTTCTAAAATGCGACAACTATAACCCTATTACTGCTATTACGCAATTGAAAGTGGTCCACCAATATGGCGGCGGATCTGTCGTGACGTCACGTGAAAACGATCTATATTAAACGAGTGCCGTTCCCGTCTGCGAAAGGACTGGGTGTGTTGGTGAACACGTTCTGGCAAAATGGCGACAGAAAAGACGGTAATTAAGCGACTTTCTCATATTTCTCTTGTAAAAAGACATATTCAGTTCCTTTTAGCTGGCCATCCTTCGCTTACATAGCGACTATATGTTTCAAACTGTAAATTCTGTGTTGTGAACAAACACAGGAGCAGGAGAACGGAGCTTTCATTATTGTCTTTCCATTGTTGTGTTGCATGCAAAAAAAATACTTGTATTGCCAAACTTTTCTTGTTTCTGATTATTATTTCGGCCAATTAATAATATATAAAGCATTTCAAAATATATTCAAGGAATCCTAGTTCTTCATTACCAGGAAACAAGAATATTCTCTTCTTTTCCATTCCATGACTTACAAGGTAAGCTGAACCTCATCATGTGTAGAAAACAAGTGGAATAGCTTTCTTTGCTTATTTTTTAATAGAACTCTTGAAATATTGCACCTTTTGACTTGGCAGAGCACACTTCTTTGCCCGTAGCTTTTTGTTAAACAATCTTGGTTTTGGGTAGGAGGGATTTGTAAACGTCGTTGTGCAAATGCCCGGGGGCTCCCCGGGGTCACCCCCCCCCCCCCCCCCCCCCCCGGGATGGCCACTGATAAGTGCATAATACACGGTATACGTAGGATCTGTCGCGGTATACGTAGGATCTGTCGCTTGAATTAGAGGAGTAAGTGGCCATTATGCCTCCTTCTTTTAATTAAATATATTCAATGAACCTTAGGAGGGATGTCATTTAGAGTCGGTGTATAACGGATATTAAAGTCTGTTTGCCTAACCGTTCAAGAGGCTTGTGTTATTCATTTCCGTCATTCAATTGCATCAGATACCATGCACCTCTTCGGAACCTCTAATTTCATTGGACCTGCGTATTACGCGCTGTTGTTTGTTCTGTTGTTTTCTCAGCCAATCCTGTGAAGCGTTCCGAGACGTACATGCCGCCAAATGGATTATTGAACATCTATGTCAAGGGGACAAAGCGTGTTTCATCAGGATATACAAATAAGAATTTAGATTAAGTGCAATATAAAAATATATGCTAATTTAGACCGGTTATGAAAATCTCAATCTGAGCTTGCACCAATTTTCCCTTCTTAAAAGCTATTTGCCGCTAAATATACCGTCGGCTCTATTCATACTGTAGTAAAAGCCAGAGTTAGAATGCTTAGCCAATCCATATGCTGTTCCCAACAGGATTGACCCCCGGGGGGGCTACTCCCTAATATGGGCTATATAGGTATGTGCGGCCCCAAAGGGTAGGGTTTTTCAGCCGTTTTGGTCATAAATTGGGTATCGATTGTGGTTATTTTGCCGCCATTTTGGTCATAAATAGGGTAACGATTCTTGCACTGTAGTCTTGAATGCACTTTTTTAGAAGAAGGTACTTCCTTATCATGTCCCCCTCCTTCCATCCGCGCTTTGCCTTCCTCTCCAGCGGCTGCTTTGTAGGTCATAAATAGGGTATCAAATTTTTGGTGAGGTCATAAATAGGGTAGAGAAAATCGCAGATTTTGGTCATAAATAGGGTAAGGGTTTTGGGAAGCGGGCCGCACACCCCTACCCCCCCCCCCCCCCCCCCCCCCCCCCCGGGATTGACCTCGGTGCTAAAGCTGCCAACCAAAAGTAACAAAATGTGGCTATTTTGACATGTTGTACCGAATCTGAGTTTATTTGCAATTTATGTCAGGTCTGTGTTTATGTCGTTCTACGGTGTTTCCATATTTTCTGTCGTTGATGTTCTTTCCCTTTTACTTTGAAAAGCTATTTTTAGCCTACATAGCCCAGACTCCCAAAGGGTACCGACAGTATGCCGTATATTATGCGTAGCCACACACCGATTTTCAAGACATTGTCAAATACCCACCAAAACAGAAAGCCTTCTCAACAGAAGAACAACTGTGACATATATTTCGTTGTAACAGTTTAATGACAACCGCACCGCAGGCTAATTAAAATTTGCATAACAGATGAAGAAAGTTAATAGAATCAAGTTTATGGTTTGATCCTGGAACTTGAAATAGCTCAACTCGTATCGATCTAAAAGAAGGTGTTCATTTATAGTCGATTATCGATTTCTACTGGGTTAAACTGCCCACCAGTGTTTACATTGGAAGAGACCTCGGTACTTACTGTGGATGCTTGCAAATTTAACGAAATAGATCGCAAACGTCGCAGGAATGCACGGCACGTCAAGATGCTCTTAAAAGCTTTGCGGAAATTTTCTAATCTCCAAGCATACACAAATGGGTTCACTCCTGAATTTGCCATCACCAGGACAAACTGTATGTCCCTAACCCAGTGAATAAAGACGCAATCGCAATTAGTGCAAAAGTTAATGATATATATACAGATACACGATGGTAGATAACAAGCTAAAAATAGCAACAACACAATAACAAGCGTCTTTGTTATCTTTTTCTCCCACTTAATCGCTTGTTTCTTCGCCAAGTTTTCTTCCGTGCTGTCGTGCAGGTTATCCCATTGACTAACTTGAGCACGCAAATACTTAAAAATTTTTGCGTTGGTAAATATCAACACAACGAAGGTCACAGCGATGGCAGTGTTGGCGAAGACAAACCGAAATTTGTTGTACCCAACTGCAAAATATATCATGGATAATAGTATAGAGACGATCCACACCATTAGTGAAACCAAGAAAGCTCGGACTGGATTCAGCTTTGTTCTGTAAACTAGAGGATAAGTAATGGCAATATACCGATCTAACGCCAAGGCGGTTAAGCTGAGAAGCGAAGCGGTGCAGGAAATGAAATACGATATATGCAGGGTTCCTTCAAGGCGTTGATTTAGGGTTCCAATTCCCTCCAAAATATGGTATACTGATCCCAGAGGGGCGGTGATAAGTCCAACAAGAAGGTCTGCAAAACTTAGATTTGCTACAAAGTAGTTGAACGGCGATCGCAAGTCCTTGTTGGGGTTCAAGAAGACGGCAAGAACCACGAGGAAGTTTCCCACGGACGCAACAATTGTGATCAGTACTGAGCAGGATCCTGTCGAGAAAGATAAATACGTCGGTGCTGTGGTGTTGTCACAAGGATACTTGCCGAGAAGAGACATTTTCTTGAATCGGCGACCACGGTTTCTCTATTAAAACAACAAGGTTTGGAGAATGAGCGAGACTTATGCCACGAACGTTTCAGTTCCAGCTTTCGGTTTCAGTTACCGCTCAGCTATTAACCTTAGGCAGTCCGGGACATATCCATTTCTGGATATATATTTTCCAGCGATGTGATTGGACCAAACCAAAACAAAACAAATTGGCCGAGAGAAACTGGGACCAGCCATGAGGCCACAACAAAAATTTTGCCAAGCGGCCATATTGAAATACACAAAATACGTACAACAAGTTCATTTATTGACCATATTTATAAGTATATTTCAGCTACAACATCTCTACAGTCATCTCATCTTTGTTCTCGCACTCGATAAGAGTTGCGAATTCGTCCCATCACGATCTCCGCGTAAATCATCGGTCCGAAGAAACGAAGAGTGGCGGGGATATTTGCCCCACCACCAGCCTACTCGTTCTTTGCGAACTTCTGGGCGGACGGAGGATTTACTGACAAACAAGGCTCTCCATTTACAGTCCTATTTTCAGAGAAATAGACAAAAGTGCGATTGTTGAACAAGAAACTGAATAAGAACCCCGCGAAATTGAAGTATTTGTATTAGACCCTTGCTTAATTAAAATTCAAGACCATTTCTTGTAAGGTGGAAGTAGTTGTTTTATACACTGTTATCATCTTTGTATATATTACACGAGCTACATTTTTTGTTTTAATAAATCCCATTTTTTTTAAGAACCACTTTCTTTAAAATTCAGTGTGTAGCATTTTGAGTAAGCACTTTGAACAAGAGTAAAATCAATTTACTCTTTTTTTATAGGTTAACAATTCACACTTAGATCCATTGTACACCAGTATAGTGTTTTCACAGTAGTGAATTTGGAAGAGGGAAACAAAAAATATTTCTACAAAATTGAAATTTATTCCTCGGAAAGGAAAATCATTTTGTTTCACCCCAACATGGCAGCTACGAAAACACTTTATCGACAGGTGTAGAATGTAGTATTAACCATATTCATTTGATTATCTACACTTCTCCACAGACCTTTTGTGTTTTAACCATCCCCCATCCCCTTCTCCCACAGCTCTGGAAATTCCAGGTTGGGTGTAAACTTTATAAAATTCAGCCTTCAGCCTTCAGGTTTTTCCAGTCAAAACAATGACAATCCATGGGGAGGATTCAGATATTTTTCTGAAACCGCCCATTGTTTTTCAATAGTTCACAGTGTTTATGGTGAATAATTTGCAAAAAATCTGTGAGGTTTCATTAGAATTCTGAAAAATATCATCAAAATCTGGAAATTATGTGAAGAATAAATCTTCAATTCAATTTATGATCTCCACATCCCACTTAATACACCTTATTTTAAAATGGCAAAAAATAAATTTCCTCGTTTTAAAATTTCTGAATTTTGCAGATGCGATTGAGGCAACAAGGGCAATTAACATTGAGACAAAAGCCATTTTGGAAAAGATGTATGTTAAAATGTAATAGTAAACAAAATGTAACTCATTTATTTACATAAATGAAATTAATAAAATAGTAAGGAAACTACAGTAATATGCCATTTTAGCTCCAATTTTATTGCATGGTAATTGACAGGTACACGTGTATGAACAGATACACTGATTTTTTAACCTTTTTTTGATAATGCCCCGTTACAGTCAGCAAATGGGAATGAAGTTAAACCTCAGTAGTTTATGGAGCAAAACCTCTTTATCTGAATTTTTAAAATCATTACAGTGAAAATACTCAGCGTGTTCCGCTTATTATTTGGGAATGACTTTCATTATTCGGGAACAGATTGCATTATTGAAATCAATATACATACAAAATTCAGGTTTTAAATTGATTATTGGAATCTTCCAACGGTAGCCTCATTCGAAAGAATGAATGCTGATTGGTTGACATCAGGCAAATGTTCACGTGCAAAGCAGGCAACAGTTGGCGGCTTGACACATCTGACCTATTCCTGTTCGCTCAACAAAAATTAACCACCGAGTATTTTTTGACGTAAAGAAGCTCTGCATTCTTAAAATGCTAGTGTGCTGGTACTGAAAGAGAAATTTTCACCAAAAGTGAGGAAAATTTCCAAAAAAAATCCAACCGACCGAATTCTCTGAAACCAACAGCGACCAACGGTTGCGTATTTCGCCCATGAACTTTTGACCCACGTCAGTAAATAAACCAATCAACATTCATTATTTCGATTAAGGCTACCGTTGGAAGATAATTTCCAATAATCAATTTAAAACCTGAATTTTGTATGTATTTTGATTTCAAAAATACAATCCTTTCCCAATTAATGGAAGTCATTCCCAAATAATAAGCGGAACGCGCTGAGTATTTTGACTGTAATAATTCATACACAGGAAATTGCAGCAAGACATGTTTAGAAATCTGACAAAAAAACAAACCTCATTTTGGCATCCTTACTTTCTTTAACAAAAATCATTTTGTTTGTGAAGTCATATAAAACATTCTACAGTGTTTCATCACAAGATCTAAAAGTTACTGGGGTTGCATGTGTAACACGTACACATGACCTGGTCTTGCCTCAAACCATTTTTGATTAACCACATTGTTTTGCGAATGAACTCACTGGGATAACAACTCAACGGATGTTAACAGAAATGGTAGACTGCAAGCAGTCTATACAAGATCAAACACCAAAAGTTCATTGTAAATACTTCGCCATGCATTGTTTTTTAAACACTCTTCTTGGTGTTTGATCTAATGTTTGATATAATAATACTCCCAGGGGTGGAGGATGGGGGGGCACTCAGGTATAATAGTGTTAGGGATGTGCGAAGCCCTTTTTGAGGGTTGAAATTTGAGATCTGAGGACTTACTGTGGGTTAGGAATATTCTGCTCACTTTCCCTTTGGTAAACTGATTTTTTTGCAGAGAAAGAAAGGACATTTCTTGAGTCAAGATCTGGGTTGTTTGACTTTTTTGGGAGTCTGGTTTTGGCCTACATGACTCTTTTTGGGTATAAAAATTTGTCTTTATTCGCACATCCCTGTCACTATTATACCTTAGTACCTCTCCCCTTCCCTTCCCCCCTGCGTCAAGGAACCTACATCTGTACATTGTCCTAAAATCATTCGCTCGGTCCCTCCTCCTCAACAACATATGCAGTCTCTTGCTGTGCCTGTAATTGTTGCAGCTCTTCTACAGTCTCATTATAAAACATAAAAAGGTTTCCCTTTTTGTGTTAAGATTTGCTCTGAAACTGGCCAGTTTTTAATCTCATCAGAAATTTGCTGCACTGTGTTAGAAATTCTTTGAAGAATGTCATCCTCGCTGCTGTTCCTTATATCCTCCACCATGGCTCTCTCTTTAGCTGTCACAAACAGTGTTTGAACACCAACATTTCTCCCCATCAATGAAATGCTTGTTGAAGAGGCTTAGTTTGTTACACTGAAAAGTCTCCTCATACTTTGCCATGTCATAATCCATTTTGGACCATCCAAGGAAGTGACACTGTCTGAGGAACCACCTTGAAGATACCTTAACAAATGTTAAGAGACCAATCAGTGCATATTTAAAGGATTGTTTGTTGGCAATACTGTATTAACCTAATTCCCTTTAAGCTTATTTCTTTTCCACAAAAACGACGAGTCTTTAGAAAATGCTGTTCCATTTGCAACAAACTACAGAAATGAAAACCAAAGATAAGTTTAGAATATGATATCCACGAAATGCTCGTACAGTGAAGCAGTCATGGCGCCGAAATTACACACGAACAGATTTTCAAAGGCCGTGCATATGAACCAAAGTATCGTGCATATGAATTTTGTTTGAATAAACAACAAGCGAATTTACTCTAGTTTCTAACCGTAATTTTTTCGAAAACCAAAAAAATTATTACATACCTGAAATTTGCAAGAAATCAAAGACCACTCCACTCGGAATGCATTCAAAACGCAACCGTCGAGTTCACTTTCGGCCATTTTTTCTCAGCGTTGCAGAGAAGCCCGCCATCTTTCTTTTGTTTCGCGTGTTCCTCTGATGTTCCGTTACAAATAACGCTTGGTCTCATGGGATAGATAAAAGGGACCAAAATAATAGGGGCGCAAAAGTGGCGTGTACACTGATTTTTCTTTAAGGCCCAAGACGCCATTATTGGTGACTTCATCATATATCCAGAAATGGATATGTCCCGGACTGTTAGGGGTCGATTACATGGCGAATTTCAGCCCGGGCTGAGATTTCAGCCCGGTTGACCGGGCTGAGATTTCAGCCCGGCTTCCGAAATAAATCCTCATAAAATGATAGACGAGAATTTAGTTTTATCGACTGAGTCGATAAGGTAAATTGACCACCGTAAAAAGATTCAAATAGCTGACGTTTCGAGCGCTAGCCCTTCGTCGGAGCGAATCAAGGAATCAAGGAATTGTGAATCACAATTCCTTTATTCGCTCCGACGAAGGGCTAGCGCTCGAAACGTCAGCTATTTGAATCTTTTTACGGTGGTCAATTTACCTTATCGACTCAGTCGATAAAACTAAATTCTCGTGTTTCATCCCCCCACCGACGCAGCACCACAGTTTCTCTAGAAACTAACCCCACTCATAAAATGATGTTAGCGATTACATGAACAAAGTTTCAGCCCGGGCTGAGTTTCAGCCCGGGCTGAAAATTCCAGCCCGGTTTCAGAAACCGGGCTGGAATTTTCAGCCCGGCCAAACGGGCTGAAATTCGCCATGTAATCGCATCAGAATTTCAGCCCGGGCTGAAAAGTGACTTTGGGCACGCGCAGTCGAATCTTCGACGCCATTTTGATTATCGTTATCAATCTTCTCGCGTAATTTCAAACTTGGCGCCCGGGCTGAAATCTCAGCCCGGGCTGAAATTTGTCATGTAATCACAACGAAATTTCAGCCCGGTTAACCGGGCTGAAATCTCAGCCCGGGCTGAAATTCGCCATGTAATCGGCCCCTTATTAAAGTAAGAATATGGGTTTCTCTGACCCACGTAACGCCACAATTGTTGCGTGACGTAGTCAAAGAAAGGCAAGCAAGGGAATTCATTGTCGCAACAATCACCTGCCAGATTTTTGCTCGTAAAGTTTCGTAAACGACATGCGCCTCCACAAGAGATAAATCACCTCGATCAAAACACCGTGAACCAATGAATCAGCAGCACCCCTTCGCGTCAACCATTAGTTACAAGAATTGTAACCATTATTTACAAGAATTGTAAATTAACTGATTTTGTTACTTTAATTTTATACTTTTGCTTTTGTTTTTATATGCAATACCATTTGTAATTGGGAATGCAAATAAACTGTTGTTGTTGTTGTTGCAATAGAATCCGCGGGAAATTCAGGCAGTCACGTTTTTAAAATCGCTGAAGTGCGCGCGGGACAAAATTAATACACCAAAAATTATCCGACAAACGAATACAAGTTCAACGCAAATTTGTTTTAAAACCCAGTTTGGTTTGATGGTAACTTTAAGCTTTAGAGTCGGATTGCTGCTTAATTAAATGTCGCAAAAATTAAGTTCCCGATGCGGGTACTCGTTTTAGAAATTACGACACATTTATAGTTAATTAACGTTTATTTTAAAATGCATTTCCCTAAGGGGCCGATTACATGGCGAATTTCAGCCCGGGCTGAGATTTCAGCCCGGGCGCCAAGTTTGAAATTGCGTGGGAAGATTGATAACGAGAACCAAAATGGCGTCACTGCGCATGCCGAAATTCACTATTCAGCCCGGGCTGAAATTCTGATGCGATTACATGGCGATTTTCAGCCCGTTTGGGATCGTTTGGCCGGGCTGAAACTTTGCTCATGTTATCGCTAACTTTATTTTAAGAGGATTTATTTCGGAAGCCGGGCTGAAATCTCAGCCCGGGCTGAAATTCGCCATGTAATCGGCCCCTAAATAAACTTTCGTTCTTAATTATCTTGAATGAATGATCGATAAATTGCAATGCACGTTCAATATGTGTGTGCATTTCTATGTGAAATATTTACGAGCTGGCCGCGAGTTCTTTGGAAAACACCATGAAACGAACAAATATACCGAATTTTAAAATTAATTTTTGTTGGAAAATTATAGACTGAAAGCTTGCTTTTTGACAACAATCGATGTATCCAGGTTTTTAGATAAGTTCCCACTTGCTCGAGCCGTAAACTCAAAATTCAACTTCTTATAGTAAAGATTACTGAAAAAGAAAAAGAAAATAATCAAGTTATCAAATTGTCCGACACACTTTATACGATATTGAGCAAATAACACAAACAAGCCTAACATTCCGACTCACATACAGTACTACTTCTGCTACTTAACCGACAAACTGCAAGGCTGATCTAACTACGTAAAAAAGTAGATTTTGCGAGACACCAATACGACAGAAACCGATAAAGCAGGGTAGCAACCGCGGACAGCTGTTTCGTCCTGTTTGGGACACGTCAGCGCGGTGTAGCTTGTAGCAAACTAACAACGACTAAAAGAATGCAATCGTAAATAGATTGCAAAATGACCCGTACACAATATCAAGTTCCGTACCTTGGAACCAACTTGTCACCCGCATCACGCGTGCCACATCACGTGTTGCGGGGAATAAGCCGTCCCATCAAGGTGTACATCACGTGTTGCGGGGAACAACACGGAGTGCTGAGCGGCTTGTTCCCCGCAACACGTGATGTGGCACTCGTGATGCGGGTGACAAGTTGGTTCCATTCCAGCACGCTAATCGGGACCTTTACCCCATCGCGGTTACAATTATTACCATCCTCCTGACAAGTTAAGTTGAACGATGAAGACAGAACGACTCCCAGCACTTGCCCTGATGCATGCGTACAGAGACATGCCCATTCATGTAGAAGCCGTGATTTTCGAATTTTGCGCCAAAAAGAACAGACGACCAGCTTTTGAATTTCTTTGAGTTCCACCAAGATTTCAGATATGTTTTCAACCAATGTGTCGCTAGTCAGAGTTCTCACTGTATGTTTGTTCTTCTTAAAAAGGTTCACTTATGCAGGTCGGTTTTGTTTTTAAATTATACGAAAAAGAAAACAAGCAAGAGAGTGCGTTTTACCTTAGCTTCGAATAACGCATGTTCCGATCCCCCAGATGAGGGCCCTTCGGCGCACTAACAATGACCAATCAGATAATGCCTAGGAAAGCCCCTGGCATCGTATTCTCTTTTTACTCGTATGATTTTGTATTAATTTGCATTGAATTCCTACCTATCTCTTCAATATGTCTGGCAAATGTACATGTACTTTTACATTTATTTTTTGTTCGTGCAAAAGTTTACTCTATGTCAGTTGCAATTGTCCAAAAAAAAAGGTAGAAAAAAAATCTGAAGGAAGTGTTACTTTATAGTTGATCATCGATTTCTACTGGGTGAAATTGTCCACCAGTATTGATATTGGAAGAGACATCAGTACTCAATGTTGATGGTTGCAATGTTGATGGTTGTTCATGGTTGTTCATGGACCGCAGATATTTCAGGAATACACGGCACGTCAAGATGCTCTTAAAAGCTTTGCGGAAATTTTCTAATCTCCAAGCGTACACAAATGGGTTTACTCCTGAATTTGCCATCACCAGCAGAAATGGGATATCCCTCACCCAGTGAATAAATACGCAATCGCAATTAGTGCAAAAGTTAATGATATATATGCAGATACACGACGGTAGGTAACAAGCTAAAAATAGCAACAACACAATAACAAGCGTCTTTGTTATCTTTTTCTCCCACTTTATCGCTTGTTTCTTCGCCAAGTTTTCTTCCGTGCTGTCGTGTAGGTTATCCCATTGATTAACTTGAGCACGCAAGTATTTGAATATTTTTGCGTTGGTAAAAATTAACACAACGAAAGTAACAGCAACGGCCGTGTTGGCGAACACAAATCGAAATCTGTTGTACCCAACTACAAAATAAAGCAAGGATAACAGAATAGAGACGATCCACGCCACGATGGAAACCACGAAAGCTCGGAAGGGATTCAGCTTTGTTCTGTAAACCATAGGGTATGTGATGGCAATATACCGATCTAACGCCAAGGCGGTTAAGCTGAGTAACGAAGCGGTGCAGGAAATGAAAAATGACATCTGCAACGTTCCTTCAAGGCGTTGATTTAGGGTTCCAGTTCCCTCCAAAATATGGTATACTGATCCCAAAGGGGCGGTGATAAGTCCAACAATAAGGTCTGCAAAACTTAGATTTGCCACAAAGTAGTTGAACGGCGATCGCAAGTCCTTGTTGGGGTTCAGGAAGACGGCAAGAACTACGAGGAAGTTTCCCACGGACGCAACAATTGTGATTAGTACTGAGCACGATGCTGTCGAGAAAGATAAAAATATCGGTGCTGTGGTGTTGTCACAAGAATACTTGCCGAGAAGAGACATTTTCAGCTCTTGGTTTCAGCTTCCGTTCTGGGAACTGTAGCAAATTTGCTTTCACTTTTAGCCGCAATGTTCAAATATGACCTCTTCTGACCCACTGAATTTATTGGCACAGTGAAGTGGGTCAATGACTTTTTTTTTTGGAATAATCGGATGCCCCATACTCTTTACCCATTGGTTAGCAAAGTAAACTGGTATGAGGCATGATGTTATCAATGTGAATATATTAATTATTTGGTTAACAGAAATTGCTTTACATTTTTTTTTTATTTTCCTACTGCTGAGTTTCGTTAATAATCATGATTTTGAGAGTAGAACACGGGTTTTTTTTTTTTTCAATCATCAGGCAATCTAAGGCTTGGTTACTCGTACACTTTCGCGGAGCAGCGATATTTGTTTACCAAACCGTGCAAACCAGGTCTCACGATTTTCGTTTTGAAGGGTGTCAGTTGGTTTGAGTTCGCTAACGAAAATTAAAAATTAAAAAGAAAGGCAGTCCGAAAGGAAAGCGATGTGTATCGCAGATGAATAATTGCCTTTGCAATGCTCTCAGGGAACCCGAGCGCTTTACAGCTATATATTGCGCTTTAAAGGAACAGTAAAATACAAAATAATGTAATTTGTAATAATAAAAAAAACCGATTCACCTATGTGTCCATGTCTTTCTTTAGTCCGTTTTGGAAGGGATTTGCATCAGAGCGGAAGACAGTTTGTCCCTACGGTTTTAAAATGCCCGGTAAAATGTAATCGTACAACACGAGTCTAGCCAGTTAACGTTAACGTAACGTAAAAAAACTATTAATCATTAGGGACCTTAAGGCGCTGTTACACTAGGCAATATTTCGTGCAACTTGTCTCGCAACAACTAAAAACCGTACGTTGCGATGCTGCGAGACAAGTTGCCTGGAGGGTGTTTCTTGCAATTTGTCTCGCTCGACGGTGAAACGGAGCAATTTCATTGGCTAAAGTCACAAAACGTTGCGACACAAGTTGCAGGAAACATGTTACACTACGCAACGCTTGAAAAATTCGTTGCGGCGTGGCGAGAATCGTTGCGAAAAGTAGAACCGACTTCTACTTCTCGCAACGATTGCGGCAACAAAAAAATCGCGAGAAATGTTTGTTGCGGGGTATGTTACACTGGGCAATTTTTCATGCAACTTGTGTCGCAACAAAATTGCGAGACAAGTTGCACGAAACTTTGCCTAGTGTAACAGCGCCTTTAAGCACCAAATACGTAGAACGTTGCGAACGTCGGAAGTGAACCGAGAGGCCCTGGGGAGAACGTTGATCACGCAATCACGTTATTGACATTAAGCACGCAAGTCTCCCCGTACGTGATGCCAGCCAAGCGTAAAAATGGAAACAAACCGGGAGTGTACAGTTTGTTTACTGCTTTTTAGTGTCTTTTTCTTTAACAAATCATAATGGCTACACGCAGAAACATCGAGGAGATGCTAGTTATTTCCCTTTTACATGGCTTCATCACTGAAGAAGAATTTGGCGTGTTGTACGAAGCCAACTTGTCGAAAAATCCGCGATTTCCTCATCGCGACTACGATCGCTTTTCACTCGATAATCTTGATGAAACGGAGGTTTACGCCGAATTTAGAGTTAAGAAAAGTGACATTGAGCGGCTTGCTGAAGCCCTTGGTCTACCAGACACATTTGTGTGCAATCAGCGCACTAAAGCTGAAAAGATTGAAGGCCTGTGTCTTGTCTTAAAGAGATTCGGTTATCTATGTATAGGCTGTGCCCGAACTTTGCATGATCAACAATACTGTCGAGGACTGGATATACAGAAACCACCACCAGAGAGTTTCTCAGTGGAATGGCGATCTTTTGAGCCCTCAGAAACTCCAGACCTATGCTGATGCGATTGCTGTCCAGGGGTCTCCACTGACAAACTGCTTTGGCTTTGTCGACGGCACAGTTCGACCCATATCACGACCTGGGGAGAGCCAGAAAGTTGTGTACAATGGGCATAAGAGGGTCCATGCCCTAAAATTCCAATCAGTCACTTTGCCCAATGGTCTGATTGCTAATCTGTTTGGGCCTGTTGGTAAGCATATGCAATAGTTACATGTTACAATCTTACAATAATTACTTCAGGTTTATATTTACAATTACAAATCCCACAGAGTTAATGGAATACACTGTCTATAGCAGTGGGTGCTTATTTGCAATGAACATTCCCCGGTGGTTGAATAAAATTAAAATCCAAACAACTCGAGATTCCCTTAGAGTTTGATAGATTTTGAATGGTGCTGAATTTGAGATCAGGGACTATGACGAAAAAAGCACACTGCAATTTGCAAGGACCATATATAGAAGGGAAGGGATCTGGTACTGGGATATGGCTTTTACACTTTAAGGATATTTCAAACAGGGCTTGTATAATTTCAGTCCCCACCCCTTTCTTGATACATTCTCACTTACTGAGCTCACCACTTGAGAGTATGGTCCCTGTGATGGGATACATTAGTTAATTATTTTTTATACTTTAGAAGATGGGGTTAATCCTGATATTCAATCAGACACTGCCATTGTCTAGAACAATTAAGTTGCCAGCAGTCATCAGTAATCGTAATAATGTTGGTTTATTGCAGAAGGAAGAGCCCACGATGCTGGAATGTTAAGAGATTCTGGTCTTCTAGAAGAGCTTGAGGCACATGCATTTAGTCCAACGGGTGAGGCCATGTGCCTTTATGGGGACCCTGCCTACCCACACCGCATTCATCTGCAACGTCCCTTTACAGAGCCTCCCCTGACACCTGCCATGGAAGACTTCAATACTGCAATGAGTAAAGTCCGTTCCTCAGTTGAGTGGGTATTTGGCGACATAGTGAATTCCTTCAAGTTTCTTGATTTCAAGAAGAATTTAAAAATTGGTTTAAGTCCTGTTGGTAAACATTATATTGTTTCTGCTCTTCTCAGGAATGCCCTGACATGCCTTTATGCGAATACCACAGAGGTACATTTTGGATTACAACCACCTTTCCTTGAGGAGTACTTCTCTTAAAGCATAATTACTAATAGAGCATGCAGGGATGTCAACTCTAATCCCAGGGGAGTACTCGCAGTATTACTTGACTGGGGGGGGGGGGGGGGGGGGGGGGGGGGTCCAATGTATCTTTTTGGGTTGAAAATTTACACCCTGTCAGATATTTTTTTGGATTTACACATCTCCGAGCAAAATTTTTGTTTGTTTAATAAATCAGTATTGAGGTATTTCAGTCTTGTATTTTTTTTGGGTAGGGAATTTTGATGTCAGGGTAGGGAATTTTGATGTCAGGTATCTTTTGGTTGTAAAATTTCATGCTCATAAATTTTTTTGGGTTTGCAATATAAAGCTCCGTCAGACCCCCCGTCATGTATACTGTGAGAATCCTCCCCCCCACCCCCCCTGGGTCTAAAACAAGAAGTCTTAAACATTTTTGGAAATAATTCCTGTGGATTTTGTCATGCACTGATTTTTCCCAAGTAAATAGTATACCTAAGTTATTTTTTGGTAAGTTATAGACCCTATTCATAAATGGCGGCCGATTTATTTATTATTTTATATTCATGCTAATCAGCCCAACTAGCCTCATTTTAGAGCAAAAATTATTTTGAATTTTGCACGCGCTAACGAGGCTAGTTGGGCTGATTAGCATGAATATAAAAGAATAATTAACCGGCCGCCATTTATGAATAGGGTCTATTAAGTGTCAGCAGATCAAGCAGTCTGCTTTTAACTAACAAGAATGAAATGTGGAAATGGAGAGTTAATTGGAGCCTGAAATTTATATTGAAATCATGGAAAGGTGATTAAGGTGATTTTGAGTGTGTGTGTGTCACATTAGCCTGGGTGCATTTGAATGAAAAAGAAAAACATATTTAAACTGCATGCAGTTACATTTCTTTCTGAAAATCAGCTTATTTATTAGTTTTTTTCATTCGATCATATTTGAAATTATCCCAAAATTTCCTCCCCCCAAAACACAAGACTTAAATACTGTAACGAATTTGATTTAGCACCCTCCTTCTAATATTAGCGTCCCCTTTCGAATAACCGCCCCCTTCAAATGTTTTTGTTAGTAGGTGCCCATTTTCTAATTAGCGCCCCTATTCCAATAAGCACCCCCATTCGACAGGAACACAGAATGGGATGTGGAAGATCCCGCACCGGAAAAGCTTTTATTTATTGATGTAAGTGACGTCGAAATAGTTTAAAATTCCTCTCACATTAACTGAACATTAACCGTATATTTGTTACCGATACAGTTTCTGTTATTATTGCTAAATCTTCTTGTTTTGAACAAGAAAATGCTCTTCGGATTTAATATTGAAGGAGATATTAGCTTAATTCAAAGACTGCATGCAAAATTGCTGGATGGCAAAAGTGCTTGTGAGGACATTACATTCTTTGTAAAATTTTGAGTTGTCAACCTCAGATCACAGATCTAGAAAAAGTATCTGACAAATTTATAGTGATTAAGTTATTTAATGTGTCATTTTCTTTCAATACTCAGAACTGATATTTTTGTATAGTAGCTCGATCAGAAACTGGACGCTTATATGCTAATGAAGCAAAAAATGTAAAGAAGGATTCCCCCATTGGGAGGCACTATCCTAGCTAATAGTCACCTAGCAAGCCCTACACTACAGTCGACACCTTTGCATGCAGGCGCATCTTTCAACTCCAAATATTTATTTCTTGTACATAAGGGCATTCAAAATGCCAATTACATATTAATAACTTCAATATACATTGATCAACAATATTTTCTTGTACATAGGAGCATTCAAAAATTGCTCTGACTTAATAACTAAATTCAATATATATTTAATATTAACAAAACATGTACATGTACATATATGGGCATGAATCAAATTCATTTGCTTTTTTAAAAAATTGTAAATTTCATGTTCTGATCGACAAATTTGATCACAAATGAATTTTTGTATGATAAGCAAAGTAAGTCATTAAACAAATAAATTATTTTACATTGAATCAGCTGATATAAATTATATGTGTTCTTTTAATTCTTCAATGTATATTTAATATTAACAATACACATACATATATGGGCATGAATCAAATTCATTTGCTTCTTTTAAAAGTTGTAAATTTCATGTTCTGATCGACAAATTTGATCACAAATGAATTTTTGTATGATAAGCAAAGTAAGTCATTAAATATTGAATCAGCTGATATAACGAAATGGTATGTGTTCTTTTAATTCTTTTTTTGAAGGATGGCCATCAGCAGCTGGAAATTTTGTTGCTGCTGATTAGCCATCGTTTGTTGCATTTGGGCAGATTGCTGCTGCTGTTGTTTGATGGCCTCTTGCTGCTGCCCAGCAATGAGCTTTAACAGGTCATCATGCCTCTTGGCATCTTGTTCCATTTGTAACTGTGCTGATTCCTGTGCTTTTGCTCGCAGCTCCATTTCCTCATTGGCCCGGTCTCGCAGGAATGCAACCATTTCACTCCCATTTGATCTTCCTTTCTGCTTGGGCTTAGGATTATCTCCCTCTTCTGACTGCTGATCCCCTCTTTTCTTCGTCTCACTTAAAGCCTCCATGGCCTTGAGGCGCACGTCTTTGGCTGCAGCCTCTTCCTTCTTCTTCTTTTCCTGTTCTTTTTCATTTTGAGCTGCCCAGAAGTCCATCTTGGCACAGATCCTGCAGATCTCTTCTAAAATTGTGTCCAATGCCGACATCTCCGGACTGATCCCACTAGCCCTCAGCTCAGCTGCATTCTTTTTCTTAAATTTTTTTAAAAGCAGGCTCATGTGCTCCTTTGCACCTCTTTGAGTCAACCTCTCAAATTTCTTTAGGTAGCTCGTTGAGAGTTTCTTGACAACATTTTGCCAAGCCTGTACACTCTGGGCCGTTCTTTCTTTATATTTGTAGGGTTCAGCATAAAGGACCTCAGTAGCCAAGATGACATCCTTCTCTTTGCCCCATTCCATCTTAACTGAACTGAGAGTGAGAATATTAATATAAATTATTATTATACTAGTGTATCCAAAAGATAGTAATTGCTGCGGTAAATTTGTTGTAATAATGCTGTTTTATCGCCTCGCTGGTATTACAGAATTTTCTTTTTCGTTTTTTGAGGGAAAGCAAAGCAAATGTAACCGGGATGAATCGACGAAAACTCTAGCTGATAAGACTAATTTTGTTTTGTAATTCACGCATCAAGTTCTTGCAATGTCTGTAGAATATTGTTGAGCAAAGGACGCGTTCACCACGAGGAAGGTGTGAAAATTTAGGTTTAACTTAATTATTGATAATGAATATGTTGCGTTACTAGCTAGCCGTATCGTATTCGCGTCTCCACGCGCTCAGCTCAGGTTTCGCGTCCCCACGCGCTCAGCTCAGTCTCATCGACCGCTGTCGGAGTGATTTCAAAATAAATTTGTCTTTTATTCCGTACAATCTTCGAAAATCTTTGCTATCCAACGGTCCTATCACCATGCCTCACAGTCCTCGCTCAACTCGCGGTAGTCTTCGACACTTCAGTTCCGATTACGACTGGCACATGTTGGACCAAAATATTACAAATCTCGCAGCCAACAGCTTGAAGCAGCAAGCGAGGCTATTGTTCGTGGCGCAGTGAATTCTGGCCCAAAATGTGTGCGTGGCGCAGTGAATTCTGGCCCAAAATGTGTGCGTGGCGCAGTGAATTCTGGTAAAAAGCGATCAAATCGAGATTTTTCCTAGCTTATTTTTTTTTCTCATATATTTCTCTTAAATCCTGATTATGTTGCTGCTCACTCGCTACGCTCGTTCCGCAGCAATTATTTTTTTCAAGTTATCTACAGGCTTCCATTTTTAACTGATAAACTTATCATTTTACAAGTCAGAGTAAAATTACTAATATATTGGTGCACTTCTTCAAATACTGTTAGTATAGAAAAATATAAAATGGAACAGAAAGATCCCACCAAACTTTCCTTAGTGATTTGTATTAAATTACCCAATTTAATACAAACCCTCGATTTTTCGAAACTCCCGATAACTCGAACCAAAAGTTGTTTCCTTCTCTATAGTCTAACACTACATTTTCACCCTCGCTTTCTCGAACAGATTTTCCTTTCCCCTGATTGGAGGTTTGAGAAATCGGGATTCCACTGTATGTATTAGCTTAAATTTTATCGGTCCCAAAAAAGAAAGGCAATGGTTTAATAGACAAACTAATTAACTAATGTATGTATAGATTACATGTATGCAAAATACTGTATACACTAATAAAGCTTATATAAGCTTAATCATCAGTGCAGGTTTGAAAACAAAAATGGAAAATAATGTGACAAAAAATACTTTAAGTTTTTTCGTGTTTACAAGTTCGTTAGCCTCTTAGCTTTATAAAGACAACCATGAAGACGAAAAGTGGACTCAACTGGCGAGTATAGGAAACCAGGAGGAAACAAAAAGGTATTAAATTTGACCTGAAGGAAGCGAAAATTGGTTTTGTATCATAGCAAAACTTCGCGGTTCTTCGAGTTTGCACTTCTTTCAAAGGAGATGAAAACTGCAATATTGCATCTCGTTTCTTCGGTAAAAAGATTTTGCTTTTCGTTCTAGTAATTTTTCAAGCTAAATCCAGGTGTAGAAAAATACTTTATATTACAACCTTTCCCATTTTGTTTTGAGAAAGCTGCAGGAAAATCGAGCAAACTACTCTCGAAAGCAATCACTGTTTTGCGAGAAAATTAATTTTCGTGCAAATGGACTTTTCGGTCAATTTTTAATGAGTATTTCATCTGTATGAATAGAAACTGAAGTTACCATTGACTTGGCTAATTCTATTTTTGCTTACCTTTGGGTTTGATGGTTTCTTTTTCATCTTTTTCCTTCACAACCACTAAGTCAGACATCTTTCTCTTCACTTACGCCCGTGCAAACAAATAACCTGAACAACAATTCAAACACTTGTTGACACGCGATAAAACCGAGCTCAAAAAATTGAATTTTGAAGGCGACACAACTTATTTTGAAAGAACGTAGTTTTGAATGTCTTACCTCTAAATTATTTTACTCTTTCTAATCTCTGTGAGTTATTTTTGAGTGGTAATCCAAAGAAAGTTTTTTGCGTTTTGCAACTATGTGAAATCTCTTTGGTTTGCGTCGTAGACGACGGGCTGCTCAATCACGTACGTGGTATCCTGTAGCAACCGATGACGCGGGCATGTCTTTCGCTTCCGGTCGACGTTCTTGACGCTCTACGTATTTGGTGCTTAAGATCCCTATTAATTATCCTCGGGAGCGAGTCTCGGATTTCAATTCTCTCCTCTGCTAATTGAACCACGAGACTAATGTTAACTCGCTAGACTCCCCGGCGGGGGGGGGGGGGGGGGGGTACTCCCATATATGAGCTATATGGGTATGTGCCGCTGTGATACATACATACATACATACATACCTTTATTTAAACACGGTAAAAACATCAGTCACAAAGCAAAATAAAAACTGGTTTAAAACTGGTTGATGGGTATGGTTTTCAGGCAGTTTAGTCTGGGATAGGGTATAGTAATCAGAGAATTTTGGTCTAGAATAGGGTATCATTTTCCGCAAAACTGATCAGTTGCGTGAAGAATTTAGTCTATACAAGGTTTACTGGCAAATGGCATTCGGTATGGCGGGCAGTACGGCATTTTTACTGACCTCTGGTAACTAACCAGCGGCACACCCCCGCCCTAAAATTTGAAATTTGCAGCGCAATATATAGCTATAAATGCTTTAGATTTCACGATCTGCGAATAGAGATTTCCGCTTTTAAACCGAAATATAAATAACAAACTAAAAGGTGGACACGTGTTGGCAGGAACTGTTTTGTGTTAGTTTTATTTTAAATATCTTTATTTTCCGGTTAAAAACTTGACATAGCTAAACGACAATCATTTATTACCTTATATTAAGGTTGTTCTCCAGCTCATCCGAGGAGTCTTTTTCTATCGAAAAACAATTCTTGTTGCCGTTAATCAGGAAATGAACGTACACGTTGAATTTAGATAGCATTAAATGCTATCGTCGCATATTCAGCTATAATTTTAGGATTTATAGTTTACATCAAATAAAAAAAATTAGGAGTAAAAAAAGAAAAATTAGCGGTAGAGTAAAAGATAGCAGTGACGTTTTTTTTTCAGAGTGAAATCAACTCGAGTATGTTATCTTTACAGTTCTTGCGTACAAAATTCATTATGTATGCAAAACTAGAAACACTATCTCTTACTTTTGTTGTGATTATTACGCAATTGTCAGTATATTGTAAAATACAAGTGTTTTATAAAGGTCTTGATACTATTGCCAACTTAAATACTATCGCTTACATGCAATAAGATGGTAAATATCACTAGAAAGTACCTACCAGCTTTTATTGATATGAATCTATGCAAGTACCATAAACTTACTAGTGTCTTCTAAATGGCACTATATTTTAAATCGAGGTGACTTAATCACATATAACCCTGGTCCTAGTTCTCCAAACGTGAATAACGATACCATCTGGGTAAATCTATATCCAGTGGATCGATGCTTATCCACTGCATTGTAGTTTATCCGGCGGGTTTATAGCGTGAGTCACTCTTTATGTACAAAATCCTATCCTGATTGTTTCTATTTGACCTTTTCGCTTCAGTTTCTATTTGGCTTCTTCGCTGTTTCTACTTTAATTTGACAGTTTTTTCTCTTTTTGTATTTGCTTAGTAAATGGATATTATCGCCGTTTTGTGTTTTTTTCCTAGTTGCTGGGGTAACCGATGATACTAGGAATTGTTTAGAAAATAGTTATTAATTATTTTAGCTTGTTTGTCTTTACCTAAAGTTTGCAAAATTATTATTTTTCCATTTTTTTTTTCGCATTACTAAATGCGTCATTTTTTTTCACCCAGACGACTGTCGAAAAATAGAATTCGGAGAGCAAGTAGAAAGTAAGGCACTCAGAAACCACATCATCAAACGTTACAAAGGAGTTAACGAAGAAATGTGCGAGTTAAGCGCTTAAGGTGCTATCTGGAACCAAACTGTGTGTCTTACAATTATGGTCCACTAAACGATGGGTTATTTGTTTGTGAATTGAGTGACACGCAACAATTACAAGCCTTGTCCAGCGAACTGGAGTCAAGAGATTGTTTTATATACCGTCCAATAGATATGGTAAGCAAACTTTGTCACAAAAGTAAAATAAATACTTAAAGAATTATCTTATTTTCAAAGGGGAGAAAGATTGCTCGCATAATATGCGATGGAATAACCGTCCGAAATCCAGCCAAATAATAAATTTTGGTATTTGTAATTAACTACTAGAAAGCACCAAAACAAAACAATGTTGAAATTGCCTCTTAAGTCGACCAAATATATTATCTATTGTAGTTGACCGTATGACATGAGATTTTTTTTGTTGATTGTGTGAGATATCATTTTTTTTACAGCGGGACCAAACCACCTTTTCAAGTCTTTTAAAGGAGCCGAAATGATATTTTTTTTGCTTCTTTCGTATATTCTATGAAAAAAAACACGACAGAGTTGGACTTAACGGGGATGCCACCACTTTAAGATTTTCCCCTTTTTTCAAAACATTTATTGTCAGCACACGCCGTTTTCAGTAGTTGTGTATTTATCCCTGAGACAAGTTTTGGCAAAGTTTAACCCCCCCCCCCCCCCCCCCCTCCGAATGTTTGGATGGCAGCCATAACTTTTCGCCAAGTTCCACCTGCGTTGATGTACCAGGTTCATTTCAATGTACCTGTCTATCTGGGAACACCGGAAATGGAACACATTGCAAAGGTAGGATTTCAAGGACAACAGTTATATGATGATAATAAATTGAAAAGCACAAACCGGGCGGTGGTGATCATAGAGAAGTAGCACACGTAAATGTATGGCCACACGGAAATGAAAAAGAGGTCGGGATAGTAACGTTGGTTTTATCTTTCTTTTGAAGATATGCAGGAATGTTTAGATGGCAGCCATAACTGTTCGTCAAGTGCCACCTGTGTAGATGTACCAGGTTCATTTCAATGCACTTGTCAATCTGGATACACTGGAAATGGAATATATTGCAACGGTAGGCTCTCCGACATTCACAATTATAGTGGTATTGATTTTAAATGAATGAGGGCTTGGTTCATTGGTTGATTCATTTTTCTATTGATTGAAAGATGGTCATGGGTTATCAAACGATTATCGATTGATTGATTGATTGATTGATTGATTGACTAATTAATTGATTGGTTGGTTGATTGATTGATTGATTGATTGAATGGTTAACTCATGGCATGACTGGAAATCACAAAACTAACTCTGTGGTTAATTTTCATGCTAAGACCAACGTCCCATAAATTTCTTACTAAAGTGTTAGCCCTAGTAAGAAATTAAATGGGATACCATGAGGCAAAGAAAAAGTCATTTATCCTCTACGGGATTACAACCCACGACATTCAGATTAGATTTATCGTTCGAGCAACAAGGCCGCACGGAAGCAGATCGTGGGTGATAAGGTGGTATTCGTGGCAATGGTAATGTGAAGGGGCGGTGCGCAGTTCTTACAAAGTCTTCTTCTCGTTGGCTGATGAAACAAAAGAACAAACAACACAACAATGGAACGCCTAGCCCTGAAATCAATAGAGCTGCGTGATACCCAGGTCCAATGAGGTCCAGGTCTAGGTCCAGCTTCTAAAGAGCTGCGTGGCTACTGGGGTACAATGAATGTTAGGGATTTTATTATCTTAATGATGTGTTTTCTAGTAAAGATCACTTAATTGTTTGTACAGTATTCTTAATTTTATATGTTATGTAGAAAAACGCCAAATATATGTGATTAAAGGACGACCGGCTAGTTGAAAGTTTGGCCTTAAAGAATGATGGTCCCCTGCAATACAAAAATAACATTCTGTTGAGTAAGGTTTATTGACCAAGAGCGAGGGGATATGTGATATATTCACGGCCTCGTGGCGTACCCGAGGGCGTATGCCTAGTTTTCACCTTGTGAGGTTTTCGGGGAGTCAGCATTCCGTTCAACTCAAATGCAAAAAAAGCATGATTCCGCAAGGCCGCATTGGGATCACGGCACATGACAAAGCGAGACGGTAAACATGTTTTGCTTTTGCCGAATTTGCATTGAGCACGTTGCCTCGTTATGAGTAGAAGGAGGGAGAGAGAGAAGTAGCCTGCAGAACAGGCGTTGTTTTTTTAAGCGCGGCAGGCGAGCGCGGAGCGCGAGCGAGCGCGGCGCGAGGGGAGAAGAAAAAAATACCTATTTTTTTCTTCTCCCCTCGCGCCGCGCTCGCCTGCCGCGTTTAAAAAAATAACGCCTGTTCTGCAGGCTAAGAGAGAAGAAAATGTATAAACAGAACTCTTGGTCTCGCCATGGCCCAACTGCCCGCCTTCATCATTCGAAGATCAATGGAGTGTATGTCGATGTTTTTTTCAAGGAAAAATATTCAGGTTCAAGCGTAATACGAGACGTCATACATTAATGAAGACCCGAAGCCTAAATCGAGGTACGATTCCATCGAATCGAATAATGTTCTCAAAATATCGCATTTTGGTCGCGATCCGGCAAGTTAAGGGGACGATTACATGGCGAATTTCAGCCCGGGCTGAGATTTCAGCCCGGGCGCCAAGTTTGAAATTGCGTGGGGAAGATTGATAACGAGAATCAAAATGGCGTGGAAGATTCGACTGCGCGTGCCCAAATTCACTTTACAGCCCGGGCTGAAATTTTGATGCGATTACATGGCGAATTTTAGCCCGTTTGGCCGGGCTAAAAATTCCAGCCCGGTGAGTTTTCAGCCCGGGCTGAAACTTTGTTCATGTAATCGCAAACTTCATTTTAAGAAGATTTATTTCGGAAGCCGGGCGGAAATCTCAGCCCGGGCTGAAATTCGCCATGTAATCGGCCCCTTAGTAATGTTTCACATAAAAACTACCGTAAACTTCATTGTTCTGCGGCATTGGCTTTTTCCCACATAAAATATCTTTGGTTTCAAGAATAGAGGAGGGGCTGATGGTTCATAATTATATTTCAGTATAAAAATAAAGAAAATCCACTTGCGTCATATAAGTTTTAGGAAATTTTCGTGCTTAACCCTAACCCCAATTTCCTATGACAATTTTTTGATCACGTGACTTGATGTTTCCATGGCAACAAGATTTTGACAGCCATATTTTTTTTAAATTTGCCTATTTGTACCTTTGAATGAAGAAAAACAATGTTTATTGGTATAACTTTTATATTTTACGTCATTTAGCGTTTATTTATTGGTTTTGATTAATTTTGAGTCAATTTGGACGGTTTTTAAAGGTTTTAAAAAAAAATTCAGAAATCCAAGATGGCTGATCCAAGATGGCGGCCGTACAACTAATTACCTAATTACTATGTTGTATGACGTGATCGTTCCATTATGCGGACCGCAAAGGAGACAGTATTGGACGTACTATGTACCCTCAAGGTTTCATTGTCATAGCCTTAATGTGCCCCCCCCCCCCCCCCCCCCCCTCCCCCAGGCTCAGAAACTCAAAAAAGGCCCAAGCTAAATAGGGTTAACCAATCAGAAAAGTAGAAGACAATAGCTAATAATTTTTCTTCTTTGATGAAGTTCCCCAAATACAATATCTTTTAAAAATTGCATGTTGTGAGATTGGGTCTCTTAATTACTTGAAACCTTAAAAAAAATTAGACAAAATGCACTTTTTAGCGGTTCTTGAGTCTAGGCCAATGAGATCACTAGTTGTAACAATGAAGATTATCAGTATTTAGTTAATAAAATGTGTATAGGTATATTTATAATATAGTTGTAAAAAAATAATGAGTAAATAAAGTATTGTATTGTATTGTATTGTATTGTATTGTATTGTATTGTATTGTATTGTATTGTATTGTATTGCATTGTATTGTATTGTATTGTATTGAAAAAAGTTGACATTCCATCGTGCATTGCCGTTCAGCACTTTCCTTCTTATGCGGACATTACTTAATTGTGTAGGAATAAGATTGATGAAGTTGTATTGTTATGTAAGCTAAAAATAATCTTTGGATGTTGTCCTTTAGCAGCATTTTAAGAATATAAAAAATTTTCTAATGAGGCCTAAAACTACTGTGTTAAAACGGTAAAATCCAAGCTTTCGCCGATCAACGGCATCATCAGGGATAAAAAGAAAACAAAGCGTAAGAATGTGGCAAGTATGTAAAATACATAACATAGGAATAAGAATAACGAGGTATAAATAATATGGTACAAATATGAATGAGAAGCGAATAAAATGGTCTAACAAGCAAAGTGTCATTGAACAAAGAGTCTCTACAGATATGTTAAAATAGTCGCTAGAACAATAGGTCCGCGAATTCGCTGCATTCTTCTCGGGAGATAAGCGTCGGTTTGTATTTTCTTATGTAAAATGATTCGAAAAGGCGTAGATTAACGAGGTCGCTTTCTTTTACCAAATAGAAATCAAGACCATTGTACTAGAAAGCGACCCCGTTAATCTACACCTTTTCAAAGCATTTTACATAAGAAAATGCAAACCGCTACAAGAAAAAAAACTGACCAAGTCCTACTGCACCTTAAAAGAAAAGTTATATACCTTTCCATCCATAAACTAAAGAATAACAGCTGTCATATGTAAAATAAGTACACCTAAAAAATAATTATGACAATTATACAAGTACCGTGGACCGTTTTGTCATACAGAATGGATCAATACGCTTATTTTGATAAAATAAAATTCAACTTGATCTGATAGTGAGGAGAAGAAACGAAGGCGGCAACAAAGGAAATAAATAAAACAAGGCATGCATTTCAAATAACATATTCGTTTATCGAAGATCCTGGTGATTCCCTTATCAGTTTCGTTTTGACAGTAGTACACCTGCTATAAATAACAACAGTATGGCATCCAAAAGTTCTTTTCATTCGGTACTCAGCACTAATAAGTGAAAGTTCTAAATTATTTGTGATATAATGCTGGGGTATTCATATTCTTGACGTGAAAATAGATAGTTGCTGTGCTTTGTTTCAATCAGGCATTGTTGTGGATCACTTTTCTTGAATTCTCGAAAGGAGGAAAACTGTTTTTATAATTCGTATCTTGTTAGGTGGATGTTTTCGTTTTACCGAAAAACACAGGAGAAAAATCTTTGGCAAGGATATGCATGCTAAACCAAAAAGAGCCAACAAATCAAATCAAATAAATATTTGATGCTTGGAGTGAAAGCGTATTTCAGACCATGAGTTAATTAGCTTATTAAAACAATGATAATGAATAAACACTTCCAGTTTCCGACAATAGGGGAAAAAATAAAATATTATTACCGCGGGAATGTATTTTGAAGCACACTTCATTATTATCAGTGTTTCAACCTTTTTTTTGCATTGCTGTTCCTATCCACTAAATTAAAATGTTTAAGTCACCGCACTACAAACAAGTAAAGTAAACAGTAACGTAGAAAAAATCGAAAGTGACGTACGGAATGCCATGGCAGGACATTATCATTCCTTTTGTTTTCAAGAAAATGTTTTATTCACACGAATGAGAAGTAAGACCATAATGGATGGGTTCGTTTGACACTCGGAGTCAAATAATAACAAGTATTCCAAGCAATAGGTTCGTGTATTGAAGGCTTTTCTGGTCCGTTGTTCCTGTAGTGCGTTGATTGGTTTACATTGTTTTTGACAAATTCAGTGCACCTGCGTCGTGCATTATCGATATATGAATATACAGTATGTTATTCAAAAGTCCTTCTGGCCGCCTTTTTTGCGTTCAAGAACCACAATTGAAAGTTGCCAACTCCATGTAATATATATGATGCTTGGGTTTTTGTATCCTTTAAGTAAAAGTTTAAGCAGTTGCTGTGCTTTGTTTCACTCTCGGATTTTCGTTATTTGTGTCATGTGGACCACTGTTCATGAATTCTCGAAAGCAGGTAAGCTGTTTCTATACTTCGTATTTTGAATTGTTAGATGGATGTTTATCGTCTTATCTTAATGCACGGAAGAAAAGTCAGTGGCAATGCATGACCTTTGAAATTAACACAAAAAGACAAAAATAAGTACTTTATTTACGTTCATATTTTTTTTTTATTATTTGAAATCAACTGAAGCGATTTCTTTCCTCTTTTCATGCAAGACATTTGAAATGTCTGGAAACTCTTTGAGATCAAAAGTTGTTTCCCACAATGATTCGGCCAAAACCTTTAGACAAATATTTCTAGAAAACGCTCTCATAAAAATTATTTACATATTAGCCTGCGAGCAAACTCTCGGGCTCGGGTTTGGGGGGAGGGGAAGAGGGGAGGGGGTCGGGGTGGGAAAGGATCGAGAGCTTGCAACGATGTCTCAGAAATTTGAATGTCTCCGCTGAAAAAGTCTGCGGAAAATGCTGATTGGTTGAGATTTAATTTGATGATGACGTTATCATTCTTCGCGCGTCGTGATCAAGACAAAACAAAAAGACGGAGAGCGGAGGAGATTGTATTCATAAAGCATGCGAGAATTTTTCTAAATATCTGAAGTTTCCTGTGGAAATGAAACCCGAGCAACGTCAAGCAGTTGAAGCACTACTTAACGGTAGCGATGTCCTCGCTGTTTTGCCGACGGGCCATGGCAAAAGATTTCAACTGTTTGCTGCCGCGGCTGCAAATATTGAAAGGAGGCAGCATCACACAGTGTTGGTTGTCTGTCCGTTACAAAGCATCATCGACGACCAGGTAGCAGAAGCCAGAATTATTGGAATGTCTGCGGCTTCTGTTGCCGATGTATCTAATGAAGAATTAAGATCGGCGAAGTTTCAGCTTTTTTTGGGTCATGTCAGCCGAGAAAATTATCGACCAGCATTTGTGACCTCTCACGCGAAAACGATACTAAGGGTGTTCCGTTCGAGTCGATCTTCCGTTGCCGTTCATCAGCCGTTCACAAACGATAGGAGGCCGTTCGAATGGCCGTGATTAGCCGTTTAAAAAAATATATTCACTTGTTCGAACGGCTTCTACTAGCCGTTCAAAAAAAAAAATCTTCAGCCGTTCGAACGGCTAGGGTTATCCGTTGGGAAAAAATATTCAGCCGTTTGAACGGCTAATATGTTAGTGTCCGTTTAGATAAAATATTTCCTTTCATTTGAACGGCTATCGAAACAGCTCTATTGTTTTGGCCGGTGACGTTTTAGTTGATTTATTTTTAAGCTTTCGTTCGCGCACCACGCAATTTGCATAAGTCCGAAAGTAATTTGAAGCCTTTCAATATAAACATCTCACTATTCACAAAATTATAAACACGAATTCAAAAGGGAAACACCTTCAGACTAGTGAAAGCAGAGAGTTTATAAAAACTTAATCTTAATTTTGTCCAGCGATACTACAAAGAAAACAGAGAATTCTTAGAAGCGTACAGCCTGGCTGTCAAATAGTGTGTTGCGTCACCAACACTATTTTTATTTTTCCTGTTTGTTTCGCTCTGTTCCGGTTTGCGCTGATTGGCCAAATTCTGACAGCTCGGACAGCGGGGAGCCAAGGGAAGTATTGGGGGCGGCATTCAAATTTCTGAGACGTAGTTGCAAGCTCTCGCCCTCCGCTCCCCCAAACCCCAAACCCGAAATCCTGAACCCGAGCCCGAGAGCTTGCTCGCAGGCTATTTACATATGTAAAATAGGTACACCTAAAACATAATTATGATAATTGTACAAGTACCGTGGACCGTTTTGATCAAAGGCTCCTATGAGCTAACTCATGAATACGAAACAACTTTCTGATCCTCCCCTATCCAACGCGTTTTGTTCCACCGACCCCTCCAACCTCTGCGTCCTACGCCCCACCCTCCCCTCCCTCCTATGAGCCAACTCGTGAATGCGAAACAATCTTCTGACCCTCCCCTATCCAACGTGTTTTGTATCCATCTATCCATGTGGCTTGATAGCTCAGTGGATAGAGCATTGCACCGGTATAATCCCGTTCAAGCCTGAATTTTTTTCAGGTTGCCTTTTCAACTGCTTAAGTTGAGAGCACACTGCGAGGATCACAAATTTCACTCACATTATTTCTTTTTTCCATCTAGACGACTGTCGAACAATTCAATTCAAAGAGGGAATAGAAAATATGGCTCTCATTAACCACATCATCAAACGTTACCAAGGAGTTGACGTGGAAATGTGCGAGCTCAGGTGTTACCTGGAGCCAAACTGTGTGTCTTACAACTATGGTCCACTAAACGATGAGTTATTTGTTTGTGAACTGAGTGACACGCACCACTCACAAGTCTCGTCCAGCGAACTGGAATCAAGAGATCGCTTTATATACCGTCCAATATATAAGGTTAGAAAACTGTATCACAAGGAAAAATAAATACCTAAGAGAATTATATGAATGCTTACAAGGAGCATTTGTTTTTCAAACGGGGAACAAGATTGCTCGTATATAAAATGCAGGCCCGTAGCAGGGGGAGGGGCCTGGGGGGCCCGGTCATAAATTCTGGAAATTTTAATTAAAACTCCCTATTGTTAGATACAGTTTTCATGTATTCGAAATCCAAACAACTATTTACTGCAACCAATGTTCTTCTAGGAAAACCCGAAACAAACAAAACGGATCGAAATTCACCAATCACATCAACGTCTGAAACCGTTATGTTTCCTGAGACGTCTGTTCGGTCTGTTTAAAGTCAGCGGATGAAGAGTGAATGTTTCGTGCTTGAGTTCTTGTGTTCTTTAAAGGCGTGATATTGTTTTCTCAAGAACCTACCAAAAAGAAATCAAAAACTCTATTTTATCGTGGGTTACGACAAAAACAAGTACTTGTGAAACTGAAGATAGAAGCGTCCAAGCGGAAAGAGCCAAAGAACAACCAGATAATGCAGTATCCACTGCGATAAACGAACCTGTGACTGTCGAAAGAAGTCAACCCAGTGACTGTGTTCCAGATGAAGCACATGTAACAGTGTCTCAACTGCCAAATCAACCAAAAAAATTTAAATTCCCCACCAAGACCTTCGGTAATGATCCAAAGAAAAGGGCATTTCAACCTGCGCGTGGTTTGGGCGATTCAAGTGGTTACACTACGACCAGGGAAGAGATGCGGCGTTTTGTCATATCTGCTTAAAAGCACTCCAAAACAACATGCTGACCTCCGCAAACGCTGATCCAACATTATTTACATTGGATGGCTTTAGCAACTGGAAAAATGTAACTGAAAAGAGAGGATTTCAAAGCATGAAATATCACATTCACATTTGGAAGCAAATTGAATGGAAAGATTTCTTACTGCACCTGCAACAGCACTTGGTGATATCAGATAGTTGCTATCTGATAAGCATGCATTAGAGAAGTGTAGGAATGGGAAGATTTTGCTGACAATCCTTTCTAACATACGGTATTTAGCTCGACAGGCCTTGTTATTAAGAGGAGATTGGAATGGTGAAAAAATGACGGAAGAAAATTCCAATTTTCATCAGTTGCTGAAGTTGCGTTCTCAAGAAAATCCAGAAATTCTAGAGAGGCTGCGGCGAAAAGATGACAAATACACGTCTCCAGTTATTCAAAATGAGATGCTCGATGCACTGGCTCTAGGTATGTTGCGGGAAATAGCAAAAAACATTCAAATTGCGACATTCTTTACAATTATGGCTGATGAGACAGCAGATGTATCAAAAAAGGAACAGTTGGTGAATTGCATACGCTGGGTTCACGAATGGTTTCGGATACACCGGCGAAGAATTCATCGGAATGTACCCCTTAGAAACTACAACTGTAGATCAAGTAGTGGCAATACTGAAGGATACTTTACTGCGAATGAATCTAAACATCTAACACGCCCGTGGTCAGTGCTATGATGGTGCAGCGACAGTGGCAGGTAGGAAAACTGGTGTTGCTACGCAAATCAAAACTATCAACGGTAAATGCTTGTACACACACTGTTATGGTCATGCCTTAAACCTCGCTGTCGCTAACGCCATCAAATCAGTCAAATGTATTAGTGATTTACATGACACGGTCCGAGAAATTGGAAAACTAGTTAAAAAGTCACCGAAACGAAATACAAAGACAAAAATCAGAGCCGAACAAAAGGACAAATCACGAAGTGTGCATGCATTTTGCCCAACAAGATGGACTGTAAATGGGGAAGCTTTAGCCTCGGTACAGTGTTTAAGAATCATTCCGAACTCATGGAACTTTGAATCAGAGAATTAACTCTGTGTGTAAATTATAGTGCTAAGGTAAACCCATAAATTTCCCTGTACTGAGCATTAGCTCTAGTAAGGAAATGAGGGACCACACGAGGGAAAGAAAAAAATCTTTGACCTCGGTGGGATTCGAACCCACGACCTCCGGATTAAATCTTCCTTCGCTCTACCGCTTGAGCCACGAGGCCGTACGGGAGCAGATCGTGGGTAATAAGATGGTAATTCGTGGCAATGAGAATGTAAAGGGTACAAATAAATGTTGAGCCACGTAGCACTGGTGATACAAGAAAGGAATCAGAGAATTAACTCTGTGTTTACACACAGAGTTAATTCTCTGATTCCTTTCTTGTATTACCAGTGCTACGTGGCTCAACATTTATTTATTTTTTTCATGGAACTTTGAGACTGGCCGCTAACTGAATCAAAAGATACGACGGAAATGAAAGCGAGAATTCGAGTTGTTCAAAGTATGATGACAACTTTTAGTTTTTACTTTGGCTGTTCTTTAGGGGAGCGACTTTTGAAACAAACTGACAATCTGAGTCGCACTTTGAAGGATTCATCCTCTTCAGCAGTTCAAGGGAACAGAATTGCCCAGGATGTGAGGAAAACTTTATCGAAAGATAGAAGTGATACTTCATTTGATCTGTTTTGGGCTCGAATTTTGCAGCGCAAAACCACTGAAGTTCAGGACATTGAAGACCCGAAGTTACCCAGGAAGCGCATAGCTCCAGTGCGGCAGGAGATTGGAGAGCAGAATACACATTACTTTCCCCAAACCCCCAAAAATCATTACAAACAAATCTATTTTGCTGAGATAGATAATACAACTTAATGCATCTATTCATGCTTTGACCAAGCGGATTTCAAGATCTACGAGAACGTTCAAAAGCTCCTTTTGAAGTCGTTTGCTGGTGAAGCATGGGATGACGAATTTACTCAAGTGGTCATCACGTATGGTGAAGATTTAGATCCTTTCAAGTTAGAAGGGCAGCTACTACTCTTACCCACAACTGCAGAGTCTATGGGATTTGACACGTCTCATTTCGATGTTAATGATGTCGTCACCTTCTTCCATTCCAATCTCTCGATGGCTCCCGCAAATTACTTTTAAGTGAAATTTGCAGGCTGGGAAGGTTGTTTCTGGTGATGTCGGCAACAAATGCCGTCAGTGAAACATCATTTTCTGCTTAATAAAGCGAATCAAAACTTATTTACGATCTGCAACCGGTGATTCTAGACTTAACCATTTGATGCTACTTTATGTACACAAGGACAGGACAGCCTTTATCAGCCTCATAGACGCTGCTAACCAGTTTGTGAGAGGCAAGGATAACAGAGAACAGGTCTTTGGCAAATTTACTGCCAATGATATTGCACGATGAATGTTGTCCTTGGTCTCGAGGTCCGTCCAAACAGTTTTAAAAGTGGCTATTCTAATTATGAAGCGGCAGTGGGAGGTAACGGGGGGGAAGGGGTGTCTGGTTGGGATCCCTGCACCACTCGCTCCCCCCCCCCCCCCCCCCCCCCCCCACTAATTTAGGGCTTGCGACGGGTCTGAAAGGTGGCTATCAAAAAGCCAAAAAAAAAAGAATTTTCAGTATAGTAATTAGAACAAGAAAGAAACAGAAAAGAAAACAATAACAATATCACGTTCTGCAGTATACATTGTGCACTTTGGACAAGATAAAACAAACATGGTTTTATGCTGTAAGGAAACCTCATATTGGCTAAAAAAAACGTATAATTTGGCTTATAGAAACGTATACAGTTCACCCACATCCCAGTGGAAAATATATATATTTTTTATTTTCAATTTTTTTAGAATCTCTGTTTAAGTAACCCATGTCCAAGCAACGCAACCTGTCAAGCAGGATACGGTGACCAAGGATACCGATGTGTTTGTCCTCAAGGTTACCATGGAAAGAAATGTCAATTCGGTAAGGCAATTATAATAAAGATTACCCGGTTGAATCGATTTTTTGTGTGAATAAAATATTGACATTGTTTTCTTTTTTTCACTTGAAGACATCAAGGAATGTTTAGATGGCAGCCATAACTGTTCGTCAAGTGCCACCTGTGTTGATGTACCAGGCTCGTTTCAATGTAATTGTCAAACTGGATACACTGGAAATGGTGTGCATTGCAACGGTAGGATTTCAAAGACAAGACAACAGTCAATTAAGATGATAATAAATTATATAGCAGAAACAAGCAGTTAGTGATCGTGGAGAGGTAGCACATGTCAATGTATGGAAAAAATCGTTTGTTACAATACAATATTACAATAGTCCATTACTTACCGTATACTTATATCTTAATGAGTGAAATTTGTGATCCTCGCAGTTTGCTCTCAACTTGAGCAGTTGAAATAGCAACGTGAAAAAAAAAATTCAGGCTTGAACAGGATTCGAACCCATGACCTTGTGATACCGGTGCAATGCTCTATCCACTGAGCTATCAAGCCACATGGAAAGATGGTCAATTGTCAATTCAATTATATGATTTTCATATATTCACATTCATACTTATATTTTAACTCTTACATAGATGTAGATGAATGTACAGAAAACACTGACGATTGCCACTATGATGCAATCTGCACCAACACTATTGGTCACTTCGACTGTGAATGTAAACTTGGTTTTATGGGAAATGGAACTAGCTGTTCATGTAAGTATCAGTCTGGTAGGCTTGTTCAAAACGTTGAAATCAATCAAGTTGTATAAATGTCATGTAAGGCAGCGATTCACTCTGACAAAGGACTAGCGCTCGGAACGTCAGCTTTGAAAACTTTATTTTACGGTGGCCAATTCACCTTTACTTATAAACTTAGTTGATTAAACCATATCATTTTTCTACCGACTTAGCACCACATATTATTATAAAAAAAACTAAATATTTTACCCATCGAAAGTAGGGAGACTGGTAGGTTGGTTGGTAAGCATGTTTGTGGTATTATCTAACCCGGCCAATATCACGTTCGTCTTGCACGAAACTTTACGTTACTTTTTTTTACCTTTCAGCCTGTGTTCTTGGACAAGAAGCTTTGTCTGGTTTCTGTTACAAGCTTGTCTCCCAGCCACAGAGTTGGGCCAATGCAAAAACACATTGCCAAATGCTGGGAGGGCAACTTGTGAAAATAGAGTCAGCAACCGAGAACGAATTCATTCAAAGCACTTTTATGACTCACTCGCCTCCTACAATGTATTGGGTCGGGCTCAATGACGTGGAAAATGAAGGTGTTTTCAAATGGTCTGATGGGAGTTCTTTAAATAATTATAGCTACTGGTTTGGGCCCAACCCGGACAACCATGGAGGCAACGAGGACTGTGTTTCAATAGCAATGGGATGGTTTGGGCTTGCAAATTATGAGAATGCTTATTGGAATGATGTAAGATGTCATTTTACATTCAACTTTATTTGTAAGAAGGTTTTCGTGTGAGTGTCGTAAAACCAAAAGCAAAGTAATTACTCTGACCAATCACAACAGACGCAGACAATCCGATAAACCAATCAGAACTCGAAGAAAATACATTGAGCCGGCGACAACCGCGGAAAAACGCGTACAGGCAAGTCACGATTGGTTTTGGTTTTTCTTTGATTGGTTGAGAAAGTGGCGCGAGATTTTTTAGCCAATCACAAAGCGTAGCAATGCAAAATCAAAGCAATTGCGAAATTACATGTACTGTTCGACACTCAATTGAAAACCGCTCTAAGATGACACATTAAAAAACTCTTTAGCTTAGAACCATGCCAACGATTTTAAGTAAGCAAGCAGGTAAATAAATCAAGTCACAATGTATGTATGTAACTACAACTGTTGAGACAGCAGCAAACATCAACAAATCCCTCCCCACCCACCGTCCAATGTTTCTTTGTTCCTGAAAACCTCGCCGATTCAACAACAATTCCAAAACAACATTGCAAGAGGGGAGGGGCAGGACGCATATTTATATAATGGTGTGGGAAATTTGTTTCAGAAGTATGCAAAAATATCGGTATAATTTCTGTTTTTCTCAACTAGTTTTGACCGTGGATGTGGCTAGGAGAGTAAGCCCTACAGTTGAGTCGAGCAACTCCCCTGTGTAGTTTCAGATTTTGGTTTTGCCCGGCCTATTGCATTTATTTATTGCATCCAATTCAGTGGTGGTTCTTAGAGAGATAATGCGCCGCTCAGTATGAGAAGTGGTTGTGTTATCAATATTTCGATGCTAATAACTCATTTTATTATACCTCTTTTGTCGCTCAAAGATGTTTAAACAAGTAGAGGATTAGAATGTTTTTCAGTTTAAAAGGTCTAAAAATCTGATCAATTTCAAGAGTTAACATCCAATTATCTGTTACGAAAGGTCATTATTGTTGTTTTAACCAATCTAACGCATTCTAACGAACTATTCTTTTCTTGTTGATTTATATTGGAATATCTCCATGATCCCTCACTGCTACTATCCTCTCCCCGAACTGAAAAAATAGAGAGAAACGAGCTTTAAACGCCTTTGACCACCTGGCCAATAATCCTCAGTTTGAGGGATAGCCGTATTGGAAAATAATAAAACAAAAGCCAATCCTTTAATGTCCTTCCATCAGGCCCAATAATTTGAACCAGGTTCGGTCATACATGTAAGTTTGTAGTTTTCGAATTAAAAGAAAATGTTCCCCTTTAACTGTTTTAAAGATTAAGTATTTATTGTAGGTTTGTTTTTCGTAAAATAAAGCGCAGCACTGAAAAAATAGATGGGCAATTGTTCAACAACACTACCTCCCTACTCGGAGGCAAATATTTCAGAGGTGGATGATCCAAGTCTGCCATTAACTGGTATTAATGTGGCTCCATACAGTTTATTGGCGTGCGAGGCATAGGCACGACAATGGCGTAAGCGCGCATTTGTTTATTTTGATGACGTCATGAAAATATAGACTGAGTTTTTTACGGTAACTAAAACGTTTATTGCGCTCGTTCCACACGGTATTTTTTTTTATGAAAATTGGCAAATTAATAGGATTTTTTTGTTCACGATCACAAAAAAAGACAGCAATTTTTGTACATGCACAAACCCAATAAACGTAAAAAACAAAATTGCCGAAAATTATGTACCGATTTTTTATGGCTTTGTCAAAAGAAACTTACTGAATGTTTATTCTGTTTCACCAAAAATAGTGAATATTTACCGTGTAAAAACCGAGAAAAGCCTTCGAGAGGTTTGTTAACCTTGAACTACAAGCCCAACAACTCAATCAGTGGTTGCCATGGTAACGAGACAGAACTACCAAATTAGATTTCTCTGTAAAGGAGAAAGCTTAAGCCACATGTATGTGTATATTATGCCTAGTTTTGCAAAACAAAACTCTCGAAAGACAGCAATTGGATCGTGTATGTTTTATTTGGAAGATTGGCCAATAACTATATGGAGCCACCATAAAACGCGCCTGAGGGATTTTTCAATATGCTGAAATCGAACTGTTAGAGTCAAGTTATACGTTTCCTATTTTTGACTTCCTCGATGAAGTCTCGACATTTTTAGTTATAGTGGTGATGTTTTTCCTCTGTATTTCACAAAATATAATTTACCTTTTTTGGTTTTTAGTTTGAGTTAGTTTAATTAATTAATTATTTTTTTTAGTTTTGAATGTAGCAATAAAGAGAAATAAATACACTCTCTAGTACACCTATCTTGTCTTCGGTAAACATTGAAGGGAGTGACTTTAGCCATAGACAATATAATTTGATGTTTGGTCAAAAAGCCAGAACCTAAGGGTAATCGAAATCAAATATGTTCCGAAGTAATAGTAATGTATTTTATTTTATTTATTATTTATTTTTTTACTTTGCCACACACAATGAATTACAAGCAGAATAAACGATAATACATAAATAGGTTAATAGTAATGTAATCGGACTTCATGTAGCACAATAGACCAATTCCGATATATTAAAATTCATACTTGGCTCCGAGGCTTAGGGGAATAAAACAAAAGAAATAAATTATTCATACATGAACCTCGATGTGATTTCTTTTGTTTAATTTTATTCCCCTAAGCATCGGAGCCAAATATGAATTTTAATACACCTAATTCAATAAAGGTTGCTTTGGCAGTTGGTCATTGGTAATTGGGAATTGGCATTTAGCATACGGAACACAATGCAATGCTTCGTTTGAGTGACCACCAAACAATAGCTTCCCAATGCCCAATTACCAATGACCAAAGCAACCTTTTTTGAATTAGGTGTATATCGGAATTGGTCTATTCAGGGAGTAATCGGCCAAGCGCGTGGCGGGAGAACGATTTCAGGACTATTGGAAATAACAATTATTATGAATCGCATGAATAACAAATCTTATCAATAACGATTTGTTCAGACATAAACAAGCAAAAACAAACGATAAAAACCGACGTTTCTGTGTCATCATGACGCCATTGTCAGGGTAACTTGTGAACGAATTGAAATATAAATGGTAACAAGTATATGAAGCAGTGGTGTTGGCGCTAAAATTAACATAACAGAAAGTGCGAAAATAAAAATTATGTAAATACTTTCGTAGGAATGGAGTCCGATTGCACATTCAGAATGGGTCTTTCTTGTTTGATAAACAACATTTCGTGCAATAAACAGTCAAACTTATTTGTGCATTTCTTAAGTACCAAGAAGCGCCTCAGCAGGTCATCGGGGACCTTCTTGTACATGTTCTTGTAGTGTTTGAAAATAGAGGATGACTGCTGTTTGTGTCCATCCACGTGATCTCATGGTGTAAATGTCCGCCCTTGAGCCTACATAACCCGCATCGCACAGGTCACATTGGAATTTGTAAAGGACAAAACGGACTCCATTCATGCGAAAGTATTTACATAATTTTTCTTTTCTCACTTTCTGTTATGTTAATTTTAGCGCCAACACTGCTTCAAATACTTGTTACCATTTACATTTCGTTCACAACTTACCTTGACAATGGCGTCATGATGACACCGAAGGCGTCTGTTTTTATCGTTTGTTAATAACAAATCTATCTGAACTTTTTTCTTCGAAATACACCAGGGATGATTTCTATCGGATTGAAACAAATATAAAACAGCAAAAAAGGGATCGTGACTAGAACACCACACGGGTGACCTACGAGTACATACAAGTAACACACGAGTACATACGAGTCACATACGAGTACATACGAGTCACATACGACCGGCATGCGAATTTGTGGGCGAAATACAGGGTGCTTTGTGAAAAGGGAACAAATAGCGACACGAGATTCGCGCGGTACATAGGGGTGCATACAATTTCTCCCCCTCATGTTTCGCGAATTTTGGTACTTTATTAGCACAACTGTAAACATTGAAAGCTAACAAAATAGACCAGATCGGTAAACGTGGTTCTAAACATGTGACAATCATTGTGATTGTTTGGAAGGATATTCCCGACCGATTGCTCACTTTTTAGTACGATATTTTATTACCGTAAAGAGCTAGCGTTATATCTTCAATAATCACTCTATGATCTGCGTGTTCCGCCTGTTATTTCTTGTCTTCATGTAGAAGGTCGTCCGATCGATCCAAAGCAAAAACGTGCTTAGCTCCAACAGTATCGGATTACTAAGTACGTGGGCACAACGCAGTATGGGATCTGTTTCTCCTTTTTTGGCAACACTTGATAACACAGATTAATTTGTTCGCATGGAAATGGTCGGTTATTATTTTTTGTTTAAAATAAGTATTCTAGTATATACTCGTATATACTAGACTAGACTAGACTCTATAATATACTCGTTCTTGCATGGTATATACTCGTGCCGTGATAGAGCGCGCGGATTTTTACCCAGCATATATTCCCAGCGTATATATTTCTTTCTTTGTTTCTTTCTTTGTTTCTTTCTTTGTTTCTTTCTTTGTTTCTTTCTTTGTTTCTTTCTTTCTTTCTGAAAAAATCAAATGTGCATCCACTTCTAGCGTTGCGAGCACGCTTGGCAATTATAACACCTAATTTGGTCATGTTCCAAAATACTTTTTCAGTTTTTATCCGTTTGATCTCAAAGTTGGAAGGATGGTAGAACTTTGAATTCCAAATGTTCGTATGGTTTTGGTTTTTCGATTTTAACGGTTTTTGGCGGGAAAGTGACGTCACGAATATTGGGCCAAAATTCAAATTTTACATTTTAATACATGGCTGCTGCTGAAAGAGCAAGCTCAAACAAGTTCAAAACCGAAGAGACAACTAAAATATCTTGATACAGTCAAGAGATATAATTGTTTGAATTTCAAAATTCCCGCCATTTTGTTACTAAAAATAGCACAAATGCAAATTTCAACTAATTATAACTCTTGACTGAATCAACATATTTTGGTCGTCTCTTCGGTTTTGGACTTGTGTGAGCTTGCTATTTCAGCAGCAGCCATTGAATATATCAAAATGTGGAATTTAAATTTTGGCCCAATCTTGGTGACGTCACTTTCCCGCCAAAAATACCGAAAGCTGAAAAAAAAAACATAGACCACGAGAATATCTATTATTGTGGAAAATTTGAGGCCAACAGGATAAAAACTCACGAAGAGAATTTGTAACAAAAAAACATGGCCCAATTTCGATCAAAAATTTCCAAGAGTGAGGTTTTGCGAGTCACGTATTTCTAGTATGAGATTAAACAAAAAACGCTGGTGTTCGTGTTCCTCGTGCGCGCAATCCCTCGCAATTCAGACGTAAACACGCGCGAATCTCGCTTTGTATTTCGCCCACAAATTCGCATGTCGGTCGTATGTGACTCGTATGTACTCGTATGTACTCGAAAGTTACTCGTATGTACTCGTATGTTAAAAAAAACCCTTTGTATGCAGAGGTCCACACGACGCATTAATTAAACTTGCTGGAAGTTGCCGGATCTTAATACTAGTCGAAATATTGACCATTAATAAATCTGCCCTTTGCCGTAGTGCCAGTCTTGCATTCAGTTTTTTTTTAATAATAATGGAATCTTTTATTAATAACCAAGCTAACTAAAAAAATCTTATTTTACAATTAATTTTAAAAAATTATTCAGTCCAAACACTATTTACATTATTCCTTGCATTCAGTTTTGTATTTACTCGTATGTTACTCATATGTACTTGTATGTTACTCGTATGTACTGGTATGTCACTCGTATGTACTCGTAGGTCACCCGTGTGGTGTTCTAGTCACGATCCAAAAAGGAACCCATTTAAGTGCACCTGATTCGGACGTGCGCGAAACATTGGTGTCTAATTTACAAAAATGTTGTAATTGGACACCAACGCGACCGCGCACCAGTTACGTGACGAATAAACACAGTAGTCTATTAGGATCAGAATTAAACCTGGCTATGTATTTCCCTTCGATTTTCCATGACATGTGGATTTCCGCATATTTAATTATCATCCAGAACTGACATCACAATAGACCAATTCCGATATATTAAAATTCATACTTGGCTCCGAGGCTTAGGGGAATAAAACAAAAGAAATAAATTATTCATCTCTGAACCTCGATATGATTTCTTTTGTTTATTCCCCTAAGCCTCGGAGCCAAGTATGAATTTTAATATATCGGAATTGGTCTATTTGGATTTCCTTCATATGAATTTGGATTTCCGGACTGACGTCACAATTTGGACTTTCCCGCCTTCCCCTTGTTAATATTCCATTTAGTAACAATTATCCAATAAATTAGTGAAAGTGGATAGGTAAGTAATTAAGAGGCAGTGTCTGTAAAAGCGGTCCACTGCATTTCGGGTCGGAAAAAAGTTTTCCCTCAAACTTTGCCCAGTAAACTATCTTGGGTCATAAGTAAATGAAACGACTTTAGTTTTTGGAAATACGTTAAATTGTAGTTTTTAGAGCTCGTAACAGTCAAAGCGGCAAAAGGCCTAAATTTGCGCTTGGCCAGAATCGAAAATTGCATAAATTGACGAGCTCTTATTCCTAAAGGCTGGTTCTCATATAATCGTCCCGGTCGTCCCGGTCGTCCGAGTCGTTTCAAAAGTTTTTTGCAAAGGACTCAGATGATCGGGACGACTCAAGCGATTTGGGTTCTCATATGATCGTCCCGGTCGTCTCGAACGTCAATAGCACAGTCGTAAACTGGGTCCGACAACATGTTTTGGGCAATAATACTGCATTCTGGGGTAGATTTGGGTCGCTTCGATCGCCTCAGTCGTCCTGGTCGCCTGAGAGTAGTTCTCATGTGATCGTCCCCGATTATTCACGATCGTCCCAGTCGTCCGGATAGAACACAGTTCTATCCAAGCGACCGCGATCGTCCCAGTCTTCTGGGTCGTTTGCTATCGTCCCGGGTCGTCTCAGAAGTGTTCTCATGTAATCGTCCCGATCGTCCGTGCCCTTCAACGACTCGGACGACCGGGACGACCGGGACGACCGGGACGATTATGAGAACCAGCCTATATGAGAACTACTCTCAGGCGACCGGGACGACTGAGGCGATCGAAACGACCCAAATCTACCCCAGAATGCAGTATTATTATATGTCCCTAACGTAGTGAATAAAGACGCAATCGCAGTAAGTGCAAAAGTTAATGATATATATAGATATACGATGGTAGGTAACAAGCTAAAAATAGCAACAACACAATAACAAGCGTCTTTGTTATCTTTTTCTCCCACTTTATCGCCTGTTTCTTCGCCAAGTTTTCTTTCTTTGTGGGGGGTGGGGGGCCTGATTACCCAAAAAAATTCCTGCAGAAGAATTTGGACCGTAGATCTTGGCAGATCCGTTATGCTGCGTCATTTTTTTCACATGGTTTGGCCATGTTCCCTCTGGCAGATAGTTTTGCTATCGCCGCCAAGTTCAACGCAACAGTGGCATGATATTTTCAAATGTTTTGTTCATTGTGTATGGCATAAGCTGTGCACGTGGACAGACATATGATCTTGAGGTCATATCCGGAGTTTTTACCAAGTGCAGTTCTAACTCAGTCAGGTTAGTCACTGGAACTTGTTGCTACACTGTACTGATGAGCCGCAATAACGGCAAAATAGCTATCCACAGTTGCATTTAAACTTTCGGTTTGGTCTCAATCATGCCATTGTTGCGTTACTTTTTCTACGCAGTTGTCAGCCCTTGCTTCTTATAGTACAAGAATCAAAGCACGTGAAAACAAAGAGACTGATTTTTTGCAAATAGTGATGCTGAAAAAAAAATAAAAAATTCATACTCTGAAGAAATTGACCAGCCCCCTACAAAAATTAAATTGTCCGTCCTTAAGACCCAACCCGTGAATAAGAAATGCTAACGCGTAACGCAATATTGCGATAAGCTTATGATTTCACACTGACACGATTCAATATTTTTTTTTTAATTAAACGTAAGGATTTTTGACAAACGCAAAAAGAAAACTACGCTTTAAAGGAACAGTAAAATACAAAATAATATAATTTGTAATAACAAAAAAACGATTCACCTTCGTGTCCATGTCTTTCTTTAGTCGTGTTTGGAAGGAATTTGCATCAGAGCGGAAGACAGTTTGTCCCTACGGTTTTAAAATGCCCGGTAAAATGTAATCGATTACATTTTAAACCGTACGGACAAACCGTCTTCGCTCTGATGCAAATCCCTTCCAAAACGACTAAAGAAAGGCATGGACATACAGGTAAATCGTTTTTTTTAATTATTATTACAAATTACATTTGTATTTTACTGCACCTATATACAGCGCAAGATATAGCTATAAAGCGCTCGGGTTCCCTGTGCAATGCTTTAGATTTCACGATCTGCGAGTAGAGATTTCCGCTTTTAAACCGAAATATAAACAGCAAACTAAAAGGTGGACAAGTGTTGGCAGGAACTGTTTTGTGTTAGTTTGATTTTAAATGTCTATTTTCGGTTATTAAAAAAATGGACATAGCTAAACGACAATCATTTATTACCTCATTTTAAGTCTGTTCTCCAGTTCATCCGAGGAGGCTTTTTCTATCAGGAAAACATATACATGTAATTTTAGGATTGTAACGTGGACATTTGCATTACCAACAGTTCATTTAAGAGATAATACGCCCACCAGTTCCTCAACTCTTTCACTGAGAGGATATGATAACATGGGTTTTAGGCATGGTTCAATCCCTACAGTTCCCCCCCCCGTGCAGTCTTTGGGACAAAGTCGGCCCTTGTGGCCAGGGGGTGGGGAATTTTGCAAGTAGTCTTGTCCCGGGGGTAGAGGGTGGGGATAATCTAGGTGCGCAAGGAATTATGGGGCGAAAATTTCGTCGAAGCACATGGCGGACGACATGACTCAACAAGCGGACTTCTTTGCTGGGAAATCCTTACAATTTGTTAGTAATTGGCTGGAAGAAAACAGTTTGGCAAAGCAGGAGCTTATAGACCACTTTCATAATGGCGGCCGATTTATTTATTCTTTTATATGTATGTTAATTAGCCTCACTGGCCTCGGTAACATGTGCAAAATTCAAAAGAATTTTTACTCTAAAATGAGGCCAGTGAGGCTAATTAACATACATATAAAAGAATAAATAAATCGGCCGCCATTATGAAAGTGGTCTATTACCCCTTGGCAAAGTTAAAGCCTGTATTTGAAGGAGTGTTGCCTGTCAGTGGATGATGTGAAGTGTTGGGAAGAACACATCCTCAGTACACTTAACAACCGCAAGAGAGGAGCGATGAAAGCCAAAGAAACGCGAGCAATGGGGGAGATGCTTCCTGATCTTTGTAGCCATACGAATCTAGTCCAGTCCATGTCTATTTTGTAAACTGTTTGGTGGATTTATATAATAAATATTTCTGTCTTTTTGAGAAAAGGTGCAGCTTGCTGTTGAGTGTCCCGGGGGTGGGGAATTACCTTTTTCTTTGTGCCCGATGGTGGGGAATAGGACGCCAAGTGAAGAAAACTGGCAAATCCCCGGGGTGTGCCCGGGGGGGGGGGGGGGGGGGGGAATGGTAACTGTAGGAATTGAACCATGCATTAGACCTCTAGTGGATATATTAAAATACAAAACTGAATGCAAGGCTGGCACTACGGCAAAGGGCAGATTTATTAATGGCCAATATTTCGACTAATAGTATTAGTCTTCCTCAGGGCCAGGGCTGTACTAAAAGAAAATATTGTAACGGCTCCTAAAATTTGAAAATTACATGGTTATAAATGATTGGCTAATACATGACATGTAGACAGCGCACTTGTAAACATAAGATAAAAATAATATATGACATATATAGTGTATGATACAAAATGAGTTCAGCGTTCGTTCCTTCGGTTAATGCCTTCTGGTGACAAAGTGTTCCCTTTATGAATTAAAAAGGTCTCGCGTGCTTTTCGACGGGAAGCATTGATGGTAGGTTGCAGTTCAAGTGGGATATATTAAGATATCAGAAGAACGATGATCCACTTAAAAGCGCTAGAGAAGAACATTCATTTCGTGTTAATTGCAATCTGATTGGTTTTTTTTTTACCTTTCCTTAGAATTAAAAGGCTTAATTTCCAATTCAAGTTGCACTATATTAAGCAACTTCACTTATTGATCGTACAACATTAAAGATTATAAAGACCCTTCAATTCCCAAAGTCACAAGCCCCTGTCGTAGCCCATCCGTCTAAACATGAAATGCACCATAAGGAGCCAGTGTGACTATATTCAACGTAACTGAAAGTTATTGTGTCGTACTTTCTTTAGTGCGATTTACTTTGAAACGTTTTGAAGCAAATATACATAAATAATTTGCGATATTTTTCTCACTTCGAAATTGGCCAATCACATGTTTTCAGCGTGGCAGGGTTAATTAAATCGGGCAAATAATAAAGAAATGATTGATATTTCGTGACACCAGATAACAGCTGACCGTTTAATCGGATGTTGTCAAAAATCTGATCTTTTCTGTCTACTTCAAGTTCATTGCGGCAAAAACGATACTCAATTTCGCCTTGCCGGGTCGTCACAGAATGTCCCTTATAGGAAAGTATCCTTGTGACAACATAACAGCTCCAACTTACCTATCATACTCATCAGCTTCAGTTACCATACTGTCAGCCATCGTTGGTTCTGTTGGTAACTTCATCGTGATCCTCGTCGTGTTATTGAATCCCAACAAAGATCTTCGGTCACCGTTCAACTGCCTTGTAGCCAATCTTGGATTTGCAGACCTTATAGTTGGGCTTTTGACTTGCCCTCTGAGTGCAATATACCTTATTTCTGAGGGACTTAAACACCCGAATCAGCAATTTAGAGTGTGGATGCACATGACTTATTTCATTTCTTGCACTGCTTCGCTCCTCAGCCTGACGGCCTTAGCAATAGAACGGTATGTCGCCATTACATACCCTCTGCATTACAGAACAAAGATGAACTCTGCCCGAGCTTTCCAAGTTTCCGTCATGGTTTGGATTATCTCTATTCTGTTATCACTAATTTATTTTCTTGTTGGGTACAACAGATTTCGGTTCATCTTCGTTAATTCTGCTGTAGCTGTAACCTTTGCGACGCTGATTTTTACGAACGTAAAAATTTTTAGGTACTTGCGATTACAAGTTCGCCAATGGGACAGCTTACATGACAATTCAGAAGAAAACTTAGCTATGAAGCGAGCAGCAAAATGGGAGAAGAAAATTACTAAGACATTGTTAGTTGTCTTAATTTTATTTTTAGTTTTTTATTTGCCTTCGTGCGTTTGTATTTACATCGTTAATCTGTGTTCGAATTGCGATTGCGTCTTTATTCATTGGGTAAGAGACATCCAATTTGTGCTGGTGATGGCAAATTCAGGAGTTAATCCATTTGTGTATGCTTGGAGATTAGAAAATTTCCGAAAGGCATTCAGGAGCGTACTGACATGTAGGGCTTGTTTGAAGAGAGTGAGGTCCATTTCAGTAAATCTACAGTTATCAATATTAAACAGGGATGGTGGGTCAAATGCCTCTAGCACTCCTGGGCAATTTAACCCAATAGAAATCAAAGATATGTAAAAACAGATGCCTTTGTGGTTAATCAGACTGAGCTATCGAAGTTATCTCAGATTTAATTACTGGTGAAGCTACAATCATAAACGCTTCTCATTCAACATGTGCATGACTCAGCGCTGACTAAGCTCCGTTACAGATTGATCATGAGAAGTGCTTATGTGAGACCACTTCCGGTCAGCGCTGTACCCCAGTAGCCATTTGTAATTCGCCTATCCTATGGTTGCGTAAAAACATGTCTGCTGCGTCGTCTTGCTCATATCAGGGGACGGAGTTTGGCAATTACCCAAAATAGTTCCTGTTCAACTCATGCAGATTAAAAAAATCTATATTGTGCACAGTGAAACGATGTAAAACAATATCTAGAAACCCATAAAGATAAAAATGCACGCAAAACATTATTTTAGTCACGAAATATAATCATGCTGGGAAATATTCATAATATTCTGATGTTACTCAGTATTTAGGGCAGTGGTCATAACATAGTTAATAGAACAAACTGGTTATGAAGCTCAACCAATTTTAAAAAGAGTGTACAAAGCTGCTTTGTTTTATGTTGAACGAACCGTGACCCTGCACATTGTTTTGTTTAACGTGTTAGCCCAAATTTTTCTACTGGTCAGTTGCTCATATGCATTTCAATACCTTTTGTGTTTTGTGCAGGGTCAAGGCAAACGAACAAAAGAAATGGAGAACAAAAACATACAACAAAGGACTGACTGAGTTTCATAACCAGCTTGTTCTATTAACTATGGTCATAACATGTATACTCGACGAGGACCCACCCTGTGTAGGGGTAGGGGGGTTATGCAAGATACCACTTATCTGGTGAGTGTAATGGACAAAATTTATTGGCCCAAAAATTGGAGATGAGACTTAAATATTCTGTGTGCATGAAGCTTGCATTGCTACTAAGATGGCACAGGTTGGTTTGAATTCTTTACTCAGTTTCTTCTCCTGATAGAATGAGGGCTATGCCAACAAGACACCATCTTTTTCAGTGGGGGAGGGGTGGTATATAAAGAGACCACCAGTCGTTTTGCAAAATGGTGAGTCCTGTCCGAGTACAATAGTTTTGAGAATTTAGTTTTATCGACTGAGTCGATAAGGTAAATTGACCACCGTAAAAAGATTCAAATAGCTGACGTTTCGAGCGCTAGCCCTTCGTCGGAGCGAATCAAGGAATTGTGGGTAGTGTGTGGTTTTATATAGTAAGCGGTGGAGCTACGCTATTGGTGGAAATTTGGTGACGTGAAAAACAAATGTAGATTAGTTGAATGAAAAGCGTTCGTTGATTCCGTGGGGTTTGAGAGTGCCGATTTGAAAGATGATTTTTTGTTCTAGGTTTTTACGGCTTTCTGTGTTACCCTGGTGTAGGGAAAGGCCGCAGATTGTCATGTGTTGTTTAGAATGGTTAGTAAGATTAAAATGGCGCGCGACTGGTTTGGATGCGTCTTTGTCATTTTTTTCAACGTCTCGGAGATGTTCACGAAAACGGTCGCCCAGTCTCCTCCCTGTTTCGCCAATGTATATCTTTTTGCAAAAAGTACATGTAATGCAGTAGATAACATTTACGGAGGTGCATGTAAAACGATCAGTGATTTTAATAGATCGTTTGGGTCCTGTTATTTTGTCCGCGTTGTGAATGAAAGGACAAGTGTTACATCGTGTGCGTGTGCATTTGAAAGTTCCCGGTACATCGTCAGATTTCAGTGCGCTCGTAACTAGAAAGTTGCCTATGTTTTTGTCACGTTTGAATGAAATTAGTGGGGGTTGTGAAAAAATTCTGCCAGTTTCGGGGTCGTTTTGGAGTAATTTGAAATTTTTTAAAATGATGCTTTTGACTGTGTTGTTGTGTGGGTGGAAAGTGAGGGTGAATGGAATTCTCTCGTTCTCTTAACGTTATGAGGGTACGCTAATGAGGGTACGTTAATGAGGGTACGCTAGCCCTTCGCTCCGACGAAGGGCTAGCGCTCGAAACGTCAGCTATTTGAATCTTTTTACGGTGGTCAATTTACCTTATCGACTCAGTCGATAAAACTAAATTCTCGTGTTTCATCCCCCCACCGACGCAGCACCACAGTTTCTCTAGAAACTAACCCCATACAATAGTTTTGACCATTTCCCTTAATGATACGTTTCTTCAGTTGATTTTAATTCTTCTCTTAATTGTATCTTCAATGTCCTTTTCTTGTTTTTTTCTTCAGTAAAAGGCAATTGTTTAGCAAGTATGAATAAATGATGCCAGACAAATAAATATATGAAAAATAAGAAATCAAATTGTCTAAAAAGGCATCGATCAGAGTCCCACTCGTTCTTGGGCTAAAATTTTCGCGGACAAAATAATTGCACAATACAGCAGCATATAACATTAATATGGGTTTGTTTGTTTGTTAGAAGATAATATACACACTGTATACATGATTGTGTTACTTCAAGGGATGAAAAGGTTTACGAATCGGCGGATCTTGTAAATAATTGTGCACGGATTTCGGATTCAGAGGAAAAAAATGGGGATTTGGGGATCCTACCACTGCAATGGATTTTGGCTTTTGCTTTTTATATATTTCGGATCTAGGATTTTAACCCTTTAGGCCCGGTTCAAACGTCGAACTTTGCATGTACCGAACCTAATTATTAGGTTTGGCACATGTAAAGTTCGACGTATGAATCAATTAAGATAGACACTTTTGTATTCTGTTTTCGTCACGGCCGAGATCACGTGCGGTCAACCTGGCGGTTGCTTAAATATATCGTCGACGTTCACTCGCCTGTATGAAACTTCTCAAGAAGACCTTTTTTTCTAAAAAAAAAAATAATAAAATCCCATACACAGCATTTGCAAAGATACAATACCACACAAGTTAGGATATTTTTATTACGTTTCAAAAGTTCACAAATATTTAATATGCGGATTCAGATCTGAACATTAATTTTTGCGGATCGTAACGATAACCCCCCTCTACTTGTAATTTCAGAAACTCCACGAATTTAAAAACATTACAATTTTAAAGTTGAAATATTGTTTGTTAACCTGATACACGATATTTTTCCATTACTAGCGAGTTTTCGTTCGTATGTTTGTTTTTGGTGATTTAATTTAAAAGGGATATTATTCTAACCGGGCATTACTGTAGTCGCCGTTGTCATACGACTCTCTGAAACATTCCTTCTCAGCTGGCCTTTGCAGACACCACAATAAATGATTGACTTGATGGCCTGTCGGAAATGTTGCATTCTGCAGGGATAAACAATTGGATTTAACGCTGAATTTGCCATCACGAGATAAAACTGGACATCACGAATCCAATTAATAAATACGCAATTGCATGTTTCACACAAATTTATGATGTAGATACAAACACACGATGGAAGAAAGCACGCTAAAAATATCCCGAGCACAATCACAAGAGCCCTGGTCATTTTCTTCTCCCATTCTAAAGCTCTCTTCTTAGCAAAATTTTCCTCAGTGTTGTCGTGTAGTTGATCCCATTGGCGAACTTGAGCTTGGAAAGTTCGGAGAATTTTTGCGTGGGTGAAAAGAAGCACCGTGAAGGTCACGACAACAGCGGTGTTGGCGAAAACAAAACGATAAATATTCAAGTCAATACGAAAGTAAATCAACGATATCACTGCGGAAATGATCCACGCTGTGGTACATATTATGAATGCTCTGATGGAATCCAACCACGCTACATACCGTAATGGGTAGGAAATCGATACGTACCGATCCACTGCTAAAATAATCAAGCTAAACAGAGACGCAGTGCACACAGTGAAATAGGAGAAGAACATGTACTTGTGTATCTCTGCTTTTATAGGGCTTTTCAGTCCTTCAGAAACGTGGTATATCACCGACATAGGAGCTATGGCGAGTCCTACGAGCAGGTCTGCAAATGCCAAGTTAGCCACGAAGTAGTTAAATGGCGATCGAAGATTTTTGTAGGGATTCACAAAGACGGCAAGTAAAACAAGAGAGTTCCCAACTGTCGCGACAACAAATATAAATGCCGAGACCGAAGCAGTGGTGAAAGAGAGATCAGTTGGAACAGTAGCGTTGTTACAAGGATATTCTCCGAATAGAGACATGAACACGACTTTATAAACGTCTGTTTGACCAAAGTGATGTTGCAGAATGGCTCTGTTTCGGCAGCTCCAAGGGTTAATTGCTTTTCAGGATTCTTGGAAAAATGTTACTGATTTGCATCACTGTACTGATCTTCTACGTACATCGTGACAATTGTCGTGACACTTGTCGCGACAATTGGTAGTTCCCAGTCTGATGAGGGACTCTGTCGTGGAAATGTCACGCGCTCCAGGTACCTCTTGATGAGTTTCTTGAAATTCGCTTTCAGAGTTGATTTTTTTGTAGCTCGATTAGAAAATAAGGCGCATATGCTAATGAGGCAATGATGGTAAACATATATTTTTAAAAATGGATCATCAGTTTTGTTTTCCATTGAAAAATATAAATAATTGACGAATTTTCTTTGCCGCTTGTTTTGGGATATATCGTTATAAGCTTACATTATTACGGATTGGGTGTTTGTAAAAGCAGGAATCGACCTGTAACATCCCGGAACACCCCAAAACCTACCCGGAACACACCTCGGAACACCCCGGAACATCACCAGAACACCACCGGAACCTAACCGAAACATCCCGGAAGCCATTTAATTTTAATAGTCCTTTGCATAACGTCATAACATGACTTGCATAACAATAGTGCCATCCAGTCACGGTTCAGTGATCAGAATGTTCTCCATGCCATCCAGTCACTCATTGTTTTGACATATTTGTGACGTTATGACTTGGCCTGCGAGCAGACTCAAGTTGAGGGTATCGTGCAAGAGCGAGCAGAGAAACCACACGAATGACCCAGAATGTTCGATTGTTTTCCTAAGAATTTTCTGAAATATACTAATAACTGGCTTGAGAATTGTAATGACATTACGCACTCGATGTCACGCTATTACGATGTAATGCAACCATGTCGAGGGTCTCTTTGTCAGGAAAACAAAAAGGTATTATTCCGCTAGCCTGCGTAGCAAGGTAGAGTCTACCTTCTATAGCTCAGAAGGAGGTCGGACACTTATTGAGAATTATATAACGTAATGTCGACACTTATTTTCAATCAATTTTTAAGTGTAAAAAAGAAAATCTAAAATCCCCACTGAGGATTGAACCTGTGACCTCAGCTAGGCTTAGGCCTTACATAGCCTACCGTACCACTGTACCACCTAGCTTCTCTGGTTGCTTAGTCCTAAATTTAACTATATAAACTGCTGACCCAACCTCAACTGAAAGCTAACCAGTTACTCCGTTATATAAGTCTCAATAAGGTGTCCGACCTCCTTCTGAGCTATGGAATCTAGACTTTACCGCGTAGCAAGCGTTCCCGTACGAACGAATTTTTCCGCATTCTGGGGCAGCTCTCGCCCCAATTTTCGCGCGGCCAGAATGCGAAAAAATTCGTTTGTACGGGATGCGGAAAAATTCGTTCGTACGGGAACGCTTGCTACGCAGGCTATTATTCCGCAGAACAACAATAGAGCAGGAAAAAAGTCTAGACCCACGTAATAGCGTGACATCGAGTGCGAATGTTATTGTAATTCTCAAGCCAGTTATTAGCATGTTTCGAAAAATTCTTCGGAAAGCAATCGAGTGTTATGTTCGATGCAAATGATTGTTTTGCTAAAGTTGTGCACGTGCATTTGAAACTTAAAAACGATACCCGTGAATAACGAGGACGCTAACTTGTAAACTCAAAATCTGCGGAACAAAACTGGTACATTGGAGGCCCTATTTTTTGCCTTATATGATTTCAATGTCCTTGAAACTAACAGGCCATATAAATTGATGATAAATCTCGAGATTGTCAAATTTAACAAAATATATATTGTTAAGCGGTTTCCAAATTATAATCACATTTGTAGGCGTAGACGTAAATAAAAAATGGCAACAAAAGCAGCTGAACGCACGCTAATCAAACCCTTTTTTCTCGCAATCGGCCAAAGCAATCCCCTTACTTTTTCACACATGATAATCGAGGTGCCTATGTGAGGTACAAGCTCCCTTAAGCGATTACCGAAAAAAACCTCCTGGTGCCGAGAAATACGACGGCAAGTGAAGACCGTCATGGCGTCATTACATTGCTATGGCAATACTGGTCTTAACAAATTTTTATCTTTATCGAATACAGATGTGGTGACTGACCGTTTTTCCATAGCATTGTTAATGGCGTCGTAGTTGATGCTCAAACTTGGGGGATATCGCCGCCTTCCCCCCCCCCCCCCCCCCCCCCCCCCCCCAAAAAAAAAAAGAAAAAAAACAGTCGAGCCACTTAAATTGTTTAAAATTCGATCGTCGGACACTTCTTTTGAGCATACAGAGGAGCGAGAATACGAGACTGTTTTACAAACATATGAAGTACAGACGTACGTAAGACTATTTCAAATAGGAAACTTCAACAAACTTTGCTGCGATATTTATGAATTTAGATGGCAAGTTGCTGCTAATTAGACTATTTTAGTTATAGATGTTTAATATATTTAACATGTTGTTTTTGTTTTATTTTTTTTCTGGTATATCTTATGTATTCAGTATTATTATTTGTAACTTTTAAGGCCGGAGGACCCTTCTGTAAAGCACTTTCGAGTGAAGTAGGTATCCTCAATAAAGAATTTTGATAAACATGGTAAATTGACAGAGATATTTAACTAAATCTCAGCCTGGGCACGTTGTTGACACGTTCTTAAATTCCAGGCCATTCTTAGCTTCGACGTTCTCAGTATAAAAAGGGTGTATGTGGGAGAACATAGAACGACAGTCTTGCTAAGAGAAGAGACATTCTATTTATCTTTCAACTAAGAATTCTTTGCATTATGGGTTAACAGACTGCTTTACGAAATTCCAAGCGCAATTAAATCATTCGTCCGGTTCATTTTATTTTAGTTGTTATACTGGTTCTGAGTGCAAATTTGTGCTGTTTAAATGACATTTTTTTCTTTATTACCGTTTTTTTTTTAATAAACGCTCTGGTTGATTCTCACAAGCCCAATTTCTTTTAGAAGGCGTTAATTACAAATTTTCACTTATGACTCAGTAATAGGCAAGCGTTATTTTATTTACAGGGGCTCAGTTAATAAGGCTTTCGGTAAAAAAAGTCCGGCAAAAATTCATCACTGAGGCATCGTTTAATGAAACAAACTGGTGGAATAAGACGCGCCGTTATCATAAAATTCTAAAGTTGTCAGCTATAAATTTAGCATAATAAACGAAGAGAACGTAAGTGGTATTTTGGTAAAAATAATTGACATACAACACATTCTGTTGTAGGAACACCTCGTTTAGTGAAAAAGTCTTGCAAAAGTTCAGAACTGTGGAAGTAGTATTTCAAGCAAACAAACAGGTGGCGCAAAACGCGCCATTATCGCTATATGCAAAAGTGTTAATCGTGTAGTATTATATAACAGAGAGAATAAAAAAAAAAGGTCGTTTAAACTGACAATTAACCCTCGGCCGTAAACACAAACTTATACCCTCAACGTGGTACAAGGGGGGGCCTTGTTGCACCCCCCCTCCCCCCCCTTGGGTTTTTGCGATGCTGCAATATTACTATTACTACAATTCTAATGGATAGCCTGCAATGTGCCCTACGAGATAAGGTAATTATTATGGGTTGTGGCGCTGCTGGGGTTTCGTGACGTCATCCAAAATGGCCGCCAAGATGGCCGCCATCTTGGATTTTACTAAAAATTCAAATTTTTGAAAATGGCTTGACCTCATGCTCCTTATCTCGTTACCATAGCAACCGGTTGTCGCCAAACTTACCAAAATGCGTCTCAAGGATAAACGAACAGCCACAGGCAGCCCAAGCTTAGTATGTGATGTTAACGCAACGAACGTCGATTTGTAGACTTTGTATAGGAAATCCATTTTAGTCTTATATATGCTAAAATAAAGCTTTAATGTGGAAATAAACTTCACTTACCTCAACATTGTGTTTTCGTTGTGTCTTGTATGCAATTTGGGCGCAAATGATGTCCATTTTAAACGGTTTTGTGGCTTACGAGTTTTTGCGATGTCGTTGGTTGTCGTTTCCATTCATAAAGCCACAGGAAACCCAAGCATAATGTTTGCATATTAATGATATTTGAAAATATAAGACATTGTATGGAATTTCGAATTGAACGTTTTAAGCAATATATAAAATCAAAATTGCTGAATAAAATCGTTGAAACATTTATTGGTGCTGTATTCTATCTTTATACAGTGTTTCTACGCTATTTGAACGATTTTTAGTCCATTTATCTTACCTTGTATAATATAACTGAAAGGAAGGAGAGTTCGGTAGCTTTCGGCGTTCGACGCGTGTCCACAAATGGCTTATTTTTCGCCCCAAAATAGGTGCTTCTCCCATTCTGACTGGTCGTTCTCACAGTAGAATAACGTTAAATTGCATTTCTTTGAACAACTTGAACATCCCTTGTTATTATGATGAATAAGCCGCTCCAGAAAATCACAAAGCACTGCAAAATAGGCGCCAGAAAGGCGTGAAGAACAGAATAGACCACGGATGCACGGTCAACACTGGGTACCAGAGTAAAATCAAACCCCACAGGGAAGGGCACGTTCAATTTTGTCAACCTGTCATTTTTGTTGCGCCTACTACCTGGTGAGGACCAAGTTGTCACTCTGCTTATCATGCCTTCGACATTAAAACGGCCTCTTGAAGAGGAGGAGACGAATGAATGGAAACGACAACCAACGACATCGCAAAAACTCGTAAGCCACAAAACCGTTTAAAATGGACATCATTTGCGCCCAAATTGCATACAAGACACAACGAAAACACAATGTTGAGGTAAGTGAAGTTTATTTCCACATTAAAGCTTTATTTTAGCATATATAAGACTAAAATGGACTTCCTATACAAAGTCTACAAATCGTACCGTCGTTGCGTAAACATCACATACTAAGCTTGGGCTGCCTGTGGAACAGCTAATGAAGACGGCATGTGCTAATCGTAAATGGTCTTGATAATAACGGAGAAAAACCTTAAGGGGGGTGGGGGGTGGCATCCACCCCGGGGGTGTTCCAGGGTGCCCTGGGTAAGATCCGGGGCTTTCCGGGTTGATTCCGAGTTTTGCAGACACCCTTATGGATTGGCTGATATTTTAATTGCATTTGTAGATCACATTCTAACATATTTAAAAACACATATGATGAAAATTGAGAAAGAGCAACAGACATGTTCCAATCTTAGAAGGACGACGACACCTTTAAATTTGAAAAACATGTTTCGGATGTACAACATCCATCGTCAGATACAAAATGAGTAAATTACACATAATATATGTACTTGTGAAGTATACATGCACAAGTCAGACTGTGAATACTAATACTATGTAATTTAATACAATGTGTAAATGAAGCCGGTTTAAAAACCTGAGAAAGTGTGAAAACTGGCTAGCCGAAAAATTGTATTGTCCTCATGGACATTCGTCCTCTTCATATTTATATATTTATTTATATTTTTTTGCGCTTGGTTTTGATTAGTCCGCGACAATGTTTAATCATAACAGAAACATTTCGAAAAATTTTAAAATTCGTACATGGCTATAAAGCTTAGGGGAATAAAACAAAAGAGAACCCAAGTTAGAATTTTGATTTGTCGAAATTTAACGCTGTTTTTCAGCGCCGATTTCTGATTATAAAGAATATCGTACCAGCTTATAAGTTAACGTTGAACTAAATTAATGAAATTTCAGAAAAAGTTATAAATCATATTGTAAAATATCCATCAATAAAGTTCGAACTAAGAGTTCTATAGGTTTAACCCTCGCAGTTTGCTTGTACATCCGAGAGTTTCCCGTGATAGTTGAAGTCATGTAGCTGTTTTTGGCTATAACATGTACATCTATTCTCCGGCAAAATGTTTCCAAAGCGGCTACCATCCAACATAAACGACTTTGTTTGTCTCGGTATCTGTAGTCAGTGTTTTGCTACGACTTTCAGACATGTCAGAAGCAAACCTTTCACGTTGACATGTGAACACACCACAAGATAGAATAACCTTAAAAGCTTGTCTGAAATTTTTTATCCTGTATGAATACACGAATGGATTCATTACTGAATTGGCCATCACGAGGCAAAATTGGACATCACGAATCCAGTCGATAAAAGGACAACTGCATGTACTACACAAGTTGATGATGTAAATACAAACGCAGGAAGGTAGAAAACATGCTAGAAAAAAAGCTAGTACGATCACAAGTGTCTTTGCCATCTTCTTCTCCCATTTTAAGGCCTCCTTCTTTGCCTTGTTCTCCGTGCTGTTATCGTGCAGGTTATCCCACTGGCGAACTTGCGCTTGGAATGATCTGACAATTTTTGCGTGGGTAAAAAGAAGAATCACAAACGTAACGGCAATAGCGGTGTTGGCGAAAACGAAACGATAAATATTCACGCCAAGAAGGAAAAACATTAGCGATAACAGAACAGAAAGCAGCCAAACTACAGCTGAAATCACGAAGGATCTGTGGGGATTTAACCACGCAACATAACGTAACGGGTACGAAATGGATACGTATCGATCCAATGAAAGAATGACCAAACTCAACAAAGAAGCGGTACATACGACGAAATAAGAGTAGAATAAATATTTCTCCATCTCTGGTTTTATAGGGCTTTTCAGTCCTTCAGACACGTGGTATATCACCGACATAGGAGCTATGGCGAGTCCTACGAGCAGGTCTGCAAATGCCAAGTTCGCCACGAAGTAGTTAAATGGCGATCGAAGATTCTTGTTGGGATCCAAGAAAACGGCGAGCAGCACGAGAGAGTTACCAGCGGTCGCAACAATAAATATAAATGCGGAGACTGCCGCAGTGATGAAGGAGAGATTAGTTGGAACAGTAGCGTTATGACAAGGATAGTCTCCGATAAGAGACATGATTTTTACCAAATTGCTGTACAGCTTTGACTCTCCAGCCATCAATGTTTTTTTTACTTTCCAAGAAACCCGGAAGTGAACGATTTTGGGATCGCAGATATCTTCGTCGCGCAACTGCCATGCAATCTTGATGACTGACTGTGACAATTTGACACACGTCACGGTAAAACTAAGTCTGTTAAATTTTAAAAACCGTCTACTTTTCAGCCAGTTATTTCTTTTTCCATAGGCCACAGTTTCTTTTTATTGACGTCATGGTTTCAAAAAAATAATTTAATATGAGCATTTTACGTCTAGTTTTCTCTTTGTGGACAGAAAACGTGAATAAACCGCGCTTTCTAAGGGGTAGGGGGGGGGGGGGGGTGGTGGTTGTTCTGGTTTCCAAGTTTTGTGTCCAAAGAACCTCGTTTTGGGGTACAATCAATTGTAAAATTCAATCTGGTTTTATGGAAATGCTTCGATCTCAATTTCTTGCTTTGCCAGCTTTCCTAGAAAATAGGCCTGCCAGAGTTTCCATGAAAGATAGAAATTTTTCAAACTTTCTTTTTCCTAAAGGCCATCCCCATAAAATTTTTCGTTTCCCATCGCCTTCCCTCTCGTGAAAGTGGGTCGGTCGGTCGGTTGGGCAAAAAAAAAATAGAAAATTAACCGAGGGCGCCGGAATCCTGAAAAAACTGGCTCGATACTTAGTAAGAAAGCCCGGTTACACGTTGGTTGCACTGTGTTTTCGATTGCCAATATTTTCCAAATCCAAAAGATTTTTTATTCAAAATAAAGTCTTGATCACATGTTTAAAAAGTAAAATTTTTCTTGTCAGACATTGTATCTGATTTTTTTTTTTACTTTTCCAAAAAAATGGGTCTGTCGGGCGATGAGAAAAGAAACATTTCATGGGGGTAGCCAAACTTAAAAAAAAAAACGTGAAAAGGCTCGGAAAGAATTATTGTTTTATGATGAACTTTTGAATTATTGCTGTTGACGACGTTGTAGTTGTCGTTGTCGTCGCCTTTGTTGGCAAAGAAGGGAGCTGAGGCGGAATGAATGAAAGGTTCCTAAGAGCCAACCCGTGAATAAGAAAGGCTAACTCGTAACGCAATATTGCGGTAAGGGACGGTCCATAATTGTTTGACCGGGGTGGGAGGGGAGAGGTAGAAAAATTTGAAATAAATTGTTTGCAGAGGCTATAAACACTGAAATAAATTGTACGCAAGCAAAAAAAAAAAAAAAAAAAATTGTTTGTTGAAAGTATGGCCTATTAAACTACTGAAACTTTATAACCACAGTAACAAGAAGGCATATTTTCTGGAAATCCTCACGTGGGGAAGGAGGTCTGACCAATGGCCCCTTCCAAATTTAAAATACAATCCTTATTTTTATGTAAAGAGGGCTTGAACTCCTGGAAAACAAAGGAAACTGACCCTCATTCATCTCGAATTTCCATTCCCTATAGGGGAGGTAATGGATATTTTTCTGGAGTCACACAAGTTTAGTCAGTATATAAGAAACAAGCTACAGTAACAATTCTGTAATCCATTTCACGTGAGAAATAAAAATTTACACTTCAAATTTTTGTAAATGACTGTGAACAAGAACCAATAATCATTGAGCCCCAACTAGTTGTCAGTTTACAATTAATAACTAAAAGGTATTTCAACAACCCTACATAGGATTACTGTAAACAACAAACATGTAAATGTTGTTAAGCTATGGAAATTTCATATTGTCTGGATGTGATTAAATATTAAATTATAAATGAAAATCACAAAAGCCTATTTTTCTTTTTCTTCTTTTATTTTTTCGTGTTTAAGTGAAATAGTTTGAAAACACATTTCCTCTGTAATTTTCTGACAAGTCTCTTGACTTAAATTATCTGTCGGAGAACTTATGTCATGTGAAACAAATTAAGTCACATGAATAAAACCATATGTTGGAAACTGTGCAGTTTAAGGGTTAAAAATACCATATCAGAGTTATCTGAGTCTGACTCAGCATTTGTGTCTGATCCAATCTCATCAAATATGCTCGACTGTTTTTCAAACTCATCACTACTCAAATTTTTCGCACATCCTTGATGTATACTTTTTTCCTCTTCTTCTAACTTCATTTTCTTTTGCTCACTTGCCTCAGAAAGCTTCATGTTGTGCTGTTCCTTTCTTGAATCACTCTTCAGATATCATCTTGCCGTTGGCAAGATGACGGCGTTGGCGTTGAATCTAGGCCTTTAGAAGGCATCGCTGTCTTGCTCTCAACTTTCTTTCTTTCCTCCTTTTGTTTGCTCTGTTTGTTTCCTCTTTTTAATGATCCTTTCAAACTTCTCAGTATCAAACTTATCAGCAAAGGGTGCCTTGAGCTTATCAATCCTCCCCTGGTCTGCTTTAAGTTGCTCTTGCAATATATACAGTGATTTTAGCAATCACATCATTTATACCACTTGTTAGCTTCTTTGGTTTTCACCCTTCCTTTCCCATCCACATTTCCGACAGCCCACCTGTTGCTGGAAACTGTGATTAAAAAAATTGTTTGCAGGGAGACGGAGACACAAAAAAAACTTGTTTGCAGCAGGTGTCGCATATAATAATATATATAGATAGGCTGAGCCTAACAGCGTAGCACTTTGAACAAGCTTATAAACTAAGGTGAAACTTAACTAAGGTGAAAGGTCGGAAACACAAGAATTAAGATTGACGACCGGGCTATTTTTCAATTTTAGCAATTCTCAAAAACAGTAAGGTTATTACCCGACCGTCTGCAGAGTACATTTAGACCGTACAAAAGTTCACAAAAACAACTTTTTCTCTGTCTAGAATAACTATTACGACTATTTTCCGAATAAAATACAGTTGTTGCTTGTCAAAAAATGCCCGAGATTGCCGAGAAACTGATTTGGAAATCAAAAATGCAAAAATACACAAACATATTTGCATAAGGCGACGCCAGTATAAAATCTAAGTCTTGTTTTGTTTACATAAAATCGCTTTTCAATCTATGTGATGAATGAACAAACACATAAAAATGGACAACACAATCTTCTTTCGAAAAATTTTATTGAAATCTCCATTAGTTTATGTTTAAAAGCAAAACGCGTACATTTATAGCGCATCGTGGCCGAGCCGTGTCTTCGATGAAATTCAGGAAATTAATACAACCGAATAGACCAATTCCGATATATTAAAATTCATACTTGGCTCCGAGGCTTAAGGGAATAAAACAAAAGAAATAAATTATTCATACCTGAACCTCGATGTGATTTCTTTTGTTTTATTCCCCTAAGCCTCGGAGCCAAGTATGAATTTTAATATATCGGAATTGGTCTATTAAGCTACACGTTTATAAACAATTCTCCAAAACTAACGAGAACACAAATAAAAATTCAATCACAGATTGATATCAAGATAAATTCCCATCGAAAAATGTAATTTGTTTTACCTTTAAGTCCTTCGCTTGCTTGAAAATTCTTTAAATTTCCGCGTTGGTTCTGAAATCCGTAATAAAAACAAACATCCCCCGCATTGATATAAACGTATGAAGGTCCTCGAAGCAAGATTTTATCCCTTAAAGCTCTTCTTTTTCCACTAAAGCGGCTTCTGAGTATCCCTGTCTTGAGTAGCAAACCGCGAAAAAATGCAGGGAAATAAGGACTTTACTGCTCCACTAAACCCCGTAAAAGATCCAACTTTTAAAGTGTTTGCCGAGCTGACGGCTGTAAGGATTTTTGACGGACACAAAAAGAAAAAAACAGTACATCATAATGTCCAGACCGAAGACGAAAGCCGGAAAAAAACAGAAGGTTCTGAGGGAGACTTGAACTCGGGCTTTCCGACTGCCGTTCCCCGCGCTAAACCAAACTTATTTTAAGGTGTCCCATAAAGTTCAACAAGCTGAACTCCATGCGACATGTCGCCGTGACAAAATGTCCCCAACATATCAAACTCTTTCCCCAGCGCGACGGACATTTGTTTTTCTCGGTTCCAGGCGGACGCAGCCGCTAACCGCACGTAATGCGCATGCTCAACGTTGCGAATTTTCAAAATGGCGGACAAGCCAAAGAGGCAAAGAAAAGAACCAAAGCGGTTTTGCAACGAATACTCAGCATACACCCCCGTTAAAAAGGCTAATCCAACGAAAAAAGATACAAAGCTGTATGATATTGAAGTCACGGAGGTTGATACCGCCAACAAAAAATTGAAAATTCACTTGCTTTAGCTTAAACATCTACACATGGAGAGAAGAATATACTAGCATCCGTGAGATTTACAAAACAGCATCCATGCTGTAGATTATCTGTTGGATGCCAAATCAAACGCTATTACAAAACAACGGAGGTTTATCCTAGCTCCACTGAGACACACTACTCAACTACAGAACCAACTAAGGAGCTAACAATTATTGCAAGAATTCATTATTCCATTGAAGTGGAATTGTAGACTACGGCTTTTTGAGACTTGGATCTAAGATGCCTATATCCGTGATGAGAAACACTTTCTCACAAGTCTTGCACACCGCAGACTTTAGACACTACTGAAATCACGGCCTGAGAAATTTAACGATCCTTGCACTTTCAAAGCTATAACAAACTTTAGCCGATTAGTATTTATCTTGCTACAAAAGTGAGCCAAAGAAACCGCAATGTATGCCAATAGAGCTAGCACCAAACAGGCATAAAGAAATATAATAATTCTAACAGCTCTGAACAGCATGAAATCCTCCTATCAATTTGAGAGATAATCCGCCGAGATCAAAAGATCAATATCAACGAAGAGAACAAATTCATAACTGATCTAAAGGCGCATTTCTCTCTTAAGTTTTACTGGGAAAGCTTTATGCTTTTTAAGTACTTTTTAGCAACGAGCGGTAATAGTGTTTAGCCTGTCTATTAAAAGACATGCTTGAAGGCTTAAAACAATACAATGGTCACACAACAGGAGTCGTGTAGGTCTGTCAACCCCATTTATAACCATACCTGATCGCTCAAACACTTTGTTTACGATAGCCGAAAGGACCGACTGATAATTTTTTCCGTCTTCTTTTTTACTTTCCTTTGAGACTGTATAGATGAGCAAGCTGCAACGAAATTTTAATGGACGAAGGTTACAAAAAAACCCCGCAAAATAGCCAGAAAAATGTATTTATTCTGACAAGAACTTCACAAATCTTACTTGTTTATCTCGTATGTAAACGACGGCAGATTAATCCCCGAAGCGCTTTCTGAGTTTCCCGATTCCTCTCCTATTGCTTTCACGCTTACAAAACTGGAAAAAATCACAAAGAGGAAGATACAGCTGTTTTGAAAGGCCATTTGACGAGCTTAAATCTGCTTTTTGTTCGACAATTTACGTATCAAAACAAAGGAAATTTATTCCTCTTTTCGATTTTGGCGGTACATTTTCGATTTGCGCTTGCGTAGAAGAGATATCGCCCAAGATCCCTTGCTCGGTCGTGTTTTGATCACAAACGCCTTGTTAATTTTGACCGACCCGCTCGGGGAAAAAGTAAAAATGACGAGGGAAAAACTTTACTTTAAAGTTAGAAAATTAGCAAAACAGAAAGCCATAGTATTATAGTTTAATATTTCAGTGGTACATTGAGCACTGTTTGTGTAAAGAATCAGCACGATGATAAAACATCCGAAAATCGCACTCGATTTTAGTGGGGCGCTGAAGGGGGCGTGGTCACAAAATTCAATTTAAGACTATTTGTACCCCATGAGTTTCATATGATGCACAATTATGATAGTATCAGTTCACACCAGGGGACGTGTCGCTACAACATGTCCCTGAGACAGTGTCCCCGCAGCATTTTCATGTGTGTGCAAACGCTATGATTTTGTCCCTGCTACAGCGTCCCTCAAGTGTGTTCTACACAAATTTTTGTCGCTGCCTTATGTCGCTGCAAACATGTCCTTACTACATAACCCCTCTTGTCTGCCCACCTTAAAAATTTACCATAATATGTTTTGTAAAACTGCATAAATTATAGAAGCAGGCGTAAAACGTGTTTTGAAATTAACAACTAATGGACGTTTAACGGAGCAACATCTAAAAGCGAAGCACGGGGAAGAGGGGTACTCTTATACTGTATATAAGCTATATGGGTATGTGCCGCTAAGAAGAGTAAGGTTTTCACTGCGATAGAGTATAGAAATCACAGAGTTTTGTTCTAGAATACGGTATTGTTTACCGAGAAACTGGTCAGTGGTATGTTTTCAGTCCGAAACAGAGCACCTCCACCAGACCCTACGGAGGTTTGAGGTTTTGGGAATATTCAGATAAATGAAAAAAAAAAAATTCGGAAAATGTTTGAAAAATCACACCCAAAGAGACATTTCCCACAATGATGTATTATCTTCGAAACACGAAAGATGGGAAAACACGGGGCTTCGGGTCATGGTCAATACATATCCCTCGTGGAATGTGGAAAGTCTACACAATTCAAAAGATCGATCTTATTTGGCTTACGACAAGGGAAAATTATACCCGATTTCGGTGTTACATGCATAGACCACTTTCATAATGGCGGCCGATTTATTTATTCTTTTATATGTATGTTAATTAGCTTCACTGGCCTCATTTTAGAGTAAAAATTCTTTTGAATTCTGCACATGTTACCGAGGCCAGTGAGGCTAATTAACATACATACAAAAGAATAAATAAATCGACCGCCATTATGAAAGTGGTCTATAGGCGCGGCGACTTTCGACATGCTATGTAGCCAGGCCTGGCATCCAAAGCATGGGTTTTATCGTAAACATGGCGGCAAATGTTTTTATTACTGCTACAGTATGAATATATTCGGTCTTCCGATTCCTGACGAGGTAGAAAAGACAAGTCGAGAAGTTGTGTTGTTTACCAAAACTGGAAATGGGAAGATAGGACAGCCGCCACGTTTTCATCACCGATCACAAAAGATCTGAGAGAGACCAAACGCGGCATCAAAAAGGTTTTGGCCGATTCGCTGGAACATTGCAGCGCTGATGAGATCATTGGACAACATTCATTACGTTAAAAAACGGCGAAGCCAACTCAGTGTTTCTCAATGTAAATAACAGCGGAATGGAGCAGGTATTTGTTGAATACCCCGCAAGAATGAAAAATAAATGGTCACAGTATCCAGTGCTCCGATGCTTCTGATTCTGGACGTCCTTTGAAACAGCTTGAAAATCAGCCCGCTTCATGGACCGTTGGTTTCACTCCGCGGTTTGAAAAATGTTCATCGCGTGATCAAAATTCTGTTGACCGCAAATCGGCAACTTTAAACACTTGATGACTGCTTCCGAGGAAAACAGTGAATTTTGTTTCCCGAGAATCTCGATGTTTCCCGAGACGAAGTCAAGGGAAACATAAACTGTTCGTTCTGCATGAATTATAAACATAAACTGTTCTGAATTATAAGTTGCAAATCTTCATTTAACGAACATAATTCTAAAAAGTCACATTGCTAACAAAACGTAAAACAACATGCAAATAAAATAAGCCACAAGTAAACATAGGCGATGATTGAATAAATCTTCGATAGGAACAATTAAACTTTTTATTCTATTTCTTATATTATTTTTGTTAATACGGAGAGAATTATTGCATTAATTTCTAACGTAACATATTGATACGCCTCTAGAAACTTGACAATCTATCGCGGTATATACAGTCCGTGACTACTTTTTTTAATTTTCGGCCAAAAGCTAGAGATCTTTTTAAGAACTTCGGATGCAGCTTCTCACTGTCCGCACGGATTGTCCCTGGATGTAGCTTCTCACTGTCCGCACGGACTGTCCCTGGGACATCGAGCGGTTTGACACGTCGATGTGCAATCCAGGTACCAGCTATATTGACAACCTCCGCCACGATTATCGGTGTCATCTCGGTAAGTCAAAGTCCAGTCGGGATTTTCGGCTGCACTCCACCCACTACAGGTCTCGCGATTTAGCTGGCACTGTGAGCTGCTTTCAGTCTCCTTGAAACAGACACGACACACTTGGAATTGGGGTGTTTCTGCGGCGCGTTCCTCGATCTTCCACTGGTATTTACAGCCACCAACTCTGTTATCGGTATCATCGCGGAAAGGGCTCGTCCAAGACGGGAGTGAGCTCCATCCGGTACACGAGCTTCGTGTTCCCTGACACTGCGAGCTTCCTTCCGTTTCTTGAAAGCAGAGTCGATATTGTTTGGCTGCATTGCTGATGTCGCCCTGTCTCTCAATTCTCCAATGGTAATAGCAGCCGCCACCTCGATCATCTGTGTCATCTCGGAATGCTTCGCTCCAAGCAGGGCTGAAACTCCAACCGCTACACGTGTGCGATGGCCCTTGACACTGGGAGCTTCGCTCAGTTTCTTTAAAGCAAACCCTGAGACCGACGTCTAGAGCCCAGCATTCTGAAAGCCAACCGATGATTAACAAGACAAACGTGAGGCGCTTGCTTGGCATGGTTCAATTTTATCTCTAGCTCTGAAAAGAAGACAAAAAGTTATTTATTAATCCTTTCAATCCAGTCAAAAAAACCTTGAAACCAATGTTGTTGTTCAGTTGAGTTTGTGGATAAAATAATGAACACTGTACTATTTAATATATCAGAGTGCTTTCGTTTCATTCTGTGAATGAAGTCCTCACATGTCTCCATTGTGTGGGGGATCAGTACTTTAATTTTCTACCAATGTCATGATCTTTTTGCTATCGAGCAAAATGGGATTTTCCCTAATTTGAGCTTTAATACTTTAGGAATAACGGATCAAGCTACGTAGTTATAGAAACCGAATACATGACCTAAATCTGATTTTACTTTACCTTGCTTTCCCGTTGTCTAATAACAATACCACACAATAACAATCTCTTCACCTTGGGCACCAAAGCAATTTCCCTAAAGCAGAATACAACATGATGATTTGATCTTTCGGTCAAGTCAAAGTGTTTTACCAGCTGGGCATGGCATAACATAATGACATGGCCAATGAAAAGCTAGCATCAAAAGTAACATGGAACGAAACACGATTGCATTAATATATTCACCATTTTGCCAATGTAAACAATAAAGTTAATGAAGCAATAGATTAAAACAGTGGCCTTTATCACGACACGATGAGATAAATTGGATTCAAGTTTTCATTTTTGGCAATACTTCATTCTACACTCAATAATTTTAATTTTAACAGTTAAAACTGGATCATACGTCACTTTGCAGTTTCTTTGGAGTTTTGTTGTAGAAATATCATGATTTTTTTTGTTAGTAGCTCTACGCCTAAAGTGTGAGAACAAGACAGCTGCGAGTCTTTTTGGGGTACAATCAATTGTAAAATTCAATCTGGTTTTATGGAAATGCTTCGATCTCAATTTCTTGCTTTGCCAGCTTTCCTAGAAAATAGGCCTGCCAGAGTTTCCATGAAAGATAGAAATTTTTCAAACTTTCTTTTTCCTAAAGGCCATCCCCATAAAATTTTTCGTTTCCCATCGCCTTCCCTCTCGTGAAAGTGGGTCGGTCGGTCGGTTGGGCAAAAAAAAAATAGAAAATTAACCGAGGGCGCCGGAATCCTGAAAAAACTGGCTCGATACTTAGTAAGAAAGCCCGGTTACACGTTGGTTGCACTGTGTTTTCGATTGCCAATATTTTCCAAATCCAAAAGATTTTTTATTCAAAATAAAGTCTTGATCACATGTTTAAAAAGTAAAATTTTTCTTGTCAGACATTGTATCTGATTTTTTTTTTTACTTTTCCAAAAAAATGGGTCTGTCGGGCGATGAGAAAAGAAACATTTCATGGGGGTAGCCAAACTTAAAAAAAAAAACGTGAAAAGGCTCGGAAAGAATTATTGTTTTATGATGAACTTTTGAATTATTGCTGTTGACGACGTTGTAGTTGTCGTTGTCGTCGCCTTTGTTGGCAAAGAAGGGAGCTGAGGCGGAATGAATGAAAGGTTCCTAAGAGCCAACCCGTGAATAAGAAAGGCTAACTCGTAACGCAATATTGCGGTAAGGGACGGTCCATAATTGTTTGACCGGGGTGGGAGGGGAGAGGTAGAAAAATTTGAAATAAATTGTTTGCAGAGGCTATAAACACTGAAATAAATTGTACGCAAGCAAAAAAAAAAAAAAAAAAAAATTGTTTGTTGAAAGTATGGCCTATTAAACTACTGAAACTTTATAACCACAGTAACAAGAAGGCATATTTTCTGGAAATCCTCACGTGGGGAAGGAGGTCTGACCAATGGCCCCTTCCAAATTTAAAATACAATCCTTATTTTTATGTAAAGAGGGCTTGAACTCCTGGAAAACAAAGGAAACTGACCCTCATTCATCTCGAATTTCCATTCCCTATAGGGGAGGTAATGGATATTTTTCTGGAGTCACACAAGTTTAGTCAGTATATAAGAAACAAGCTACAGTAACAATTCTGTAATCCATTTCACGTGAGAAATAAAAATTTACACTTCAAATTTTTGTAAATGACTGTGAACAAGAACCAATAATCATTGAGCCCCAACTAGTTGTCAGTTTACAATTAATAACTAAAAGGTATTTCAACAACCCTACATAGGATTACTGTAAACAACAAACATGTAAATGTTGTTAAGCTATGGAAATTTCATATTGTCTGGATGTGATTAAATATTAAATTATAAATGAAAATCACAAAAGCCTATTTTTCTTTTTCTTCTTTTATTTTTTCGTGTTTAAGTGAAATAGTTTGAAAACACATTTCCTCTGTAATTTTCTGACAAGTCTCTTGACTTAAATTATCTGTCGGAGAACTTATGTCATGTGAAACAAATTAAGTCACATGAATAAAACCATATGTTGGAAACTGTGCAGTTTAAGGGTTAAAAATACCATATCAGAGTTATCTGAGTCTGACTCAGCATTTGTGTCTGATCCAATCTCATCAAATATGCTCGACTGTTTTTCAAACTCATCACTACTCAAATTTTTCGCACATCCTTGATGTATACTTTTTTCCTCTTCTTCTAACTTCATTTTCTTTTGCTCACTTGCCTCAGAAAGCTTCATGTTGTGCTGTTCCTTTCTTGAATCACTCTTCAGATATCATCTTGCCGTTGGCAAGATGACGGCGTTGGCGTTGAATCTAGGCCTTTAGAAGGCATCGCTGTCTTGCTCTCAACTTTCTTTCTTTCCTCCTTTTGTTTGCTCTGTTTGTTTCCTCTTTTTAATGATCCTTTCAAACTTCTCAGTATCAAACTTATCAGCAAAGGGTGCCTTGAGCTTATCAATCCTCCCCTGGTCTGCTTTAAGTTGCTCTTGCAATATATACAGTGATTTTAGCAATCACATCATTTATACCACTTGTTAGCTTCTTTGGTTTTCACCCTTCCTTTCCCATCCACATTTCCGACAGCCCACCTGTTGCTGGAAACTGTGATTAAAAAAATTGTTTGCAGGGAGACGGAGACACAAAAAAAACTTGTTTGCAGCAGGTGTCGCATATAATAATATATATAGATAGGCTGAGCCTAACAGCGTAGCACTTTGAACAAGCTTATAAACTAAGGTGAAACTTAACTAAGGTGAAAGGTCGGAAACACAAGAATTAAGATTGACGACCGGGCTATTTTTCAATTTTAGCAATTCTCAAAAACAGTAAGGTTATTACCCGACCGTCTGCAGAGTACATTTAGACCGTACAAAAGTTCACAAAAACAACTTTTTCTCTGTCTAGAATAACTATTACGACTATTTTCCGAATAAAATACAGTTGTTGCTTGTCAAAAAATGCCCGAGATTGCCGAGAAACTGATTTGGAAATCAAAAATGCAAAAATACACAAACATATTTGCATAAGGCGACGCCAGTATAAAATCTAAGTCTTGTTTTGTTTACATAAAATCGCTTTTCAATCTATGTGATGAATGAACAAACACATAAAAATGGACAACACAATCTTCTTTCGAAAAATTTTATTGAAATCTCCATTAGTTTATGTTTAAAAGCAAAACGCGTACATTTATAGCGCATCGTGGCCGAGCCGTGTCTTCGATGAAATTCAGGAAATTAATACAACCGAATAGACCAATTCCGATATATTAAAATTCATACTTGGCTCCGAGGCTTAAGGGAATAAAACAAAAGAAATAAATTATTCATACCTGAACCTCGATGTGATTTCTTTTGTTTTATTCCCCTAAGCCTCGGAGCCAAGTATGAATTTTAATATATCGGAATTGGTCTATTAAGCTACACGTTTATAAACAATTCTCCAAAACTAACGAGAACACAAATAAAAATTCAATCACAGATTGATATCAAGATAAATTCCCATCGAAAAATGTAATTTGTTTTACCTTTAAGTCCTTCGCTTGCTTGAAAATTCTTTAAATTTCCGCGTTGGTTCTGAAATCCGTAATAAAAACAAACATCCCCCGCATTGATATAAACGTATGAAGGTCCTCGAAGCAAGATTTTATCCCTTAAAGCTCTTCTTTTTCCACTAAAGCGGCTTCTGAGTATCCCTGTCTTGAGTAGCAAACCGCGAAAAAATGCAGGGAAATAAGGACTTTACTGCTCCACTAAACCCCGTAAAAGATCCAACTTTTAAAGTGTTTACCGAGCTGACGGCTGTGTAGCCGCGCGTGTGGCGTCATACGCGCATGTTTTGCGACGTCATACGCGCCCGCGAATTACCCCTGTCCAACGGACACACATGTCACGGACGCGCGCCCGCGAAACATTCCGCTAGCCATGACCATGAAAAATGATGGGCACAGGTTCTATGAGTATGGGGCTGCGCAGCCGGACCTTCGGCCCGGCGAGTGCTCCGCTAAAAATGTTTGCATATGAAAATTTTCCAAACCCCCCCCCCCCCCCCCCCCCCCCACCCCCACCTCGTCGAAAACATAATGATCCGTTCCTATCGGTCCGTCCCTAAGCTTACGTTTTCACACTGACACGGTTCAATATTTTTTTAAATTAAACGTAAGGATTTTTGACGAACGCAAAAAGAAAAAAACAGTACATCATAATGTCCAGACCGAAGACGAAAGCCGGAAAAAAACAGAAGGTTCTGAGGGAGACTTGAACTCGGGCTTTCCGACTGCCGTTCCCCGCGCTAAACCAAACTTATTTTAAGGTGTCCCATAAAGTTCAACAAGCTGAACTCCATGCGACATGTCGCCGTGACAAAATGTCCCCAACATATCAAACTCTTTCCCCAGCGCGACGGACATTTGTTTTTCTCGGTTCCAGGCGGACGCAGCCGCTAACCGCACGTAATGCGCATGCTCAACGTTGCGAATTTTCAAAATGGCGGACAAGCCAAAGAGGCAAAGAAAAGAACCAAAGCGGTTTTGCAACGAATACTCAGCATACACCCCCGTTAAAAAGGCTAATCCAACGAAAAAAGATACAAAGCTGTATGATATTGAAGTCACGGAGGTTGATACCGCCAACAAAAAATTGAAAATTCACTTGCTTTAGCTTAAACATCTACACATGGAGAGAAGAATATACTAGCATCCGTGAGATTTACAAAACAGCATCCATGCTGTAGATTATCTGTTGGATGCCAAATCAAACGCTATTACAAAACAACGGAGGTTTATCCTAGCTCCACTGAGACACACTACTCAACTACAGAACCAACTAAGGAGCTAACAATTATTGCAAGAATTCATTATTCCATTGAAGTGGAATTGTAGACTACGGCTTTTTGAGACTTGGATCTAAGATGCCTATATCCGTGATGAGAAACACTTTCTCACAAGTCTTGCACACCGCAGACTTTAGACACTACTGAAATCACGGCCTGAGAAATTTAACGATCCTTGCACTTTCAAAGCTATAACAAACTTTAGCCGATTAGTATTTATCTTGCTACAAAAGTGAGCCAAAGAAACCGCAATGTATGCCAATAGAGCTAGCACCAAACAGGCATAAAGAAATATAATAATTCTAACAGCTCTGAACAGCATGAAATCCTCCTATCAATTTGAGAGATAATCCGCCGAGATCAAAAGATCAATATCAACGAAGAGAACAAATTCATAACTGATCTAAAGGCGCATTTCTCTCTTAAGTTTTACTGGGAAAGCTTTATGCTTTTTAAGTACTTTTTAGCAACGAGCGGTAATAGTGTTTAGCCTGTCTATTAAAAGACATGCTTGAAGGCTTAAAACAATACAATGGTCACACAACAGGAGTCGTGTAGGTCTGTCAACCCCATTTATAACCATACCTGATCGCTCAAACACTTTGTTTACGATAGCCGAAAGGACCGACTGATAATTTTTTCCGTCTTCTTTTTTACTTTCCTTTGAGACTGTATAGATGAGCAAGCTGCAACGAAATTTTAATGGACGAAGGTTACAAAAAAACCCCGCAAAATAGCCAGAAAAATGTATTTATTCTGACAAGAACTTCACAAATCTTACTTGTTTATCTCGTATGTAAACGACGGCAGATTAATCCCCGAAGCGCTTTCTGAGTTTCCCGATTCCTCTCCTATTGCTTTCACGCTTACAAAACTGGAAAAAATCACAAAGAGGAAGATACAGCTGTTTTGAAAGGCCATTTGACGAGCTTAAATCTGCTTTTTGTTCGACAATTTACGTATCAAAACAAAGGAAATTTATTCCTCTTTTCGATTTTGGCGGTACATTTTCGATTTGCGCTTGCGTAGAAGAGATATCGCCCAAGATCCCTTGCTCGGTCGTGTTTTGATCACAAACGCCTTGTTAATTTTGACCGACCCGCTCGGGGAAAAAGTAAAAATGACGAGGGAAAAACTTTACTTTAAAGTTAGAAAATTAGCAAAACAGAAAGCCATAGTATTATAGTTTAATATTTCAGTGGTACATTGAGCACTGTTTGTGTAAAGAATCAGCACGATGATAAAACATCCGAAAATCGCACTCGATTTTAGTGGGGCGCTGAAGGGGGCGTGGTCACAAAATTCAATTTAAGACTATTTGTACCCCATGAGTTTCATATGATGCACAATTATGATAGTATCAGTTCACACCAGGGGACGTGTCGCTACAACATGTCCCTGAGACAGTGTCCCCGCAGCATTTTCATGTGTGTGCAAACGCTATGATTTTGTCCCTGCTACAGCGTCCCTCAAGTGTGTTCTACACAAATTTTTGTCGCTGCCTTATGTCGCTGCAAACATGTCCTTACTACATAACCCCTCTTGTCTGCCCACCTTAAAAATTTACCATAATATGTTTTGTAAAACTGCATAAATTATAGAAGCAGGCGTAAAACGTGTTTTGAAATTAACAACTAATGGACGTTTAACGGAGCAACATCTAAAAGCGAAGCACGGGGAAGAGGGGTACTCTTATACTGTATATAAGCTATATGGGTATGTGCCGCTAAGAAGAGTAAGGTTTTCACTGCGATAGAGTATAGAAATCACAGAGTTTTGTTCTAGAATACGGTATTGTTTACCGAGAAACTGGTCAGTGGTATGTTTTCAGTCCGAAACAGAGCACCTCCACCAGACCCTACGGAGGTTTGAGGTTTTGGGAATATTCAGATAAATGAAAAAAAAAAAATTCGGAAAATGTTTGAAAAATCACACCCAAAGAGACATTTCCCACAATGATGTATTATCTTCGAAACACGAAAGATGGGAAAACACGGGGCTTCGGGTCATGGTCAATACATATCCCTCGTGGAATGTGGAAAGTCTACACAATTCAAAAGATCGATCTTATTTGGCTTACAACAAGGGAAAATTATACCCGATTTCGGTGTTACATGCATAGACCACTTTCATAATGGCGGCCGATTTATTTATTCTTTTATATGTATGTTAATTAGCTTCACTGGCCTCATTTTAGAGTAAAAATTCTTTTGAATTCTGCACATGTTACCGAGGCCAGTGAGGCTAATTAACATACATACAAAAGAATAAATAAATCGACCGCCATTATGAAAGTGGTCTATAGGCGCGGCGACTTTCGACATGCTATGTAGCCAGGCCTGGCATCCAAAGCATGGGTTTTATCGTAAACATGGCGGCAAATGTTTTTATTACTGCTACAGTATGAGTATATTCGGTCTTCCGATTCCTGACGAGGTAGAAAAGACAAGTCGAGAAGTTGTGTTGTTTACCAAAACTGGAAATGGGAAGATAGGACAGCCGCCACGTTTTCATCACCGATCACAAAAGATCTGAGAGAGACCAAACGCGGCATCAAAAAGGTTTTGGCCGATTCGCTGGAACATTGCAGCGCTGATGAGATCATTGGACAACATTCATTACGTTAAAAAACGGCGAAGCCAACTCAGTGTTTCTCAATGTAAATAACAGCGGAATGGAGCAGGTATTTGTTGAATACCCCGCAAGAATGAAAAATAAATGGTCACAGTATCCAGTGCTCCGATGCTTCTGATTCTGGACGTCCTTTGAAACAGCTTGAAAATCAGCCCGCTTCATGGACCGTTGGTTTCACTCCGCGGTTTGAAAAATGTTCATCGCGTGATCAAAATTCTGTTGACCGCAAATCGGCAACTTTAAACACTTGATGACTGCTTCCGAGGAAAACAGTGAATTTTGTTTCCCGAGAATCTCGATGTTTCCCGAGACGAAGTCAAGGGAAACATAAACTGTTCGTTCTGCATGAATTATAAACATAAACTGTTCTGAATTATAAGTTGCAAATCTTCATTTAACGAACATAATTCTAAAAAGTCACATTGCTAACAAAACGTAAAACAACATGCAAATAAAATAAGCCACAAGTAAACATAGGCGATGATTGAATAAATCTTCGATAGGAACAATTAAACTTTTTATTCTATTTCTTATATTATTTTTGTTAATACGGAGAGAATTATTGCATTAATTTCTAACGTAACATATTGATACGCCTCTAGAAACTTGACAATCTATCGCGGTATATACAGTCCGTGACTACTTTTTTTAATTTTCGGCCAAAAGCTAGAGATCTTTTTAAGAACTTCGGATGCAGCTTCTCACTGTCCGCACGGATTGTCCCTGGATGTAGCTTCTCACTGTCCGCACGGACTGTCCCTGGGACATCGAGCGGTTTGACACGTCGATGTGCAATCCAGGTACCAGCTATATTGACAACCTCCGCCACGATTATCGGTGTCATCTCGGTAAGTCAAAGTCCAGTCGGGATTTTCGGCTGCACTCCACCCACTACAGGTCTCGCGATTTAGCTGGCACTGTGAGCTGCTTTCAGTCTCCTTGAAACAGACACGACACACTTGGAATTGGGGTGTTTCTGCGGCGCGTTCCTCGATCTTCCACTGGTATTTACAGCCACCAACTCTGTTATCGGTATCATCGCGGAAAGGGCTCGTCCAAGACGGGAGTGAGCTCCATCCGGTACACGAGCTTCGTGTTCCCTGACACTGCGAGCTTCCTTCCGTTTCTTGAAAGCAGAGTCGATATTGTTTGGCTGCATTGCTGATGTCGCCCTGTCTCTCAATTCTCCAATGGTAATAGCAGCCGCCACCTCGATCATCTGTGTCATCTCGGAATGCTTCGCTCCAAGCAGGGCTGAAACTCCAACCGCTACACGTGTGCGATGGCCCTTGACACTGGGAGCTTCGCTCAGTTTCTTTAAAGCAAACCCTGAGACCGACGTCTAGAGCCCAGCATTCTGAAAGCCAACCGATGATTAACAAGACAAACGTGAGGCGCTTGCTTGGCATGGTTCAATTTTATCTCTAGCTCTGAAAAGAAGACAAAAAGTTATTTATTAATCCTTTCAATCCAGTCAAAAAAACCTTGAAACCAATGTTGTTGTTCAGTTGAGTTTGTGGATAAAATAATGAACACTGTACTATTTAATATATCAGAGTGCTTTCGTTTCATTCTGTGAATGAAGTCCTCACATGTCTCCATTGTGTGGGGGATCAGTACTTTAATTTTCTACCAATGTCATGATCTTTTTGCTATCGAGCAAAATGGGATTTTCCCTAATTTGAGCTTTAATACTTTAGGAATAACGGATCAAGCTACGTAGTTATAGAAACCGAATACATGACCTAAATCTGATTTTACTTTACCTTGCTTTCCCGTTGTCTAATAACAATACCACACAATAACAATCTCTTCACCTTGGGCACCAAAGCAATTTCCCTAAAGCAGAATACAACATGATGATTTGATCTTTCGGTCAAGTCAAAGTGTTTTACCAGCTGGGCATGGCATAACATAATGACATGGCCAATGAAAAGCTAGCATCAAAAGTAACATGGAACGAAACACGATTGCATTAATATATTCACCATTTTGCCAATGTAAACAATAAAGTTAATGAAGCAATAGATTAAAACAGTGGCCTTTATCACGACACGATGAGATAAATTGGATTCAAGTTTTCATTTTTGGCAATACTTTATTCTACACTCAATAATTTTAATTTTAACAGTTAAAACTGGATCATACGTCACTTTGCAGTTTCTTTGGAGTTTTGTTGTAGAAATATCATGATTTTTTTTGTTAGTAGCTCTACGCCTAAAGTGTGAGAACAAGACAGCTGCGAGTCCTTCTGTATAGAGTACGAGGGTCTACCGTTTAACTTGAGCGAGACAGTGTAAAATTAAGTCTTGCTAGCGAGCAGCAACATCTAATTTATCTCATCGCGTCGTTAGTACGGCTACTATATCTATTGCATCATGGTGAATCAAACATGTTCATCTATTTAACATGCTCGAATATTGATAAACGGAATGATGACAACATCAACAACGTTGGCTGGGCAAATAAAACGTAACATTGGCATTTATAATGATGGTATCCTATCTAGTAGGGGATCTCGGAGTAACATGGGCCCCAGAGGTGAGACGTGCATGGCCCACCGGCGTGTGGACACGCCCTGACGCCCACCATCCATGTCCCAGCTATGGGTAAATAGCAAGGGCAGGAAGGGCTCAACAGCTTGGTTGGCCACCCATACAAGAGTCATTCTACTGGACGGGTTCTACCATCGTTTTGCAGTACATTCGCAGTGAATTACGCAGATTCCAGACCTTTGTTGCTAACAGGGTTGTGATGATCCATGATGAATCTGCCCTCAGCCAGAGGAGACACGTCAATACAGATTTAAATCCTGCTGGCATCGCCTCCCGGGGAACAAAGGGATCTGAGCTACGCAGGATGGAGCTGTGGCTTCATGGTCCGACGTTTTGTCCAAAGAAGAGAAAGATTGGCCTGTGCAACCCTCTCAGTTACCAGTACTACCCGAGGATGAGAGTGAGTTGGGAAAAGCCACAGCTCGTACAAACGCAATTGTCCATGCAAATGTTTTGCAGCCATTATTTTGCAGCTATTCATCTTGGGACGAACTCAGAAAGACCGTTGCTTGGCTTGTACGATTCAAGAATTTATACTTTTGGCCGTGTTGCAAACTAAGGTTCCAGAGAACATCCCCAAAGGACCTCTTACCGTTTCTGAGGTTATTGCCGCCGAAAACGTCATCATCAAGGCTGTCCAACGTGAAGTGTTTCCTTCAGAGTTGGCTATGCTTGAGTTGAGAGCATCAGGAAATCAGGCAAAAAGCTTTCCACGGATTACTCCAATACTTAAATTGAACCCATTTCTTGCTGACGGTATAATTAGAGTCGGAGGTCGTCTCGAGAAAGTGCCGGTTTCCTTTGAAAGTATGCATCCAGTGATACTTCCAAGTAGACATCACGTGACATATTTAATTATCCAGGACCGTCATCGGCAACAAGGACACTGTGGCCCTACTGAAGTTTCGGCTTCTATCAGACAGAGATTCTGGATAGTACGGGGACTTTCTGCAGTACACAAGGTGTTGGCGGACTGCATGAATTGTCGCAAACGAAATGCTCGTCCTGGTAAACATATAATGGCACCGCTCCCGGCAGCACGCCTAGCCCATCATAGCCACCATTTACCCACGGGGGTGTAGACTAATTGGTCCCTTCCGGGTTAAGCAAGGTTACAGTCAAGTAAAACGCCACATGGTTGCTGGCCAATAGGCCTTATTCTTGAGGTGTATCCAGACAACAATGGAATGTTCGTCATGTTAAAGTCAAACAGTTTCATCTGTTTTCAGACGAGACATCCGGAAGTTATGTCTTCTAGAAGGAGCTTTGGACACCGAAAAGTAGCGTGACTGGAGAACTCTGTTTAAGCTTATGAACTTTATTTCACATGAACTCTATGGAGCTGTGACATTTGTTATTACATGAATTTTGAATTATTTAAGTAATTGGTTGTTTATTAATTTTGGAATTAGCTAGGCTGCTAATTCTGGGCCGGTATGTTACAACCAGAATTACTTCCGGTCGCTATTAGGACTTAGTCCTACGCGTTCCCGCGCATGGCATAGATAATTATCACAGTGTCAAGTCGTTTAGTTCGCACATTCCTTCGTTGTTCGTGTCTTCGTTGTTCATTTGTTCTCCAGGAGAAGGATACTCCAACCAAACCTGTGACGAATGCCTATCGTGCATTGTTGTACTTGTTATTCAGATTAGGGTTACGTAATGTGTCAACGCGAATATTTAATAAGCAGGATATTTAAGTTACTGGTTGATTCATTAAATAGAGCTTATTTCCCTCGTATTGCTGCCTCTCACAAGTGTCTCATGGTGTCAGGAATATTGTAGCGAACCTACGTGTTTTACCTTTTTACTCGCTATGCCGGGAGGCGAAGAGGCCGGTGCATTGCCGAATTCGTCTGCAGATACGTCGAATGTTAGAGGTGCTTTGTTTGCTTTACCGCCGCCTCCACCGCTTGATATTCATGATTCGAACGCAGCAGAAAAGTGGAAGGAGTTTGAGCAAGCTTGGAAGAATTACTCGATTGCTATGAAGTTGCACCAGGAATCCGAAGCCGTACAAGTTGCAACGTTGCTAACCGTAATCGGAGCTGAAGCGCGGAAAGTTTTCGCTACGTTTACGGATTGGGCGAGCGACACCGACCAAAACAAGATACAGCCTGTGTTACAAAAGTTTGCAGCGTACTGTCAGCCACTGAAAAATGTGCCTTTTGAAAGATATAAGTTTTATTCTAGAATGCAAGAATCGGGCGAGTCTTTTGATCACTATCGGACAGCTCTTCGTCAGTTAGCGGAAAGGTGCGAGTTCGAATCGATTACTCCCAATCAGATTTTACGTGACAAGCTCGTGTTTGGAATTCGCGATTCAAAGGTTCGTGAGAGGCTTCTTCGTGAGAAGAATTTGTCGTTGGAGAAAACTGATGAGATCTGTCGTTCTCACGAGACCATGGTACAGCAGATGAGGGTTGTCGGCGATGCCGGTTTAAGCGTTGCAGATGCCGGAAACGTGAATGTTGTGTCTAAAAAGCCTAAAAGAGGGAAACGTAGGCGCGGTCGTGGCTCGAGAAATGCTAACACGCGGGGAAGTAGTTGTGAATTTTGCGGACGTGAGCATGACTTAGCGAAGCGTGAGAACTGTCCAGCTTTTGGAAGGAGCTGTAATAAGTGTGGCAAGAAAAATCATTTCGCGAACGTATGTTTTGGACACGCGCCTAAGCCCACGACTCGCACGCATCCTGTGTATTGTTTCGAAGATGACTTTTCGGACGAAGTGTTTGGAGTGGAAGAAATCTCGGCTGTAACGTTGGACGATTCTCAACTGGTAACGCTGAAGTTGGAATCTGGAAATTATCTTCGTTTTCAGCCCGATACCGGAGCTCAGTGCAATGTTGTCCCTTTGCATCTATACAAGAAAGCCACTAAGGATGTTGATTTGTGCAATGTGACCCCTGTCAATACGGCGATTATATCGTATGGTGGTCTTTCAATTCCTATCCCCGGGAAGGTTCGTTTGCGTGTATGGCGTGGAGATTTCAGATGCCTGCTTGACTGCAATTTGGTTGACAGCAAGAAAGTCAGACCCATTCTTGGCAGGAAAGCGTGCCTGGGAATGAACATTATTCAGTATTTAGACAACGACCAGTTAAACCGACCGCAGGAGTCTGATGGTGAAGTTTATACACATGATGTTCTGGCCAGTTCCCCGGTCTCCGTTGACCAGCTGATTAAGAGCTTTCCTCGTGTCTTCGCTGATGGCGTGGGTGCACTTGCGGGAGAATATCACATGGTGCTGGATGAGTCGGCAAGGCCAGTTCAACATCCTCCTCGCAGAGTTCCAGTTGCGATCCGCGAACGTCTTAGAGAGACCTTGGAAGATTTAGAGAAGCGTGAAATTATTGCTCGAGTGACAAAACCCACCCCTTGGATCAGCTCGATGGTTGTCGTACCAAAGAAGAATGGCAAGTTACGCATATGTTTGGATCCGATGGATCTTAATCGTGCTTTGCAGCGGGAAAACTATCCTATGCCTACGATTGAAGAAGTAGCTTCCCGTCTTCACGGAGCTAAAGTTTTCACGTCGCTTGATGTCTCCAACGGGTTTTGACACGTTGTTCTTGATGAGGAGTCTTCGTTTTGTACTACGTTTAATACACCGTTTGGGAGATACCGCTGGAAAAGGATGCCGTTCGGGATCAGATCTGCACCTGAGGTGTTTCAGCGTAAGATGCATGAGTTGATTGAGGGATTGAGGGGTGTTGAGGTCATTGCGGATGATTTTGTTGTTGTCGGTTATGGTGAATCGTGGCAGTCTGCAATTAAGGACCATGACAGGAATCTTCTATCGTTTCTTCAGAGATGTGATGAACGCGGAGTTCATCTGAACAGCGGAAAGTTGCAGCTTAGAATGAAAGAAGTCCCTTTTATTGGTCATGTGGCTACCGGTGAAGGTCTTCGCGCAGATCCATCTAAAGTTCGAGCAATTCCCGAGATGCCCCCGCCGGAAAATGTAGCTGGCGTGCAGCGAATCCTTGGTTTGTGTCAGTACCTTAGTAAGTTTCTGCCGCGTTTGTCCGATATTACAAAGCCACTGAGAGACCTCACCCGCCAAGATGCTGAGTGGATCTGGGACGAGCCGCAACAGAGTGCGTTTGAGCGCCTCAAGCAAGCAGTTTCCGCTACGCCTGTGCTTCGTTTTTACAATCTGAAAGAAGAGGTTACCATTCAATGTGACGCATCTCAGCGTGGCCTTGGTGCGGCGTTACTACAAGGTGGGCAGCCTGTGGCATATGCGTCGCGCGCGTTGACTGACACGGAAGTAAATTACGCCCAGATAGAGAAGGAGTTGTTGGCGATTGTCTTCGCGTGTGAGAAGTTTGATGCGTACATTTATGGCCGTGATTGTGTTCGAGTGCAGACAGATCACAAGCCCCTCGAGTCCATTTTCCGGAAAGAACTTTGTACAGCCCCTAAGCGTCTACAGAGGATGCTGCTCAGGCTGCAAAAGTACAGTCTGGATGTCACTTACCTGAAAGGAGAGAAGATGTTGGTTGCGGACACTACTAAGCCGTGCCTATTTGCCTGAAGTCAATTGCTGTATTTTTGTTCGGGAGCTGGAAGAGGTTGACCACAGAGCTAACTTACCTGTAAGTGACGAGCGTTGGCAACAGTTAACCCAGGCTTCGGCTGATGATCCAGTTCTGGAGCAGTTGCGCACTGTCATTCAATGTGGCTGGCCTGAGAGAAAGTCCGACGTTCCTATGTGTCTTCGACCCTACTTTGATCTGCGTGATGAGCTGGTTGTTCAAGGCAGCTTAATTTTCAAGGGCTCGCGTTTGGTTGTTCCAACTTGTATGCGCAAGGAACTTATGTCCGTGGCTCATGCGACCCATATTGGTATCGAAGGGTGTTTGCGGCGGGTTCGAGAATGCCTTTTTTGGCCTATGATGGCGTCCGATGTCAAAGATTATGTTTCCAGATGCGACGTCTGTTTGGCTCATCGTGGGTTCCAAACTAAAGAACCGCTCCTTCAACACGAAGTAGTTGCAAGACCATGGGCCAAGTTAGCCGCTGACCTGTGTGAACTCCATGGGCGTACCCTTTTGGTTGTTTCTGATTACTTTAGCAACTACATCGAAGTGACGCGTCTTTGCTCTACCACAACGCAAGCTGTTGTTCGCGAGTTAAAGACTATATTTGCGCGTTTTGGGATTCCTGAGATCCTGGTGACAGATAATGGGCCGCAGTTCTGTTCTAATGAGTTTCAAGTGTTCGCAAAGAGTTGGTCTTTCAATCATGTCACTACCTCGCCTCGCTATCCTCAGTCAAATGGTAAGGCTGAGAACGCTGTGCGGACAGTGAAACGTCTGTTTGAGAAATGCAAAGAAACCGGTGTGTCAGAATTTCAAGCTCTACTTGACTGGCGAAACACACCTTCTGAAGGAATGAATACCAGTCCTGCGCAGCGCCTGATGGGTCGTCGATGTCGTACACTTCTGCCAATGTCGGAGTCTCTTTTAAAACCAAGTTATCCACTACGTGGTGATGTGCGTGCGTTGTCCGGAAGGAAATGGCGCCAAAAGAATTATTACGATCGGCATGTGAAGCCTTTAAAACCCATCAACCTTGGCTAGACTGTGCATGTGAGGCGTCCGGGTGAGAAAGTTTGGTCTCCTGCCGAGTGCGTGGGTTTTGCTGGTCCGCGCAGTTACCTGGTAAAGACTGGTGATGCTGTTTACCGTCGTAACCGCCGTGACCTGCTGAGCACTGGAGAACCGCCTGTTGCTGATCAGTTTGATTTGCCTGTTACCCTTCAATCCAGTCGCAGTAACGCAGAATCTCCCGGAGCAAATTTGCCTCCGCCTGATATACCTGAGTCAAATGGGCCCTCTATTCCTGGTTCAGTGCCAACATCCGTCGAACAAGGTCGACAGGAAACTCCATCTCCTGTGCCCTCTTCTGTGCCGCCAACTAATCTTCTCAGATCGCAGAGAGAAAGAAGGCCCCCGAAAAGATTTCAAGACTTTATTCTGAACTAACGCTGAACTCTGAGTTTTGTAGTGTTTTGGTATACAAGTTAGGGATAAATCGAGCAGTTTGTTTATGTACTCTATTTGAGTTATTCTCTTTTGAAAGAGGGGAGGTGTGACGAATGCCTATCGTGCAGTTGTACTTGTTATTCAGATTAGGGTTACGTAATGTGTCAACGCGAATATTTAATAAGCAGGATATTTAAGTTACTGGTTGATTCATTAAATAGAGCTTATTTCCCTCGTATTGCTGCCTCTCACAAGTGTCTCAAAACCAGCCACCTGTAGGGCCAGTCACCCACCTGTGGTTACCAATTTACTGACTCCGAAAGCCATGACGTGGCCGACTGCCTTGCAGCCGGCTGAGTGAGTGAGTGGGATAAATTGGGTTTAGGTTCTTACTGGTAAGACTCAATTTCAGATGCATGTACACTCGATGATGAGCTGTTAAAGTTCTTTATTGGAAATTTTAGTAGCCAGGGTCCACGAATCGTTGGACCAAACAATACACTGCGCCGTTTCATAGGACCTGGTTCTGTTGTGGGGCCTTGTGAAAATACTCCCAGAATGAATTAGGAAGACATGTAACGTAGTTCTAACTTTCGAGACTGTCAACGAAATCCCATGGTGTCACCATTCAAACCGCTTTGGTGTACTTTTGTATGGTACCATTTGTTTTACAATATTTTACAAAATAAAATGTGGTATTTTTCTTGAATTTTGATTTTGACACTCTTGGGAGTTTAAGGCCCGGGACAAACGTCGAACTTTTCATGAGTCGAACTAAATTGCAGTTTGGATCGACCCAAATTAATTATTTTCGTCTGTTGGGTCAAACGTCGAACTTAATTCAGACGAACCAAATTCAACACGTTCTATCCGTCTACTCCAGACGGATAGAACGTGTTGGTCGATCCAAATGAGTCCGTCGACTTTAATTGAGACAAACGTCGAACTTCTCATGAACTTAATTCGCTGAATTTAGTTCGACTCATGAAAAGTTCGACGTTTGTCCCGGGCCTAAGGGTTAACTCTACGCCTAAAGTCATGAGAACAAAACAGCTGCGAAACCTTCAGACAAGACTACAAGGGACTACTCGTAATAAACAGTTTATCTTGCGCGAGACAGTATTTATTTAACCAAAATGGTGAATCAAACATGGTTATCAATTTAAAATGCTGAGAATGCTCTTTAAATGCCCGATTGTTAAAATGGAATGGTTAAGTGACCTAACGAAGTCCCTCGGCAAATAAAACGTATTGTCGCGGATTTGCCTCGTTGATCCTACTAAGAAAACCGTTAGCTTAATTTAAAGGTGGGCGAAAAAAATCTCGCCATGTCAAATAATTTCCGCAACATTTAAATTCTAAATTGAGAGATTTATGAGAATTAAGGTGGCTGAACACAGTTTTACTATACTTATGCATCATTCATTGTTATTTTAAAACCACTTACGACTGGGCGCCCAAAATTGGCGAGGCATAAGATTAAGCAACATGCTTTATATTTTGATATTTTTGTCGAACTTTTAGGGTGTTGCCATGGCAACACGGTGGATTGTAAATCAGCCTGCAATATTTGGTTTCGTTTATTTTCAGAAAATCTAGTCATTAGATTTTGTCCATCATTTGTCGCTAGTAAACTCGTGAAAATATTCGCATGTTAACACTAGTCTCGTGTAATTTTGACAGAGGGATCTTCCGTAATTTGTTGTTTAATATGTTTGCGTTTTGTAAAAATCTCCTCTGTTAAATTTCAAATTTTTGGTGTCAGTTGAGTTCGCCATATTCGGAACTATTTTTGTGCCAAATTTCGTGAAATTTTAATGAGTGGTTTCGTAGAAATCAGCACGTTTCCGAGGAAAGTCGCCAAAACATCCAGTCACCATTTTTTGGTCAACTGCGCATGCGTTGCATTTGACTGGGTTCTCGATCCAAAGACAAAAACGACCAAAAAGGCAGTGTATTTCTTCAGTGGTTCTATATATTATCTATTGATTCAACAAACATTTTTACAAACAACAAATTGTTTTATTTTAAGACGAAAAACAACACTTTCGCGATCCACGCTGAGCAAAATAAAATGATCGCTGAAAAGGCGCCACGTTTGTTTTTCTCAAAACTTTGCGCGCGCTGACTCACGTAGGCAGCTGAAATTGAAGAGCGCGCGCAAACTGTGTTCAGCCACCTTAAATACACCTAATTGCAATAAAGTTGTCACAGAAAAATGAAAAAAGCCAAACAGGAATTAACTTTATCATCACAGTAGGGGACCCATACGTTTATAGCTGTACCTTTACCGTGCAATTTAATGTGTTCTGATTTACTGTATTCTGAGGCGTTTTGAGGCCGTTTTTGGGCGTTTCTTTGTATTCCTAAGTGATTCCTATCGGCCATTTTTTTTGGACAACGTTCGTTGTTGCAATTAGGCGTATCTCTCCAAACGGACGAAAACAAGCGTCCGTATTAGAGTAGTGTATAACTAAAGCTTTATTGAGAATTTAGTTTTATCGACTGAGTCGATAAGGTAAATTGACCACCGTAAAAAGATTAAAAAAGCTGACGTTTCGAGCGCTAGCCCTTCGTCGGAGCAAATCGGATTTGGATTAGCGCTAGCGCTCGAAACGTCAGCTTTTTTAATCTTTTTACGGTGGTCAATTTACCTTATCGACTCAGTCGATAAAACTAAATTCTCGTGTTTCATCCCCCACCGACGCAGCACCACAGTTTCTCTAGAAACTAACCCCATTCATTTAAAGCTTTATTGATCTTGTTTAGCTACGTTTTCGGCTGCAAAAAACCTGAATTGCCGATTTTTTTCTGATGGGAATTACACGCGGAAATAAATCCGAAAGCAGTACAAAGGGTTCAAAAAGTGAGAGACTAATGGAATCAAATAACTACAACGATAGGTCTTTGTTTATTAAATAAATTAAAAGGTTATGTTCACATTCTCAACACATTACACTATCGGCAACATGCACATTACACCTAGCTGTAATAAACAGTTTCATCCATTCTGAGGTTGTTTGACCCAACTGTCTAAAAGAGAAAACTTGTCCCATAAAACACTTTCGCAAAGGTAGTTCATTAAGAAAGCAATCACTCGTAGGGGTCTTTTATCTCGTGAAAGCAAGACGCTCCGGGTAGTAAACCAGGAGCGATGTTCCATTACAAGATGGCTCATCGGCGGAAAACAAAAAACTGGATGCCGATGTAGCTGTTTTCTTTTTGTTCGCCAGGCGAAGAATCGAAAATCTGTGACGACATTTTGAAATGCCTTATCGCCACAAAAAGGCTGGGAGTCACTAGGCGGAAAGGGAAGATGACCTTCTGACGCATAACAAAGTCTCGGTAACGTCGGCGTTTCCCCTCCATTACAATACACCTAGGGATATCTTGAACACGTCCCGGATAAAAAGTGCACCTTTCCTTTTACCCGGCACAACAAGGCACAGTGAGGCACCGGGCGCCAAGAAAGGCGAGCTCTCAACCCCGTCTCGGTATAAACCTCCTTCAGCGTTTTCCCTCCATGACGTTACCCCTGGAGATAATTTGAGCATGTCCCATAGTAGAAAGCATACCCTTCAATACCCGGCAAGACAACAAAGGCTGAGAATCACCAGGTGGCAGGACAGGCCCACCTTCAGCGTTTTCCCTCCATGACGTTACCCCTGGGGATAATTTGAGCATGTCCCATAGTAGAAAGCATCCCCTTCAATACCCGGCAAGACAACAAAGGCTGAGAATCACCGGGTGGCAGGATAGGCCCACCTTCAGAGACATAAACGTACGGAAGTCTTAGAACGCAAAAGCTACCCGGTGGAAGGCTCATTCCCGCAGCGACTCCCGGGTAAAACACGGGACATGGCGGGACGGACGGTTGAACCCGCGGGTTAAGGGTCACGAGGACGGGTGAATCCGGTGTGACTACAAACACGCGCATCATCTGGGCCATGAGTGGTTTTGACGACCGACAAGGGCATGGGAAGTAGAGAGGCATGTCTGACGTCACCAGCTTGTGTGCGGTTTCTTTCACGTGACCAGAACTGGTCGCTTTTACCATTTTGTCGGGACCGGAGCAGATGAACCTTAGGATGAACAATACATAAGCAAGTTTAGACGATTCTTTATCATTAATAATGCATAAAGTTTGGAAAAGAACACCATGAGCGTGACGTTGGTTTGGAAACCTGATCTAAATAATACTGCAAAGAGTTTTTCATCAGGAATCCAATCTAAACACCTCAAAGTTGGTTGAAATCAAAGGCTCCTCAGAGCCAACCCGTGAATAATAAGACATAACAACGTAACACGTAACGCAATGTTGCGGTGAGCTTATGTTTTCAAACTGACACGGTTCGATACTTTTTTTAAAATTAAATTAAACGTTAGGATTTTTGACGAACACACACAAAAAAAGTAAATCACTTTCATAATGTTTAGTATGAAGAGAAGGTAAAAATCGAACTCGTGCCTCCCGACTGCGATTCCCGGCGCTAGACCACTTCTTGTTACGAAACGCATTCGTAACAAAGCATTACGTCACTAAGTTTACAGCTGATGGAAGGAGTGAGCGAGTGAGTGAGTGAATTAGCCACCGTTACCGATAACCCGTTCATTAACATTTAAATCTGGCGCGGCTAAACTGAGAAAATTTGTTAACAAATTTTTGGAGTTGGAATCCTGACATGAGCACCCTTCAAATACTTTAAGGGCATTCATACTTCTCTCCCCAACCACCTCCCCTGGGGCACTTATACTCCCCTTCCCTACCACCTCCGGATATAAGCTCCCTAAAATCACTTTATGCAGTAGTATAGAACCAAGACTTGCACCCGGCTTTATTACAATACTCATCTATGTCCCCTGGGGCACGTATACTCCCCTTCCCTACCATTTCGGATATAAGCTCCCTAAAATCACTTTCTGCAGTAGTATAGAACCAAGGCTTGCACCCGGCTTTCAATACTCACCTATGTCCCCTGGGGCAATTATACTCCCCTTCCCTACCACCTCCGGATATAAGCTCCCTAAAATCACCTTACGCGGTAGTATAGAACAAAGGCTTGCACCCGGCTTTCAATACTCACCTATGTCCCCTGGGGCAATTATACTCCCCTTCCCTACGACCTCCGGATATAAGCTCCCTAAAATCACCTTACGCGGTAGTATAGAACCAAGGCTTGCACCCGGCTTTCAATACTCACCTATGTCCCCTGGGGCAATTATACTCCCCTTCCCTACGACCTCCGGATATAAGCTCCCTAAAATCACCTTACGCGGTAGTATAGAACCAAGGCTTGCACCCGGCTTTCAATACTCACCTATGTCCCCTGGGGCACTCATACTCCATTCCTATATAAGCCCTGACCGTCGGCAATGCACCTTCACGTGACGCCCTTCCACGCTGTCGTGAGGCTCCTGACGGTCCCTTTCCTGAGCCTGCCGTAGAAACTAAAGGCGGCGTGTTTCCTTTGTAATCTGCACACTGGCGGCGAGCATAACTTAGAGCCTGGTGCAGAGGGAGTGATGAAATACTACTTCCGGCGGAAGGAAGTTCATTCAGAGTGGGCCACGCTTCTTCCGTCATTTGCTTCGAACCAAGATGCTTCCCTTGTCCGTCAAACTGGCTCGACAAATCTGATTGGCTGTCACTCAATAGCGGAATGTCCCAAGCCAACAAAAAGTTGCTGTTTGGGAAAAATCCCGGTAGCTCTAGACCCTTTGCGGGACTGTACCCGCTCGAACTTCCCAAGCGGCAAAGCGACCAGGAAGGGAAGCGAGGGAAAATTCCCGCGGGTGAGTCGGTGGTTAACATGGTTTCCAAAAAGACCTGCTCTTTTTCGCTGCGCTGCCACGAAAATTTCTCTGAAGAAGGAACGCGTTGAGTGTGATCAGCCCCCGCTGCTGAAAATACATCTTGGGAACCCGCTGTGCTGATTTCACCGGGAATTCCCACTGACACAACACTCTTGAACTCTGACGTCATGCTCCTGAACTCAGGACCTTCGTGACTCATCATATCAAGCGTGGACTGGTACCCACTCGCCCCATACGTAGAGCTGACACTGTGACCCAAGCTACCAACAGAGTCCACTACGCCAGTATTGGCCGCGCTGGGTATGGGAATGGATGGTGTGCTGGTAGCGGCGGGAGAAACTAACTGAACACTGTCTGCTGCTTCCTGCCCATGGTGTTCATCACCACCACCTCCCCCGGATTTCACCTCCTCTCCTAAGGGAACTCCCAGTTCTGATGGCACTTCCAGGAGGGGTGCTTCATCATCCGGTTCTTTGGGAGTTTGGTTCTCTACTTTGGCGGACGATAAGATGGGATGAAACGGAAACAACAGATGAACTAGTGACGAACAGCACTTTTGTTCCAACTGGTGGAAGAAATCAACGTTGGCCGCCTGAAAATGAGACAAACAGATAACAACCGATAGGTTGTTGTTGAAAGCCACTGAGCAGTACTTTCCTGTGGTGCTGTTTATTATGCTGTACAAGGTAGTTCTAACTTTTGAATCTGTGGATGAAATCCTAAAGTGTGAACATTCAAATGAAAGCTATTGAGCAGTACTTTTCTGTGGTACTGTCTATTATGCTGTACAAGGTGGTTGAAACTTTTGAGTCTGTTGACGAAATCCTAAAGTGTGACCATTCAAATGAAAGCTACTGAGCAGTACTTTCCTGTGGTGCTGTTTATTATACTGTACAAGGTGGTTCTAACTTTTAAGTTTGTGGATAAAATCCTAAAGTGTGGCCATTCAAATGAAAGCTACTGAGCAGTACTTTCCTGTGGTGCTGTTTATTATGCTGTACAAGGTAGTTCCAGCTTTTGAGTCTGTTGATGAAATCCTAAAGTGTGACCATTCAAATGAAAGCTACTGAGCAGTACTTTCCTGTGGTACTGTTTATTATGCTGTACAAGGTGATTCTAACTTTTGAGTGTGTGGATGAAATCCTAAAGTATGACCATTCAAATGAAAGCTACTGAGCAGTACTTTCCTGTGGTGCTGTTTATTATGCTGTACAAGGTAGTTCCAGCTTTTGAGTCTGTTGATGAAATCCTAAAGTGTGACCATTCAAATGAAAGCTACTGAGCAGTACTTTCCTGTGGTACTGTTTATTATGCTGTACAAGGTGATTCTAACTTTTGAGTGTGTGGATGAAATCCTAAAGTATGACCATTCAAATGAAAGCTACTGAGCAGTACTTTCCTGTGGTGCTGTTTATTATGCTGTACAAGGTAGTTCCAGCTTTTGAGTCTGTTGATGAAATCCTAAAGTATGACCATTCAAATGAAAGCTCTTCAGCAGTACTTTCCCGTGGTCCTAATTATTTTTCAGTATTTTTTCATGACTTTTGTTTCGGTTCACTTTTGGAAGTAAGAAAGTTGAAGTTAATCTGTCGGTCGAGTGAGACTTGTTATTACCTTGAGATCAAAAGGATCCTCTCTGTGGTCCTGTATTCTTCCACAGTTGCAGGCACTGAAACTATTGATGCGACTTGAGTGAGGCTTACATGGAGTAATTCCTAGCTCCTTAGATTCGTCAGAGCCTGGGTCTGAGGGAAGCTCTCCATCCGCAGGAACTCGGTGGTACTGGGGCGAGAAATAAAAGAAATTAGAACATGATGTTGAATGTGTGAAATTGCACATGTAACACCCCTCTTCGCATCTTTTCTCGCAACGAAAAATTGCGCTGCAAGTTGCATAAAAAGTTGAACACTTCTCTACTTTTCGCAACGTTGTGAGGCAAGTTGCAAGCGATTAAAGCAATTAATATGCAACTTGTCCTGCAATGCTTTCGGCTGTGTTGCGTTGCCTTGCAAGAAAAAAATTGTCAAGTGTAACAACATCTTTAGCCAGAGTTCATTGTATCCCAAAAATGGCTCTATTTGACAACTTATTGGGAGAAAACTAATGCGTGGAAAACAGTGATGTTATAAGAACTCGAAAGAAGCAAACACTGTGGAATTTGGAATATCATTAATAAACTTACCGGATAAACACAGTGGCGCCCGGTCAAGCTGCGCTCCTCACAAAGTTGTCTTCCATTCATCCACACCTACATGGAATATTTTAAATAGTTAACGAAATTTATTTCTCTCGTCTTGCTAAAAAAAAAACGAGAAAATAAAAACAGAAGTATAAACTCTCTGTCACTCTCGCCAGTCACAACAGACGCAGACAATCAAAACTCAAGGCCATGCAGTCGGCTCTCTGTCACTCTCGCCAGTCACAACAGACGCAGACAATCAAAACTCAAGGCCATGCAGTCGGCTCTCTGTCACTCTCGCCAGTCACAACAGACGCAGACAATCAAAACTCAAGGCCATGCAGTCGGCTCTCTGTCACTCTCGCCAGTCACAACAGACGCAGACAATCAAAACTCAAGGCCATGCAGTCGGCTCTCTGTCACTCTCGCCAGTCACAACAGACGCGGACAATCAAAACTCAAGGCCATGCAGTCGGCTCTCTGTCACTCTCGCCAGTCACAACAGACGAAGACAATCAAAACTCAAGGCCATGCAGTCGGCTCTCTGTCACTCTCGCCAGTCACAACAGACGCAGACAATCAAAACTCAAGGCCATGCAGTCGGCTCTCTGTCACTCTCGCCAGTCACAACAGACGCAGACAATCAAAACTCAAGGCCATGCAGTCGGCTCTCTGTCACTCTCGCCAGTCACAACAGACGCAGACAATCAAAACTCAAGGCCATGCAGTCGGCTCTCTGTCACTCTCGCCAGTCACAACAGACGCAGACAATCAAAACTCAAGGCCATGCAGTCGGCTCTCTGTCACTCTCGCCAGTCACAACAGACGCAGACAATCAAAACTCAAGGCCATGCAGTCGGCTCTCTGTCACTCTCGCCAGTCACAACAGACGCAGACAATCAAAACTCAAGGTCATGCAGTCGGCTCTCTGTCACTCTCGCCAGTCACAACAGACGAAGACAATCAAAACTCAAGGCCATGCAGTCGGCTCTCTGTCACTCTCGCCAGTCACAACAGACGCAGACAATCAAAACTCAAGGCCATGCAGTCGGCTCTCTGTCACTCTCACCAACCACAACAGACACAGACAATCAAATTGCACGAGAGCAAGTGACGGTTGGGTTTGGCTTTAATTTTCTGATTGGTTGAGAAAGAGGAAAGATTAATTTTAACCAAGCACAAAGGGTAGCAATGCAAAATTAAAGCAAGCGAGAATTACTTTTGACCGCAGTCGCGTATTGTAAGCCGTTCTATTGTGAAATGATATATATAAAACTAGTGTATCCAAAAGATAGTAATTGCTGCGGTAAATTTGTCAGTTGTAATAATGCTGTTTTATCGCCTCGCTGGTATTATAGAATTTTCTCTTTCGTTTTTTGAGGGAAAGCAAAGCAAATGTAACCGGGATGAATCGACGAAAACTCCAGCTGATAAGACTAATTTTGTTTTGTAATTCACGCATCAAGTTCTTGCAATGTCTGTAGAATATTGTTGAGCAAAGGACGCGTTCACCACGAGGAAGGTGTGAAAATTTAGGTTCAACTTAATTATTGATAATAAATATGTTGCGTTACTAGCTAGCCGTATCGTGTTCGCGTCTCCACGCGCTCAGCTCAGGTTTCGCGTCCCCACGCGCTCAGCTCAGTCTCATCGACCGCTGTCGGAGTGATTTCAAAATAAATTTGTCTTTTATTCCGTACAATCTTCGAAAATCTTTGCTATCCAACGGTCCTATCACCATGCCTCACAGTCCTCGCTCAACTCGCGGTAGTCTTCGACACTTCAGTTCCGATTACGACTGGCACATGTTGGACCAAAATATTACAAATCTCGCAGCCAACAGCTTGAAGCAGCAAGCGAGGCTATTGTTCGTGGCGCAGTGAATTCTGGCCCAAAATGTGTGCGTGGCGCAGTGAATTCTGGCCCAAAATGTGTGCGAGGCGCAGAGAATTCTGGTAAAAAGCGATCAAATCGAGATTTTTCGTAGCTTATATTTTTTTCTCATATATTTCTCTTAAATCCTGATTAAGTTGCTGCTCACTCGCTGCGCTCGTTCCGCAGCAATAAATCATATATGAACTGCGGAAATGAAATCAAATGAAGAATGATCTTTGCAAGAACGTTCCAGTATTGGCATAATTTGACAACTACGTAAGTACTTTATTGCTCCAACTTACAAGACACTATAACAAATTGGAAAGCTTTTTTTTTTCGCAGCTTAGCTATAGAAGGAAACGTTACTCTGTACAGCACACCTTGTTACACTCGTCCTGAAACTGGGCGGCATAGTGCTCAAATGCAGGTCCGCGAGCGTGCAAAGAAAACACACGCAGAGCTTGAGACAGCTAAAATGCAAAAAGACAAAACAAACAAACAGATTTATGGATACATTCAGGCGCTCGTCTCAATTGGCCTGGCTCGGCCTTTCCTAAATCCTAAAAATAACGTAACACTCAATATCAATATGCAGATTTAATAAAGGCCTATAAAACACGTCAAATTTTGATTGGGGGTGGGGGGGTCCTCAAGGCAGGTGTTACGCTGACATCGCATTATCACTGCCGTCCCGTTGCATTCAAATCGTCGTGAAACCGCAGGAAAAATAGCCAGAAGTTCATCCAAGCAGTTTACAACGCCTCAAAAAACGCATTAAAGATCGCCTGTCAGCAAACGTCGCTTATAATGAGAAATGATAAGATATTATACGGTCAGTTTAACCTGATTCAAATGCACATTTTGAGTGTAGTGCGATGGTAGATTCTCTAGGTAAGCACTGGTAGCGACAGGTATCGCCTTCCGGCAGCGCCTGCAAGGTAAAACAATAACATAAATAATTATCTCCTGAAAATACGGCCACGGTTCCCTAATGCCCGCCCCAATGCCTCGGAACCTAACCATGAAAAACACTAAATATAAAAATAGTTCAAAGGCTCCTTTTAAAAAGATTCTGCACACCTTTGGACCCTCTCCTCTCCTAAGCGTTTTGCACCACGGACCCCCCCCCCCCCCCCCCCCAATAAATGACTTTTATTCGGCATTCCTATCACCTCACATTTAAAGAAACCATGCAAAATTGGCCGGTAAAACTTATCCGACAAAATTTTCTTTTCGTGAATCGTTGTCTACTATGCAGCCGTTATTTGTGTCGTCACGCAACGCCCGTGATCACGTGATCCTGCACAAATAACCGCTGCGTAAATTAAGAGACTACGCGAACCCTGGACGATGCGTAAAAAACACTGGAGATTGTGTCTGGAATTTTTTTAACTATTAAGGTTTTCGAAAAAAATGAAAATTCCAAAAAGGACCTCCGGCGAATACCAGATGTCGTTTTGTTCGAGCAACTGACCAATAGAAATGGTGCTATTACGTTATTCAGTCATAGGGTGTGATAAAAAACAAAACAAAAGATGTGCAGGGTCAAGTACGGTTCAACATAAATTGTAGCTCCTTTTTTATCGCCATTGAAGTCTGCAAGGTTTCATAACCAGTCTCTCCATTAACTATGGTTTGAGCGATATTTTATTAAACCGACTAAACCCTATTTCAATGAACAAAACGTGGTGTGTTCATGTGAATTGATAACAATGAATGGCTACACAGTCAAAGCTCAATGAGCGGACACTCTCGTAAGCGGAAAACTCTTCTAAAGGCCCGTTTACACAGACGATTTTTTGTGCAATTTTTGTCGCTCCTTTCGATGCAATTTTTGTCGAGCGCAAGTTGCATCTTCAAATCGCGTGTGTAAACGGGCGGCGATTTCAGCGCGATTTGGGCGCGATTTGTCGCGCTATGTCGCAGAGATTTCGGACATGTTCGAAACCTGATGCAACTTGGCGCCGATCTTTGGGAAATCACAGTAAATCAAAGCAAATGTCACACCCGAATCGCACAGGAAATCGCCGCCAGTTTACACTTGTGACAAAAGTTGCATTGGAGAGCGCGACAAAATCGCATCAAAAATCGACCCACTTGACAAAACCCTGTTTGAATCTTTTTACGGTGGTCAATTTACCTTATCGACTCAGTCGATAAAACTAAATTCTCGTGTTTCATTCCCCCACCGACGCAGCACCACAGTTTCTCTAGAAACTAACCCCATTCATTTTACAAGAATAATTCCCGTAAGCGGTCAGCTTCAGTTACGGGCCCATTTTCTGCTTCCTGAAGGTGTCTGCTTAGTCGGAAGCTTCGACTGTAATAAGAACTTACCCTTCACAACTTCGGTTTCAGGGATCTGTTTGTAATCTATTCTTGACCGGCAACGCTAAGCGCTAAGCGCTACGTTCACTTGGTGCAGTTAAGTCTTTTTTCACAGCTTTCTAAGCCCGAGGCGTTGATATCTTAGAGGTGATCACAACCACGTGATTTTCTTCCCGCGTTATTCTTGGTTCTCGTTTCAAGTTTTTTATTATTAAAAAAAGGCCTAGGAGAGAGGAGGGTCCGAAGGTGTCCAGAATCTTTTTGAAAGGAAACATTGATCTATTTTTATTTTTGGTGAGTTCCAGAGTGTTCCGGTTAGGTTCCGAGGGTGTTCCGGGGTGTTCTGCATGGGGGTGTTCCGGTTAGGTTCCGAGGGTGTTTAGGGGTGTTCCGGGGTGTTCCGGTGGTGTTCTGGGGTGTTCCGGAGTTTTCCGGGTAGGTTCCGGGGTGTTCCGGGGTATTACGGGTCGATTCCTGGTTTTACAGACACCCAAAATTGTTGGCTAATACGCAAAATAGAACTCCCGCAAAAACTTTAATCAATCCTCCAGAGCACTTACGCTTCTGAAAACTTCATGTCGAGATCCAGATGAGACGCCATTGCAGTGAGAGGAGCTATCAAGTCACTTTTGGGAGTCATGAAAAATTCGAACAACGCAAGGGACACACGCGCCCACAAACGACAAGAGGGAACCTGCAAGTGACAATAGACACACATATTTAGTTTGTTGTTGTGTTACCGTCGGCGCGAGAGAAGCCCTCATACACTGAAACCTTTATCGTCTAAATAAAAAGACATTTTATGGAACATTTGAGTGTGCAGATTGAACAAGTGATTTGGTTTTAACTGATGAGTCAGTCTGTGGAAAAGTTTCTACAGAACAGTGTGACCTTTCAAATTAAAGATTCCTGTGGTGATGTTTATTATGCCGTACAAGGTTGTTCTATAACTTTTGAGTCTGTGGATAAAATCCTAAAGTGTGACCATTCAAATGAAAGCTACTGAGCAGTACTTTTCTGTGGTACTGCTTATTATGATGTAAAAGGTGGTTCTAACTTTTGACTCTGTGGAAAAAAACCCTTAAGTGTAATCATTCAAATGATAGCTACATGTACTGAGCAGTACTTTCCTGTGGTGCTGTTTATTACGCTGCACAAGGTGGTTCTAACTTTTGAGTCTGTGGTTGAAATCCTAAAGTGTGACCATTCAAATGAAAGCTATTGAGCAGTACTTTCCTGTGAAGCTGTTTATTATGCTGCACAAGGTGGTTCTAACTTTTGAGTCCGTGGTTGAAATCCTTAAGTGTGGCCATTCAAATGAAAGCTACTGAGCAGTACTTTCCTGTGGTACTGTTTATTATGCTGTACAAGATGGTTTTTAACTTTTGAGTCTGTGGATGAAATCCTTAAGTGTGACCATTCAAGTGAAAGCTACTGAGCAGTACTTTCCTGTGGTACTGTTTATTATGCTGTACAAGATGGTTTTTAACTTTTGAGTCTGTGAATGAAATCCTAAAGTATGACCATTCAAATGAAAGCTATTGAGCAGTACTTTCCTGTGGTACTGTTAATTTTTATTATGCTGTACAAGGTGGTTATATATTTTGAGTCTGTGGATGAAATACTAAAGTGTGACCATTCATTCACAGGAGTTTTCGTAAATGTTCATGTTGCTCACTCTTAGTGAAATAGTTAAAAGCTTTCATATGGTAACTGACATTCAACAAACTGAGAGACAAGTGTGTATCACCAGTTATTATGTCCTATATCATGGGTCTCAATAGTTTGCTGTATTATTAATTTTAAGCGAGGAAACCTGCTAAATCCCGTACGTACCTCAACATGAGTACCCCTGCGCCCCTCAGCCACACCATCCCGGCCGGCATCCCCCGTCATCAGATGATCAATCTGTTGTTTTAGGTAATCTTTGAACAACACCTCCTCCGTAGTACTCTGTGCCTCACTGTCTCCTCCGGACTGAAACAATTCTCTTTTGAGGAATTTACTGTTTTTTAAAAGAGGACTTGATTCCACTGTTAAAAAGTTTAAGCAAAGCCATGTTCAGTTGAAGGGCAGGTGGAGGTTGGGGGATAATAGTCTACTGCTAAAAAATGGTTTACACACAAGCTGAATAATTGTCTTTCACGTATCACCTTACCCCATTGTGTATTTATGGCTGGCTTGGCCAGTGTGTTAAGCAGAACTGCCACAGGGTCAAAGGCTGTTGAACAAGGCTGCACGTGAACAAAGGCATGGCTTGAATTAACTGTAAACAGAGAGCTGGAACTGTGGATTAGAAAATAGAAATACTTAACTGTTACATGTTATTTATGTTAACAGACATTGAAAGGAAATGCACAAAGTCCGACAACTGCAGCCAGCTCTAAGCTTTAACTATCATATTCTCCTTTCTGCATGTACTGTATTAATGCTTCACATTTTGTTCACTTTTAACCCTTCCCAGCTGAAACAGTTAAACGTTACAGGCACATCAAGGAAATATTCCTTCTCTGTGCACATTATCTAATGATTTCTCTTTTCTTTTGTTTCATTGTCACTTTGTAATTTTATATAATTATATATATATATATTTTTTGTAACTTGGTTCTTTTGTTCAATAAAATGTACAAATTAAAAAAAAATCACAGATCAGGGATCACAGATCATCATCATTATCATCATCATCACCATCAGTATGTCACCTGAGACTGCCTAGAAGTCTTGCCTTTCTCATGATACTGTACAGCTGGTCCTCTGTCGCATGTTGAAGCTTCTTCTGTGGAGTCATGGTCTATAAAAGAACAAAGTATTGAATCCTTGAAAAATAGAAAACCCTTACAAGTACATACATTTAATATATACTTGTAAAAGAAATGAATCCCAAAAAATATATACACCTGTACATGTACAAGCCCTTATAACTAATGTTCTCCTAAAATCTTGCACCAATCAGTAAAATTTGTATGTTTAATTTAAGCTATAATTAATTCAAGGAGCTGCTTTTTAACATCATTTAAAGCCATGCAAAGGTCTAAGATTAACAGAAATACAACAGTGAAAATGCTTCCTGTGGAAATGCATTGAACATCTCTACTACTTCACATAAAATAATCGGGTTTTGAACATCCATTGCAAAATATCATTTTTGCAGAGACAATGCAAGTCATTAAGGAATCCAAATTAATTTCATAAAAGGGCAAAAAAAAATCTGTATAATTATATGTGCCATTAGTCAAGTTTTAAAAATTTCTTTGTTTTAAAAATCTTCAAACCAGTTTAATTTTTAGGAACCATTGTCCCAGATTCTTAATTGTGCCTGAGTCATATTCTGAGACACAGATAACAATTAAATCAAACTGGTTTAAAAATGTGTGGTATCATTGACTTACTTGTTGTACCTTTCCTTTTGTTTTGCTTGCATAAGTATCTTGACTCTTACCAGGCTTTTAAAAAACATGCACAAAAAATTAATGAAAAGTTACACTTTAAGCACTTATGTTATAAAAAATGTAATTTGATTTTGTATGTCAACAAAAAATAACAAAGATTAATGCAGATAACTAAATGACAAAAATTCAATTTAGTACACTCACCAATTGGGAAGGGTCCGAAAAGGGAACACGCTATAAATGGAATGAAACAGCAAAGTTTATTTCTACATGTAAATTTAAAAAATGTTCAGAATTGACCAAAATGTGAATTTCAAGGTGAACTTGCTGTTGGTCAACAGCAATTAGTAGTGTTGTAGCTGGATCAATTATCAACAGTATATCCTTGAAATGGCTGTTTAATTTCAAACAAAACCTTACAAACTGCAAGATCAGAGGAATAAAACTTAAGAAAATGTTGGTTACAAAAATCCTCTTCAATAAAATTTACAAAAATCTCCTCTCCAAAAAATTGTACAGTCACGTAATATGTCACAGTACATCCGGTTTAACACTAGGGTGCACAGGTGCTATCATACGCAATGTGCGACGGGTGACGTCACAGTGCATAACAGTCACAGTAAAGACATAGAGTTCCTTTATGTCCTTCTAAACAACTAGTGTAGAAAACAAACACTTTTAATAAGCACTCCATGTACTTTTCCATGGTACTTTTTTAATTTGAGCTATTTTGAAAAAAATAGCTCATTAGCAGGCGCAAAGGTTGGTTTGTGATGTTAGTATGTTTGTTACTTTGTTTGTTTGTTTGTTTGTATGTATGTCTTGGGTTATGTCACACCAATCAGATTGCCTCTAGTATGTACACCGTGTACTATGTCAGCCAATCAAATTTTCGCTTCTAAAATGGTATTACTGAAGGTCAAAGAAGGACACTTGACATGAATTGAAAATCAGCCATCTTGAATCTCCGCGATTGTTGCCGCAAACACTTAAAGTGTAAAGTTTTGAAAATTTGTTGCTTGGGAACTGTTATCTAATCCCGACTGGCTTGCTAACCTGGCAATATCAAGGACATTTATTCGGAAATACCGCCTATAATGTGCCCTATGCATGAATGGTAGAATGGTCTGCGGGGGATGAGACGTCCAAAAAATGTGGACTGCGGTTACGTTCATAGGTGAGCTTATACTGAAGTATGAGTATAGTTTTATTGCAAAAACGGCAAGCCGATTTCAAATAATATGATGCGGAACATGAATTGTATGTTTCAAGCCTGGGTTTCAAGAGTTGGATTTTTTTTTTTGTCAGACACGCTGTCTGCACGTGAAAATGTTGAACTTTGTCCTTATAGAAACTGGAGTTCAACAGAGAAAATGTAATGCAATTAATCTACAATTTACAGTATGTAAAACGTTTATCTTTCTTTGAATTAATGTGAGCTGATGTGTAGGTTATTAATTGTATGCCTCAAGCGATTACTATAAGCGAGAAGCGACTGTATTTTGTATGAGCAGTCACGTTGTGTGCACGTGCAAATATTGAACTTTGTCCTTATAGAAACTGGTACGTGATGAAATTCAACATGTTTTCGAGAAAACGTAATGTAATTAATTTATATGGTGCGTTAAAAAACGCCTGTTTAAAAAATATTAGTTGCAATTTACTAGGAAACAAGCACAATTCATTTTGGATGCGCTAAGTTTCTGCTGGTCGACATTACAGGAAAAGGTGTTTGGTTCCAAATGTTAACCTCAACAATGTTCATGTAAGTAATTCAATTAGCTTGTGGTTTTGAGTCGAAAACAATTTAATCTAATTAGTTCTGTTTCTATTTGCACGACTTTTTTGTGGAGAATAACAGTTGTTTAAATAATATTAGTTCCAATTTACTAGGAGAATACTTATATTCATTTTTCATGCGTTTAGTTTCTGTGAAAGACTTTTCTGGTTGACATTACAGAAACAGGTGGTTCAAAGAATTTTCGTGTCACTAATTTAATTAGCTTGTGGTTTGGAGTTGAAAACAATTTAATTTAATTAGTTTGCGTCTTCCAGGCCAAAGGAACCTTTTCCATGTGTCTTTTGTGAATAATAAAAGAAACCTTTAAAAAAAGACTAGATACAAATTTCCAGGAAATAATAAGCCTTCAATTTGGATGCATCAAATTTATGTGCAGGACTTTTCTGGTTGACATTTAATTTAATACACTCATTACTGAAACAAGTTGTTCATTTCACTGGGACCGTAGTTTCGTCAAAAAATAACTCCGGAAATCCCGTGAAAAAAAGCTAGCCGAGAAACGAGAAACGGGACCCAGTTGGTTATCTCGGTATTTTTTTTGGTAGTGGGCGGGCCGGAGGATTTGAAAAACGTATATCTGCAAGCGGTTATTTGTGCGAGTTAACTTCCGCTGTTTTGTTACTTTCACCATTTCATATCATTTAGGTAATTTTCAAAATAGCTCATGCACGCAATGCATGCCTATGTTTTACAAGGTGCATGAGAGTGAAGTACAGTATCTTTACCTGCTTTAGAGAACAAACAAGTCTAGGAATGCATGGTCGGCCAGTCTGTCTCCAAATGTCTGGAATTCCCTCAACACTGGACAGCAACTGTGAAATCTGGGGTAGCAACTGGTGTCTAAAACAAGTCATAGAATAAGATCTTGATTTTTAAGTCCTAAAGTGTGACGTCACAAAAACTTAAATTTGTGAAATCATGGGATTTGATTAGATATTCAGAAAGAGTATGATGAAAAATGCCTGCTTACCAGAAAATCGTATAAATTGCAATTTGGGGGTGAGATATGAGCATGTTTACACTCTGATGACTCCATACAAACCCTTTTAATTTTTCCATAAGCATAACAGTGCCAATATCACACCCCCAAATTGCAATAAGGTGCTGATTTTTGGCAAGTGGGTATTTTTTGCCATGCTCTTTCTGAATATCAAATCAAATCCCATAATTTCACAAATTTGGCTTTTGTGATGTCATCACTAATAGGACTCTATATAAACCATATCATTTTAAATATACATGACTGTCAGCGTCTGAATAGTTTATTATCAACAGATATTAATGTGTACATGTATGTCTCTTTTTCAAATACAGCTGTATGTCCTAGAACAATGACTAATTGCTACTGGCTGTGAAGATTTGAAAGACAAAAGAAATCCTTTTAATTACCAATCATTCTTTCATAAATTTGTTGTAAGTTGTTTTTGTTTAAATTTCTTGTTCACAAGATTATTGGATTGTTTGTTTGTTTTTGGACAGCTGTTATTTTACATATTTTCTTAGTATTTCTAACCTGGAATAAGTTTGATTAAAGTGCATGTACATAATAAATGTAACAGAATAGTTGAAAAATGTAATGCATGCACATGTATAAGCCATGTTTGCAATGATGTACATACCTAGTGGAAGCTAAAGTGCGAAACAGTCTGATGTAATTCAGATCAAAAGTCTGCGAGGGATGCAACACCTGAAAAAAGGAAATCTCAAGATAAATTAAAATAGTAATATTTACTCAGCTCGAAGTAAGAGAGAGAAAACTTGTTTCAGGTACATATTTGTATAATAATTTTATGAGGTCCAGCCCTTGGCAAGGAAACAACCAAATTAAAGTAGCTTTTATAAGCCGATGGATGATCAACATTGCACTTTAAATTAAAATAATCTGACAATTACAGTTAGGGAGCTCTTTCTAGTTTCTAAGAGTAGTGGTGCATGGCCATTTTTAGTTGGCAGTGACTTAAATGTTTGCTAATAGCAATTTGAGAGATGCACTGAGAAAATAAATATAAGGTCACAGGCATAGTAAAACCATATACACATACACTGTACTACTTACAACTATAATATGAGAGACAGAGAAGAGAAACATAAGAGCACAGGCATAGTAGAATTCATGAGACATCCAGTATTGGTGAGACTCCTAGGATTAAAAAAAATGAAATTAAAGGGTTGTCATTACAGACCGTACAGTGCCACTCAAAAGTAAGTTGACAGCCTCGACTTGATCCTCGAAACTCAATCCTCGTGTCTCAAAATTCAAGTGACTCAAGTTTTGAGACACCATCTGAATTGAGGTTGAGAATGTAGTTTTAGTAGATAGATAGCCTTTATTTTAAAGGGGCAGTATCACGAGGTTGAAACTTGAAAACGTCGGCCCACGTTTTCAAGTTTGATTCCGCAAATTCAAAAGGCCTTCGAGAAGTGGAGATATTTGTTGAATCAAAAATCCGTTTTGATACCCGGAAGAAAGAAAAAATCACTTTTAACAGTGATATGTCCAAAATTCCGGTGCAAGAATAGTGAACAGTGCCGCGCGTGGAACCTCGTGATACTGCCCCTTTAAAACAATAATTATTAAAGCTAAAAAAGAAAGCTTGTGGGGTCGTTTATACCTAAAAAGCTAATATCTATAAACATTTACATGTAGAACGAGAATGTCTACAATTACATGGTGAGCCATTCTCAATATTCATTCAGTACTGCTGTGAATATTTTGTCTTACTTATAAAAGAACAATATTATAGTAATGAAGCTTTAATATTAGCATTGCTGTTAGTATTCTGTATCAGTGATACATAACTTTACAGGGACACTGTCCTGTAAAGTAATGATTTTAAATCATGCATATTTACTTATTCAAGAAATAAACCACAGCGACATGCAACTTATTTATATAGGAAAGTGCATAATGTGTACATACATGTTGTGGTTCAAATTTGTCTTTGGTTTGAGACTTGTGTAAGCCAAAGAAAGATTTAAACCACAACATGTACCTAAAATAATATAATCAAGCAGCATTTTTGTTTTCAATGTTGTTCTTGAACATACCGCATTTTGCACTTCCTGCGGAGCTTGTTTACAAAGTTGCAGAAGTCTTGATACATCGTAAACAGACACAAGGTGTAAATAAATGATTCTTTGTTCAACATCATGGTAGACATCAATATCACACTGAAAACAAAATATGAAAAAATGTATTATATATAAGTTGTGGTTCAAAATTTTCTTTGGTTTGAAAATGTTCAAACCAGTTTAATTTTTACCGGTATTTTCCGTTGTTTCAGATTCATTAAATCACATTCTGAGACAAAGGAAAACAAAAATCAAACTGGTTTTAAAAAATTTAAACCAAAGAAAAATTTAAGCCACAACATAATATAATCAGTTATTGAATTAAAACTTTCACTCCGAGAGTCAATTGTGGAGACATGGAGATTTTAACTTTGCCTAAATTGCATTTAGCCATATATGAAATCCTTAAGTGTGACCATTCAAATGAAAGCTACTGAGCAGTACTTTTCTCTGGTACCGTTTATTATGCTGTATAAGGTGGTTCTAACTTTTCAGTCTGTTGATGAAATCCTAAGGTGTGTCCATTCAATGAAACCTCTTTGTGACAGTACTTTTGCATGGTACCATTTGTTTTTCAATATTTTACAAAATGAAAACAAAAATGGATTTTTTTTCAGTTCCACATTGATTTCTGGAGTGGTACTCTTGGGAGTTAAAGTGTTAAACCATAATCTTCCCTGGGCACAAAACTGCTATCTTGAGGTATCCACTGTATAATAGTGTCTGTTATGGTAGGAATTTACTACAGTACCGCTCGCGTGTATTGCAGCACCTACACGCGCTTAAAATGCGTGTAAAGTCCGTGTAGTGCACGCATTTTACACGAATTTGACGCGCGTGTACACGCGTGTAATGGAAAAGACTAATTACACGTGTATGCGTGTATTTTGTGATTCAAATGCGTGTAGTTTGTCAAACAAGAATTCGAGAAGCGACTGCATACCCAACGGGAGGAAGCGAAATCACAACACCACGCAAATAGTGGATCCAATATTGTTTATTATGGACTCGAGTATCACTGAAAAATAATACTACTTCATGAAATTGTTTTAAAAGTCAAACTACAGTGTATTAAAGATGAATTCCTTCCGAACTAAATGATACCAAAGATGGGCGAAAGTATTTGACTCGACAAGGCTAGAAAGTATAAAGCAGTTCGACTGCTGTAATGTCCGTGTTTCGGCCTGCCAACAGATCAGGACAGATAGCGCCCAAACCGCGACGATAACGTCTTCAGTATTGACAGACCACTTTGAAGCTAATTGTTCCTGGGCAAAAACTCCGTAGCGTAGCCAGAGTAGCTATATCGATTCGCTACAAAGTCATTTTGCTAAAACATTCAACATTACTTAAGTGAAATTCGAAGTAAAGGCGACTGCGATGTTGTCATCCGTCCGACTCAAAGTAAATTTCAAACGAGGAGTCAAATAAACAGAGGATCATACGATCTTTTTCGCCTGATCATTTTTTTAAGTCCATCCAATATAAATTTCAATTGTGGAGTAAATTACAAGTGTAAAATCTGTGCTAGAATAGTCGGCAAATGTCGCAAACACCTAAAAAGAAGGACGGTAGATTTTGGTCACGTGCTAGGCAACGAGATCTGCTAACAGATCGAATTTCATTTCAAGCATCGAATACGTTTCTGATTTAGGACGTTATTATTTATGGAATAATTTCTGATAGTCTGCAGATTTTTTACACATTTAAGGATAAATATGCTTTAAGAATTCACGGAAAAACGAAAGCCAATTTTGTGTTTATTTATTTTAGTTTTGAATTCCGAGACAGTCGACGACGGCGCCTCTAGTTTAGCACAACGGGGATATATTCAGCAGACTTGCGTTAACGGACCTTTCGGTCTCAGATCGGCGGTAAACTGCTTGCCGAAAATTCTTGTCTGTATAATAAATACAGCAACGTTCACGACAGATAGTACATTGTAAGAAAACGAATTCAAAACTGAAGATTCAAAATGAAAACGGAGTCGCCAAGAAGTACGCGCCAACGATACGGTAAATGTTTTCAGATGTTTTGTCCGCGCCGCTTGTTTAGCACAATAGGGATACATTGAGCAAAGAGATGCGTTAACGAAACTTTATCTATCGGTAAACAGCTTTCCGAAAATTTGTGTCTGTAAAATAAATACAGCAACGTTCACGACAGATAGTACATTGTAAGCCGCGGAGTCGGCACGAAGTACGCGAATGATACGGTCTGTACGGTAAAATGTTTTCTCTTTTCACGCACTAACAATGTGGTGATTTGCAGTTGAAGGATTTCGTGTAATTTTACACGCAATTTCATATCCACTGCGTGTAGTTTGTTACACGCAATTTCATATCACTGCGTGTAGCTTGCCTGTTACACGCGCGTCAAATGCGTGTAAACTGAGTGTATTACACGCGCTTCACGCGCGTGTAGTGCTGCAATACACGCGAGCGGTACTGTACATCTGTACATCTTGGTTTCATTGTTCTATAAATTATATTAAGGGTTACACTTCCCTATAGTACATACTCACTGAAAAATCATGTGTGTCCTTCTTTTTAAACATGCTATCCAGAAAGTCAATCTATATTTAAAACATAATCAGTGTTTAGAATGAAAACAACACAAGACAAGGATTTAGGCAAATGAATTTTGTGAGGGTTCATGTATAATTTTATTATATGTATTAATGTTGCAAGTAAAATCTGTTCTCAGGTTGAATCAGTATTCAATATGGGTTAAATGTGTACCCAGTACTCAATCTAGGTAATGTAACCCTAACCCTAACCCTGCCCCCCCCCCCCCCCCACCCCCAACCCCACCCCTCCCTCCCCCAGTTCCACATGCGGGATCACCTACATGTATGAATTAAATATTGATCTGACAATAAAAATGCACAGAGGTTGCTGGGTAAACTTCAAGACATGGCCAGTGATAAGTGCACCACGTACAATGATGGGGAAAAGTATTTGTAATATGGAGTCAGTACCTAATAAATAAATAAATAAATAAATAAATAAATAAGTGGTCTCTATCTGATAAAATGAGGAATAAGAGGTGGAAATGTCACCAGATCGTTCTGTTTAAACTTAATACCTTTGACACATACATTATGTCATTCATTGATTCAATCAAGTCGTGACGAAATTGACACCTTGTCAGACTGATAACAAACTTTTAATGAATGATTAATCAATTTCAATACTGTCCTTTGAGAAATTCAAACTTTACTCTTCAAAGCCTTGAAAGGAAAAACATGAAGCGTGCTGCTTCATTTAAAATAAAACTATGTTTTAAGCAAACCTTGAAGACTTCTTTCCCAATAGTTCCATTCAAATGCACAGCTTTCGACTTGTATCCGATGTTGTCTTTTCCAAAGATTCCTATAACGCATACTTTATCGTCCACGCAACTAATCGACAAGAAAATTGCATTTTAATAAATTTAATTATTTAATATTTGTACATAAGCACTTAAGTTCCCTCACCTTTCAGTGGAATTTATCAAATACTGAAAAAACTCCAAACTCGCTCTTTTTGCACCGCTGTCCGCCATGTTGTTTTCAGGAAACTTGGTAACCTCTCGACTTAGTAACCTTTCCTTGTTCTTACGTCACATCTGGAGGTTCTTGCACACGTGAGGAAGGCAAGATGGCTGACAAGTTTACTGAATTCGCTGGTCGGATGGGAAAAGCTCCTAAAGGAGTCGGAACAGGACTGAAACTTCTTGCTGCGGCTGCAGCAGTTGCTTACGGAGTCAAGGAGTCGGTTTACACAGGTATTGTCTTTATTCCTTGCGTGTAGCCGTCATGAATTTAGCACTTCATATTGCTTGCATGATGCAAGATTGAATGCACGATCGATATTATTTCTAATCAGCTGACATTTCCTCGCACGAGCTTTAAGATACGCATGAAAAACGAGAGTTAGCAAAATATTATCTTCTGTTGGGATTTTTTGTTTATTTATCGTAAGTTATCTGAGGAAAGTAAGCGTAATCATGAAAAGTTTTATTCTTTTTAGAACTCAGGCCAAAAGTAATAAGCTTAAAATATGTGCGAAATTTTAACATAATTACTAGAGTGGGAATAAAGAGTGCTTTCTTTACGTACAATGACTTCAAAAGTTTTCATGATTAAACCACTAACCACGATTTTAACCTGTTTGTTAAAATACAGTTAAACCTCTATTAAGCGGTCACCCTTCGGGGAATAGCCAACTGACCGCTTAATAGAGGTGACCACTTAAAAGAGGTGAAGTTTATTGTAAATATGGGAGCGATTTAATTCCAGGGAATTTGTTAAGTGACCACTTAATAGAGGGTAACCGCTTAAGGGCCGCTTATTAAATAGAGGTTTGACTGTATACAAATGTACCTCTTTCTTACACAATCCATGGTTTAACCAAAGCCTGTTTTTGAGGGAAGGTGGGTCCCCCACTCAGGAGTAGAGGGTATGGGTCACTTGAGATAGAAGCCAAGGAATAATGACACCCCCTGTAAGGTCTAATTTGATAATAAAACACACATTGAAATAAAGGGGCACTTGTCATCATCAAATTTCTCCTTGTTATATCAATGCTTAATCAATCAGAGAGACCATGAGAATTCAGGACATGATCACCCAAGATAAATGCTATTGACATTTTAACCTCTTTTCCACTACTTCTATAAGAAACACGTAGGGACAAGAAAGGAGAATATGCATTTTGATGTTGGGGATTAATAAAGGGTTAATTCAGAAAGATTGAGCAATGCTTTTGAATGGAGAGAAGGGTAAGATTTCCATATACAAATGTACATGTAACCCCAACATTAATTATACATGTATGGGCTATTGTTTTTCTTTAGGCATTCTATTGTTTTGACTTTTGTTTCAGTTTTAAGAACCATATGCATAACTAATGTTAAGATGGGATTATATGGAAATCTTTCCGAGAGAGGTATCATGGAATGAATTGAATTGCCTTACCAATGGAAATGATATCAGGGCGGAGAACAGGTTGTCAATCACCACCCAACATACAGTGAATCATTCAGCCTTCACTTGATACACAAAATGTACATAATTGTGCTTTTGCCCTGGCCTGTATCTTGATACAACTCCAGGTTAACTGATAGACAAATTATTTATTTTTTAATCATGCTGCTACATGCTCATTATTTGTACCAACTTACAATATTACTGGTTTGTTTTGCAGTTGACGGTGGTCATAGGGCGATTATCTTCAGCCGAATTGGAGGCATACAGGACAACATTTACACTGAAGGCCTTCATTTCAGGTACGGTATTGTGATATGACATTCACACTTTAATTCACTCACTGGAAATACATGTACTGTACATTGTTAATTCACAAAATTGATTTTTCAAAATGTCAATAAACAAACACAACAGGAAAGTACAGCTCAATGGCTTTTAATTAAAGTGCGCCTATGATCAAATTTTTGATTTTCATTTTTTTACATTTTCGTCTACATGTACTATTTGACTTTCTTACCCATCTTGTCAAATTTCAATCCATTACGAACATCAGAAGTAATTTTATTTTAACATTTATTTCCGAGAATTTACGTCTGCCATTAATCAACCTTGTCCCAAGGCTTGGTTGCGAATGGACGAAGAACAAGTCCAAAGTTTTTGTTGCTTTTCACGTGATTTTCAATACTTATTGTTATTATAATTTCAACCCGTGAGGTATGTTTGAGTCTTTGACGTCACTTTCTCCCATTCGCAACCAAGCCTTGGAACAAGGTTGATTAATGGCGACCGTAAATTCTCGGAAATAAATGTTAACCCTATTCAGACTGGGCTTTTTTTGAGTTCCTGAGCCTGGGGGGGGGGGGCACATTGGGCCCCCCCCCCCCCCCTCGTAACTTCAAGAACATTAAGGCTATGACAATGAAACCAAAAATGTCCCCTTTGCGGTCCGCACAATGGAACGATGACGTCATATGACGTAGTTATTAGGTAATTAGTTATACGGCCGCCATCTTGGATCCGCCATCTTGGATTTCTGAAATTCTTCAAAACCTTTTAAAAACCGTCCAAATTGACGCAAAATTAATCAAAACCAATAAATAAACACTAAATGACGTAAAATATAAAAGTTATACCAATAAACATTGTTTTTCTTCATTCAAAGGTACAAATATGGAAATTTAAAAAAACATGGCTGTCAAAATCTTGTTGCCATGGAAACATCAAGTCATGTGATCAAAAAATTGTCATATAAAATTGTTGCGAGATAAATTTTAGGAAAAGTCACAAAGTTTGATGGCGTTTGAATACATATTAAAAAAGTTATGAATGTTGAAAGTTAGCGCGGGCACTTTGTGCCTCCCCCCAGGCCGAATAGGGTTAAAATAAAATGACTTCTCATGTTCGTAATAGACAAATTCGGCTAACGCATTGTTGTACCCAATTCAAACCTTTTGGGATTAGAACTCTTTGTTCGTCATATTTCCATATCAATGAAGCATTGACATGGAAATTATATGGAAATATGTGAACAAAGAATCTTATTCTCAGAAGGTTTGAATTGGGTACAACAATGTGTTAGCCGAATTTGTCTATCCATTAAAATTTGGCTAGATGAGTAAGAAAGGCTAATGTACACAAAAATGTAAAAAAAATCAAAATCAAAAATTTGATCATACATTGTACAGTAGGGGCACTTTAAATGTTTGCACCTTAAGATTTAATCCACAGGCTCAAAAGATAGAATCGCCTTGTACAACATAAAAAGTGTCTACTAGATAGAACAATGAAATAAAGGAAACAATGAAATAAAATTCTTCACTTTCATTTCAGGATACCATGGTTTCAGTATCCCATAATTTATGACATTAGGTCAAAACCAAGAAAGATTATTTCTCCAACTGGCAGTAAAGGTATGAATTCCAGTTTGTTAGTGTGTTTGTTCGCCAGAATACACCTTAAAGTATATTACATGTACAGGGAAAATCAGTTTGGCAGGATCACATTCCAAGAGTGTCCTGACCATTACATGTAAGTGGAGAGCTACCAGCTGTACCTGGAAAGAAGCTGTCCAGAATTGAACCATAAAATGTGCACAACGTGATTTTTATTGAGCTGAGCTTCCAAAGATATTATGGCAATAATATTAAGGTCCTTATTTCACTGAGTAGGGCTAAACGTTTAGTCTGTATTCATGGCATTTAAACACTGTACATAGTACGTATGTAACTCTGTGATTTTACAAGTTTGCATTATCATCCATTTCAGATCTTCAGATGGTTAACATTGGTCTTCGGGTGCTGGCTCGTCCTCAGGCAGTCATGCTGCCTGAGATGTTCAGAAAGCTTGGCTTGGACTTTGACGAAAGAGTTTTACCTTCTATTATGAATGAGGTACTTGAATGTATGGACAAAAATGCTAATAATAGTATTAAAAAAAGTAGTAAGTGTTACTAATAAATAATATGCATGGTTATTTAATAAGCAAGTAGTTTCTCCGACTGACTTAATTGTTGTTTTAAAAGCTTGCTGTTTTTACTTTATTAATAAAGAATGATTACAGTACAATTATGCTGTGTGTTAATCTGTTTTTCTTTGTACATATATGTTTCATAACTGTCAGGTTTTGAAAAGCGTTGTTGCCCAGTTTAATGCCTCCCAGCTTATTACCATGCGTCAAGAGGTAAGTACTTACACTGTTTTTAAAACTTAATAGTTCTTTTTATTTTCCGGGATTCTCCTGAGGTTACAATGTAAAAGCGATTTCAAATCGACGTTTCAGCCAGTTTGACTGGCCTTCTGCAGTAAATTAAGTAAACAATAATATTTATTTTTGAAAATAGTTCTTAATTTCCTAAAGAAGGCCAGTTAAACTGGTCAAAACGTTGGTTTAAAATCGCTTTCAACCTCAGAAGAATCCCGGAAAAGAAAAACAACTTCAAGTTTTGAAATGAGATGATAGTTTCATAAATACAATTGTTATTAAAAGTTGATTTTGGTCAGTTGAGTCTGAAGATTTGCTCCACTTTGTCCTCTTTCGCTTTCAAACTTGTTACATGCTAAGTGACAGGTTGCAGAGACACGACGCAGGGACAGGCCAGGTTGACATTCCCTTCATGTGACATGCCCATTTTATATACTGCACATTACATTTATTTACAGCTGTATGTACTTATGAATGGCATACTATTTACACATTGACCTGTCCGACCAGTGATGGCAATTACAAAATCTCTTGACATTAAAACTTTAATCAAATTGTGCATTTATTGTGCATTTTACTTGAGTTAATGAATGATGTGTTTATTTTGTACATGTAGGTTAGTTTGTTAATCAGAAGGCAGCTGACTGATCGAGCAAAGGATTTCTTCATCATTCTGGATGATGTGTCTATTGTAAGTTTAGAAACTACTGACATTGCATGTAGTTATAAATTGGTCCTGCTGTAGCAACCATCTTTAGCCATCTTCATTTCCATTTATATTCCAAGCCTGTGGTCACTAATGAACTGTTATAATGTACGTGTATATGTTGTAGTTAATTTTTTATCTTGGGTAATTTTTATTTTTTAATTGTTTTTGGGTATGGTAATATATGCTAATAAATTTGAAACAAAGGAAAAACAAAAATTACCTGAAATAAAAAAATTAACTACAACATATATCCTTTAATGTTTTAGACTGACTTGAGTTTTGGGCGAGAATATACTGCAGCCATTGAAGCAAAACAAGTCGGTGAGTACTGGCATAAATTTACATGTACTAAGTCAAGAAGAAATCACATCAAAGTTTGGAAAAATGGATCTTTCTAATATGGTACTGTACATGTTATTCTATAATATGGGTATTTCTGTGTTTAAACAATAATGTATGCACAGAAGCTCTCTCGTCTGCAGAGGTTTTTTCCCTTTAAAAGGGAGTTTTCGCTGAAAGGAGCATCTGCTGAGTGAAGCTAGTGCAGGCACAGTAGAGCATGGAAGGCGGCAGCAGGAGTGTCTGCCAGATAGAACAGCCGACATGGCTGCCCCCTGGGGGAAGGGCGCTGGGGTGGGGCAGGGGTAGGTAAACATAGCATCATACGGTGTAGGTTGGGTTGAAACAAGTCATGTATAATCAGTTGAAAACTTGGCAAATATATATGTTGTGGTTCAAATTTTTCTTTGGTTTAAAATTTTTTAAACCAGTTCAATTTTCGTTTTCTTTTGTGTCACATTATGATAATGAATCTGAGACAAAGGAAAATCAAAATCAAACTGGTTTGAAAATTTTTAAACCAAAGAAAAATTTAAACCACAACATATACATTGTAGGTAGAAATATAGGCTTTATTTTTCACAATGCTTCATAGTTGAAACACAAATACCGGTACTGTTGAAAGGCTGTGGTGTGAGTGGGAAGAGGAACTCTTTCTCCTACTCAAATTTATCTTTCATTTCTTACAGCCCAGCAAGAAGCACAGAGAGCTCAGTTTCAAGTAGAAAAGGCAATTCAGGAGAGGCAACAGAAAATTGTACAAGCTGAAGGAGAGGCTCAGGCTGCAACATTGATATCCTTTTTACTGCTGATAGCCTGGACAAGAAGTAGTGTTTATTAACAATCCTGCGTACTTGCATGTATTTTATGCTAACTGAGTGGGCCATCCAGCCCAAGAAGATTTCAGGCTCATTTGCCTGAACTACATAAAAGTGTACATTATTAATAGTACTTCATTTACTACTTCATTGGCTGTTTTTATGCTACAGACGTTAATATCGTCTGAGACGTTAAAGTCGTCTCGAGACGACTTTAACATCTAGTGTAAAAACGGAAAATAAGCCAGACGGATTTAACGTCTGACGACTTTAAGGTCTTTTTTTAAGTGCGTCGTTCAGACGCACTTAACAGACGACTTTAACATCTCAGACGTTAAATACATCTAGTATAAAAATGGGACGGCCTTAACAAGGACGAATTTAGCCCTATTTGTATATTCGTGCTCTTAAAATTTATTTGGGGACGACTTTAGTCGTGTCCAGTTACTTCAGAAAATAGTTTTTGTTAGAAAATCTCGTGTTTTTCTCTGTTGCCATCTACTTTAATGCGTCCCGTTTTTATACCAGACGCATTTAACGTCTGAGAAGTTAATTGCGTCTACAGGTAGACGACTTTAACGTCTCTAGCATAAAAACGGCCATTTACTGAATAGAATATTTTACTTCCTTGGTTGATCTTGAATCATCTGCAATTGACATATTTAGTTTGTTTACGTGTATGTTGTCGTTTATTATTTACCCTTGACGATGGTCACCTAGGTAATGCTTTGAGGGGTAATCCAGGTTACTTAAAGCTTAGGAGGATACGAGCAGCACAGGCAGTGTCCAATACGGTAAGGGTGCAAATTAAATGCAAAACTCTAATTCAGGGAAACACTGTGCTATTGAAATTAATGGTACATGTACATGTAGTAATTGTTTAAAATTAAAATGTAGTATAAATTAAGTATTTATCAGGTCTGGCGGTTTTCATCAGAATATAATACCGGTAGTCTTTCTTTTGTAATTATGTACTTGATTGATTAATTGATTGACGACTGTCTGTCTGACTGGCTGACTAACTGGAAGAAGATTATCACGTTCGAGGAACGCAATCCTAATTTCGTGTTGGTTGTCCTGTGGTTTATGTGCAGTAAAATTTGAGATGTTTTGGTATACGGTCTTCCAAATGGCCGCCTCTATTGGTATTTTTTTTTTTTCAGGGGCTCATTTCCACCGGAAATTCCTTTGAACGAGTCTCCATAATCTGTGATTACTGCTAGTTTTATTATTAGGTAGATTGCTTGAACAATTGATTTATTCATTGATTCAGGAATCGTTGATTTACGTGTTATGTTATGACTGAGTGAACCTTATTCATTATTTTCCTAGATTTCAAACTCACAAAATATGGTGTTTTTGGATGCTGGGGCACTGATGTTGAATGTTCGAGATACAGATGACATTGAAGAGTAAGTAGACATGTTGTAATGTGGCTAAATGTAATTTAGGCAAAGTTAATCTCGAAGCAATTTTGGTCAGCAGTTTTCCAGCCATATTGGGGGTGGCCCAACACCTCTAGCAGGGGCACCTCGTGACTTGTATACCCAGTTGCTTGCTTGCTTGCAGTTCTTCGCAGTGTTGTTGCAATAGCCTGCTGTTTGCGTGCCTTTTTGTCATCTATTACATGTACATCATTGTACATGATTGTGCTTTAAAAGGTCACTCTTGCTGTTTTTAAATGTACAAGTACATTTCAGTTGCAAAGAAGGAAAATGTGAGAATGTGAAAGGAAAATTGAGGTTCTTAGACATTGCATGCTTCCAAACTAAAATCCTGTGTTTGCATCAAGCTTTGAACATGTAAACATGCAAACAGTCTTGTTTTCTATTCTTAAATAAACTATCTATCTATCTAAATGCTGAATATCTCATTTTATGTAGAGTTGTAACATGCACAATTCAAACTCACTCCAATTATTTAAGTGTTAAAGAAATAATGATTAAATTTTTTTTTTCTATTGGATTTCAGGGCTTTGGGATTGGAACCAAAATCAAAAAGGAAGTGATTATTAGCTGATGAATTAGTAAACTAATGTCTGCAGTACCATGAAAGCCATGCACATTGAGTTCAGTAAACATCTTGAATCACAATAGTGGAGCAACAAATTTTCTGGTGATAGGAACTACATGTTGGTACCTAAAATAAATGTAGAAACTATTAATAATTTTGTTATAGGTGTGCTTCCAATACAACATCTTTAAATTGTGATTTCAGTTTCTTTTCTCTCAACCCTTTAATTTGCAATGAACTTAGCCAACTCAAGTGTGTTGTATTAAAGAAAGTTATAAACAAAAATAAACACTGCATTTTGAAAGTAATTTATTTGTTCTGTCTGTAGCATACACTGTATTTATGTGGGGGTGGACTGTGGGCTGTGGGGGGAGGGGGAGGAGGAGGGATGTCGGGGTAGTGGTGATGTAGTTGTTAGTATACTGGTCATATGATAATCATTATTGTTAAGGTCTGATCTCTGCCATCACGACATTTCACAAGACTCGGGTGTTTTATATTAAAAAAACGTTAGACAGTTTGACCCAGAAAGTTTGCCTCCAGTTATTCTTGTTTAATATTTTACAACTAACAAACCTTGAGACCATGTTGAGTTGTAAACGTTGTGCAGATTGCTCTACATGTAAATCTGTGTATTATTTTTTCCTCACACCTTATCTCCAAATCAGTGATGCCCACATTTTTTGTATACCTTTTTAACTGAGCCGTTTTGCCGTGTTTAAATAAAGTTAATTGATTGATTGATTGATTGATAATTTAGGTGCGGCAAAAGTTTTAAAGATTTTTGTGTGTAATCCAAATACACCTCTCAACTCTTCAATAATGAAAAAAAAAATTATGCAACATTTTGGAAATTTTCTTATTTATTATTACTAGCAATTTTGTAAAAACAGTGCTGCAACTTAATAAAATCATACAAGTAATTTTTAAAATTGACCTACAATTTATAGAACATTAACAAGGTTATTACAAACTTGCCTATTGCTGAAAAGTAGCCTGCGTGGCAGGCGTTCTAAGGGGAAGGGGGAAAATTCGGGGCGCGCGAGAACGCTTCCTCGCGCGCCCTTCGCGTTCTCGTGCGTCCGAATTCTCCCCCTTCCCCTTCCACGTAGAACACCTGCCACGCAGGCTAGCTGAAAAGCAGCACTACTTACTTTGTCCTGTATTGTATCAGTCACATAAGTTAATTTGTTTGGATCTACCAGGATAAGTGAATTGAGGAAACAGAGCTTTAATCATTTTTTTTGCCTGCACTCCACTCACAGAAACTCCTACTCTACAAAACTTCCTGGGAGCCTTTGTACACTTTCTAAAAGAATCGATTAATCAGTAACCTTTCTATACATTTCACAGTCAAACCCACTTATATTTATATGGACAATGAAAGGACCACGGAAACTGTCCATATTAACCCTATTTTGCCTGGGCTTTTTTTGAGTTCCTGAGCCTGAGTGTGCCCCCCACATCCCCTCATAACTTCAAGAATAATAAGGCTTTGACAATGAAACCTAGAGGGTACCAGTACATGGTACGTCCGAAAATGTCTCCTTTGCGGTCCGCACAATGGAACGATGACGTCACATGACGTAGTTATTAGGTAATTAGTTATATGGCCGTCATCTTGGATTTAAAATTTTTCAAAAACTGTCCAAATTGACCCAAAATTAATCAAAACCAATAAATGCTAAATGATGTAAAAATGTAAAAGTAATACCAATAAACATTGTATTTTTTTCATCCAAAGGTAAAAATATGCAAATTACAAAACCATGACTGTCAAATCTTGTTGCTATGGAAACATCAAGTCACGTGGTCAATAAAATGTAAAATCAAATTGTTGCCAGATAAATTTTAGGAAGTCACAAAGATTGATGGCATTTGAATACATATCAAGGAAGTTATGAATATTGAAAGTTAGAGCGGGCAACTTGTGCTCCCCCAGGCAAAATACATGTAGGGTTAATAATTTAAGGGGGTCCTATGGATGTTATTCAAGCATGTTATTTTTTTGTCAGAAAAATACATTTAACCCTGCCATTCTTGCTGATCACTGCAATCGGCACATAAATTTATAGTTATCTGGCATATCAGGTATTGGCGAAATTTGCTGTGTACGTTCTAGCAATTTAATACGCTCATTGCGGCGAAGGTGGTGAAAGCTGAGAAAAGAAAGACAGTGGGAATGGCCAGAAAAACTGCTTAGTGTATCTGGCATATCAGGTATTGGCGAAATTTGCTGTGTATGTTCTAGCGATTTAATACACTCATTGTGGCAAAGGTGGTGAAAGCTGAGAAAAGAAAGACAGTGGGAATGGCCAGAAAAACAGCTTAGTGTGTCCACAGCAGGCAGTGACAAAACTTGCTTGCGATTTTCACTGGCAATTAAAAGTGATCAGTGAATAAATTGCCTAGTGTGTTGCTGGCTTAAAGCAGACACAAAGTAAAAATGGTCCCGGTTAAATCTTTGTAAATACATGAACCAAAATAATACCACTTCGTGACTGTATGACGTGTACAGTGCTGATTAGCCTGTGAACAGGCCTCCTTGTGGGGATATGACGAAAGTAGATAGCGGCAAAAAGAAAATGCGCGAGGACCCGTTCGCCGTTTTTTTTTTTTCGCCCTATAATATCCCACCAGAGAGCCTGTTCACAGGCTAAGTGCTGATGGAAACAATGTACATGTATTGCTTCCAGCAAACGTCAAGCTGTACTTTAAAAAGTTCTAAAAAAACTAATGTCATGGGAACAGTTATTAATGTCACTGTTTCTTCAGAGTAACAAGACTTGAGCCACAACAACCCCAACGCTACTTCTTCTTGTGCTCATGGAGACAACAGAAGTCCATTTATTGGTATCTGGATCATACTTTTCAATACTGTTTAAACTTGAGCTACCATCATTGCCTCCCACAGCGTACAGAGTCCCATCAATAACTGCCACATCATGAGTACTGCGACGAGTGTTCATCGGAGCCAAGCAGGTCCAAGAATCGGCAATAGGGTCATAACGCTCCATTGTATTCAGACAGGATGCCCCATCATTGCCACCTAAGAGAGTATTGTTTGAATAAGAACTTGTTTTTGCCCATGATAACTAATAAATAAATTGTGTCAACTTGGAAGGAAATGGCCCTCCACTACATGTACACTGTACCTATATCAATAACAAGTAGTCACTTCCCCCTTTTTTGTTGCTGCAAATACCAAATACTGCAGCCAGACACACAATCATCACAACCTTGATAGTGAAATAATAATGACTAATTTGGGTTACATATCTTTTTATTACAAGAATGCTATCAAAATCCTCCAAGGGGTCAGCGGTGCTATAATGGTGATTTGATGGGAGGGGAAGGGGGGGGGGGGGGGGGGGGGGGGGGGGGGGGGGGGGGGGGGGGGGGGGGGGGGGGGGGGGGGGGTAAATCCCAGATATGCATGGAAAATTACCCCCCCCCCCCCCCCCCCCCCCCCCCCCCCCCCCCCCCCCCTCTTGGACTTTCAACTGTATTTTACAGTGTATATCATCAATGTTTTTTTTAATAATTTGAGTAGTAATGGCTACCTGAAAGAAGTAGTGGCCCCTTTTGACCTGCCAAAGTAACAGGGGTTGTTTCTACATACCACTTACCAACAACATAGAGCATATCATTCAAGACAGCAACGCCCGCACTGCTTCTCCGACTGGCCATACTGGCTACAGTCCTCCAGGCATTTGTCATGGGGTCAAAACACTCCACAGTATTAAGGTGTGCACTGCCATCATAACCTCCAACCGCATAAACTATGCCGTTCACCACACCCACACGCACATATCGTCTGAAAAGAAATAGAATTGAAATTACTTGGCAATTGGAAATGCAGATACAGAAACATTGTAGTTTTAAACAACAAAAATACTGTGTGGCATTGCAGTGGAGGTGTTTACCAGGAGTGGAAATGCAGCTGGAGGTTTGCAGTTAAAGTTCAAGGCCTGGTTTAACGAAATCAATAAAACAAAACTTAGATTGTGGTCCCACCTATTTTTTTTTATTTAGACACTGCGCTTTTTAAAATTTCACAGCAAACTGTACAAAATGTATGATCACAAACTACATGTACTGGGCATTTCTTGGTGTTGCGGAAGCCATTGTTGGTTAGCTTTTGTGTTGTGGTGTGGGTATTGTTCAGTGTCTTTTGAATCTTTTGTTTCACTTTATTTGGTTCAATCACACCATCTGCAACACCAAGAACTACATTGTACCAAAACTTCAAAGAAAAATTTCAACCACAACATAAACATGTACATATCCACCCAAGCAAACAATTAACATCAGATAGACATATGTATAAATGTACATGTATCAAACTAAAAGTTTTAGAATCAAGCGATATCCCTAAACCAGCCCTGTACATACAGTGTAAAGGCAGATGAATTTTAGAATATACAGTATGATGTACCTTCTTGTGTTCATTGCTGCAACTGATGTCCACTGCACATTTAAAGGATCAAATCTCTCAACACTGTTGAGACACGATGCTCCATCATAACCACCAATGGCATAAACCAAGCCATTCAAAACAGCCACTCCCAAGCAGCTACGACGAGTGCCCATGGATGGCACCACCAACCACAGGTTACTCTGCGGACAGTAAGCTTCAACTGTTGCTAGGTCATTACTACCATCGTAACCACCCACAGCGTAAATCTTTCCATCAACTGTACCAACGCCCACCCGGGCACGCTTGGTAGACATGGGTGTCACCATACACCATCTGTCAATCCTAGGATCATAACACTCACACTCACTGTGAATAGCAAACAGACTGCCACCACCAATAGCAAATAAAATTGGGACCTGTCCTGTGGGCTTGCGGCAGACAGTTCTGGGACTCTGAAGTACCGACCGCTGTTCTGGAAGCAGGTGGTACTTCATTGCTTCAATAAGCAAGTCCTTGCAGTCTGGAGTGTTTCTTATAAGATCTTCAGTTTCAACGCGAGTCATTAAGCATTCTCTAGTTAACAGTGGAAGTCTTACAAAGGGCAACAGATCTCGTACAAATTCCTTCCTGTTGTCCACGTCGAACTTAATCCAGTTTATAACAGCGTTGTAGACTTGTTCTTCGCTCTCTACATTGACATCGCTGTTTGAAATGAGTTCCAAAACTTGCTCAACCGAAAGCAGCATAAACTCCTCTGTTTGGGAGACTTCTAAAAAATGCTGCAGGGCAAACCGATGTGAAGATTCCAACAAGTCTGTGCAAGTATGCGCATCAGCAAAAGCTCGAATTCCCAGACAGTTCGAAGGATGAAGTTGATTTTTAAGAAACTCGCAACAAGCGTCTTTTACGCTCGTCAGCTGTAGCAAACTTGACGCGGGAAGTAAAGCCTGGACGTTGTCTTCGCTGACTTGAATCCTCGCAGTGTATGCAAAGTCTACAAGCAACTCGATTGCATCAGCCTCAACTCCTTGAAGAGTAATGTCACGTTGTCTGCTTTCAATCAGCTCGCTGGTAAACATGGCTTGAAAATAAGGGCTGCAGGAGGCTAGTACAACTCTGTGGGCTGAAATCCGTTTTTGTGGTTCGCCGATAAGTAGGTTCACGTCGCACAACTCGTCTCTCGATCGCATTGTTTTCATGCAACAAAACGCTTCCTCTGTGTGAGTCGGCGAGAAATGCGATATGAATTCTACCCGCATCTCTTGATGAGAAGTCGTTCTGAACTGCTGCATTTTTGCTACTGCGGCAGCTACAAAGATCACTACGTTTCTTTGTGTATATTAAAGAAAGACTAGGATAGCAGCCGTCGTATTAGTTTTTCTGGCGAGAAACCGTCCCTTCCCGCGTCTGTCTTGTATTGATCGCACCGTATTCCCAGAAAACAAGCAGATCTCGTCAAGTACCACTTTGATCAAAGTATTTGATGAATGTAATACTTCGTGCCGCCAAATTCCTTTCTTGTCGAGGTAGGTAATTCAAAACAAAGATATCAATAAATGGCGCCGTCACACCGGCCTACATCAACAACAGGATTTCTTCACTGGAATCCAGTTCTTGACGTTCTTGCTCGTACGGTGGGCTAAATTTATGGGGAAGGGGCTGGGAACGGGTGGTGTGGATTTTTTATTTTTATTTTTTTCCCAACGTTTGACACAGTTTTTAATCCGTACATTCAAGAATTTATGAGACCATTAGCTGTTTAGCCTCGTGTTAAGCGATAAAAATATATATATATATATATGTTGTGGTTTAAATTTTTCTTTGGTTTAAAAATTTTCAAACCAGTTTGATTTTGATTTTCCTTTGTCTCAGATTCATTATCATAATCTACGGTGGCCCACAACTGTCACGGCAAGAGCAAAAGACTCACGGCAAGAGCAAAAAGCTCACGGCAAGAGTGAAATCTTAAGGAGACTGGGAACTATGTCGAGATAGCGGAAGGCATTCTGGGAACGAGAAACTCTTGGCGATTTCGACGAATGCGGTAGAATAGTCTATTAGAATAGTCTATTAAAAAGATGTTTTGTTCAAATTGCGGGAAAGATCTATCGCAATTTGCAAACTTTTGTGTACAGTGTGGACAAGGTAAGAAAGTTTCATGCTTTTTTTATTTATTTCTGGTTGAAATATGGACTTTCAAGTCCTTTTGTCCTCATGACAAATCGAGATGTATCTGTGACATTTTGGCTCTTGTAAGAAGCCAACTAATACTATTAAGCTTTATCATTTGCTCTGACGGTCACTTGAAACTGTGGCTTTTACTTCGCATACAATGTTGATGAAGTATTGTTTCTTATGTTTACGTCATCTGTGTGTGGTACACAAAGTAAAAGCCGACCATGTGACTTCAAATATTTCTCAGTTTCATTCCCATGGAAAATTACCACTACTTGAATATCTGTTTGTTTGTTTGTTTGTTTCGATATAATTCCTTTAATTTTCCCATTGCCGATTTACAGAGAATGTAAGGGGAAAACACAGTTGAGAATAAAATTCAAAGGAACGGCCAGTCTCAAAATTTGTTTCTTTGCAGTCATATGTAGATTTTCTATGGAGAAATAACTTTATTAACATGTGTTTTAATCTAATTAACAATGATAGTAAACTCATTGGGGACATTCAGGTGTATATTTTTTGGCTTTCAATTTTCATACAAACCTTAATATTTAACACCATGTTGCCCCAAATACCCATGATACACTTAATACTGTGAAAGGTCTATTGTTTGATTATGAATAGCCACATGCTTATGTCAGACAAACGTCTTTGTCTCTTATAGCTATACCTTCGTCATCAGGGGCAGCACCTGGCCCGTCATCAGCAGCAGCACCTGGCCTGTCGTATGCTTCAGGTAAAGATTTGATTTGCCTCTAATGAGAACTACAGTATCAGATAAATATAAGTTGACAGTATCAACGTGACACTATCGAAAGAGAGTTGAGTATCGCAAAAAGTCTCGAATTGAGTCTTGAAAAGAGACTGTCAACTTAAATTTGCCCAGTAATGTACATTGTGACATAGAATAAGAGAAGGAAGGTTTTGTGTTTACAAATATATAAAAGACTAAAAAGTTAAGGTTTTTATTCTGCAGTCCAACCGCTCTTGTTGAAGGTGGTTAGTACAGTAGGTTGTTTTGATTTGTTAGTGTGGGGAAGTTTATTTTATTGGCTTTGGTTAGCTGGTGAATAGGCTACCAATGACAAGCTTTAATCATGTTTAATGTAACTAGTATCTTTCGTTTAGTTAGATTGACCACAATTGGTGGAGACTTGAATCGATTAACAGTGAAATGTACAGTGGCCCACAACTGTCACAGCAAAATCATTTTGATGAGGGCAAAATTATTTTGGCCGCGGTGTCTTCAATTTCATCTTTCTGCTCCGGCATATTTTTTTACCTAGCCTATTTCCACTGCAGAACACTGGAAAAATTAATTAAACAATTTCCCACACTGGATTCGTTGCAATTCATCATTGGATTTGGAAATATCCATAAATGTGGAAAAATGGAATTTCTGTTTGGAAAACTGGTATAATTTTTCCAGTAGAATAGCTGCTTAGCAATATTGGTAATATTTTACATTTTGGTTTAGCGCTGCTATCATCAAGCAACCATCAACATGGGGACAGCTCAGATTCTGACCCTGAAGAATGGGAAGGGGACTTTGACGAGGAGGAAGTTCTAAAGTACTACTTTAATCGTGGGTTTAGTTATCAAGAGATCCTTCTCTTTCTCTCTGAACGCCATCAGCATCCGTTGAGTTACAGTACTCTTATTCGACTACTGAAAAAGTATGGTTTGTCAAGGTGTGGTGTTTCAGACAAAGAAGGATTTAATGATACCTTCTGCAAAGTACAGAGGCGCATGGCTGAACTAATAAGCGGCCCGTGTTCATTGGCGGGGTATCGAGCTATTTGGCACATGCTCGAAATGGAAGGTCTAAGGGTCCCCAGGATAATTGTGCAAGACTTGTTAAGAGAGATGGATCCAGCAGGTACAGAACTTAGAAAAAAGCATCGCTTGAAGAGAAGAAGATATCACAACCCTGGGCCAAATTATGCATGGCACATGGATGGTTATGATAAGTTAAAACACTGGGATTTAGCAGAAAGATATTATGGCTCAGGGTTGCACGATCTAATAACTCTCCTCATAAAATAGCCGCATATTATGTGAAGACTGTTTCCGAGCAGGTAGGGTGTCCTGTGGAACTAATTACTGATTTGGGCACTGAAATGGGCTAGCAGCCTCCATACAGACCTTTTTTCGTGGCAATCCAAATGCCCATCGATATGTTGCCTCACCAAGGAATCAAAGGATAGAAGGGTGGTGGTCGTTTTATCCAAAAAGCCACTGCACATGGTGGAGGAATTTTTTCAATGATTAAGAATTTCAAGGAACTTTAGATACTTCGTCTGAGATAGGCATGGAATGCCTATGGTATTGTTTTAGCAAGGTTCTACAAGCAGAGTTTGATGCTGTAAAAGAGCAATGGAATACCCACCGAATTCATGGGTCTGGAAATAACACAGTACCCGGACGTTCTGATTCTCTCTACCTCTTGCCTGAGCTCCATGGAGTGTCAGACAAACACATCCCAGTTGCAAATTCAGAAGTACACTATGTCTCCCAACAGCTACGCAGGCTACTAGTTACATTAAACATGATTAAAGCTTGTCATTGGTAGCCTATTCACCAGCTAACCAAAGCCAATAAAATAAACTTCCCCACACTAACAAATCAAAACAACCTACTGTACTAACCACCTTCAACAAGAGCGGTTGGACTGCAGAATAAAAACCTTAACTTTTTAGTCTTTTATATATTTGTAAACACAAAACCTTCCTTCTCTTATTCTATGTCACAATGTACATTACTGGGCAAATTTAAGTTGACAGTCTCTTTTCAAGACTCAATTCGAGACTTTTTGCGATACTCAACTCTCTTTCGATAGTGTCACGTTGATACTGTCAACTTATATTTATCTGATACTGTAGTTCTCATTAGAGGCAAATCAAATCTTTACCTGAAGCATACGACAGGCCAGGTGCTGCTGCTGATGACGGGCCAGGTGCTGCCCCTGATGACGAAGGTATAGCTATAAGAGACAAAGACGTTTGTCTGACATAAGCATGTGGCTATTCATAATCAAACAATAGACCTTTCACAGTATTAAGTGTATCATGGGTATTTGGGGCAACATGGTGTTAAATATTAAGGTTTGTATGAAAATTGAAAGCCAAAAAATATACACCTGAATGTCCCCAATGAGTTTACTATCATTGTTAATTAGATTAAAACACATGTTAATAAAGTTATTTCTCCATAGAAAATCTACATATGACTGCAAAGAAGCAAATTTTGAGACTGGCCGTTCCTTTGAATTTTATTCTCAACTGTGTTTTCCCCTTACATTCTCTGTAAATCGGCAATGGGAAAATTAAAGGAATTATATCGAAACAAACAAACAAACAAACAGATATTCAAGTAGTGGTAATTTTCCATGGGAATGAAACATTGAGAAATACTTGAAGTCACATGGTCGGCTTTTACTTTGTGTACCACACACAGATGACGTAAACATAAGAAACAATACTTCATCAACATTGTATGCGAAGTAAAAGCCACAGTTTCAAGTGACCGTCAGAGCAAATGATAAAGCTTAATAGTATTAGTTGGCTTCTTACAAGAGCCAAAATGTCACAGATACATCTCGATTTGTCATGAGGACAAAAGGACTTGAAAGTCCATATTTCAACCAGAAATAAATAAAAAAAGCATGAAACTTTCTTACCTTGTCCACACTGTACACAAAAGTTTGCAAATTGCGATAGATCTTTCCCGCAATTTGAACAAAACATCTTTTTAATAGACTATTCTACCGCATTCGTCGAAATCGCCAAGAGTTTCTCGTTCCCAGAATGCCTTCCGCTATCTCGACATAGTTCCCAGTCTCCTTAAGATTTCACTCTTGCCGTGAGCTTTTTGCTCTTGCCGTGAGCTTTTTGCTCTTGCCGTGAGCTTTTTGCTCTTGCCGTGAGCTTTTTGCTCTTGCCGTGAGCTTTTTGCTCTTGCCGTGAGCTTTTTGCTCTTGCCGTGAGCTTTTTGCTCTTGCCGTGAGCTTTTTGCTTTTGCCGTGAGCTTTTTGCTCTTGCCGTGAGCTTTTTGCTCTTGCCGTGAGCCTTTTGCTCTTGCCGTGACAGTTGTGGGCCACCGTAATAATCTGACACAAAAGAAAACAAAAATTGAACTGGTTTAAAAAATTTTAAACCAAAGAAAAATTTGAACCACAACATATATATATATAAATATATATATATATAAAACTAGTTAAAAAGACCGAAAATGGACAACTTTTGGTATAAAAAAATGTAAAAATTTAGTTAAAAAACGTTTCGGTCTCTCGACCTTCATCAGTTGTACAGCCGGACAGTTACACGAGACTTAAATACGGTTACAACAATGACTTAACAATAAACTACTGATAAATTACGTAACAAAAATAATAAAAGCAAAAATACAACAGTAATACAATAATAGAAGTGATAACGAAACTAGACTAAAGGAAAACCACAAATATACTAATGAGCTACGGTAACATAACAATAGAAGGTATAATTACTAAGAAAGACAATCAAAAATAGATGTAAAAAGTTATGCAATTGCCCTAACGTAATACGTTTCCCATTCAGGGCTTTGAATAATCATACCAGCCAAGGTCACAACAAAATCCCTGAGCAGGGTCCTTAAACAGAGTAATAAATTCCGCACTCAGAGCCTTTGAGTGACGAGGCCGGCACAAAAATAACATTCCCCGTATACCATGCGCGATTTAGGGGTAACACTTATTCTTTTGTTAAAACAATAGAATATTAGAGCACAAAAGAACGACAATACAATAGAATACAATACCATAGAATATATTAGAATACATAATTTTACCTAATACAATGAATGTGTACAATGTACAATAGAGCTAACACCCTAAATCGGGCATCATATGATTCCCCGAACGAGGCCCTTGAACGCTAAGACAATTACAAAAGGCGATAAAAATATAAAAATTAATGCTAAAAGTCAACTATAAGAAAATCGCAACCTAGTGATAAAACCCCCTGAATTTAATTGTAATGAATACGATTTTTTGAATGAAATTCCTGTCTTTTATTTAGCCCAAAAGGCGAAAGGGAAAATAGCTGCGCACTCCAGTACGCTTCTTTCGTGACAAGTAATTTTTCTGTGTCTTGATTTGTGTTTGTATAAATTTGGTCTATGCATTGAAAAGTGAAATCTGATAGAATGTGTGGCGTTCTATTGAAGTGTATGGCGACCTCGCAGGTTTTCTTGTTTGTTTTCATAGTAGATTTGTGGTTCCTAAATCTAACTTTAAATTCTGTAGTGGTAGATCCAACATATTGGAGATTGCATTTCTTGCAATGAACCAAATAAATTACATTATTGGAGTTGCACGAAAGTCTTTGTCGAACACTATATGTTTTGCCAGTTTGGACGCTGAAAAAAGTTTTAGAACTGACAAGGAAATTCTCGCAAAGGTCACATCTGGTCTTATCGCATTTGTAACAGCCGGGTGCTTGTGCATCCGTTGTCGGCCGCGGGCTGTTTCTGCACTTTGAAGGTGCTAAAATTTCTTTTAGGTTCTTAGGTCTTAAATTTTTCCTTTTGTTCTTACATATAATCCGAATTTACCATTTATAAATGGGTTGATTAGAAAACATTTCCATCTCTTGGAGTCATCCCCCAAACTCAAAGAGCTTTTTCCACCTAGTTCTATTATATCATCTTATCGCAGACCTCGTCACTCAAAGGCTCTGAGTGCGGAATTTATTACTCTGTTTAAGGACCCTTGCTCAGGGATTTTGTTGTGACCTTGGCCGGTATGATTATTCAAAACCCTGAATGGGAAACGTATTACGTTAGGGCAATTGCATAACTTTTTACATCTATTTTTGATTGTCTTTCTTAGTAATTATACCTTCTATTGTTATGTTACCGTAGCTCATTAGTATATTTGTGGTTTTCCTTTAGTCTAGTTTCGTTATCACTTCTATTATTCAGATGATTACTGTTGTATTTTTGCTTTTATTATTTTTGTTACGTAATTTATCAGTAGTTTATTGTTAAGTCATTGTTGTAACCGTATTTAAGTCTCTGTGTAACTGTCCGGCTGTACAACTGATGAAGGTCGAGAGACCGAAACGTTTTTTAACTAAATTTTTACATTTTTTTATACCAAAAGTTGTCCATTTTCGGTCTTTTTAACTAGTTTTTTATTATATCCACCGAATCCGGACTGTGAATCCATTATTGTGATCCTTTTGGTATGACATCTTTCGTTGGCTCAGGCAGCACCTTCAAAACCGTCTATATATATATATATATATATATATATGCTCCTACACTGTAGAGCACTTTATTGGATTCGCCGGTGAATCTTCAACTTGGATATATATATATATATATATATATATATATATATATATATATATATATATATATATATAAAGTAAAATTGCCGGGACCAGGATTCGAACCTGGGTTACTGCGGCCACAACGCAGGGTCCTAACCACTAGACGATCGCGGCGTGCCACCAAGGAGGTGGATGATGAAAGCTATCGAAAAATAATTTTATCACAATTGCCGGTAATCTCGCAATCTGATTGGTCGATGCGGGTGGTAAATGAGAGTGCAGACAACGGTGCTGACGCTAACATCGCACAATTTCTAAATATTGTGGTAAAAAAACAGATTTCCACCGGTTTTCGTGGTGTGGACTCTTATTTACCACGATTTACGTCATTACATGGTCAAAATTTGTTGCTGACTCACTCGGCTGCGCCTCGTGAGTCCACAACATTTTGACCATGTGATGACGTAAATCGTGGTAAATAATAGTCCACACCACGGAAAACCGGTGGAAATTTGCTAAATACTTGTGTTAGGCCCAGTTCAAACGTCGAACTTCTCATGTGCCGAACCTAATGCAAATGAGCAAAATCTATTGTTCTTGCTCATTTGCATTAGATTCGGCACATGTGAAGTTCGACGTTTGAACTGGGCCTTAGTATATGTAATCGCATGGGCCCGGTAGAAATTGCCCGAGTCGCGAAGCGACGAGGGCAATTTTTACAGCTTCTAAAAACACAAGTGATATTAATCCTTAATTTTACGAGAGAACATGCGATTACTTGTTTATAATGTAGAGGGCAAAATTATAGGGAAACCCTTTGGACTTTTTAATAGTCACTCAGACTTGAAACCACCCGAAGTGAATATAAGCTTAAGCTTACTCTTTCGCAAACTGACAAGAAAAACCTTTCAACTCACTGTGGTTAATTAAATTTCTATTCGGTCAAAGATGCATTTGGCTGTTATGTACATCTAGAGAACATAGCCTGATTTTTATCGATAAAAGACACCTCACGACAAAAACAAAGCAAGTTTGCGTACCTGTGTTCTTAAAGTTTTTGCCGCTTTGATAACAACAACAAATGGCGAGAGTTCAAACTTGCTTGCACGTTTGGCGATTAAATTGCTTTCTTTCACTTCTTTTAGCCTAATATTATTTCTCCTGTTAAACGTATATTTTCCCTTTCAGCAAAATCTCTTAAAGTTCTTTTCTTTAGGTCCGCAGAAATCCGCATTTTTTCATTGAAGTGATGGAACTTTAAAACCTGGCCTGCAGGCGCCTAGTTAATCCAAGAATTGACACAAATAATCGCTTCCTGTTTGGCGTAAAATGCTGTAATTCACCTGTAGAATTCCTTTTTTAGGCATCTTCCGATTTCATTCCTTTTTTATAACAAAATCTCCGGCGAAACATGCGAGCGCTCCGTTTGTGAATTTTCTTCAAAATCCCGCCAAGCCAACTGAATGCAACAAGAACGACGCGCTCAACCAATCACGAGTGAGAAATTTTGATCCCTGACCAATCAGGAGCGAGTAATTTTGCCCTTAATTAAGAAAAAAAAAATGCCCTCTTCGTCAGCCAATCCGCATTCAGTAATTTTTGCCCTCTATCATTATAACAACCTCTTTCCCAGGGCCTCTCTCTCTTCAGCTACGTCATCCCGATGATGACATAGCTGAAGAGAAAGAGGCAATGGGAACGAGGTTGTCATCAGAAGTGACAAAAAGACCTGCGCGCGATGATCGCGTCATTGAGATACCTCATAAAGTCTTATTATGACGTCAAATGTATTCACTTCGTCCTTTTTCATGGAGCGAAACACTGACAAGCCATTTATGCAGGAGATAAAGTTGCCTTGGGTAAAGGAACGGATTAGGGTGGCGACGTGTGGTTTTATGTAAAACTACATCGGATCGATGTTACGACTCGGCTGGCATTAAACGAGAAGGTAAAATATTTTCCACCCACATACACACGCACAAATATTAATTTTCCTGCTCACACTAAGTTCTTAGTACACTCAAACGTTTTCCGTAGATAATTAACATCGAGGACGAGCCGAATATGAGCTGATATATATAACCAACGAGGCGCCGCGCCGAGTTGGTTATATATCAGCTCATATTCGGCGACGCCGAGATGAATAACTGTTTTGGTAAATTTTCAAACACTCAAATAACCGGAAATTGGAAAAAAAAATATTTCCGCTCCAAAAAAATACATGACTGTCACGTCAGTGAACAAGTCTCACATGACCGCTTCACAAATCGAAAGCGAGTAAATGCTATAAGCAGGCGGCGAGATCGAGAAGAATGTTTCTTTCAAAAGTAGTTTCCTTCAAAATAAGATCGAGAAGAATGTCAAAGTTTCCTTCAAAAATAAGTCTTAATCGGACTGGCAGAAATGGTCAGTGGATTTGAACGTAATGCGCCGATCAATTCGAAACATCAACATCCCCCCCCCCCCCCCCCCCCCCCCCCCCCCGGCATGCCCCGGGCATTTGAACATTTTCTATGCCCGGGGAGTCGGGCATTTGATGTGAAAGGCCATCCCGGGGGTGGGGAATTTGACTTTGCCCAGGTGGGGTGGGGAATTTGAACTGGAAGTGTTCCAAATATCGGGTTTTTTTTAGCAGAGGCCTATTAAAGGAAAAAATATCGTTTTTGTTAATGGCAAGTGAAAATGGGGCTAACAAAGCTTTGCAATGTTTTTGAAGGTTTGTAAATTGTAGCTTCAACTGCCATTCAACGCGTACTAGAGCGAGTTCGAAGTCAAGGTGGCTGACTGTATTGCCAGTCCGCAGATCCGCAGATCTTAAACGGCCATTAATTGAAAAGAAAAAACACTGTAAAATCAGAATGAACAACAACCTTTCTCTCAGGAAACATTTGTCAGTTGCTATAAAATGCGTTTAGATTAATAAATTTTCACTTGGTGGAATAACGCTTGCAAACGATTTGTTCAAAACCCAACTTTACAACTTTACAACCGCTTTGCTAAATATTTTTTGCAACATTTGTTGATCACACGAGGAATTACTCAATTCAGAAAAAAATTATCGAAAAGTAAATCCCCAAACAATAACAAATTCATTTCGACGTGGTGTCCACAGCGGAAGTGCCGTGCAGTGAAATATCAGTTGCAAAGTATACGCGGTTCAGTTGAGTATATTCTCGAGGAAAACACTCGGTAGAATAAATCAGAAAAACTGAATGCAAAGTGTATTTTTTATTCTCACTAAAAACTTTTGATCTTTAGGAGAGGCATTTGACCATCAAATCCTGTGCTATGGTGGGGTATTTGAATGCAATTTTCGCCCAAGGGGGCGGGAATTTGAACAAGTCGATCTTCAAAAGTTCAAATGCCCGGGGCATTGCCCGGGGGGGTGATGTTGATGTTTCGAATTGATCGGCGCATAACAATTGTAGAAATCATACTGCGTACGAGGAAAGATTTGTTCGCCACGTGCACGTGCCACGTTCACGTGCCACGTGCATGTGCCATTTTTTTTCCGCGACGAGGAAAACAATTTTTTTTCGAGTAAGGGCCTGGTCGCACTACAGTCAAAAACAAAAATTAGCCTGTGCAAAATCGAGGAAAACAAAAGAAACCGCTCCGGTGGGACACGCTTTTTGTGGAATGTTTTTGCTTTTATGTCATTTTGCACGGGCTAATTTTTGTTTTTGACTATAGTGCGACCAGGCCCTAATTCGTCATCATTTTTCCATATTTGGGCAAATTAACCAATAACGACTCAGATCGGTAGCGGTGGGACCAATCAGAAATCTAGAAAATCATTATCGAGAGGTAAAAATTTACTAATCTCAGATAGCGGTAGGACGCCTGCGGCCGTTTTCCATTATTTTCAGAATGTTTACCTATTTATACAAAAGTTATAGTTTCCAATGTTTCCATACAAACAAAAATAGTTTTAGTTAAAAAATTGATTTTCTTTTTCTTTCTTCCCAGTGACACAGTTTTTAATCCGTACCTCCATGAATTTATGAGACCTTTAGCTGTTTAGCATCGTGATAAGCGATAAAAAAAGAAAATATAAAAAGTAAAATTGCCGGGACCAGGATTCGAACCTGGGTTACTGCGGCCACAACGCAGGGTCCTAACCACTAGACGATCGCGGCGTACCACCGAGGAGGTGGGTGATGAAATCAATCGAAAAATATATACCTGTATTAGTGTCAAAAAGACCTGCACGCGATGATCGCGGCATTGAGATACGTCATAAAGTCTTATCATGACGTCAAATGTATTCACTTCGTCCTTTTTCATGGAACTAAACACTGACAAGCTATTTATGCAGGAGATAAAGTTGCCTTGGGTAAAGGAACGGATAAGGGTCGCAACGTGTGGTTTTATGTAAAACTACATCGGATCGATGTTTCGACTCGGCTGGCATAAACGAGAAGGTGAAATATTTTCCACCCACATACACACGCACAAATATTAATTTTCCTGCTCACAGTAAAAGTTCTTTGTACACTCAAACGTTTTCCGTAGAGAATCTCAGATCGCCCGCGGCCGTTTTCCATTATTTTCAGAACGTTTACCTTTTTATACAAAAGTTATAGTTTCCAATGTTTCCATACAAACAAAAATAGTTTTAGTTAAAAAAAAATGATTTTCTTTTTCTTTCTTCCCAGTGACACAGTTTTTAATCCGTACCTCCATGAATTTATGAGACCTTTAGCTGTTTAGCATCGTGATAAGCGATAAAAAAAGAAAATATAAAAAGTAAAATTGCCGGGACCAGGATTCGAACCTGGGTTACTGCGGCCACAACGCAGGGTCCTAACCACTAGACGATCGCGGCGTACCACCGAGGAGGTGGGTGATGAAATCAATCGAAAAATAAATACTTGTATTAGCGTCAAAAAGACCTGCACGCGATGATCGCGGCATTGACAGAGATACGTCATAAAGTCTTATTATGACGTCAAATGTATTCACTTCGTCCTTTTTCATGGAACTAAACACTGACAAGCTATTTATGCAGGAGATAAAGTTGCCTTGGATAAAGGAACGGATAAGGGTCGCAACGTGTAGTTTTATGTAAAACTACATCGGATCGATGTTTCGACTCGGCTGGCATAAACGAGAAGGTGAAATATTTTCCACCCACATACACACGCACAAATATTAATTTTCCTGCTCACAGTAAAAGTTCTTTGTACACTCAAACGTTTTCCGTAGAGAATCTCAGATCGCCCGCGGCCGTTTTCCATTATTTTCAGAACGTTTACCTTTTTATACAAAAGTTATAGTTTCCAATGTTTCCATACAAACAAAAATAGTTTTAGTTAAAAAAAAATGATTTTCTTTTTCTTTCTTCCCAGTGACACAGTTTTTAATCCGTACCTCCATGAATTTATGAGACCTTTAGCTGTTTAGCATCGTGATAAGCGATAAAAAAAGAAAATATAAAAAGTAAAATTGCCGGGACCAGGATTCGAACCTGGGTTACTGCGGCCACAACGCAGGGTCCTAACCACTAGACGATCGCGGCGTACCACCGAGGAGGTGGGTGATGAAATCAATCGAAAAATAAATACTTGTATTAGCGTCAAAAAGACCTGCACGCGATGATCGCGGCATTGACAGAGATACGTCATAAAGTCTTATTATGACGTCAAATGTATTCACTTCGTCCTTTTTCATGGAACTAAACACTGACAAGCTATTTATGCAGGAGATAAAGTTGCCTTGGATAAAGGAACGGATAAGGGTCGCAACGTGTAGTTTTATGTAAAACTACATCGGATCGATGTTACGACTCGGCTGGCATAAACGAGAAGGTAAAATATTTTCCACCTACATACACACGCACAAATATTAATTTTCCTGCTCACACTAAAAGTTCTTTGTACACTCGAACGTTTTCCGTAGAGAATCTCAGATCGCCCGCGGCCGTTTTCCGTTATTTTCAGAACGTTTACCTTTTTATACAAAAGTTATAGTTTCCAATGTTTCCACACAAACAAAAATAATTTTAGTTAAAGAAATGATTTTCTTTTTCTTTCTTCCCAGTGACACAGTTTTTAATCCGTACCTCCATGAATTTATGAGACCTTTAGCTGTTTAGCCTCGTGATTAGCGATAAATAAAAGACAATATAAAAAATAAAATTGCCGGGACCAGGATTCGAACCTGGGTTACTGCGGCCACAACGCAGGGTCCTAACCACTAGACGATCGCGGCGTACCACCGAGGAGGTGGGTGATGGAATCAATGGAAAAATAAATTCTTGTATTAGCGTCAAAAAGACCTGCACGCGATGATCGCGGCATTGAGATACGTCATAAAGTCTTATTATGAAGTCAAATGTATTCACTTCGTCCTTTTTCATGGAACTAAACACTGACAAGCGATTCATGCAGGAGATAAAGTTGCATTGGGTAAAGGAAGGGATAAGGGTTGCGACGTGTGGTTTTATGTAAAACTATAGACTGCTAGCTGTCCCTTGTTATCGTGCGGGCGAGCTAATCACAAAAACAAGCTCGGCGAGGCTGATTTCCGTTTCGTAAACGGTCGATGCCATTTTTAACGGTCGATGCCATTATTAGCAAACGGTCGATGCCATTTTTAACGGTCGATGCCATCATTAGCATTCATTAGTAACCAAGCCTTTTGTAATGGTCGATGCTATTTCTCTCTAGTTTATGCCTGGATTGGGACGAAAGTAGGCTATCATTATTAGATCAAATTGGGCCTAGGTAAAGCGATTATTAGATCTAAGCTAGATTCGCGGTTAGGTAAGATTTAGGGTTAGGGTGACCCGTTATTGATATATATTAAGAAAAGAATCTCTTATAATTAAATTTTTCTTGGGTTTGCCGGATCAACCCAGTGGTCTAGTGGTAAGAGAGAGATGTTAGCATGCAGAGGTTCCGGGTTCGATTCCAGGTAATTATATTCCATTTTTCTTTTTCTGATAGAAGAAATAATTTTAAAATTGGTGAAAAGTTTTCTAAGTGTCGCTAAAATGGCAACGACCGTTTACGAAAGGGAAATGCGCCTCGGCGAGACTGAAGCGAGCGAACGTGCCGAGTTGAAACTGGGGGAGAGGCGGTTTCCCTTCCCGCCTCTTCCCCAGAGCCCCCTGGGTTCGCATTACTTTCGCTCGCTCGCCGCTCGGTTGATCGCCGATCGCATATTTACTCGCCCGCTCGACTATCCAGAGAGAGACTGCTAGCAGTCTAGTAAAACTACAACGGATCGATGTCACGACTCGGCGGCATTAAACGAGAAGGTAAGATTTTTTTCACCCACATACACTCGCACAAATATCATTTAGCCGTTAATTTTCCTACTCAAAAGTTAGTGCACTCAAACGTTTTCGGTTGAGAATCTCAGATGGCGGCAGTACGCTAGCGGCCGTTTTCCATTATTTTCAGAACGTTTACCTTTTTTCTGCAAAAGTCATAGTTTCCAATGTTTCCATACAAACAAAAATAATTAATATTAATCTAAAGGGTTACAGTTTTATTTTCACCAACAACATCATTTTCTTCTGGGAAACCAAGCAATCTACGGTTGCCATGGTATTCCACGTGCGCGTGCAATTTTTCTCTTGAGCCCTCGCCAGGTGTCAATTGTATGAGCACCAAACCGTTTTTTTTTTTGCAACTGTACTAAAACCTGCCTAACCCAGTCGAAACGAAAACAACATTTTTACGGCCACGGAGAACAGACAGTTTTAACGGCTACACAACCCCTATGATACGGCATAGAATATTATAATAAATCATCCATTCACTTCTTTTTATTTTGCAGAACGTGTGCTCCAAAAACGTGTTCGTTCTACAAAGAAGAGCGAGTGAGTGCATTTTATCTTATGAGCATATCACAAGTACCAATTGCCATTAAACAACATATTAACAACAGCAATAACTACTTTCTTTGAGTACGCTCGCGTTTCGCGCGCTTGGAGCCGGCTACATACCCTGCGAGCAGTGGATTCTTTTGCGCCGAGCTACGCCGGACGAAAAAGTAACCTCTGCGAGCAGGTAAACACTCGTTTCTATATCTCAAACTGACCTTTCCTTTTCACTTTGTTACAAGAAGTAAAACCTATTTTACACTTTAGAGTAAAAAAAAAAAGATCAGAATAGTGTAAGCATTGAACCCGAGTCGTTCGCTTCATAACTAATATTCTTATCCACTATACCATCGTGAACTAACTGCCGGGAAATGTAATTTTTAACCTATTTATAGAGTTACCCATAACAATAAATGAAAGCTGACCGTTTTCAAATCAGTACTTAACCCTTAATACTGTAGACCAATGCTAACCCCCAAAACGCTACTCTTTGCTTAACCGGAGCTCTGTTCTCTCAGTTCTCCGGGTTATCTGCCCAATAAATGGGGTTCTGTTCTCGTGTACGTCAGTACTACGGTATCAACCTCGTTCCCAGGGCCTCTCTCTCTTCAGCTACGTCGATGATGACGTAGCTGAAGAGAGAGAGGCCCTGGGAACGAGGTTGCTACGGTATAACGATAAAAAATACTACGTTGTGTAAAACATCATAAGGTGTCCAAGGTCAGTTTGAGAGATGGAAACGAGTGTTAAACACGAAGTTAGTCACAAAACGTGGTTAACTTGCGCGTCCTTTAAATATAATTTGCTTCAAAAATCGAATTAAACCAAGATTTTACCTAAGCAAAAAAAGAAACAGAAGTTCATAAAGACTTCTGATATAACTTTCATTAAGTTTTTTCAAAATGTGTTAGCAATGATCTTAGTAATGACGCATGTTTGTTGTCAGTTGTTAATGCTTTAGTGGTTGATTGACAACTGGAGGTGAGAATGACCAGGCCAGGCTCCTTTTATACCGGAACTTCGTGTAAACTCTCTCCTTCCGTTCGTTTTTCCATCGAGCATGCGCAGCCAGGTGACGACCCACGTGACGCATTTGACATTTCGCGGGAAAATTATAGCACGTGCCGTTGTTTCGTGGCAAAAATGTCTTCGTCACCTTGGACGCCATTTTGATTGTTACATAGCGGGCTCGCATAAACGCAGCAGTTACGTGGATGAGTGCATGCGCGAGAGGCTAAACGAGTTTTTAAACTTGTTTTACCGGTTCAAAGTTAATTTATTCGTCCACGTTTCTGGACGGCGGCTTGATCAAAGAAACGAACGGATGCTCGCAGAGGTTACTTTTTCGTCCGGCGTAGCTCGGCGCAAAAGAATCCACTGCTCGCAGGGTATAAAGCCGGCTACCTGTATTTGCTTCAAATTCTGTCAGAGTTGGTTAATGTATTGTCTGTGTCTGCCGTCCCCAGGGCGTTCGCTTTCAAAATGTCGGGGCGGGCGTAGAAACCCCTGCCGGGACAAGGCTGAAAAAATACTCAAAGAAACGTGACACTCAATGGAATGGCGTTTTCGGGGGGTTCTTTTCAGCAATTGGCATGCCATTTGTTTGTTTTTTTCTAGCAATCCAAAACTGTTGTTCACACTTAGTGACGACATTTCATCATGTTTTACGTAAGAAACAACACCACGTTTCTTGGGGAAGACCTTAGATAACAACGGCCTGGACCACCTCGGACGCCTTATTGAGATTTTATACAGATAAATTTAGGTCTAAACAACCCGAGAAGCTAGGTGGTACTCTGGTACGGTAGGCTATGTAACAGACCCCTATGAAAGCCCAAGCCAAGCTGAGGTCACAGGTTCAATCCTGAGTGGGGATTTTAGATTTTCTTTTTTACACTTAAAAATTTATTGTAAATAAAATTCAGAGTGTCGACATTACGTTATATAATTCTCAGTAAGTGTCCGAGGTGGTCCAGACCGTTGTTATCTAAGGTCTTACGTTTCTGGATTGTTTTGGGAGCCTTGTTCAAGGTTTTTCTACGCCGCGCCCGCCATTTTGGAAGTGGCGAAAGGCCCTGGGGACGAGTTTCATTACACTTTGATTCGGCTGAATGAAAGCCACGTGACAAGTCTATTGTGTTGGTGTTCTGTAGGTAAGTCTTTACACTCCTCCAAGGTTCGGGATTGCAGAAAATTGGAATATACTAATTTGCATCTCATTCAGAATAAGAATAGAGCTCATTGTCTCAGTGCCTCGTTCTAAAAAGAACTGAAACGAATAGAACTAATTTTCCGCAATCCCGCACCTCACTCGTCTTTGCAAACCTAATGTTACACAGCTGCCGGAGCTTAACCCGGTTTATGCTACATTAGGCGACTGAGAGTACTAAAGGTTACCCTAAAATATCAGGCTTCCATTGGTTGTTTTAAGCGCGCTTTTTATAAGGACCTCTAATGTGAGCAAAAGGTCTCCATGCTCCTATAATCTGCCATTTCCACTCATTTTTTACTCTCATGTTAACCCTATTCGGCCTGGGCTTTTTTTGAGTTCCTGAGCCTGGGGGGGGGGGCACATTCTGCCCCCCTTCGTAACTTCAAGAACATTAAGGCTATGTCCAAAACTGTCTCCTTTGCGGTCCGCACAATGGAAGGATGACGTCATATGACGAAGTTATTAGGTAATTAGTTATACGGCCGCCATCTTGGATCCGCCATCTTGGATTTCTGAACTTTTTTAAAACCTCTTAAAAACCGTCCAAATTGACGCAAAATTAATCAAAACCAATAAATAAACGCTAAATGACGTAAAAATACAAAAGTTATACCAATAAACATTGTTTTTCTTCATTCAAAGGTATAAATATGCAAATTTCCAAAAACATGGCTGTCAAAATCTTGTTGCCATGGAAACGTCAAGTCACGTGATCAAAAAATTGTCATATGAAATTGTTGGCAGATAAATTTTAGGGAAAGTCACAAAGTTTGATGGCGTTTGAATACATATTAAAGAAGTTATGAATGTTGAAAGTTACCGCGGGCACTTTGTGCCCCCCCCCCCCCCCCCCCAGGCCGAATAGGGTTAATAATTTTGTAAATAGTACACTTAAAGTTTGTTTGATAGTATATATTATATTATAGATTTCAGGTAGTTTTTATTAGGGCCACAAGTTTATCAGTGATTACATATACTGACATGTGTAACCTTGTTTAAATAAAGTTCATTATTATTACTACTACTACTCCCCTGGGTGAGATGCCACTCCATCGCAAGGTTACCCCAGCGACTGAGAGTATTATTACTACTCCCCTGGGTGAGATGCCACTCCATCGCAAGGTTGCCCCAGCGACTGAGAGTATTACTACTACTCCCCTGGGTGAGATGCCACTCCATCGCAAGGTTGCCCCAGCGACTGAGAGTATTACTACTACTCCCCTGGGTGAGATGCCACTCCATCGCAAGGTTGCCCCAGCGACTGAGAGTATTACTACTACTCCCCTGGGTGAGATGCCACTCCATCGCAAGGTTGCCCCAGCGACTGAGAGTATTACTACTACTCCCCTGGGTGAGATGCCACTCCATCGCAAGGTTACCCCAGCGACTGAGAGTATTATTACTACTCCCCTGGGTGAGATGCCACTCCATCGCAAGGTTGCCCCAGCGACTGAGAGTATTACTACTACTCCCCTGGGTGAGATGCCACTCCATCGCAAGGTTGCCCCAGCGACTGAGAGTATTACTACTACTCCCCTGGGTGAGATGCCACTCCATCGCAAGGTTGCCCCAGCGACTGAGAGTATTACTACTACTCCCCTGGGTGAGATGCCACTCCATCGCAAGGTTGCCCCAGCGACTGAGAGTATTACTACTACTCCCCTGGGTGAGATGCCACTCCATCGCAAGGTTGCCCCAGCGACTGAGAGTATTACTACTACTCCCCTGGGTGAGATGCCACTCCATCGCAAGGTTGCCCCAGCGACTGAGAGTATTACTACTACTCCCCTGGATGAGATGCCAGTCCATCGCAAGGTTACCCCAGCATTATGTCGCCGGTACCCATTTATACACCTGGGTGGATCGGGAGAAACAACGTGGAGCAAAGTTTCTGTTCTAAGGAAACAAAACGCTACGACGGCAGCGAGCAGGCTCGAACCACGGACCTTCAAATTGAAAGTCCGACGCGCCTAGACCAACGCGCCTCCACAAAGGCGTTGTTGTTCAATACCAAGTCTATATTGTTGTCGTTCTATTATATTCTTTGTGATGTAACACGGCAGTTGGTTTATGGCGCCCTATTCCCACTTAAACTAGCCAAATTTGAATTCTGTGGACAACGCTCCAATAAAGAAATGCCCCGACCCTCCCACATGGAACAACAGGAAAGGAAACGATGAAAAGATAATGTGCGGTTTATTAAGCTGTTTGTTTGATCATACTATAGCTTTGAAGACCAATAGCAAAAAATAACTTATAGCTAAAAAATACGTATTGACAAGGCTAATGAAATTAACAATGATTTGGGTAGTTTTATAGCCGGATATCGATAACAGGTTATATTATTAAATGTTTGTTTCGCCGACATTTTATAGCATGTAATATGCAGAAAAGTGAATTTTTTGTTCTATTATATCCTTGTTCAAGTAAGGGAACTGAATAAACTCCCCCCTCTGATAAACACCTCCTCAAAATAGAAAAACAAATTATAAACGCCCCGGGCGTATATTGAAATTTGAAGTATATTGAAATTTGACGTTTTGTAGACTGGCTTAATCATTAAGCCAGAACAAAACTGTACTACGATAAAAGCTTTGAACGCTACCATGAACGCTACCATGAACGCTAGCATAACTATAACTTAAGCTGTTCAGTTTGAATATTTTTTTAGAAACTGCTGCTCGTTTTATGAGGGCAGTTGATAAAGGTACAAAGGAACAAAAGTCTAGCTTTGTACCAGGTCACGTTATTGTTTATCGTGAACACGTACAATTGTAAATCAGATGCTTCTACGTTACTGGCGGGCACTCCTGACATACAGGTTATATAAGATTCCTTCCAAATAAATGTCCTATTTCATTGTTAGTTCGTCGTTCAGTTACTTCTATTTAGATCAACCACAAAGAGTACATATCCTTATATAATCATCCCTTTATAACTCCCAATAGTGCCAACCATCAAAATTTAACAACATATTTTGTAAAATATTGAAAAACAAATAGTACCATGCAAAAGTACTGCTAAAGAGGTTTCATTTGAATGGTCACACCATAGGATTTCATCAACAGTCTCAAAAGTTAGAACAAATGGTACCATGCAAAAGTACTGCTAAAGAGGTTTCATTTGAATAAATGACCACACCATAGGATTTCGTCGACAGACTTAAAAGTTAGAACTACACTATGTCTCCAATCGGCTCCTACATTATGTATTAAAAGGCCACAGGTTAAAAGGCCAATAACAGTAGCTCTTTCATGAGTGATCTTTGCCACAATAAGCGATACACTGGTTGATCTAAAAATAACTTCAGACGGATAATCGTGCAATACATGGGGGATAATCGTTTCTTGGTATAACATTAAAAAAACTCAGAAAGTTTAGTTTGGATGATGGCTTCCTACTGATCTACAGTAAAAATTACATATTTAAAAAAAACCTCATCTTTTGACGAAATCGGTTATTAAAACCAAACCAGCTTCCTGATTACCATACAGCGCATTTATTTGGGGGATTCATGCGGTCTTTTGAAGTACAACTGAAAGCCTTGGCGAATTCATTGAAATTCGACAGGGAACCTATCACCCTGAAAGGTAAATAAAACAAAGTTATAGGCTCTAACGAAGGTAAATAACGAGATATCCATAAGCACTGATGAAATCACCCAGGACTGAGCACCCAAACGAATCTTTTCGGTGGAGAATCTGTTCGGAAGGTCTTAGTCGTCTAAAAGTTCGAAATTAATTAGACTAACAAAACAGAGTTTTCTTTAGTAAAATGTTGCCTCAAACTGTCGTAACATCGGGAAATTTAACGCGTTTGTTTTCGGGGGATGCCGTTTTGGGTACGAAACAAGGTCAGCTATAGATTTGAATGTTTTTTTTGTTTCCTTTCATTACAAAAATATTGCTTTCTAGGGGAGGGGAAGGGAGATTGAGGCGAGCGCGCAAAACGCGTGAAGAGAGCGTGGAGTGCGATGGAAGGGGAAAGCTATCTTGCCCCTCCCGTCGCGTTCTGGTTCTCTCCACGTGCTACGCGCAAGTGCGCAACGCACATTACAGTTAGACTACGCAAGTAGGATTACCTATATTTTCCAGGACTGTGAACTCCATAGTCAATCTGTCTATTGGCTGCCGCTTCCCGATACTTACTACACCAAATCTGAAAAAAGAAACATTCATGTATTGTTGCTACGAGCGTCGTTCCTTTCGCATTTAACAGACTTTTATTGGTACCCGCGGAGAGAATGCAGTGGGTCTAGGATGCTGACTGTACGCATGCGCATCTACCCGCTACAGTCGACATTGTTTTAACTTGTAACACTTTGACAGGTCGTTGAAAGACATGTTACATCAATGAAAAGATAAAAATAAAGGTTCAGCATTGTTAAAAAATACCACTCTTGTATGCACATGTTTAAATCACGATGTTGTTTAGTTTAACTACGTTTTTAGCCTCTATCTTGAACGTTTTTAAATGTATATGACTCAAACTACCTGCAATGGTAATAAAGTCAATTGTAAGTTTCTTTTGGTAAATATTTCACTCCAAATATGACGGGAGGTTAGGAGATAGTTTTCTAAACTTGTTTTAAACTAAACAACATTTAAACATGTTTAAGCGTTGGTGTGAATGGGGTATAAGTCTTATTTTTTTTTAGGAATAAAGATCGTGCGCTCGAACCTGGGCAAAACCAATAAAGAAGATCTGCTCGTTGCTAAAATTCTCCATTCCGGGAAGACCGGGTTCTTCGCCATTTCTCGCCTTCCAATTCTGATAAGCCTAAGGAGAAAAAAATACCGAGTCAGAGTTCAATGTTAAATCAATAGTCACGAGAAGACAGGAAGAGGGGAGGGGAGGAGTAAATAACGAGGGGGAGGTGGCGGTCGCGGAGTGAAAACTTACATCTCCCGTTTGCAATATATGCATTGCAGAATAAAGCTGCTTTCACTATATGAAGTGTCCCCGGGCCGGGAAAGTCTCTTACTTTTTGCCCGCACGGGGTAGAAAAATCCCAAGGGGTATGCCCGGGGGTGAAAAAGGTGGAAATTGAACCACGTATAAGAGACTGTTTGCAGTCTAGGTTTTTAAATGCGCGTTATTTTACTGTTTAATCGACCCGATGACACAGCGTTTTTACACCTTGGCCGGCTATTTTTTGGAACCACCACCCACGATATCCTCCTGGTGTAACTAAACTAAGTACCTGGAATGCCTGTTTGATGCCTCCATTGTCAGCGATATTTTCTCCTAGAGTTTGTTCACCATTCAGCTGTGCAGAAAACAGATAACATGACGGTTAAATCAGTGGCTACTCGGCTAAATTAACGCTCTTTCTTTTATTCATAGACTCTGTAAGTGAACTCGTTCGGGTTAATTATTATAATATTTTCAATTCAATGTCAACTATTAGGAACGGGTTTGTTTTAAATGAGGTACTCAGTAATTGGTAATGAAAGTCGTGGTGTAATCGGTAGTGTAGCAGCTCTCAGAAACCTCACTATTTTCATGGTGTAATCCGAGCTTTAGTCCACGGTTCAGATCATTTAAACAAGTTTATCCTAAGCTACGTAGGTCTAGACGCCAGGCATGCAGTCTGGCTTATCCCCATTTTTGCCTCTTATGACATTCCTCTAAATCAGGTCTAGCTATTAAAAGGCTAGCCTTCGAATACAGCCGCCTCTTGTCGCTACCGGCCGCCGATGGTTCGCTCCGCTCCCCTAGCGGTCGACGGCGATAAGATACGGATGTTTTCGCTAAACTATAACAGTTAAAATTTAATAATATAATAGTTAAGTTTTAAAGCGCTATTTTCCCGACGGTTAAATTGCGCTTTACAACAGTTTACAATGCATTATTTCCTTTCCGCAAGGAAAAATATAAAATTCTTGAACTATGACGTTGTCTTTTTTACAGTAGCAATAGTTGTTGTTGTAGTGTAAAAGACAGGTGGGAGGGTAGCTTATACTCACATTTTTTCCATGAAAGACATAACTAGCATATTGTTTTTCCAAGCACTTGGTTTTTTTCTTGAAGGCTTCAATAGAGTGGTTTGACCACCATTTGACCAAGTTTCCATCTTTGTTAAACAGGCGACCTATATGAAGTTGGAAACAATTTTAATGAATTGTTTCCTTTTTCACTTCCTATAGATAGATGGCATACTTTATTAATTCAAAATAATTCCAGGTACTTTAAGATCAAAAATAAAATTGTACCTAAAAAAAGAATTTGTAAAATTCATTAATAATTCATAAGGGTACTAACAAATAGAAATGAGCCATTCCAATCACATGGTTACCCTGTAAATCAGATACAACTCACTAGTGAGTGGTATCTGAAATGTAAATTAGACCACTAGTGAGTTGTATCTGGAATGTAAATTAGATACAACCACTAGTGAGTTGTATCTGGAATGTGAATTTCACAAGTTGTTTACTACATTCGCGTCCGTGTTGTATCGACACTATTCTCTATTTTCGAATTGCCCATAATACATTTTGTTTGCCCCCCAAAATTTTGCATAAACTATTGTTTTGAAATGCTCTTGGGAATATGCAGTCCTCCCATCCAAGAGCATTTACAAACAATAGTTTATGCAAAATTTGGGGGGCAAACAAAGTGTATTATGGGCAATTCGAAAATAGAGAATACATTCACTCGGCTACGCCTCGTGATTGTATAGGCCGATACAACACTCCCGCTCATGTAGTAAACATTACATGAATAAATCCTCAGTTGTATAAACGTGCTCACCGTTATCATCAAAGCCATGAGTAATTTCGTGTCCTACGACCATGCCGATTCCTCCATAGTTTAGAGCTCTGAAAATAAGTTAAACAGCCAAGAAATAAATAAACAAATCAACAAGTTAATAAAACAGATATCTTATAAATCCTCTCAATATGCGGCCCTGTAACTGGATATGCTATTTTGATTTGCTAAAGACATGATTGTTTTTACAAGTAATCTCTAAATACATAGAACGCAAGGCTTGCAGGACATTTTCTTCTCACTGTCATGACCCAGCACTCCCTCTGAAGTAAAATAGCCGCCCTTTAATAACCAATTCCCAAAGAAAGCTTCACTTGTTAATCTTTTCACTGCTAGAATCAATAACGTTTGTGTCTGTGGGTGAATACTCAAATGGAACCTTTGAAACGAAAGTCACTGAGAAACAGAAACTTCTTTGGTTACGTTCGCGTCTGCAATCACTGAAAAGGTTTCCATTCTGAATTTCTGCAATTTTTCTACTTGTGCACTTCCTTCTCAGCTAGTTCCTCGCATTTTCATTGCATACCGTGCAGCATGAAATGTTCGCGTAAGTTTAATTTCGGATTGCTGATTTTTATTTTTTATAGTTTCGCGGGAACACATCATCACCCAGTTTCGGGGATTTCAGACTTTATCGTCGAGAACAAATTTTCGCGCATAGACTTGGGCAAGTTCCTGTCCGGTATTTCACGTATACGTACCTCAAGATGGCTGCTCGATTTCTACAACTACACTGATGAACAGAAACCCCGTTATTTTTCCTTTTAGAATGGTGTCCCTTCAGACGACCCATCCGAATAAATGGAGTAAATTTTCGCGGAATTTGTTTTCGCAAGAGTTTATTTTCACGGGATCTTATTTTCGCAGATCTTTGGAAAACCCGCGAAATTCGCCCAACTTATAGATCCAACGAAAATTTCACGCCGCACTTTAGTTACTTACTTGGGAAATCTCTGATCGTAAAAGGGTTTCTGCAGGATACCAGCTGGAAACGCTAAAACGAGGAGGAAAATAAGCATATGAACGAACTGAACTGAACTGTTCACTTTTAACAGCAACAAATAAAATTAAAATCGTTTATTGTGAGCTACTAAGCATTGCGGCACGCGGATGTCTGGCAGATGACCAATCACTATTGAGAATTGTGTTTGATAAAATTGATCAAAAAAAATTGATAGACATCAAGTGATGATCACATCGTCTATGATCGTCGATTACTAAGAAGGAAGCAGTGGCGGATCCATACTCCACCGTAAGGGGGAGAGGAGAGTGGGGGGGGGGGGGGGGGGAGTGAATAGGGGGGAAGGTGCCCCCCCCCCCTACCCCCTCTCCCTTAAATCCACCACTGGTGAATAGACTTGTTGGAACTCACCTATTTTGTTATCAGTTGATGAATAATAAGCGTTCACTGTCGGAGGCGTCATAGACCACCTGCGCAAAAAAAAAAGGGTTATCATGCACTTTATTTATTATTTGCCTCAACCACTGCGAGTTTACGTGTCGCCCGTGCTCGCTCGCTAAATATTTCTCGCTGTTGAATCACAATATGATTTGGTACATGAGTTAACGCTGATCTATCTTGGGGTTGGATCAGCTCTTCGTTATTCATTACAAGCCTGGAAGTGGATTAGAGTTCATCAAATTCTTGGTTTTCACATAACGTCATAAAAAATTAAACATCTAAAGTATACGTCCTACAAAGCTGTTTCTAACATGGTATGTGGATACAAGCGTTATAATCTTTCACAAAAAGTTTTAGTTATTAACGATGTTTTGCTTCCGATTTTAATAAAAAGGTTTTAAATGTGCACACGCAATTCGTCACTCTATTTCGATAAGCCGTGAAAATAAACAAAATTGAATCAGCTGAAAGTTATTGTTTGCATTATGAGTGCTAATAAGCCGAGTTAATGGAGCTTATAGCAAATACAATATTTTTTATTTGATTTTTGGTGTAATTAAGACTTTGAATTTTTGGCCGCCATGTTTGTGCCCCCGAGTGGTGTGTAAAGAGGCCGCTCCATTCATTTCTTACTAAAAATGTATGATACTCGTTCGCCTATAACTCTTGAACGAAATGCTTTTGCGTTTCACAATTCGGCCAAGATTTGTAGTTTTAAACTTCCTACAATTCCATAAATATTTTGGATTCGAAATCTATTGTTTAATGCTTCTGAATTTCGATATGACGTAAGTGAAAACCTAGAATTTGTTTTTGTGACAGGCGGTCAAGAAGTCATAATTTATATTCTGGTGGAACTTCGAGTTTTTAGCTGTTTTTTTGTCTCTTTGTTTTATTTATATCTTTTGTTTGCTTTCATCTGTTCCAGACAATTAAGCTTAAAGCAAGCTCCTGGCCAATTATTTATGAAAACACGCTATTTCAGCCGGGACAGTCTCCCCGTTTATCAGAGTTAAGTATTTCAATACTGGCAGTGACAATAGGTCATTTCCGAGTTGCCTTTAGCCTCTCTATCAAAGCGAGGCTAGGTGCGAAACCTTTCATATGAAAATGAGTTTTCATTCACATGCAAATAAAACTTATTTGCATGTCAATGAAAACTCATTTTCATATGAAAGGTTTCGGTCTCGCTTTGATAGAGAGGCTAAAGGCAACTCGGAAATGGCCTATTAAAGTGCCTATGAAATGAAATTTATTTTTTGATGTATCGAAAGATTCACCTTTTTAGACCTTGGAATAAAAGGTTTAAAGTGTTAGGGACGATGCGAAATACTTTTTTTATGGTCTCAAAGTTAGGTTGTTGGCGCTAAAAAGTGGCTCCAATTTGTGCGCGGCCAAAACCAGTGTCATATTACACTGTGACGTAAATAGTTGTACAAACGGCTGCGGGAATATAGAAAACAAGAGAGCTGACAAGAGACTTCGCTAGAGGTGGAGCAATATTATGTGGCGAGCGGCCTCAAACATACGAGATATTAGAATTCTTCGATAACAGAGGGTGTAACAAAGCTTTATTTTGCTCCAGAGGAAAATAGGCCGGCGAAATACACGAAATATGTTCGTCGACATCGGAAAGGGTACGTCAAGCGATGTTGTTTTCAATGAAAGCGCTTATTGTTAAGATTAATATTATTTTGCAAAAGAAAATAACATTCCGGCCGGTGAGGCCGTTTAATCAAGCATAATTTTTCCAATCCATATCCTGTTTGGAAGTTCCTTCAAGCCTCGGCTCGACTGGAGAGCCGTCGAAGTCAGTGAGGCCTACAAAAATATACTGACTCGATCGGCACTGACTGGCGAGTAATATAAATGTTTATACGGTATTCCGAATTATAAAATTCAAAGTGCAGCGACGCAAGTGTTCACTGGAAGGCGTCTATTCTACGGAACATCTATCAAAAATCTACACGTACAAATGCGTAAGACTATTCGAAACAAAATACATCGCTGAATCATTGCGTGTTCGATCAGATCAATTTTTATACAATGAAATATAAATCAGACATAAATGTAAACACTAAACTTTGAACTCACTTACAAGCCGCCAAGTGGTTAAAATTTCCAGAAACGATCAATCGCTGGCAAGACACTGAACTAAGAAGCATAATTATTACGTATATACTTGAGTTCAAACATTTTGAATAAATAAATAAAAAAATACGCTATCAAGGCACCTTGCCGCTAAAAATACACCATTCACATTCAATTCAGCAAGCCGCCTGAAAAACACCACCTTGGATATGCATAACATATCAGTATAATTTAGAAACTTTCAACTAGCAAGCCGCCAAGACATATCCTTCGCATTGAAAACAGAACTTTAAGTAGATGAGCGGATTGCCAAGCCGATAAAATAAGTTCATAACCTCCACGCGCGATCAATGAACTTCAAAGAAGACCGGCCGAGTCGCTAATGCGCTAATATCATGATTGTTTGTACTACAAATATATCGTTCGCGTTCGATAAACGCTAGTCAACGAGCCACTAAAAAGAAATAACAAAAACGCCTCTGCGTTCAATAAGCTTACAACTCAACTGGCGAACCACTGAGACGCTGTGCTACTGAAATGTATACCTTTCACGTTCAATAATCTAAATGATCAAAGTCCGTCTTCTTCATGTTCACTTCCTTCGCTCAAGCGGCACAGTCGGTTCGTCCCGCTACGGCAAAACTACAGTGGACACGATCATTTCAGTTGATCAAGAGTGATCCGAAACTGATCCTCTTCACCTTCAGAGGACTGTAAAGAAACAAATTAGGCGCTGTCTGACATTTGTACAGCCAAAAACGTTGGCAAAATGACCATCACGCTAAAGGATTCCAAGGGAATTATAGCGTAAACAAACCAATGTGTCATACTATTTACGTAATTTACGTCATCACGCACGCCCACTCGCCCCCAGGCTCTCCAAAAATTGGAGCCACTTTTCAACCGAAGTGACGCATCTTCGAGGGGCTAAAAAACCGATTTTCTTTCTTTTCCTCGGGAAATGATTATTGTTTTCGTTCTTTGGACATAATAAACTAATGAAAAACGAAGAAAAAAAATTCATTTCATAGGCACTTTAAGCCAAGGGTAGATACGCGCGAAACGTTCTGCATGTTTCGACTAGTTATCGGACAATACAACAAATCGAATTCCTTGGTTTATATTCGTTGATTGGATTTATGGAAAGTCGTCGAACTGATGAAAAGACCACTTCAAATTTGGCGAAATTGGTAAATTTGAGCTTTTGATAAGATAAGTTTTGCTTGCACCACATAATGGGTTAGAGAATTTGTCAGCATTATAACGTATAAGTGATTTCAGTTTTTAAATAATTCTTACCTATCTTTGTTCACGGGCTTTCCGAGTTTAGCGTAATTTTTCAAGTTGAAATATGTATAAGACTGCACGATGTTGCTGAAGTACTTGTCCTTTTTTATTTTAAACTGTAAAGCAGAAAAAGAAGAGAAAAACTAATAAAAACAAAATAACATTCATTCTAGGAAGTTATAAAGTCCTACTACATTGTGGATGGTTTCTGTCCCTGAATTTCATCCGATCGAAGTTACGTTTAAAGGCAACCTTCAAGTTCACTGTTATAACAAATTAATGTTAAATTGATGGAAATAAAGTCTAAATTTCAATTATTTTACTAACAAGTGGAAAAACAAATTTTGTGTACAAAACCATTAGATGGGAGTATTGCCTATTCCGCGCGCCGTCATTTTGAATTTTGATAAGGTCATACGGTTGCCCAATAGCCCTTTTCGCGGTAGTTTCTTGGTGTTGCGGATGGTGTGATAACCAAATGATGTAAAACAAAAGATTCAAAAGACAATGAACAATACCCACACCACACCACAAAAGCTAACCAACAATGGCTTCCGCAACACCAAGAAACACCCCTTTTCGCGGTTCATCTTTCTCATTTGCATTACAAGCTCATACAATGTTCAGAAATATATTTACCCCTTTATACATCTGGGACATTGCAGTGTTGTTGGTCAAGTACTCTGGATAGCCAATATTCTCGCGTATTTCATTAGCCTGATGAGAGAAAGGATGAATTAAAACAGCCTTCGTGTAGCAAAACATGGTTCTCAGAAAGACCACCTGTCGTTGTTGTTTATTTCTATTTGCTTTTGGGCTGACAGCATTGTTTAGCAGGTTTACGAATTTATCTGCTTTTGGAAGCCACCTCTTTAATAGTATATACTCTCTTTGTAGCTGCATATCCCAATGAAAATATCACTGTTAAAACACATGTTGATAACTATGAATTAAGCGTCGCTTGCTTAAAGAAAAAAAAGTCATTTAGCTTTAAATCGAATTTTCATATTTTCGATGCGCAGCTTTTTCTAAATAGCCTGTCCCCGGCTCCGAGATAGTGGGGAACGCACGGAGTAAAAAAAAGGGGAAAAAATCGCTGGGGGAACTGGTCCGCCGACCGCCCTCTCCCCAGTTCCCCGCGATTTTTACCTTTTTTTTTACTTCGCGCGCTCTCCACTATCTCGGAGCCTGGAACAGGCTATTTCTAATATTCCTTTTTCTAGAGTTAGATTCTCCGCCGTTCAAAACTTATTTCATTTGTCAAAGAAAATTTGCAAGTGTGCATGGCGCTTTAGAAGCAACAGAATTATATTTGATGATCAATCTTTTACTGTCTTTCACTGGTGTGCGTTTGGGAAAGCAAGACACAAGTACGCTATTCATTAGTAGATGACTTTGTTGTTTAGTGAGTCGTGTTTTTGACGGCTGTTTCTGGTTTTGTTGTTGACGTTACCTTTTCACGAGCTTTTTCTTTAGTCGCGTCATCCATCCATTCCAGTTTATCCAGATTAGAAAGAAAAACTTGTCTAATATCGTGAATCATTTCTTCGGCCTGCAGAAAGAATCAAGTAGACAAAAAGTAATAAAGAAGAAGCGAAATATTGATTTTTTTGTTTTCATTTTACCTACACGAGACACTAATGTTGTCATTTAGAATTTCGAAAAACTGCCAAAATGGGCCATAAACGCCGTCCCCATGGGTATGGCAGGAAACCATACCTATCGCGGGCTCCATGTTCATCGAACCGACCCTCTCCTAGACAATTTGCTCTACCGACCCCCCCGCCCCCCACCCCTTCTGTCTAACTACCCAACCTTTCCTCCCTCCAACGCCGTCCCCATGGGTATGACAGGTGACCATTACATATCGAGGGCTCAATGTTAAAAACCGATCGACCAATCGACAACGCTTCGCGCATTCACGAGTTGAAAAGAGTGCAAGTTGAGTAAATAAACTCCATGATATTAAGTCGTTCGCCGTTAAATCCTTTTAGAGCAGTTTTTAATTGAGTGTCGTAAAACCAAAACCAAAGTAATTACTCTGACCAATCGCAGCAGTCGTAAACAATCCAATGAACTAATCAGAGCTCGAAGCAATTACACGTCGGCGGCGCCAAGCGCGGGAAAACGCGTGCGAGCAAGACACGATTGGTTTTGGTTTTACTTCTGATTGGTCGAGAAAGTGGCGCGAGATGTTTTAGCCAATCACAAAGCGTAGCATTGCAAAACCAAAGCAATTGTGTAATTACTTTCGACACTCAATTGAAAACTGCTCTACTTTGCTTTACCAATCCCTACCAATTTATTGACCAATCCCTACCGATTTCTTGCTTTCTCCTTCAAACGCCTTGTCAACAAAGAGCAAACCAAAGGGCATCCCGAATGATCCGTCCACCACACCAAGGCAGTCCTGCCAGCGCGGATCTTCGCCCGCGACTCCGCTCACAGATTTGCGATAATCCTGGTAAACTTCTCTAAACTTGAGACTCAAGGAAGGAGCGAAACGTAGAACAACGTGCCACATCATGTAGTTAGCGATTATTCTGTAAATGAAGAGGAACCGTTAATGATGCAGTTCTCAAAAAGTATCCAGGCGGTAACAAGATTACGTTGAATCAAAAAGAATACTAAAAATGTTTACTACACTTTTTAAATGTCTTAATATTTCAAATTACCCAGTTATACTTGAAAAATATGATTACTCTTTGCTCTGTAAGCTATTCCTTAAAGAGGTACCAAAATTCTCAGCTTTTCTAAGCCGTTATCAACTACCTTTGGATTACACTCTTACACCCTTTTTGGAGCGGTTTTCAATTTTCAACAGACGCGGACAATTCCAGTCAGAACGCGAAGCAAATACATGTCACCCGGCGCCAACCGCGGGAAAACGGAGTTAAAAATAAGTCACGATTGGTTTTGGTTTAACCTCTGATTGCAGATACCACGCAGCTCTTAACAACCTCTAATTTCATTGGACCTGGGTATCACGCAGCTCTATTGTTTTCAGGGCTAGGGTCCATTGTTGTGCTGTTTGTTCCATTGTTTTCTCAGCCAATCAGAGAAGACCTTGTAAGAGCTGCGTAGTGCCCCTCTGATTGGTTGACAAAGTGACGAGTGAAATTTTTTAAGCCAATCACAAAGCGTCAGCAAGGCAAAACCAAAGCTACAAAACATACTTTACTTTCAGCAAGCGTAGCAGCGTTATGGGTTACAAATTTATACTAATATAAAGTTGCCGTTCTGTTACCTTTTACTCGTGTTGTTATAAATATGGGACATATTCTTGACGTAACCCATCGCAAATGACAGAACCTCCTCTTCGCCGGTAATGTTATAACCAGTTTCGTTAAACATTCTCTTGAGAAGGTCCATCAGGTCGATCTGCAATTCAAGAATTAATCATTATAGGACTCACAATTTTGAAAGTGAAGATTCTGCAATTCAAGAATTAATCATTATAGTCACAATTTTGAAAGTGAAGAAAATGAAATTTAAAACCAAAGGGACCTACCACAAGTCCAGAGGATTTGATAAATTCGTTAAGTGTCATCTTCTTGTAAATTTTGTTTGTATCTCGACGTTGTTCTCTGGGAATAAAGTTCTGAAAAAAACGTAACACGTTAACAAATACATTTAGAACAAACAGTGATATCAGTGACATTAATTGAGAGGTTTTTACATCGAGGATAACAAATAAATGCGTGCGATCTACCTTTGCTAGGGTTTCTTCAAAATCGTAAACTTCCATCATCATTGCCTCTGCGTTTGGATTATTACCGAGCAGCTTCACAAGATCAACCATAAGTTTTTTGTACGCTTTGCGGACCTAGACCAAGAAAAAATAAATAAATTATAAATTACCCTGCAATGCGAGGACAACAACAACAACAACAACAACAACAATCTAACTCGTCGCCAGTCGTCTCTCAGTGCCCCTATTGATATTAACGAGAGAAGCGCCTTTTCCTCCTTCCATCATCCTACGGTCGCGCTTCTCTCGTTCCGCATCTATCCCCACGCGTCTCCCGTGCCTCTTGCTAAGAGAGACGACTGGGGACGAGTCAGCCGTCGGTTGGCAAATGCAAGTAACCGGGTCAAGGTTAGAGACAGTGCGGATGACATACGGTATTGGATCACATACCTTATTGTGATACGAACTGTTCTTGAAGAAGGCTTCCTGAGAAATACCAATTCCAGACTGGTCAAGCTGAAACAAATAGACTGTGAGTTATAACTGACAAGTAAAAAGGCGTACATCGAAACATGGGAAACGAGCTATTATCTTGAAATAAGCCTCTCAGCTAAAGTGTAGCACGTACTTTCCCAGGCATTAGCTAATAGCTTCTTCTTTGGTGAATCAGTGTTTACTGTACATTTATTTCCTCTACCGTCCCCTTGTTTGTGTCCAGGCTCCCTGTAGTTTTCTAAAGTTAGCAATTGCCACTAAAAAACCTCGTTCCCTGGGTTTCTCTTCTTCCCTTACCTTCTTCTCTCTCTCGTTCCAGGCCTCCAGAGGGCTGGAAGAAGAAAGACACTGGGAACAAGGTTGGGTAATTGCGAGCCGAGTGGCCAGAGACCACACCCCTCCCCCCCACGTCTCTCCAACAGCCCGACATAACTTACCACAATGATATTTTTAGTGGAGTCTTTAAGATCCGCTGACACGTACATGTTGAACAGGGGTGCTATTGAGAGATACTTCTGAATCCTAACAAAGGTGTCCATGAAGTCCCATGAATTCTCCGTCCAGTTCCCATCGGTAACATTCCATGATCCGTATTCCTTGATCAGGTCTAGGAGCGGAGCCGCATCAAGTTTCTCAATTTGCTCCTCGTCCATGCAGGAATCAAACATGTCGAAACCTTTCATGATGGCGACGTTCTAGAGTTCAGAAACAATACGAAACATTGGGAAAGATGTAATATTAATCATGTCACGAGCGTGGGACAGAGAAACAAATCAGAGTCCCTGACACTGGGATTCGAACCTTTGGTCTTATACTTGGTTCATACAGCTGTTTCAATTAAAGTGCCCCTGTGATCAAATTTTTGATTTTGATTTTTTTATATTTTCGTGTACTATTAGACTTTCTTACTCATCTTGCCAAATTTCAATCCATTACAAACATCAGAAGTCATTTTATTTTAACATTTATTTCCGAGAATTTACGGCCGCCATTAATCAACCTTGTTCCAAGGCTTGGCTGCGAATGGGAGAAAGTGACGTCAAAGACTCAAACATACCTCACGGGTTGAAATTATAACAACAATCAGCATAGAAAATTGCACGAAGAAAAAGTCCAAAGTTTTTGTTGCTTTTCGCGTGATTTTCAATACTTATTGTTATTATAATTTCAACCCGTGGGGTATGTTTGAGTCTTTGACGTCACTTTCTCCCATTCGCAACCAAACCTTGGAACAAGGTTGATTAATGGCGGCCGTAAATTCTCGGAAATAAATGTTAAAATAAAATGACTTCTGATGTTCGTAATGAATTGAAATTTGGCAAGATGAGTAAGAAAGTCTAATTGTACACGAAAATGTAAAAAAATGAAAATAAAAAATTTGATCACAGGGGCACTTTAACGTTGTCGGATGAAAGCTCAAAGCCAAGACCGTAAGGTACTATGGGTAGTTGTAAATAGCCATTGCATAAAAATCCCATACTACCTTGCGGTGTTGGCTTTTCGCCTTTCTCATCCGACAACGTTAATTGAAATAGCTGTATATGACATGCGTCCTGTGTACTGCTAGGATCAGCAGTGTCGACAGTGTCATGCGTGGCGATAAAGAAAAATGGTTATGTTAAGCTTTGTAATGAAATAAAAAAGATTAAATGTTTATCGTGTCACGAACGTGGGACAAAAAAAAAATCTGAGTCCCCGACAGGATTCTCACCTATGACCTTCCGCACACCGGTCGGATGCTCTAACCACTGAGCTACGAGAGACTCGGGGCGGGCTCGGCCGTAGACTGGGTTCATATACGACATGCGTCCAGCCGTAGCTTGAAGTGACTGAGAGTATTACTACCATACCCTGGATGAGATTCTAGTCCGTCATAAGAATACTCTCGTTGATGGTCGAGCGCGCGCGACAGTTGCCTGACGCGAGGAGATGCCTAACCAGTATTTTGCTGGCGCTGACTTCTGTTTTAACAGAAGTTAAAACTTCGCATTGTTGCCAAGTTTAATTACCTTACAACAAAGCCTGTGAGACAATTTGAAAATGTCTTAGACGGGATCTCAAAAATCAGAATTTTGTCTTAAATTATACCCGAGCGTCTGTCGAGTGGGGGAGGGTGGGGGTTATGGCTACCTACTTTTTTATATTTGGCTCTGGCTTCGTCGTTGTCAAGAATTAGGGATTTCATCACCATCTCGTTTCTCTGATAGAGTACACGGAACTGGCTCCAAGATGATTTACTCTCGGGTATGTAATTCTCTTTCATCCAATTTCCACACGCGTACTCATAGAAGTCATCGCAAGGGTTTGCGCTGGAGTTCATTGCATTTAGCATGTCTAAAAAGGAATAAAAACGAGATTTTTAACTGGAAAAGAAAATAGCTTTCATATAGAAGACTGGAGTGTTGATATTTTCTGAGTCATTTAGATGATACACGATTTCAACATCGTTAACAATTGTTGCCGCAACCAACCGTTCAACATCTTACACTTAGTATTAAAGCATTGTTAAATTGAATGATTTGCCTTAAACTGCTTCCAGTCCCTTTCTGGAGACTCAAGAAAGCGAGAGCAAATCACGCAAGCGAACGTCGGGGGGGAGGGGTGGGGGAGGGGGGTACTCTGCAAAGTTTTGGGCGGGGGTGTGCCGCTGGGACTCCGAGACCCTTAACCTATACTAAACCATTTTAGCTGCATTTTGCAACCCTATTCTAGACTAAACACCGAAAAATCCTACCGTATCCTAGACCTTTTCTAGACTCGCTATTTTCCAGAAACTCGTTCACTATCACAGTCTAAGATACCAGGGGTCAGTAAAAATGCCGTACTGCCCGCCGTACCGATTTTTAAATGTCATTTGCCAGTAAATCTCGTCTAGACGAAATTCTTCACGCAACTGATCAGTTTCGCGGAAAATGATACCCTATTCTAGACCAAAAATATCTGATTACTATACCCTATCCCAGACTAAACTGCCCGAAAACCATACCCTTCACAGCGGCACATACCTATATAGCTCATATATGGGAGTAGCCCCCCCCCCCCCCCCCCCCCCCCGCCCCCTCCGGCCCCCTCCGGCCCCCTCCGGGAGCGAACACAAGCCGAGAGATACGTTAAACATTCCCAATCTCGTCCCTAGCGCCTTCTTGGAGTCCGTTTTCAAAATAGCGCGTGGGGCGTAGAAACTCCGAGAAAAAGCTGCCAAAATACTCCAGGAATCGTGGAATATTTTGTCACCCGACACACGACAAAATGGCGTTTTCGGAGTTATTTTCAGCGATTTGCAGACGCGTTTCTTTTCTGGAAATCTCAAACCGTTGCTTAAACAAAACCAAGACATTACACCATGTTTTATGTCTGCATGAGCCGTCAAGCAAAACTTTAATTTCCAAGTAGTACAGAAAAGAAATAAAAACGACCTGTTGATATAATTCTGAGTTATCGGTCTTTCCTTAAAGGGGCAATGTCACCATTTCTAGTATCATTTTGAAAACCAAAAAAATCATATTTGCATGAATGGAAGCCTACAAATAATGCTCCAGTTTTGTTAACAAACATTCTACAAGTTCACTGAAGCTTTAAATAAGTATCTTTGGCTGCAGATGGTTTGGATGGAAATGGATTGCAACTTGAAAAAATTGGCTACTTTTTTCAAGTTCTCTCCGCCTATCTTGGAAAAATCGCTTAAACCTGATTACGGTTTGTTCTCTCTTTAAGGCTGGTTTTCACTAGCGCATAAGCATAAGCACAAGCCAACATACGCAGACTCAGTAACGTGTTGATCATTAGTGCCTATTGTTCTGTTTTGTTCAAACAATTGGAACTAATGATCAACATGTTACTGAGTCTGCGTATGTTGGCTTGTGCTTATGCTTATGCTTATGCGCTAGTGAAAACCAGCCTTTAAGGAATCACTTGGTATTTTTCTCTCGATACTCCAAGAGCATTTTGTGTAGATTAAAGGTACTTAGTGACGTATTTAGTAGAGTTTTGACCAAAAAGAGCAAAATCTTTGTGACTTTGCCCCTTTAAATAAGGTGTCAATTTTCGATTTTATACGCTTAAATAGGGTCAGGGTTTAAGAACCTTCGCGGCGCACACCTACACCTATCCTAAATTGACGGGATTAACCCCCCCCGCCCAACTACGCAGACAAAATCGCGGGTGGAACCGACGGTTATAAATAGAAAATGAATAAGGAATATTTATTCTTTAAAATCACTGCGAATAAGGAACAGCACATTCTCGATTACGGAATAATGCGTCTTTTTCGTAATAGAATGGGATAAACAATATAACCCGGCAATATGACTGTGTGTACTTAACTGAAGTGAAACAAATTTTTCATCTCATTTCAAGTAAGTATTAAAACCGCTTGCATATTATGAATTCGTTCCCGTCTACTGATTTATCAACTACACACTGGGACAAATGCATGTTGGGAGATATTTAAATATATAATTATAGTGCTTTACTTCGATAACAATTATTTGTACACAACATATGATGCCCGATTTAGGGTGTCAGCTCCATTGTACATTGTACACCTCCATTGTGTTAGGTAAAATTATGTACTCTGATATATTCTATGGTATTGTATTCTACTGTATTGTCGTTCTTTTGTGTTCTAATATTCTATTGTTTTAACAAAAGAATAAGTGTTACCCCTAAATCGCGCATGGTATAATACACAATGTATTTGAAGCTTTGTTACACAGGATCTTGCCCTCTCCCGTGAGAACAAGATTTGTATTCAGATTGGATCGATCGCGACCTCGTAGGTAGTGTGTTTTAAAATCCACGCGTTACTGACAACAATTACGGACTTTCAGTGCCTTTGCGATATCAATCGCGCATTCATTGTTTAATGCATAAAACTGTAGTAGTTCTACCAGCATTCGTGGACGGAACAAAAGAAAGTAATCGAAGCTAATGAGAAATACTTTGTTTCGTTCACCAGCGTGACGTCGGGTGAAATGCAGCTTCTTCTTTGATATATTTAACGTAAACAAATATCAGGCAGTTTTACATTTCTGTGAAGTACTTGCCAGCATTCGTTAAAAAACCTAGAATTTTGTTAAAAAATTATATAAATACGCCTGGCTTCTAGCAACGCGTGAAAATTCAACAAAACAAACAAGCCATATTTTAAAATAATAAAAAACACATTTTACTTACTATCGTGCGAATTATGGAAATCAGAAAAAGGGTAAAGAGAGTTGAAGCTCACCTGATATTAATTTTAATTTTACTGAAGCTTTTGTCAACACATGTTCAAAATTAAAAGTATGTTTACAAGTGAATTAAAAATGTTAAAAAGATGCTCGAGTTATTCCATTGACGAATCTTCTAGAAAGTAGAGAATGACGTGTGAAATTGTGAAAAATATCTCAATTCCACTTCCCGCAAAATACGGAAAGCATATGCAAAAAAAATGGCTAGTCCGAAATATATAGAATGCTAATTAACCTTGAAGTTTGTAAACATGTACTTCACGTGTACAACAATTTACATACAAGATTAGTCGATCGAGACATTCACAACTGCCTCAAAATTGCAACAACGGCAGTGAACCAGATGATGCAATTAATATGCATCAAAATAGAAGAAAACAAGCCATGAACAAAATCATGGATATCTTCCGAACCCATGGCATCAATTACGCACTTTGACGCAACAACTGAATTATGTTAAATATTGCAAAACTTGCACAAGCTGGCGCGTTTTAAAAATAAATTCGCCCGAGAACTAAATGACTTACCAGCCGCTAAAGTAATCGAAGCTTTTGACCACTCTCTTTGGGGCTTTTCTTTCTGCTTTTCTTTTGCTTTGGCGAATAACACGATAAAAATAATCAACAAAACTGTAAGCAAAACAATTCCCGCAATCATCCATTTTTCGCGCTTTGTCAAGTTCGAAGACAGCGGTTTCAAGGGTTTTTCGCTCGAAGGCTTAATCTCATGGTCAACGTCATCGAGATACGATATGCGATGAGCAGCTTGCATAAAGACCGGCGTTTCATCACCGACTTTCTTGTCGAGATGATTCGAATCGATTAGGTCATCTTGGTCACCTTTGTCTGTAGGCTCATACATAGCTTTGTACAAAGATGCTGCTTCCCTGGCGCTAGCAAACGTGAAGCTAACGAAATGTACAGCCGCAGTGTCAGTTTTGCATAAGTTGTGGTCTTCTCTGTCGAGCCTCTGAACTTCGTTTCTTCAGATCGTCGATTTACATGCTTCGCTCCAGCGTCAAGCGAGAGTTTGAATTAGCAGCTAACAAACATCAACTACTCGATCGGCACTTGTAGTATGCAAATCCACTTTTTACCGGGGCAGCCGGCCGCAGCGATTTGACACAAAGGAAATTAGTAGCCTTTAGTGATAAATCACAAACTGTGACTTCTAAAACTTTTGTCGTTTAACCATGAATAGACGCTAAGAACACGAATAAGTAATATCTCTTGTGATTTTATTGATTACATGTAACTTCCTAATCGATTAAGTCTCGTGTTCACGAGAGTACTAAAAATGCATTATTATATTTTGCGCGTAAAATCAGTAACCGCAGCGATCAAATTAAACCAATATATGTTGAGAAATATGTTGTTCTTGTTTCCTAAATAGACTACAGCAAGTATTGAATTTTATTTTTCACCTCTGACACCATTAATCTCTTTTTGATGTAAGTTTAACAAAACATACCGTGGGAAAAAAATGCATTCCTGTGCGAACGTTTTAGTTTCACTGTTAACTCTCACCGAACTTCGAGTCTTCCGAGTCAAATTTCGTTTTACAAAGATCGATTAATAGATTAAAACGTTTTTCCTGTTAAGCCTGGTTCACACTAGCGACATAACGACATAACGGCGAGGTCACGCAAATTCAAAACAGGACGTATATCGATGTTTTATGTCACCTGGACATAACGACATAAGGAAAAAACTGATGTTTTCTTTATGTCATTATGTCCATGTTCTTATGTCGTTATGTCGCTAGTGTGAACCAGGCTTTACTCGTCTTTACAAAGACGTCATTAAGCTAAACTTTGGGTGGTATCATTTGAGTCTGTTGATAAAACCATCATATTTATTATTCTGTACAATACGGTGGCCCACAAGGGCAGTACAGAAATATATATTCCAGTACAGAAATATATATTCCAGTACAGAAATATATATTCCAGTACAGAAATATACATTCCAGTACAGAAATATACATTCCAGTACAGAAATATACATTCCAGTACAGTAATATATATTCCAGTACAGAAATATACATTCCAGTACAGAAATATACATTCCAGTACAGTAATATATATTCCAGTACAGAAATATACATTCCAGTACAGAAATATACATTCCAGTACAGTAATATATATTCCAGTACAGAAATATACATTCCAGTACAGAAATATATATTCCAGTACAGAAATATATATTCTAGTAGAGTAATATTCCAGTACAAAAAACGAATTTTTTCGCGGTTTGTAAATAAGCGAAAAAATATGCTCTCGACGGTATGTATTATCAAGGGATTTGAATAAGGTATATTAGGGCGTGTTGAGGTTTCTTTCGTCCTCTTGGTGTTCGCTTCAGTATCGCACATTACTCATCCATTTTTATTTTTTATCGTGAAAGTTAAAGTTGAGTCGGATTTCGGTTCATGAGTTATACACCCCCTTTTATTTTTTCCCTGTTCTTTCCTCTAATGTTAATGTTTTCTGTTTGTTAGGTGTGTTGGAATCGTTGGCGCTGCCGGTTATGGAGGATGGGGCCATCTGTGCCCTGTGAGAACGTTTGGGACCATCTGTGCCCTGTGAGAACGTTTGGGACCATCTGTGCCCTGTGAGAACGTTTGGGACCATCTGTGCCCTGTGAGAACGTTTGGGACCATCTGTGCCCTGTGAGAACGTTTGGGACCATCTGTGCCCTGTGAGAACGTTTGGGACCATCTGTGCCCTGTGAGAACGTTGGGGACCATCTGTGCCCTGTGAGAACGTTGGGGACCATCTGTGCCCTGTGAGAACGTTGGGGACCATCTGTGCCCTTCTGTTTTATTTTTATCGGGAAAAATTTGTGCTAAAATCGTGGATTCGTTGAATGTTAATCAACATTAGAAAAAAAAAAAAAAAAAAGAAAATACATGATAATTTCACATGACTTTTGTGAAGAACTTATTTCTCTCCAATTTCTGTATGTGGTGTTCTTCTTTTGTATTTTTTCAGATGTGTTCAGCTCTCAGATGTGGATCGAGTTTGACGCTTCCATGCCTGCTCACCTGCGAAGTACCGCTGACCAAGTCAAACAGACAGTTATAGCTGCTAAAGCGGATGGAACGATAAGAACTTACTTGGGAGGTTTTAATCGATGGAAGAGATGGGCCTCCGAAAACAGCATTTGCCACTTTCCCGCAAATCCATTCTATGTAGCTGTTTATCTCCAATGTATTATACAGAAAGCACAGTCCCCATCCCCAGTGTCCACAGCTGTTTACAGCATTGATTGGGCTCATTCATTAGCGGAATTGTCTAGAATATCAGACCACTCCCTCGTTGCGCTTATGCTTTCTGCCTCCAAAAAGATCCTGGGTAAACCTAAAACTCGTAAAGAGCCTATCACTCCGGAGATGTTACTGGCTCTTGTAACGAAATTCAAAGATAACTCTTCGCTTTACAGTCTCCGGTCAGTTGCCTTGTGCCTGATTGGTTTTACGGGATTTTTCCGTTTTAGTGAACTTTGTGGTATTCGAGCCTGCGATCTCAAATTTTTTCCTTCGTACATTTCTATCTTTTTAGAGACTTCCAAAACAGATCAGCTACGAGAAGGTTCCTGGGTTCCGATTGCTCGGACTGGCCACGAGACGTGTCCTGTGAAGGCCCTAGAGAGGTACCTTGCCGCCGCAGAAATCGACTTACAGGAGCAGCTGCCTCTGTTTCGCGCCATCGCAGCACCTAGCAGTTCTTCTAAAGTGAGGCGACAAGGCATCAGCTACACGCGTGCGAGGGAATTGGTGAAAGAGGCCTTTGACGGCATTACCGACACTTCCAAGATCAGCCTCCATAGCCTGAGAGCAGGAGGGGCTACCGCAGCTGCGAATGCTGGTGTTCCAGATAGACTTTTTAAACGACATGGAAGATGGTCTAGTGAAAATGCCAAAGATGGCTACATTAAGGACAATTTAAATTCGTTGTTGTCAGTATCTAAGAGTTTAGGAATTTAGATTTTCATCAGAGCCGAGCCCAGCAGGCATGGGGGTACGATCCATAGGGCTGGGATTTTTCCCCATTTGTTAACGTTGTGAGCGCGTCGGGGTTTTTTCATCCTATGGATGCTCGCTCGTACTTCCCGTTAAAACAGGAGGATTTTTGTATACGTTCCTATTTTAGCCGAAAATTCAGTTGAGAAATTAATTGTGCCAGAGATAGAAGAGAAATTATGTATTTATGTTATAGCTCATCCAATAAGTTGATTTGAAACTCTAATAAATTCGTGCGGTCTCTAGCTGAGCACACGACAAACAATAATGGAGTGGTATGTATTGTTTTCATTCCGCACGAGCGGGAGGTTTTGATCTATTTAGGAGAGAGTATATATTCCAGTACAGAAATAAATATCCCAGTACACGAATAAATATTCCAGTACAGAAATAAATATCCCAGTACACGAATAAATATTCCAGTACAGAAATATATATCCCAGAACAGAAATAAGATTTGGTGTACATCCGGGCTCTGATTCAAGATTCCCATAACTCTTTGCGACATTCTGCACATTTTCAACATGGCGGCGTTTTGTGGGAGCTGTGGTGGCAGCAGAAATATTTTTTGGGACCACTTTTAGATCTAGCTTGGTAACCGTTCCCAACTATGTCGAGCGACAGCGAGAGAAAAAGACTAGCAGCAGTCCTTAGTTTTTATATTGTGGAGTTTAGACATGGTTTTCAAAAATCCAGTTAGATATATAGCTTACCAAAACCCCAATCTAAATCTAACCGCTAAAGTTTCGCACTCAGCTTGGAGCTTGGATCCTAGTTTGGGCCTAAAAGTGGTCCCAAAAAATATTTCTGCGTGGTGGCATGCTTCTCAAATCGCAACCTCGTTCCCAGGGGCTTCTCGGTTTTCAAAAGCGCCGCCATATTGAAAACCGAGAAGACCCTGGGAACGAGGTTGCTCAAATCGTACTCTTTTTGCCCGAAGTGTGGCGATAAATGTGGCGATAAAGTCTCGGAAGCTGGACCTTCAGGTAGAGGTAGTAGCAAAGCGGCCAATAAGACAAGTTCTTCGTCTTCCCTTGTGCACCTTCCCAATTTCGAAACATTTAAAGCTCAAAAGGAAACGGAGAGGCGTCCCTTTAGTGTTAGAAATAAATCCAAGAAAGCAAGAATTGAACACACAGAAGTCACTATCACTATCGAGGTAATGAAAGACAGGTAATGAAAGACAGGAAAACTGTCCGGCGAGGGGAACGCTTGCCGGTAAAAGTTATGATCTCCTCAACTGCTAAAGATATACTAGCGTATAATAAGCGATTTCGCCCTGAATAGATAGATAAAGACAGGCCTGCGCGGACTCCTCACGTGGTTTTGTGGTTGCGTTGCATTTACAGCCTTCAGATTTTAGCTCTTACGAGCGTGTCTTTAAGGGATTTACCCCTCTTGTATGATATGATCGAAGGTTTTTCATAGATTGTGTTCAGCAAAGGCTGATTTTGTATTAAACTCCAATTTTCCATCACTATTTTTTTAAGGTTTTTCACTGCGGGATGGTGTGTAGTGATACAAGGCAGTATCCTCTCTTTGTTTTTTTATCCGGTATTTCAGAGAGATATTAAAGTTAGAGAAATTCAAACCTTTCCTACATAAAAATCTACATGCCAATATTAATGGCGAAAACAACACAACAACCGCCAGGCAAAAAACCGGACGCTAAAATGAGGTCAAAATCTACAAGCGCAACACGCCACGGTAAACCACAACCGACAGATTTGACCTCTGGTCTGTTGCACGCGGCTTCTTATAAAGGTTTAAAAACTCAGTCTAAACTAAAATCCTCTTTTACAAACTAAATGTAGAATACCCGTTCAAAACATATAGAAGCAGCAAATGGCATTAAAAACATGAGGTAAGAGTCCATGTAGTCCATGTAGGCCTGCCACCCCCATTTTACATTTTGGAACTTCCCATAAGGTCAGGACATTTGATGGGATCATACATGGGATTCTAACCAAAAATAATTATACTCAATTTCAAGTAACCTCGAGGGCCGCCATTTTGAAAAGACCCTGGGAACCAGACCTTGATAGTTACTTTGTGTACTGGAATATATATTTGTGTACTGGGATATATATTTCTGTACTGGAATATTTATTTGTGTACTGAGATATTTATTTCTGTACTGGAATATTTATTTGTTTACTGAGATATTTATTTCTGTACTGGAATATTTCTGTATTGGAATATATATTTCTGTACTGGAATATATATTTCTGTACTGGAATGTATATTTCGATCTGTACTGGAATAAATATTTCTGTACTGGAATGTATATTTCTGTACTGAAATATATATTTCTGTACTGGAATATATATTTCTGTACTGGAATATATATTTCTGTACTGCCCTTGTGGGCCACCGTAGTACAAGGATATGTTACGGAGCAGATTTACTCTTCACTGGGGGATAGCAACTTCTGAAGTAAACTTTTGCTTGCTTTAACGCCCGGCTTTAAAGTGTCTTTATTGTTAGCTGTAACCTTTACATAGGACGCAGAGGAGTCAAATTGGACTGTAATTTCTTCTACGAGCGATTGTGTTAGGCGCCTGGTGAAATTTTATCCTCAAGCCGAAATGCACATTTATATGCCTTCTTTGCCTCAGTGTAGTACTTTTCCTTGGTGTTTCAATTTTTCCGGTAAAATGCTCGTCTTAGCAAAAGAAAGGTTAGTTGAAAGATCGGAAAAATGCTAGGTGATTTTTTTTTCTCTGAAAGGGTGCAATACTGCAATAACAACGTATAAAATCCGTAACCGCAGCGATTAAAACCAATACATGTTGGGAATGTGCTGTTCTTGTTTCCTTATAATAAACTGCACGTATTAAATTTTATTTTTTACCTCTGACATCCAGAAATCGCTTTTTTAACGTAAATTGTAAAAAAACATACCATGGGAAAAAAGAATGCATTCTAGTGTAAAAGTTTGATTTTGTTTAACTTATGGCCAAATTTTGAGTCTTTCGGAATTTTCTGTGACGTTTTAGACCGTTTTAGATCGGATCAAGAGAAAGTTCTGCTCGGAAGCGAGCCCTCACGATAAACATGTTAAGTCACCCGTTAAGTTTTAGGAACGCCCGCGGATGAGCCGCATAAAGTATGTGACTGCATGAGCTTTTTTTAATTTCGTTCGGACCAACAAAAAATGGCCGTAATAATAACGAGTTGATCGTATGGACGGGGTCATCGGTTTGACCGACATGTACGTCATCAGCTGATTTACCCCACTTGATCCGCTCTGGTGGTAGTCATAGATCACGCAGCGGGCTTTCCACAGGTTGCCCAAGATTTCCCAAAAAGTTTCCCGTAATTTCTCAAAAAGTTGCTCAAAAGTTGCTCGTCCGCCATTTTGAATTTTCTTTTAAAAACCGCTGGCCAGCCTAGATCACATTAGCACCTCACTATACAGCTATTTCAATTAACTTTGTCGGATGAAAGCTCAAAGCCAAGACCGCAAGGTAGTATGGGTAGTTGTAAATAGCCAGTGCATAAGAATCCCATACTACCTTACGGTCTTGGCTTTTCGCCTTTTTCATCCGACAACGTTAATTGAAATAGCTGTATACATAAAGACCAAGTGCTTCAACACGAAGCCAGCACTTCCCTTCACTGACACAGGAAATTCAAAAATAGTCTAATAACTATAAACAATGTGAAATATGGAAGCGAGACCAATTTAGCACTAAAAGCTGCTCCGATTTTTCAGAATAGGTAGAAATTACTCAGAATACAAAAAGCTGCTCGAAATGAAAAACGTTGCCAAAATATGAGAAGTTGCCAAAAGGTTGCCGAAAAACTTGTGGAAAGCCGTAAGCGAAGGTCGAGCTTTTGGGGGCTTGCCATTTGTAGGAAAAAAACCGGTTGGGTGACCGTTACATAACGGTAAGTGATTTTCCAAATTTACCGACCAACCGACGAGATTGCCCTGGTACCCAGACCGTTAACTTAATTTAGCGATTTGAATTTTTTCTAAATTCAAATGGTAAGAAAAATTCCAACGTTCCACGCCGAAACGGAATAATAAGACTACCTCTGGAGGTATTCCACAATTTCCGAACGGATTTTCCGGAAGTTGTCTGACCCATTTGCGGGCTTTCAAGGCGCTTTTGGGGATGCCGAGCAGGTTTTGAGTTAGTGCGCGAGGGAGAAGCGCGATGCACGCGAGGGGAGAGAAGGAAACGCGTACCAATTATTTAGTTCACGTAGGTCATGGTTCGATCGAAAAATAGGAAATCGAACGTTCGATTGCGTTCGTTGAGTAGTTTTCTCAGCTGTTGAATTCAATTATGTTCGATTACCGAACTCAATCGAACGATACTTCGGTACAATTTAAGTAGCCTCTTCAACAAGCAACTCTTGGGTCGACTTTTTAGTCTCAGTCCGACCCCCTCTCTAGTTAGTCGGATATTTGTTCTCAGTCCCTCGTCTACCACTTGACGAGTCCGCCCAAATAGTTGACAGCGATCAGGGGGCTACAATTAATCAGAATTTAGTTTCATCGACTGAGTCGATAAGGTAAATTGACCACCGTAAAAAGATTCAATTAGATGACGTTTCGAGCGCTAGCCTTTCGTCGGAGCGAATCAGGGAATTGTGGGAGTGTGACATCAATAGCGACCTTCAGATTTGACTACGAGTACGAAATCGAGTACGAGTACGACTTTGGAATTTCGAGATAATTGTATCCACCGAACTGTAACTCCTTCCTGTTGCTGACTAACACGTAAATAAACGTTAGGGATAAGATTGGTGTGATAATTAAGTATATGAGGCACACGAATTTGGTTTGAAAACTCGTACTCGTACTCAATCTCGTACTCGTAGTCCAATCTGAAGGTCGCTAATATTTCAATCAACGGCAACAGGTTATCCACAAATGTGCACTACAAACCTGCAAATTCCCACAGTTATCTGTTAGGCCCGGTTCAGACGCCGAACTTTTCATGAGCCGAACTTAATTCGAATTTGGACCGACCCAAATTAACAAAAGTACGTCTGTTGATTCAGACGCCGACCTTAATTAGCCGAACTTAATTCAGTTTGAAGAGAAACAAATCGAAAGGTCAGCGGTTTTCAGGCAAAGTGTAAACATGGCGAGAACAAGCACCAGTCGTCCCATATAAAATAAGTTAATAATAATTTATGCATTAGGTTCGGCTCATGAAAGTTCGGCGTCTGAATCAAAGCCGTTCCAAAGCCGAAATTCCCGGCTGAGCCAGGCGGGAAGAACGGCTGAGCCGTCAAATTCAAATAGCCGACGCAGCACCACAGTCTCTCTAGAAACTAACCCCATACGATTAATGAGCATGTGTCACAAGTTTGAGCAATTTAAAAACAAAATAGTAGAATGAGGAACGACAATTCCCTCCATAAACGCAAGTTGGTTGCGAAAGCTCCAAACTATTGTATAAGCAAAGTCAGGATAAAAAATGTGATAATCTTCTCATAGCGCGTTTGTGCTAACAAGGTAGGCAAAGTTTCAGTTGAGAAAATTCCGATTTCTTTGGGATAAATCCAAATATTAAGTGCAAGTGATGTCTTCCAAACAAATATTCATCGATAAAACGATTCGTTGCAGGCTCTTGTTGTTTTTATTTCTGATTTTATAATAATATACATGTATGAAAAAATTACTCAGTTCTGATTGGCAAAGAGCAGTGCAGTTCAAGTGTAACACTTGTACAAAAAGTGTAACACAAGTGCAAATTACAAATCAAAAGTCCGGATTCTGATTGACTAAAAGAAAATAAAAAATGTTCTGAGCCAATCAAATCAAGTGATGACGAAAATTTCGGCGGAAATTAGAAAAAAGTTTTAATCTCGGGTGAGAAAAAATAGCTGCCATTTTTAATTAACTAAGATTTGCTTTGGCAACCGATGATACTATGGAAGAAACTTAATTTTTTTGTATAATTGTTAAAGGTAAGCGGCTCGTGCAATTTGGGCTTTTTTGAAAAACTTACTCGTGCAAATAAACCATAAATTGAACTCAGAAACGTATGATTACCATTACATAAAGTCGTGATCGACCTTCCCCTTAAAAACAACTACGTGACGGTGGGAATTGCATATACAGTGTATGATTAAAGGTAGTTTCTTCTTTTGTGGATGTAGTGATCACTAAATGACGTACAACAAAAGATTCAAAAAACACTTAACGATACCCACACCGCAACACAAAAGCTAACCAATAATAGTTTCCGAATAAAACAAGAACTGTAGTGACCCGATTAATAAAGCAGCTGCCGTTGTTTTTTAGCGTTTTGCTTTTAAGTTGGACACAACAGTTATTTGGAGGTGTCGCCAAACAATTACGGTGAATTCAGTTGAAAGGTGGAATAGGTAATCCAACTGTGTGTATTTGACGCTTAGTAAATGAAATGCTATGCAAATTTAGTTCAGGCCCGCCTTTCTCCATCTACAAAATATAAACATTTTTCTTTTCCTAGGTTTTACTTTTCTTGTTTCTTCTTCTTGTTTTCGCATTAATTTTAATTTATCTAATCAATCCGCAAATGGAAAATACAAAACCAAATTGCCTGAGATAAATAATACGACATTTTGGGTCGAGTTCACCTTGAAATTGATTTGCCAACTCATTAAACTTTAATAGATTACATTGCAATAAATTAAAAAACCTTAAAGTAAAATAAAATAAAATAAACCTTAGCTAGTTATTAAAACCTTGAATTATGCCTTTAAATATTTTCAATATATGTACAAATTTAAAAAATTGACGCTGCATTTTATAAAGGGTCGCATGTTTCTTAGCCAGATATATACGTTTAAAATCACGATGAGCCATTATTGAAAAAATCGGTATTGATATGGTTAAATCATTTGCTGCCCAATAAATAAAGCAAGATCTACTCACTACATTCATTAATCTTAAACTAAAAACGCTTCAAATTTTATCCAACTAAATTAACTATCATGCCCTACCTATCGCAGCTTGTTTTGTGACTTCATTTGGACACGTTGTACCATTGCGTTTCAAACTGCAGGGGTGTTTGGTTTCATTTCGCTCGTTTTCTTTGCTATCTTTCTCATCCTTTGCGCCTTCACAATTCCAATCTTCGTTTTCTTCGGAAGCAACGTCATTGTTTAGGTGTCTATGCTGCCTCTCGGCAAAATACAATCCCGCAAAAATTGCACAAACAAAAACTAAAAACACGATGCACGCGAGCAATATCTTTTCCAGTTTCGATAACCCATTTCGTTCTCGGTGACAAACGACAGTTTCATTCAAGTTGCTTTCCATCAAATCTACTCCATTTTCTGCTCTGCTGTATTTGACATTAAGATCAGACATCTTCGGGCCAATTTTTATATTTCACCATAAAAGGGGCATTGAAGAAAAACTTGAACTCGGCCAACAATGGCTGTCTACCCGTCGTTAGAAAATCTTCCTCCCTTGCATTAAACATTAAAATAAAGGGATTACCTGCAATGTTTTCAAAACACACACACGAAACAATTGAATGTATTTTTCTTTTTGGCACAAAAGAACAAATTGCTGGATTTTAATTGGATTCGTCGACGCCTAAAAGTGAACTGCGAATGAGTTTTCGATTCTATTTTCTTTTAGCACGAAGTTTGCCGTAAAAGAACTTTCAACTCATCGACGGATGGTAAATGGTAAAAATCAACGCTTTGTTCCTAAATCCCATTTTAATTAATTTTTCCAGAGAAAATAACACATATCCGGCATTGTTTCATAAAAAAAAATTACTGCAAAGACAATCAACCAGCCAGAGTAAAACCGGTCAAAACCACACACGTATCTGCGCTTCGTCCCCAACTTGAAAAGCGGAGTGGGGCGCGCGGGGAAAGACGAGAAAGGGGAAAAAAAGCAGAAGGCTATAAAATTTGAAATACTTGCAGAACGAGGTCACAAGGAAAAGCAGCCAAAAAAGTAACTAGGTAGTGGCAAATTCAATGGAGGGACCCAGGGGTGGGTGCGGCCTGGGCCAAACAGAAAACGAAAATTCGTGCAATGGAGAGAAAGAAAAAGAGGACTTTACCGCAAAAATTCTTGCACAGCCAATGAAGGAAAAAAAAAAATGCCAGTCGAAAAATCCCCTTCCCCCCATAATGTTTCTAATGGTCCGTCAATGATCTGATAAAGCTACAGTATTTGCGCAATTTCGCAACTGACAAGCCTTATCTTTATAAATTACACCCTTCTTGCACACGAGATGGTGAAACCGTGACCGGTAATGTATGTGGCGGTTGTTTTTGATTGTGGTTAAGGTCGCGGGGAATACCTGGCCATGAATAAATTCTTAAGGCAAAATTTTGGCAGGGGTGCCACTTTTTAAAGCTATATCTTGTGCCTTTAGAAGCCGATTTCGCTAAAACTTGACAGATATATTGGGGAATAATGGGAGTTCACCAGTACTACGTACTTAGTTAAAATTTGCAAAACGTGATTTTGTGTCCAAGCTCCTCGAGAAGAACACAAAGCAAGTTGATTTCACTCACTACTCACTGATCCGTCAAAACATCTGTTGTGTCATATCTGAAGCCGATTTTTTTATTTCAACTTTAATTAAAAGGGATCAGCTTTTAAAGGAGTAGCAATGTCCACGTTAGAATTTCTGAAGCCTTATGCCCCATAGAAAGCCTATTCATGAAATTCTTAAACCGCGCTGAATTCTTCTTGGACACAAAATTGCTTGTTTTTGCGCTTCCAAAGGCTTCCCGAGCTAACACAAATGAATATATTTATGGCAATGTTGCTAATTTTAATCCACGGGCTCTTGTCAACACTTCATGCAGAAAGAACAATGCGTTTCTACCAGACAGCGCTTTGCACGTGCAATTATTGATGGAGAAACATTACGGAGCCTGTACAGGCCGGCAAATGATCCCGGCCGGCAAATGATCCCCGGCCCGCAAATGATCCCCAAATTGATCGGCAAATGATCCCCGGACCGGAAATGATCCCCACAAATGATAGCGAGTAAAATGAGGAATGGCGTGGAGTTTGATCACTGGAAAGTTTTATTATTGTTGTTGTTGTTGTTGTTGTTGTTCGAGGCGTTCGTCAAATTCGGACAAAAAACCTAAATGGCCCTTTTATCGACCCCTAAAGAGAAATACGGGGTCACTTTGCAACAATCTCATCAAAGGTCTTCAGCTAATGTTTGGGCGAGTATATTACAGTAGTCTTGCAGTGAAACCTGTATTAAGCGGACGCCCTCTAAGCTTGGGTCCCGAAATTTTCTTCCCATATTTACTATGAATCGAACCTGTGTTCAGCGGACCCCTCTATTATAAGAGGACAGCAAGAATTAGGCCCGGATTTTGTTACACGAAACCTGTATTTAGCGGACATTTGAAGTGTTTTAGCTTGCATTTTCATTGGATTGTGGGATAATCGTCTACTTCTAAAAGCGTGTTTTCCGGTAAAAAGTAATTTAACGTGATACAGACATTTACGAATTAGGTTTATGAATTAAAATATATATAATGAAATCAGTACATGTGTGTATTATAAACGTGGAGATATAAGAGGCTCAATAATTAACTATTCTGACTATTATTGAACCTGTATGATCAACTTGCTTAATGTTCCCGTTATTGTGGTGTCAAGCTTGGTAGAAGAAGGCTTACATATACAGCTATTTCAATTAACGTTGTCGGATGAAAAAGCTTAAAGCCAAGACCGCAAAGTAATGTGGGGTTTTTATACATAAATTTACCAAAATCAACAATTGGAAGCTGAAGCAAAGGCAGTTGTTCCAATTTGTTTGTCTAACGTGACTGGACTGTCCGGGAGCTTAATTTGTAGGGACGTCTTTCAAGTTCAAAGAGAGAAAAGAAAAAATTGACCGTCGTGTGTTCATTGTTCTCCACATAACCTATAATTTGATCATTTGACGTTATTGTTTTGCAGGGAGCGGCAAAGAAATGTACCAAAATGTAAAACGCACGTTCAGAGGCATGTTTTCGCTCATTAAACCTATTGTTTTGTGCCGTTCTCTCTGCCGTCGACGTTATGACTCCTTAAGCTCCCTAATGCTTTAATCTCTCCACACTGTCAAAGAAAGGAACGCTTCGATCGAAGGCAATAAGATTCGCGTCTGTTTTTGTGGGTTTACCTCGGTGTAAGAACCTGTGACTTTTTCCTTTGTTTTTTACCTTTGTAGTATTACATTCCCAGTTGACTCTATTGTTTTATGCCTTTTGTTTTCTTTGTTTTACGTCACTCGTGAATTTGACAGGTTCTTACACCGAGGATGAGCCGTTTTTGTTTCGTAAGAACACGGAGACAAACGTCATTTTCCCGTCCCACCCGCACTGCCAACCGGATAATAGAATGTCTATTGACAACTACCATACCACCTTGCGGCCTTGGCTTGTAGGCTTTGAGCTTTCATCCGACAACGTTAATTGAAATAGCTGTAATCAATCCCAGCTAACTACAAAGAAGAAGAAGTTGATTTCCAGAGTATGCTTTGATTGGTCACGAGGCGGAAAGCGATTACCATACAGCTATCGTCACAGAGATGAAATTAAAGTATGGAGTAGGGCAAATAGTTCAAGATGAAATCTGCCTAAAGTGCTGGAAGAAGTTTGAATGCTACTCTAAGGGTGTATTTGAGGGTAGAAATTGGCCTTTTACAGGTCTATTCTGACCACTGTGTCGGCTTTTGCAAAAGATGCTTACAATAAATAGGTCTTATCTGATCCGTGGGGCTATTTATTACAGGATGTATAAAAAAGCACAATTATGGACCTTATGTTTATTGTCAGAAAATTTTAAAGCCGCGAATACACGCACGATTGTGTTTTCTTGCATCCTGAGGCGACGCAATTTTTGAAAAATGCCGCGTCGCCATCGCACGTGTGGCCACCCTCGCATAGGTGGCTCGATAGCTCAAAAAATCACAGAAAAAAGTCGTGAGACTACACGTGCAATTGTGCTAGTCGCGGCTTAATGAAAAAGACATGTTCCGGTTTTGTTGGGTTGAACTGTTTCTTGATTTCGCTTTAAGCTCTTGTAAAACTGAGGATGCACATGTTTGGCTCAGTTTTAAAGTTAAAAAATATATTAATGTTGAAGTTACTGTTGGGCTGAACTGTGGACTTCGCCTTCAACAGTTGTACAATTCTTGTCTTACAACAATTTTAAATCGGGGCATTTTGCTTACAGTTGAAAAGAAACTGCTGCTCAACTATTAATGAGAATTGTTTTTAATCCATTATCCAAAGTGTAGAGTCCACGCCATTCCTTAGTTTTTGGTAAGGGGCTTATTTCCGGTCCGGGGATCATTTGCCGGCCAATTTGGGGATCATTTGCGGGCCGGGGATCATTTGCCGGCCGGGATCATTTGCCGGCCTGTACAAGCCTGTTCGTGAATATTTCGCGCATTTTCGGTATCAGCCGTCGCACTTCGTGCATAGTCTTTTCATAAATACATCTAAATACATACTGATCACAGGGAACCCAAACGCTGTATTAGCTATAACATAATCATTTAATAAAACTATTGCTATTCACCTGTGTTCCTGTGTCTTTTTCGGTTGTTTTGGAAGCGTTTTGAATAAGATCGAAGACGGTTGACCTTGCACGTTTCAAATATTATCTTGCCTTAATAGTTAATAGTGAGTTTTAGTTCCATTGCTTTCTCTCTATAAAAATCCTAAGCCATGGAACTAAAACTCACTGGAAACACTCTAAATCGCTCCAAAAACCACACACAGGAGACAAGGAAACACACAAGCGAAGTAAGGTAGGCAATTTTTATTGAAATCTTGTTCGTATTTTTTAGCTCATAGAATGGACCGTTTTTTCTCATACAAATCCTTATAATTTCGCTCGTAACGGTTAGCCACATATAGCTTGGGCTACCTGTGGTGTAAGGTCAACCGTCTTCGATCTGATTCAAATCGCTTCTAAAATAACTCAAAAAGACACAGGAACACAGGTGAATAACAATAGTTTTATTAAATGATTATGTTATAGCTAATACAGCGTTTGGGTTCCCTATGTAGATCTATACGTCTATGCACTGATGAGCGGAACCTGCCCCCGGCCCCGCGACCTTAAAACTGCAGTAATTGACATCACACTATCACATGTGTCAATCAAGACCTGGAGCATGTGTCTAGTTTAGTGCTTCAGTTGTTATCAACCCGTACGTGTGCTTAGTGTGGATAAAATCCTCAAAAGTGCGAGAATTAAACTTATGATTAACACTTCGATTCTTTTAGTCTGAGGTTCCCATATTCTGCAAAACATTACATATGTTTGGTTTAGTTGTAAGCTTCTAAGATTAAATTTCAAAGACAAAAGAAAAAAACCAGACGTAACAAGAACCAAAACAAGACAAAGGTTACATCCACAGAAATTGACACTACGTCGCGAAACGGCGAAAAGCTCAAACCGTTTTCGCTTTTAACTTTATAATTATAACTAATTGAATTGCGCTCCTGATTTCCGCTCGCTCCAAATCCCTTGAAAACCAAGTCAAATCGATCGTGGGGTCGAAATTTTTGGGTCCGCCTTTCGAAGGTCTTGTGCATTTATTTTATTTATTTTATTTATTTATTTTTATTTTATTTATTTTATTTTATTGTGCATTTTATTTATTTTTATTGGCTAATCTGGCGTCCGGAAATTCAGAGCCAGAAACTCAAAAACAAATAATCTGTTAATGAGACCAAAAATAAGTGCCGATCATAAAACGCGTCTCCAATTGTCCTCTGGGATCATTGTGTCTTATAGCTTTTTATATTGCATATAAATTTTAACTGGATTTTAAAAATTACGAACTAACCTGATGCAACTAAAACACAATGTGGCTTGAGACAAACCGCTGTCTTGCATGAAGCATTTGTAGCCGGACTTGTAGGGGCATTTGTAGCTCCTTCGTTGGTAGCAGTCGAGCCAGATGATGCAGTCACACCGTTCTTTGAAACTTGCTTGGCGTAAAGAACGATAAACACAATTGCAACGATAACAAACACTGCTACAGCTGCAAAGAGACACTTCTCTCTTCGTGTGTGCTTCCTTGCAAACGTGATTTTGCTATCACTTTCTTGGTCGATATGAAAGGGTTCCCCATAATCCAATTTCTTGACATATTTCGCGGAAGCCATGTCGTGACTACAGGTGGCTAATTACTGACTCCAACGGAGAGAGAGGACAGAGCGGGAGCCGAGTTAGTTGTACCAGGCGCGCAAGCAACTGACCAGTGACCAAGGCCCATCCCCACCCCTCCCCTGCCTCGGTGACTGACACGAGAAACAATATGCAACCGGCCCGGGAGGGGGAGGGGGGGTACTTAATCCCATATATGAGCTATATAGGTATGTGCCGCTGTGAAGGGTATGGTCTTCAGGCAGTTTAGTCTGGGATAGGGTATAGTAATCAGAGATTTTTGGTCTACAATAGGGTATCATTTGCGTGTAGAATTTAGTCTAGACAAGGTTTTATACTGGCAAATGGCCCAATTTAAAATCGGTACGGCATTTTTACTGACCCCTGTATTAGTATTTTGCTGTTGTACCAACGAAAGCAACTAATATGACAGTCCTTTTTTTCATTCAGGTTAACTTGAAGGTAAGGAATTGATAAAAAAAACTCTACAAGTTTAAATAAACTGGGGTTTGAGAGTGCCGATTTGAAAGATGATTTTAGAACAAAAAATCATCTTTCAAATCCCACGGAATCAACGAACGCTTTTCATTCAACTAATTTACATTTGTTTTTCACGTCACCAAATTTCCACCAATAGCGTAGCTTCACCTACTATATTAAACCACACACTACCCACAATCCCTTGATTCGCTCCGACGAAGGGCTAGCGCTCGAAACGTCAGCTTTCTCGAATCTTTTTACGGTGGCTAATTTACCTTATCGACTCAGACCAGACTAGCTTTGTTATGATGTTCTTATTTCTATGTTTGACTCTCACTGGCGAGCATAGCCTACGCGCTGACATCTGCTATTTCCTCTCGGCATAAAATTGGATTTGTACTGGACTGCTCTCGAACTGAGTTTCACATCATTTCGATTCTCCCCAAACTCGTTCCCAGAGTCCGCGTTACCCTTGTCCAGCGGAACGGGCGACGAGGCGTTGACCAAAATTAGGATCGCAGCTCTACAGATCCAAACTTTCACGAATGTTCTATATAAAACTCATGAAAACTGACGGGAAGAAAGTTCTCAATTTCTTTTATCAAGCACTCTTAATAATTCTCTATACGCAATTGCTTTGGTTTTGCATTGCAACGCTTGTCATTGGCTGAAAAAAATCTCACGCCACTTTCACAGCCAATCAATCAAAATCAAAACCAATCGTGACTTACTCGCACATGTTCCCCGCGCTTGGCGGCAGCTAGGCTACATGTAATTGCTTCGCGCTCTGATTGGTTAAATGGTGAAAAGAAGTCCGAGGACTACTGCACTGCTGACACTGCGTAATCGCGTTCGAAGAACGCAATCCTAATTTCGTGTTGGTTGTCCTGTGGTTTATGTGCTGTAAAATTCGAGATTTTTTGGTGGCTGGTCTTCCAAATGGCCGCCCCTATTGTTTTTTTTCAGGGGCTCATTTCCGCCGGAAATTCCTTCGAACGCGTCTCCACTCTGTGATTACTGCTAGTATTATATTTCACAATAATTCCGCTGGCCAAAACCAGCCTTCTTCAGGTTATAGATGGGACTAACGTTTTACAAAAACTTGTATATTATATAAATGGAAAGATAACATAAATAATAATATACATGAAAAAATTACTCGATTCTGATTGGCTAAGAGCAGTGCAGTTCAAGTGTAACACCAGTCGAAACGTGTAACACCGGTGCAAAAAGTGTAACACCAGTGCAAATTACAAATCGAAAATAAAAATCCAAGGCTCGTGGAGCTCGAGCTTTTTGAAAAACTCACTCGTGCAAATTAATCCCAAATTGAACTCGAAACCGTATGATTACCTATACTAACAAGATATAACAATAGAAATACACGTAGATTACAATTTATCGATCAGCTTGTTGAGGCCATACGGTTCAACAGTTTTAATTAAGCTTCCATGGCTTTTACGTATTGAGTCACGAGATGAAATAATTATTTTTAGTGGAAAGTTGCATGTAATAAGTTGCATGCTCAATTGATGTATTATTTCTGATGAATGAGCTTGCGAAGAAGGCTGAAATAAATATTTTGTCGGCACGAGATACAACAGGGCCTGGGTCCAGGCCAGTGCATTGTGGGTAGTGATACAGGGGTATATAAGGTAGAGTATAGAACGTGGTGGCCATCTGGGCCTTCATAAACAACCTTCGTTAGTCTCGCTTAATTTTTTATTTTCTTTAGTTTTCAAATTCTATTCATTCGTAGGTTCGGCCGTTTCTCTCTCTGTAAAGCCTGGTAGGATGGGCTTCTACGCCTGGAGCTTGAGCCTTGGTTCCTACCCAACTAATACTAATAAGGTTTTTGTATACTTGTCATATAAGTAGGATCTTAGTAGCCTCTATTCAGGCTTTATTACTTAGTTTGCGAGTACAAGTTCGCCTATTAGTCCGAAGTCCATTGTGCTTAGCATGGATGGGTCTAGAGTTACCAGGAATGTTGGAGTCACAACACTTGCAGCCTAAGTTGGGTCTAGAGTGACCAGGGGTGTCAGACTCGTTAGTTTCCCAGCCTAATTAGGATAATTTTCCAAGTTCACTTGGGGATGTAAGTCAAAAATGATCTGTAACGTCAGAGTTGCAAGTTCCCCAGCACTGTAGCTCTGGACTGACCTGGTATAACATGTTCTAAGTTCCCCAGCCTAACTGGAAGCCTAACTGGCAGCCTAACTGGCACTAAGTATGCTTGCTTACTCGGGGACGTAGCCAAGACTGGCTAACCGGCACTAGGCCTGTGTGCCTACTTGCAGATGATGCAGGACAAGAATGGCTTGCAATAGTAGAGTTACTAGTTTTCATTTTTGTAGCTTAGTGAGCATGTAAATCTGAAAATAGTTTATGACGGTTTATCTAAACTCTAGTCTACGTAAATTGTACTTATTCTGTATGAGAATATTTGTATTTAGTAGGATAATGGTTCGGGTTGGTTACGCCAGGCCCTCCTAAAATAAACTTATTTGTCATAACGCGTTGTGTTATGTTTGTTGTGGAGTGGAGACAAAATAACTGCTTTATTGTTAATGGGTTTCAACCAATCATCGGAGAGCGCGATTACAGGGGTTGGGTGATTTTGAAAACAAAAAAAAAACAATATCCTGCAAGTGCATGTGCGTAAGAAAATATTCCTGCACAAAGCCATCGTCCCCAAAAAAATTCACGCACGTACAGTGGGCTGGAAAAAAATTCTGGCAAGATGTTCCCGAGTCACGGCATTATCAGCAGACTGTTAAAAGATTTTAGCTTCTGGACTTGGGCAAGAGGGATTCATAGCAATAATGTGTCCCCCTCAACTGGCTTTTTCTTTACATTTATAGCATTTGTGCTTACCAATCTTGGTACATTTTTTTCGTGAAGTTCAAGATCTCGGCTGGTGTTGTGATTTGAAGAACAATGTTTTAAGTGCACTCTAAATCAAGGATGCCAGAATAGCTGTTGGAACATGAGGTAAGCCGCTTTATTAATATCTATTTTTTATATCTAGCAAAGATAAAGTTCTTTATTCTATCAATAAAAATTGCTTCAACTGAAGACAACTTGTGATTTTGCAAATACTACGAAACAATCACTTAAAATGTCGGTCTCTAATAATCAGATAGACACAAAAGAACAAATTTTTATATTAAAGTCTAACAACTGCTATTACACTAAATATCTATTCCAAAAAAGTCACTCCATAGGTCCTTTATTTTAATACATATCCTCTTTCTTCTAGGACAATTGAAATTTGGTCACCTTTCATAATAAATAATTTTATAAACGTGGAGCAGCTGCAGATAGTAACTTTCAATATACATGTAAATATATATTTTCTCCATTCAGGCAAATAATTGCATGATTTAATAGTTTAGGTTTAATTCACCGTCCAGTCATTTAGTTACAGTGTTTGTGTATCAGCTCCAGGCTGAGTTAGGGGTTTAGATGTATAAAAGATCATTGAATCAGCATGAAATATTGTTGTCGCCAAACGGTTTCAAAATTTGATAAATAAAATCGATCCAGGGCTGCATTTCTATCACAGTTTGTAAAATGGGGGTGACATGCCTACGCGACTCCCACGTTCGTGTTTTACCCGTTTTTATAGTTTTGCTCTTACGAGTTTATCTTTTAAGGAACGTCCTTTCTTGTGTATGATATTATTGGTCGTTCCTTAAAAATGTCGTTTAGCAATGGTTTCTTCATGAGAATTTGTTTCAAGTTTTAGGCACTGATGGTTGATATGTTGTGTTACAAAGGGCAAGATTTTTTTTTTTGCAGGAGGGCTAGTTTTCTGTCTTCAAATTTTACTTTATCGGAATGTGTTTTCTGCATCAAACTTTCTGGGCAACCATTCTGAAGAAGGTGTTTGAAGTTTTTGACTTTCTCATCAAATAACATTTTAGAAGAGTTTGTTCTCAGTAGAGCCTCTCCCTAGCTTGGTAAAACCATTTTTGACGCCTGGGGGATGAATGAGGAGTAATGTGTATATTGCAATGTTTCAGTTGGTTTGAAATGAGTGCGTACATCAAGAACTGCCTCTTTTTTTGAATTTTTCGCCTTTGTATACATTAGCATTCAAGAATGTTGTTTACGGTATCGGTAATTTCAGTCGTGAATTTGATTGTAGGGTGATTTTTGTTAGCTTGTTCAATGAACTTTGACAGTTTTCTTTTGCGCCTTAATAACAAAATTGATATTCTACGCACCATAGATTTTAAATCTAACCGCTTAGAGCAATTCAAAAAAGCATGGGCCAAACTTCTTTAACTAACTGAATGCAAGTACAACTCCCTTAATATATATTCTTTTATTAAAGTTACATTGTACTTTTTTTATTAATTTATTTATTCTTTTTTTTTCTCTTTCAGTCCGTTATCAAAATATAAAATAATTCATTGCATACAGTCAACTCTCTCTTAACGACCACTCTATTAAGCGACCACCTCCCTTAAGCGACCACTTTGTAAATAACCGTTTTGTTTCTTAGTCAAATACTGTTTAGAAAACTCTCTCTTAAGCGACCACTTCTCAAATTTCTTAAGCGACCGCGACCACTTTCGAGGCCAAAAATTTGACCAATTCTTTTGTTTTGCCGGTTTCCGTTAAGCGACCACCCCCAAGATTGTTACGAAATCCTTGCGAATCTAGGTTTCATGGAGAAGCTATAAAATGCCACGAGGAAAACAGATGCATAGTATTATAATTTGAAGTTTAAGTAAACTGTTAAGTGATTTACAACAAGGAATTTCCGGAACACATTTCGAAGTTCAAACGTGCATGTTTCAAAAACCAAGAATGAATAAGCGAGTAGCGTATTGTAGTTGTAGTATATTGTCTGATTTAGAATAACTTTTCTCAAAGGAGCTTTGTATGTTTGCTACATTTAAACTGATAAGGCAATAAATAGTAATAATTAGTGGATCCATGCAGTTTTTGGCTTATTGTCTTGATTTTTCTATTAAGCGACCACCTCCATTAAGCGACCACTTTTTCCTGCACCAAGGGTGGTCGCTTAAGAGAGAGTTGACTGTATGTACTGTAATTTTTATTTCTCTTTTGTTACTTTTTTCAATGTATTTTAAAGCTTTGCATTTACTATTTGTAATTAAAAAATCTTATTAAAAAATAAGTAAATAAATATCCATAATATTCAACAGATGCCGGACGAGTTATTATCGACAATGTCTGGTTTACGTAGTAAGTTACAATTTAGATCGCCCAACAGATATAGCCCCAGGTTTTCGGCATCGATTTTGTCAATAAGCCTCTAAAAGGCGGTAATTAATACAGTGTTAATATTTAGGCATGCGGCCAGTTTCTGTCCCGGTAACAAATTCGCTGTTCGGTTAGCCTTGCTTTCCCTATGTTCCAGGCTCAAAGATGGGGGTAACATCGAAATATTACCGAATATATTTTAATTCGTGAACGCGACAATAACTAAAAACGCTAAGCATCGTTTCCTCAACTACCGGTTTTAATTGTTTGTTTGTTTCATCAGTGATTCATTTTCTCCTTTGTCAGATTTTCATTTCGCAAAGGGCAGATTATCATTTCGTAAAGTGCAGATTTTTCCACTTCGCAAATTTCCCACTTCGTTTTCGTTTCGTTCCATTTCGCTTCGCAAAGTACAGTAAGCCCATTTATTTGTAGTTGTTATTGGCCAAACTGGCGTCCGGAAATTCAGAGCCAGAAACTCAAAAACAAACAATCTGGTAATTGTCCTCTCGGATCACTGTCTTATTATATGATATAAATAAATTTTAACTGGATTAAATTATAAACTAACCTGACGCAATCAAAAGACAATGTGGTTCGAGACAAACCGCTGTCTTGCATGAACCATTTGTAGCCGGATTTGTAGGGGCATTTGTAACTCCTTCGTTGGTAGCAGTCGAGCCGGTTGATAAAGTCACACCGTTCTTTGAAACTTGCTTGGCGTAAAGAACGATAAACACAATTGCAACGATAACGAACACTGCTACAGCTGCAAAGAGACACTTCTCTCTTCGTGCGTGCTGCCTGAATGTTATGAATCGAACTGGTTCTTTATTGTCCATGATCCGAATTAACTACAATTGTTTATTACTCTGGCTACATAGTTATGCGTTGCGTAATTCAATTGTCAATAAATGCTAAATGTCAACGATAAAATAAAATAAAATAAATAAATAGGAATTTCAGTGGAATTCACGAGGTGGCTCTTACTCTTACTGTTTCCGGACCAAATTGGTATTTGAAAATGTTGTTCTTTATGGAGGGAGGAAAACCGGAGTACCCGGCCGGAGAAAAACCCTCGGAGAAAGGACGAGAACCAACAACAAGCTCAACCCTGACGCCGGCCGGGGCCGGGAATCGAACCCAATCGAAACCAGGCCACGTTCAGTGGGAGGAGAGTGTTCTCACCACTGCGCCATCCCTCTTGACATCCCTACTCCCACAACATGATAACAGATTACGACTTCCTCCCCTTTCAGTTGAATTCTATAATAATGATGCCAACCAATCATTGGAATTGATCACTAGTTGTAATAACTGGAACGACTTCAAACAAATTAGAAACGGTGTATAATGTTCATGCGATAGTAGTGTTCAGCTGATGATTCTCAAAGTTGTTATTTCTTATGATGAGTTATAAAAATGTCACTACACGAAATCCTTGAGTCGAGTATCAAATTTTGATCTTTTGGGTGGTTATGATCGTCTTGGTGCTGTTTTTGCTGCTGCTGCTGCTGTTGCTGGCGGGTTCAGGTTCCTGTTCCTGTTCCTCGGGTCTGTTGGCTGGTTCAACAGGTTCAACTCACGTGCAGTACACTAGTGTTCCGGTGGTCTGCGATTCTGTCAGAAACCGAGGGATATGCGTGTCGAATCTGTGGGAGTTCCATCTCCTCCTCTCTTGCTTTCACGGTCCTTAAGGAGTAAGCTTTGATGCATCTATACAGATCATTCTTTCATCTTTGATTTTCTTTTTATGGATCCTGAGATCCCTTTACTTGTCACTGACTTGTGCCGTTTGATGTCGACATACGGTTCGTAGGGTGTTTGACCTTTGCGCTTATTTTCTCGCTTTACAATGACGGCATCTCCTACTCAGTTGAGTGTATGCGTTTTCGTATTGTGTCGCTTGTCATGGTACTCTTTGCATTCTGCTTGTAGGTTCGGTCACGCTCTCGAACTTGCTGGTCCTTGCTCACCTGTGTATCTCTGTTGGAAAGTGGTCTAACTTTGTTCTCACCCCCTATTCATAAGTAGTTGGTATAGTGTCATCTTTGTCGGAGGATGTGGGGTACTTCAGTGCTTGTAATATATATCGTAGATTGCTTCGTGAAAGTCCATGTGGTCGTGTCTAGCGATGGTAGTGGCTTTGTTTACCATCTTGTTAAATTCCTCAACCTAGTGTTCTTGTGCCTTAAGGTGGATTGGTGTGACGCGTTTGTGCTGGAATCCTGAATCCTGTGCGAATTCAGCAAAGGCGTGTGACTGGAATGGTCAGGGCCGTAGCCAGAAAAAAAATAAAGACTGAGGCAATATCCATGGTTAAATTCCCCGCCTAGCTATTTAGGGTGTTTATGATGACTATGTTTAAACAAAACACTGGGATCATGACTGAGGCAAGTGCCTCGGTTTGCCTCATACTGGCTACGGCCCTGAACTTCATTGGTGGTCCGTTGTCAGTCTGAAGGGTTTGCGGTACCCCATAAGTGGCGAAGATCTTCTTCAGTCTCTTTCTGGTTGGTTTAAATGATGTGCTTGTGACAAAATCTACTTCTGGATATCTGGAAATTCATGATCAGCCGCTCACGATTAGCTGCATAATTGTTGAACAGTGGTAGTAACGGTTTATGATAGCGGGTCGCGAGTTGGAAATGTTTACCGCCCAGCAAATACATCTGAAGTCTCGAAGTTGCAAATTCCATGTCTAGGGTCTCCCGCTCTATTTGTGAGTATCTGCTCTCCGTATCTGTCAGCGTACGGCTTACATAATGGACTGGTTGGTATTTATATGGAGTCTTCCTGTCGGGATTCCGTCGCAGATGACCAGCGTGTCTCCCTCGGGAAAATATAGTACTAGCACGGGTGCTGTAGCTATCGCGCTTTTCAGATTATCAAAAGCTTCTTGCTGTTCTGTTGACCAGTCAAACTTGGTTTTCTCCTTGGTCAGGCGTCGTAGTGGCTCACATCGATTTGAGAAGTTTGCGATGTCAGTATCTTGATAGGTAGGCCAGCATCTATAAGAATGAGACAAGTTCTTCTTTGGTCTTTGGTGGAGCGCAGGCCTGTATCGCTGTAATCTTATCTGGGCTTGGTTTAAGCTGTAGGGGTCCCGAAAATTCACACTTTTCTCTTCTTATTGTCAGATTGTGGTCTTTGATTCTCTATAGTAGCATCCTGAGCCGTTTGCGATGCCAGAGATTACTTTGGCTATCTCTGCTTGCAAAAGTAATTTTGCTATCACTTTCTTGGTCGATTTGAAGGGGTTCCCCATAATACAAGTCATGTCGTGATTACAGGTGACTAATTACTGACGTCAACAGAAAGTGAACAGATAGCGTGCTACACGGAGCCGTGTCAGTTGTACAAGGCGCGCAAGCAACTGACCACGGCCCACCCCTACCCCTCCCCTACCCCTCCCCTACCCCGGTGACTGACGCGAGAAATAACCGGAAGATGTACGTTACGTTGACGGGACGGGAAATGTTTTTTATTTTGTTTTGCTTTGTTACAGCCCTGCGCCAGCGCGAGAAAGCGGCTGACTAACTTTGTTATAACGTTGTTATTTGTATGTTTGACTCTCACTGGCGAGCACATTCTGCGCGCTGACATCTCAGTATTTCCTCTCGGCACACAATTGGACTGGGACTGGATTGCTCACATTATTCGATTCTCCCC